>JAWWEU010000001.1:28552499-28932041 GCA_035583155.1 Acropternis orthonyx
TCCCAGGCAGTCAGCAATAGGATGAGGGGGCACGGGCTTAAGCTCAGCCAGGGGCAGTTCAGGTTGGATATTGGAAAAAAATTCTTTACAGAGAGAGAAATCAGGCATTGGAATGGCCTGCCAGAGAGGTGGTAGATTCACCACCCCTGGAGGTTTTTAAACTGAGACTGGATGTGGCACTGAGTGCCATGATCTAGTCAACAGACGGGAGTTGGACCAAGGATTGAACTTGATGATGTCGGAGGTCTTTTCCAACCCAATTGATTCTATGATTCTGTGATTCTCTGTGAGGGCTGTTGTCACTTGGTGGCCTGATGGTCATTTTAGCATGGGCATTGTAGGACCTGTGGCAAGACAGCTCCAAAGGCTTTGGAAAATGGCATGTACCTGGTGATATTGTAAGGCTTGGCCCTGAGAAGCAGAAAGAGTCAGCTGATACACCGTTCTGGAATCAGCAGTGTCAGTCCTCCACATTCAGTAGCAGAATGTCCTCAGCTGCTGATTGTTCATTCTCTGTAGACAAGATCGATTTACTACAAACCCAAACACACTGATCTGGCAAAGTGGGCAGGAGGAAAAAGCCTACACAGATAAAAAGGAGTTGTGTTGGAAGTTGGCGGTTCTGAAAGAGTCAAAAATCTTTACAGAATGATTTAGAAAGTGTGTGCCAGAGTATCTTAGCATATTTTGTTAATACATTATACTAATATTACACTACATAGCGTTTGAGCAGCTTCCCACAGTGATGGAACAGTAAAACTAGGGAGTAATGGTGACACAGACATATAGCTTAGGGCTATAGCTGAATGGGGAGTGAAAGGTACCATGGGGAAGGACTACTTCTTGTAGATATTCTGACTCTCTCTGGGCCCTTGCAGTGAGGGGCTACAAATCAGGATGGAACAAGACACTTTACCCAACTCCGCACAGAAAAGGCTGCCTGTCACACTGTACACTGGCCTAATCAAGAATCAGTAATATATCAGAGTCTGACCTTCTGTGTCCCTTGTTCCACATTTCCAGACAAAGTCTCAAGTCTGGTCTTTTATCTTTTGGTGCAAGGCAGTTATAAGAAAAAAAAGAGAACTTTTCTGGGGTCATGGCATAAGAGTAGTTGAGACTGCTTTTGAAATGTAGCTCGGTTAAAGAAGAGACGACATACAGGAAGTCAAGGTTTTTCAGTGTTGCCCTGAACCTTCACAGCCATCCCAAAATTGTGAGCAACATAAAGGAAGGACAGTCACATTCTCTTCCTTGCACCTGCTCTGATATTTTTGCCCTGAGCATTGTGAAAGGTAAACTGATGAAAACATATTCATATCTTCATGCAGTTACCTGCTCAGTCATGCTCTGAGTCAGCTCACCACAGGTCAGAGAAGCACCATTTAAGTACCAAGCTGTTCATGTGGCCATCAATATATCATGTCAACTACAACATACACGCTCACATGCAACATTAAAACACATGTTTAGGCAAGAGAACTTTGCTTAGCATGTGCTTCATCTTCTCAAGAGAAAGATTTCTATGTACCTCTGGAATAAAGTTCCTACCCCACGCTGGCTGTTTCTTCTGTCACTACTCTGTTGCACAGCTGCAGTGCGTTTAATCCTGCATTTACCTTTACCATTCTGGGAAAGCTTAGGTGAACCTACCACTCTTTTGCCCTATGAGCCTGGAGCACTATGGACTTCAAACTAATGGAAATGAGGTTTCCAGCAGGCCCTGTTTCTATATGGAACTGAAATTAAAAGCAGCCTACCCTCAGTGCCGTGTCCTCTATAGCTGAGAATAAACTTGATGCCAAGAAGCATTAATGTCAACTACCTCTCTGCTGTGAAAAGGGCTAACAGAGTGTTTTAAAGTTATTCAGAGGAGTAAAAATGGCTGAAGAATTGTACAAAGACTTTAACGGGATGATTGAGCAATAAAATGACAGAAGTCACCATAAATCTAAAGTGATTACTGTGAAGAGGAACAGACATTCTAGCTTTGCATACACATGCATCATCCAACCATTGCTATTTAAGAATAAAGCCTTGAGGTTACACAGAATGGTCATGATAATGACTCCCTCAGCATTTATTTAGAATTACAGGTTAAGAAGTAGGAAAATAAGACAGAACTGAACGCAATGTGCAACTACATCTGAGTAAGTTTTGCCTGTTTCCCCCTGTCTCAAAAAGAATATAACAGAACTGGAAGAAGTTTCAGAGGACAGTCAAAATTATGGAATAGATGCTGTATGAGGAACAGTTAAGTAGACTTGAACCTCCTAGGATGAAAAGGACAATGAGATCTGGACATGAATAAAATAATGAGTGCTATGAAGAAGGTGAACTGAGAAGGTTTGTTTTGCTGTATCTCAGGAGGTAGGGGCAGTTCAGAAGAAGAACAACAACAAAAAAGTTGATCAAATAATATTCATCTTGTTCTACTGAAGTCACAACTTCTTCAAATTTAGATGCAGGCAGAGTTTTAATTTGCTTCTTTGCAGTAGAAGTAAATTATAGGTTTGTGTGAGTCATTTAACAATAAGGCTAGATAAGAGAGTTCATTACAGATGAAGAATTAAAAACATTCTGTGTCATATTTAGAAGACAATAATCTTGTAGACCAGTAGCTAACTTGCACTGCTGTTCCACTGAGTACTTTGGTTAATTACAGAATCACAGAATATTTGAGCTTTGGATGGGACACCTGCTGTCTTGTTCAATACCATGCTCAAACAGTGTCAATAAGAGCAGGCTATGTCCAGACAGCTTTGGAATGTCTTCAAGGATGCAAATTCTACAACCTTTCCAGGTAACCTGTGCCAGTGCTCAGTCATGCAAAAGCCTTTTTGTTTATGTTCAGACAGAAATTCCTGTTTTGGTTTGAGCCCATTCCATCTTGCCCTGTCACTGAACACCACTGAGGAGAGTCTGGCTTCACTATCTTCAGTCTTCTGTCAGTTGAAAAGACCTCCCCTGAGCCTTCTCTTCTCCTGGTTGAACTATCCTAGCTCTTTCAGCCTTTCCTCAGATGTGAGATGCTTCAGTCCATTAATCATCTTTGTGGCATTTTGCAGAACTCTCTGCTGTAGGTCCATATCTTTTTTGAACAGGGGAGCTCAGAACTGGACACAGGACTCCAGGTATGGCCTCATCATAGCTAAGTGGAAGGAAAGGATCACCTCCCACAGAATACTGGCAACACTCCTCCTAAGGAAGCCCAAGATACCATTAGCCTCCTTTGCAGCAAGGGGAAGCACACTGCTGGCTTGTGTTTAACTTGGTGCCCACCAGGACCCCCAGGCCTTTTTCTGCTAAGCTGTTTGCCAGCCACTCAGCTCCCAGCATGGACTGGTGCATTGGATTATTCCTCCTCAGGTGCAGTACTCTGCATTTCTGTTTGTTGAACTGCATGAGATTCTTGTCTGCCCATTCCTTCACCCTGACAAGGTCCCTCTGGATGGTAGTGCAACCCTCCAGCATATCAACTGCTCATCCCACTTTTCCTTACCTGCAAATTTGCTGAAAGTTTACTGAGTTCCATCATTTAGATAATTAACGAAGAGGTTATAAACAGTATTGGGTTCAGTACTGACCTTTGGGGGACACTGCTAATGAGAGGCCTCCAGCTGACCTTTGTGCTACTGATCACAACCTTTTGAGCTCTGCAGTTCAGACAGTTTTCAATACACTTTGAGGTCCACTTGTCTACCCTGTACTTAATCAGCTTGCTATGAGGATGTTGTGGGAGACAGAATCAATAGCATTACTGAAGTAAAGATAAATATAATCCATTGTTCTCCCTTCATCCACCAAGCTGTCATCTGATCACTGAAGGCTACAAGTTGGTTAAGAGTGACTTCCTCTTCACAAATCCATGCTGGCTACTCCCAGTCATCTTACTATCCTTCATGTGTCTGGAAATGGTTCCCAAGATGAGTTGCTCTATCACCTTTTTGGGGATTGAGGTGAAGTGGGTCAGTTTGTAGTTTGCTGGACTTCTTGCCCAATTTGAAGATGTGTGACATTTGTTTTCTTCCAGTCCTCAGTAACCACTGTGAATCCTTGTGATCTTTGAAAGCAAATTGACAGTGGCCTTGCAATGAGATTGATCAACTCCCTCACACTTGTGGGTTGATCCCATCAGGTTCAATGGGTTTGTGCACATCCAATTTGTTTAAATGCTCCCTGACCTCATCCTCTTCCAGTGAGGGTCCTGGCTTTTTGGTCCTGTGATCTTTTAGAAGAGGGTCCACTTTTATCATCACCTTCATTTTGCTGCTGATATACCTGTTAGAAGACATTCTAGTTGCCCTTCATGTCCCTCACCAGATTAAATTCCAGATGAGCTTTGGTTTTCTTAACCTCATCCTTGCACACTTGGCCAGTGTTTCTAGATTCCTCTCAGATCACACGACCCTGCTTGCACCCTTTTATACCTGAGTTTAGTCAAGAGCTCCTTGCTAATTTGTGCAGGCCTCCTGCTTCCTTTGCTTGATTTCCTGTTCATCAGGATGGATAATTCCTGAGCTTGGAGAAGATGATTCCTGTATATCAACTTCTTCTCTTCAGGGCCATATTGTGTAGGGTTCTTCCAAGCAGATCCCTGAAGAGCCAAAGACTTCTCTCCTGAACGGAAGGATTGAGACCATGTTTTTAGCCATTTTCCCTCCTCAGATCCTGAGGTTGTCCTGGACCTTCACACCCCTGACCAGTTCTTCCACCGTAAATATCAGGTTCAGCAGAGCACATTTTCTTGCTGCCTCCTTGATTATCTGTGTTAAGAAGTTGTTGACAATGCACTTCAAAAACCTCCTGGATTGTTTGTGCCTTGCTCTTGTTGCTCCAGCAACTGTGAACACGAGGCTCTTCCAGTTGTCTGAAGAAAGCCTTGCCTAAATCTGAAATCTGTTTGCAGGACTGTGGTCTATACCTAGGCTGCGTACATACTCAGTAATGGGCAATTGTTTTTCTGTAGCTGTTAAAAGCAGTAAATACTTTCTAACAAGTGAAATATTTTGTCAGCTTCTGTGAGTGGTCTTCAGGCAAATTCTCTTCTGTTCAGTGTTCCAGTAGAGATTTGAGTAACGCTGAGTCTCAGGATACTGACATGCATATTCACTATAGTAGTTTACACTGGATCAAAGAATGTGTATGTTAGACTATAGAGAGTTAAGACCCGCTGGACTAACTTCAATCTGAAACAAGCTTGGGGGTGCCCAAGATAATGTATTTAAACAGTGCGTTTGCTCACATCACCAAATCAGAAAAGAACATACTGCATGTAATTTGTCAGAGTTTTTCAACCTACAAGTTGAAAAGGTGTAGGTGCCACTCATACTTGCATTGCCATAGATAGGGTGAAGGTGCTTTGTATTTTTATGCACTTTTAGAATCCACTCTCAGTGCTGATAGTTGATAGGCAACATTCCTGCTCCATGGCCTTCTCTAAATATATTATGGAAATGCATGACAGTGACTCCCAACAGCCACTTTGTTTCTTTAAGTACACGTAAGAATCAATGTCTTCACCAAGAGGCAGGAATTTGTTGTAGAGGTACATGGCTGAGGTTTAAGCATGTGAACAAATTCTTTACCTATATCCTTATCGATGTCAAAAGACTGAAAGTGTCTGTTGCAGTCACAACTTGTGAAGGATCTCTTTGCTACTCCTCTGTTCAGTGTGAAGAATTGTACCATTACCAAATACAAAACCATAATATGCCTTCCCATGCAAAGAACCCACAAAGTAATCTGGTTCCCCAAGAAGTTCTATGTCACTTAGTAGTAAATGTAAACACTTTAAATAAGGAGGTTCTGATAAGGTGCTCTCCAACATTATTAGTCTATGTTTGCCTTCCCTCTGTTAATGAGTTAATTGTTAACATTGTATCATGTAGGCATGTGAAAGCTGTTCTATCAATACTGACAACAGCAACTTAACTGCTGCTTTGCTAAAGCAAACATTGAAAAAAATAACTTATTTTAGTGCAGTGTTTCCCACCAGCTTCTCTCCAGCATGCCTGTGTTCTTTGCTGTGATTTCATGGAGATTCACAACAACAGTTGAGTTTACCTTGGGGATTTTGATTTGCTGCACATTTCTGTATTGATGAATGACTTGTCATCTGCCATACTTGGTATGCCACCTGCTGTACAGCTTGGGCAGTAATCTCTGTATTCCAGTTGCCCCTCTACTGCCATAGTTGAGAATTATACCAGCAACAGGTCTAACATTTTTAATGTCAGGAATTCTAGTACTTGGTCTTTCTACACACGCAGCCCTGAGCCCCAAACTTTCCTGAAATTAATTAATCTGCTACATTGTTTTGACATCTGATGCAGGCTAATTTGGCAATTATGTACTTTCTTTGTCCATATAAAAAAGCTGATAAACATGCAGCTACCCTATTAAGTTTCAAACAAACGTGGGATATCCCCATATGCCATTTACACCCAATAAGTGGTTTTTTTACTTTTTACAGCACAAAATCAATGGCCAGCATGCTGCCAGCCCTTGGGATTTATTTGTTTCGGCAGGAGGTCTGGACAATCATGGAAAAGCTTAAATTTTACAGCATTATAAATAAGGGACATGCAGCTGGATAAACTTGCTGAAGTATATTCTTACTGCTACTGTGCTATAGTGGATAGCTTTCTCAGGAATAGACAACTGCAGTGCTGAGGGACCACTGTACCCCACTAACTATCCCACTATCTCTTGGTGTCTGAGAGGTCCACTTTATACCTGGACACTTCAGATTGTCTGGAAATAGCATACTAAAAAGTGTAATTCTGTAGTCTTTCCCAACAGAACCAAACACCTGAATGATTTTGGAAATTTGTGAAAAAATGTATTTTTCTGCAAGTAGCAGAAAAGGCCACTTGCACCCACTGCCAGAATGGTGCTATCCAGGGCACAGTGTCTGCAGGCAGCCTGCTCCTATGGGGCTGTAGCTGCTCCCACAGTTCAGTGGGAGGACAACATGGGCAACAGCCAGGCAAGGCAATGATGAGGGGCAGGAAAAGTCTTTGGCACCATTTCTGTTGCACATGCTGCTGTTAAATCAAACTTTTCCCATGGGAAAAAGCATTTAGATCAGGAATATAGCACTGGTGTGCAGCTGTGGGTGTCACCTTGGGAAGTCTTGCTTGGATTGTTGACTGGAGAGGCTGAAGGAGCTGGTTTTTTCAGCCTAGAGAAGAGGCTGAGAGGTCTGCCACTACCCAGAGGGAGGGAATAGACAAGACAGACCCAGGCTCTTCTCAGAGAGGTACAAAGAAAATGCAAGAGGCGACAGCCATGACTTGAAACAAGGGAAATTCATGGCCAGGAAGGAGGTTGGACCAGATAATGCCAGAGTTCCCTTCCCATCTAGATCTTATCATTATTCTGGGGATTTTTTGCCTTGATAGAGACAAAACCAAAACACTAGCAAGCAAACTTCTATTAATAATAGAACTATGGACACCAAATATGCTAGCAATACAAACTAGAAATGAGAGGATTTCCTCAAGAAGATGCTAGGTCTCACAGCAGAGATTTGGCCACAGCAAAATACATTTAAAAATTCCAAGGTAGGACAGCTCTGAACATCTCTCCCATGTGGTAATGGACTGAGGAAAAAATTCTTATTTTTCTTTTCTATTGCCATAGTCATCAGCCTATATCTTGCTGTGTACAGCTTGGCCCTGTGTTTATCTGCATCTTTTATCCTCTCCAGGTTTGGAATTGGCAACAGAAATCTGCACAAATGATCTTTCTCATGACCTCAGTTCCCCAGGTCTCTCCTGCCTTCTGACATTACTTTCTGTATGACTGACATCATCTTCAAAAAGAAAAAGACTGGAAGGGAGTGGTCAGAATCCCCCCTCTGCCTTGGGACAGCACAGGGAAAGGGTCACAAGGGATATTTTTAGAACAGAATCCAATGGCAGTGATGTGAGGAAGGCGCAGAGAAAAACACAGCTGTGAAACCTAACACTTGGCTTCATAGATACTGAGAGCAGGAACAGCAGAGAAACAGATTAAGGAGACGCAGAAGATGAGTGAGGAAAAGGTATGTGAGGATAACAAGGGAATGGTAAAAGAGTAAGTGGCAAAGAGGCAATGAACACCTGGGAAAGTAATGGCTAAAATAGATTATTGGAGAGAAATGGGGAAAAAATTAACCAGGAGCAGAAAAATTTAATAAAGTGCCCATATTATATAAATAAGCAGAGATATTTCAATCATAGAAGGGATTTAAGGACAAGAAATGGTCAGATGACTCATCAGCCTCTCGTGTAGACGTTTTGTGACCTTGAAGGCTGACTGGCAACTACTCACTCTACCATATCTCCTCATCCCAAGGTATAAGGGATTCAGGAGTGGCTTAGGCTGTGGATTGTGACACTGCAATAGACTTTCTAAATCAGAGGGAAATAGAAATCATTCCTACAGTCCTTGAAGCCAGGAAATTATCTACTGTCTCTCTTTTACTCCTGACCAGCATGCCCAAAGAGCAGTGATTGCTTTATGTCTGATGTCTGAAAACTAATGTATGCACCATTAGTTCAGAAGTGCTCTCTGTTACTGTTCACTCACTAAACTAGAAAGAAGTAACATGACTGAGTACTCAGAGTAAACAGAGGTAATGATGATACTTGAGAGGAGCCTGCTCCTAAAGATAGCATTTTAAGGTGTAAATTTTTAAGACACTCAAGTACTGAAAGTGTCTGGTATCCACTTGAGGCAACTACATCCAGAATTACAATCCCTTTTCCACTTGCTACTTAATCCTAATAAATGTTATTAATTTTTCTTGTTTTGAGAAATAATTTATTCTTCCTTG
The DNA here is from genome assembly GCA_035583155.1 of Acropternis orthonyx. Taxonomy (NCBI): domain Eukaryota; kingdom Metazoa; phylum Chordata; class Aves; order Passeriformes; family Rhinocryptidae; genus Acropternis; species Acropternis orthonyx. The sequence continues at coordinate 28,561,324 of JAWWEU010000001.1, forward strand.
AGATTAGTGATTTAGTGCCTACTTAACACTAATGCCTGGATTATATCCAGCAACTAGCTGCTACTCTGCCTGTGATCTCTGAGGACTTGAATATATCTGGTTATTCTTGAAGAATTTCCAGCTTTATAGTCATCTCTGATGAAACAGGTTGTAGCATGGCTGCCTCCTTATCATAAAGCTTATCTGAGACTTGAATTCAATGAAGAACTGCTCATTTGGGGTTTACCTATGCAGATACCTGAGGAATCAAGCAGCTACCACTTACTACCCAATCCTGTCCAGTCCAGAAACCTAAATGACCTCTCAATATAAAATATTTGGGATAAATTTGTGAATAGATGAAGATCATGTAACACATTGTTGTTCTTTCTCTCCCAAATAGCTATTTAGTAATATACAAATATTTTGTCAAAGACTTGACTTAGCTCAAGTTATACAGATCTTGTTCTTTGAACTCAAGAAAACTAGTACTAGTCATGTGTTCCCACAAGCATTCCAGAAAACTCTCATTAGTCTAAATACTCTGACTAGTCTGGTTCTACCCTAAAGAACCTAGAACTAAAAACTTTAGAGATCCACAAGTTTGTTTCAGCTGCAGGAGAAATATGGCAATTTTACCCAAGTAGCATACTTGCTATTTCTCCATCTTTTGCTGTCTCATATTCTATTAATCAATGCTTTTGTTCAGGTTTGTTTCCTTACATTTCAGTACTCATGCAATCATTACAAGTTTGTTTATTATGCAAACAGGTCACAGCAATCCAATTATATCCTATATTAGACTCAGACTTGATGCTCTAGTGTTGTGCTACTCACTCCTAACATTGAGGATGATTCTTTTTTGTATCGGACAACAGAAAGTCAGGCTACCAAAGATCAAATATACCATAATCCTTACATAAGTCTGGATTTGAAACCAAGATTTCAGTCATAAAGGGCTATACAGTCACATCAAAGATCATACAGTTCTGTAAGGCACTATGTCCTACACAAGAGCAGTGTTCAGCAGCAGAAAATTTTGAACTGGAAGATACTCTCCTGTTCTTCACCTCAGCTTTCTTCTCCAAAAGACAATCATATCTTCTCCTTAGTAAACCAGGTGTTCTAGAAACAGAAACCAGAAGGTGTAGCAACAGCCTGCATTCAGATATCTATAAACCAAAGCAGTGCAAGATCCTACTCTTGGAAGTGCCCAAGAAATGCCATAGAGCAACATGTTAAAAAGTCTCCATCTTTATTTAAAGTAGCTCAAAGAAGAGATGATTTCCTCAGTCCCAACACAGTCTTACTTGTCTCTAACCACTGCTACAAAAACTTTGCATAGTCAGGTCACTATTCATTTTTAGAGGCTGGGATTCCATTCATGCTGGTCCTCAGGCAATCTGGAACATATGATGCTAATTCTCACCTCAGTGACCAAAGTGACTTTTTAGACACAGTACAAACTGCTACCTCCACTTGCCCAGAAAAGTGTGAGGACTCCTGAGATGCAATGAATCTTAGTTCTCCTAGTTGGCGGTAATTCTTTAAAGCAGTTAAAGCAGAAAATGGCACAACAGTCTGTATCCAAATATCTATGAAATAAAGCAGTGCATGACCCCAGTTGGGTGTGCCCAAAAGACACCATAGAACAGCATGGTCTGTGCTCTCACAGCACCTGTTAACACCCAGTATGGCAGAATCCTAACCACATCTTCTGGGAGCTGTAAGGAAGGGCAGGAAAGGTCTCAGTGTCTTATCTGTGGTTGTCTGGAAAAGGGAAACCCATTCACAACCAGCAGTTGCATTTCTGTGCAGCTCTGCAGAGTAGGCGTCCCTACAGACTCAGCCCTGAGTCACTCCATCGCTTTTTTCCTTGTCTGGTGATATAAATTTTTCACCCACGTGGACTAGGAACAACTCTCATTTTCATACTGAGCAAAGGAGAATATGGCCTTATTCTCTCTTGGAGGAAGCTGCTACTGGAGCAAGAGCTCAGGCAGATCTCTCACAGAGAAGGATAATCATAGGCAAAGAAAGCATTTAGCCCCTTAAGCAGAGAAGGGAAGCCAGCTACCATGTAGGAAATATTCTGTCCTGCTGCAGGTACTGTACTCACCACAGTTTGTTGGTATCTGAACGCTTTTGTTGGAGAGGCATCCCCAGTCATATCCCCCGAGACAGCGTCCTGTGCAGTAGGGGTTGTTCAGGACAATGTCTTCCCGTCTGCCCTCCACAGCAAAATCATGGAGTGAAACTGGCACAAGGCTTCAGCTAAAATCCCACAGAGCACCCTGAGAGGGAAGGTTACTGGTGAGGGAAACACAGAGAGGGAGAGTGTAACCAGAGACTCCCTGCCCCCTCCTGTTCAGTCTGCTTGGACACAGCAGCCGCTTCCCTGCCTTAATCTCTCTCTGCTGACCTGGCAATGGGACAGCTCAGTAAATTAACAGGAGGTAACATTTCCCTCTCCTCTCTCAGGCAATGTCATTCTTCACTGCATTTGGAAAGGGTGGGGGACAATAGAAAGAATAGGTGCTGATGCAGAGAGAGAGTAGAGAAGAAAAGGATGGAAATGAAAAATGACCAAAATTAGAGACGAGAGAACCATCCTGCAATTTGCACAGGATTATTCCCACAACCTGTTTCAGGGACAACTTTGTGAAGTGTCAGCATCTGAGAGGGCAAATTCTCCGAGCAAGCTTTGGAAGACTATTCCTTACATAAATTACATGCTGTTCTCACATTTAATGTAATTTCTACTAAAGCATATCCATTATTGGCAGCTACCTCACCAGGAATAAACAGCATTCCTTGCAGTCTTAGTACCTTCATCCACTGGCATAACCAACACTCAGTATCTTTTTCATCCAGAATCACAAAATGGTTGATGTTGGAAGAGAGCTCTGGAGGTCATCTGGCCCAGCTTCCCTGCTCATTCAGGGCCCCTGGAGCCAGCTGCTTAGGGCTATGTCTAGACAGCTTTTGAATATCTCTAAGGATGGAGACTCCACAACCTCTCTGTGCAACCTCCTCCAGTGCTCAGGCACCTTCACAGTAAAAAAGTGTTCCCTGATGTTCAGGTGGAGCCTCCTGGGTTTCAGTTTGTGCCCATGGCCTCTGGTCCTGTCACTGGACACCACTGAAAAGGGCCTGGCTTTGTCCTCTTTACAACCCTCCTTCAGGTATTCATACACATGGATAAGAGCCCCTTGAGCCTTTTTTTCTCCAGGCTGAACAATCCCAGTCCCAGCTCCCTCAACCCCTCCTGATATGTGAGATGCTCCAGTCCCTGCATCACCTTTGTGTCCTGTTGTTGTCCAGTCTCTGGTTCGCTCATGTTTCTCTGGTACAGAGGATCCCGGAACTGGTAGAGGACTCCAGCTGCAGGTGTGCCAGGGCTGAGCAGAGGGGAAGGATCACCTCCCTCGACCTGCTGGCAACTCTCTTCCTAACACAGCCCAGAATACCATTAGTCTTGTTTACTGATGGCTCCTGTTCACCTTGGTGTTCACCAGAACCTCCAAATCCTTTTCTTGCCAGGCTGTTTTCCAGCTGGGTGCCTCCCAGCACATACTGGTGCATAGGATTAATCCTCCCCAGGTGCAGGACTTTGGACATCTTGTTGAACTTCATGAGGTTTCAAGTGTTAATGATGCATTTTTTCATTTTCTTTATATTTTTCCCATCATCCTTAGAAGCGAGTTTCAGGTTTTGAAACATTTTGTGATACATACACCAAAAGAATGCATATTCTAACGTCTAAATACATGATTCCTGACAAATACCTTGAAAAGATCTCGTATTTTCTTCTTGTGTTAATGTAGGGGGTTTTTCCTTGATCTATGACTAGAAATTACATGGGAGTATAGAAGAAAACAAAAATAGCTTAACCAAATTTGTTATACCTAAACCCAGTCAAAGTTGCTCAACAGCACAGTCAGGAAGGGTTTGTGAGCTGTTGAGGATCCTGGGACATCTGTACAGAGTTGCAAAATAGGGAGGTCCTCTCTCCTGCTCTTCTGTTTTGGGCCTTTGCCCCGAAAAAAGCAAGGAGGAACTAATAGTCTAGAAAGCACAAAATCAGGGTGCTGCTGCGGGCTTTTGCCTTGAGAAACAGAGCACTGAGCACCTGTGGTAACAGCTACGTCCTCAGCTGAGTCACAGCTACTGCCTGCTGTACCCCGAGGCAGCAGCAAGCACAGAAGTTCGTGGAGAATGGAGCAGATAATATAGGCCAGTTCTTTTCAAAGACAACTGCTTTCTCTCTTTTTTTTTTTTTTTTAATCTGCTATCTGTAAAGCTTTTCATTTGGGGAAAATGATAAATTCTATATCTAGGCAAAGCAGTTATTTAGAGCAACAGCATGACTTCCTGAGCTGCTGCTCCCACTAAATAAAGATGGGTTGTGCAAGGGTATGTGAAAGTTGAAAGCATCTTCTTTTATTAAGGTTATCCAGTCAAGGACCTTTTCAATGCAAAAGTTGGGAAGCCACAAATAACGCCAGGCAGGGACCTAGAACTCAGAGACAAAGAACAGAGATCATGCAAAAGACCAAATGTCTCCAGTCACTGTTTGACAGTTCATTAACAAACTACAGGCATAGCTTTAGACAGGGCCAGCCTGGACTTCCTATTATGAAGAGGGAAATGAGGAACATAAGAATTTGAACTAGCTCTGTGGGACTATGCAAAACTTGTTAAGGAAAAATGTTGTGTAGGAACAAAGAGGGGAATAGATGGAAAGGGGCAGGTTACATGAAAACCAAGATTGGTCAATGTCTGTCCTATCTTCATATTAAATGCTTTCTTAGCTATCTTTCCATGAAATCTCATTGTCCCACATACATGAGCGCTGTAAGTTTGGGGTGCCAGCAGCTGGCAAGACTAGCATGAGTGAATTTGGGATCAGCAAATGCAGTCAGACCAGGGGTGCTGGGGTTCTAGGGACAGAAACTGAAGCAAATAGGGTCTCAGCATAAGTACCTGGAAGAGCCATAACTCTCTGGATCATCTCAACTGGTGCCCAGACTGTTAGCTACAGGTCAGACCTGTGTGAGCAGACCTGGAACTACTAACTGGATCAGACCAGGGGCATAGGCAGCCCAGGCAACAGAAGTGTCTGCTCCAGCCTCTAGGATGGCACCAGTGCATGTCCTGGGTGCAGCTGCTGAGGCATGAAGCCCACGGTTTCTGGGCTGGGCAGGAGGAATACTCAAGCCAGAATTGCAACAGGCAGTGGCAGTTTGTAACATTCCTTAACTGCTTATTTATCTGTAAATTGATTTGTAAAATTTAAGCCTATGCTCAGTGTGACCTTTTCCTCTCACCCTTTGAGTGACTACAAGTGACTGAATACTAACAGCTAGCGAGCTTGTGTTTTTCTTTACAACCTGAACATAAATCCAAATCTAAGGATTTACTCATTACAGCATGATGCATAGCTTCTATGGGAGGAGTTACTGGTCATCCTTATTTTGCAGCTGCAAATCACAACTTTAGGAGTGATGAAGGAAAACAGAAATATGTGTTAAAAAATAAAAAAAATGAACCGTCTGAACCATAGCAACTCCAGTTATTTTTCTAAGTTAGTGAAATGAGTACAACTCCAAGCTCTTTGAAAGATGTAATGAATTACCCAGATATCATCTTAAGAATTTGTGCATGCAGGCAGAACAATTTATGCAAAAACACACTCTGCGGACCAAGTTCTGCATAGCACTTACCATAAACAAGGTACCAAATGCAGATGAATGGAAACAAAAGAATACCAAACCTTCACAAGACAGAATTCTGAGTAGCACTGGCAAAAGCAGCAACATGAGGCCAAATTGCACTGAGTAGGACATAGCACTCATTCCTAGTAAAACAGACTCACCAAGGCTGCTGATCCCGTGACAATGATGGGTTGTAACTTCTCTGGAGATCCCTGTTTCATTCCCTTCCTTTTAAAGAAACTGTTTTCTGTATGCATATGCTGATGACATCATCCATTACGTAACAGTATCTTCTTTTCTTGCATTTCCTTCTCCTAACTTAATAATTTAGTGTTGTGATGTCATGGAGAATTCTCATACCCTGAAAAGTAAGAACACTTTGCACAATACAGGTACTGTGTATGTTAGAAGTCTTGGTATATATTTTGTTTTGTAAGATATTAGCCAAATCTTTCACTGTTTTGGAAAGCATGCCCTCTTTTAATACCATTCTGTATATCCTAATTTTTGCAAAATCAGATCTTTTGAGTACCTCTTACTTTTAATAGTAGAAAATAGGGGGAAAAATAATTTTAAAATTACAATTTTAATAATTTACTGAATTGTCCTATTAATTAAGAAAATTATTTTCATGCAGCTCAAGATTTTTAGAATATCTTGTCTACATGGGAGTCACTGTTTTCACTCCTTATCCCACAAAAAAACCACCCTTTGACCTTATTCTTATGGTTTCAAGACAAAATGTGAATCTGTTAACATCTGCTATCCCAACTATTAAAAGTAATTCCTTAAACTATGCTAGCAGTGCAAAACTTACTTCTGTGAAAATACAAACATCTAGTTTACTTCAACTTTTGGACTACTAGAAACACTTTCTGCACACGAAGATGTTGGTAATTCCAGTGCTAATATTACTACTAGATTTCCTGTACCAGAATTCAGTATTATTAATAAACCAATGTACTCCTTCACTAAAAAGAGAACTAAAAGACAGGAAACACTCTTCTAAGGTGTCACAGATGAGACAGGGTAAATGGCAACCTCTAGTGGATCTGGATGCTGGGGATTATTTTAGAACTAACGAGAGCAGAACTTTCAGCTTATTTCACACTCCTTGGCTTTCGTTGCTTGTTTGTGAAGGTGGAACAGAAAGTTCTGTTGGTTCTGTGCTGTACAGCTGCTCCCAGTTACAAGTCTTGGACATTACACATCATGGTCTCTGGGCATTGCCTGGCATTCATTTCCATGCAGCCCTCTGATCTCCTGGATCTTCCCCCACTTCCAGGGTTTTTCTTCTAGCTGGAAGCTCTTCCTCCTTCCAAGACTCCTTTTTGTTTCAGGAACCCTTCATTTTGGCAAGAACAGCAAGGCCAAAATTTTCCCAGCTGAAGCACATCATCAACCTCCTACTTGGTGGTTTTGCCTCCTATGTCTTTATTAATGTATTAGCCTTTGTTTAGCTCAGGTGTTACCAAAATTTACAAGGAATTCATACTGGTTGCAGCTAGTAAGTAGCAGGCTTCTATCTAAAGAGTTCAAAAGTGCCTCTGGGATGTACTATGTCAAGAAATTACGTATAATTCTTTTTTTATAGAACCTCCAGTTTTGCACAGAGGTCTAACTCTCCAAATGGAAGATACCGCAGAGATTAATCAAACAAGAATTCTTTATTTTGATGCTTCAAGGCAGTAAAATACAAGTATACAAAAAGAATATACAAAAGTGGCAGTGATAATGCAAGTTGATGCAATCCTACAGAAATTTAATCCATCAGAGTGGACTCTTCATCAATATGCCTATCTGTAAAATACTGCACCATTTCATAGAGGGAGCACTCAGGAAGACAGTGTTTATACTCCAGGGAGGTACAACAGCTGCTAAACTGGTATATTAAACTTCAGAGTAAGGCACCAATTGGCAAGTATGGTTCTTGTTCTATCACATTGTGTGTAAGATAAATGCAAGATACACTTTAATGATGCACCTTTGTCAGCTGGAGGAAACACAGCCTTCATTTTCCTCGGCAGAATAATAAAAAAAGCACATGCCTAGTTTTCCAGCCTTCCTTCATATCCCTTTGTGCTTCCTATTCATAATTCTATCCTGTAAAAAATATTTAAAAAGTCATACTTACATTAAAAAACAGAGTAAGCTAGGAACTATGCCAACTTACTGCTACAAAATGAAGAAGACTGAGACTCAAGTGAACAGACTGCAGTCCACATGTAATCCAGTATCTCAGGATTTAGGCTCTACCACAAAAACAGAACAATGCCCATCTCCCACATGCCATCAAATGGGAGTAACTGCAATTGGACACAGCAAGAGACAACTTACAGCTTGAAGAGACTGTGCAGGAAATTTCCAAAAGTGATAGATAATGCTTTTAAGTGATCATGGCTGAAGAAAGAAAACTCATATAATAGGGTAATAATGTGAAACTCTTACCTTTCATTTAAAAGGGAAACAAACTGCAGTGACAAATAGTCTAAGTAACATACTTAGACTGTAAAGAGCTGCCTTGAATATTTTTGTTAAATAAAAAAGACAAGAGATCCTTTGTACAACACTGTAGGGTTTCAGGGCTTCAGTTGTACAGTGCAATTTATAGACTCCTGAGAAGTTGGTGGACTGAATGCTGTCTGTTGTGACACAAGTACTATGGCAAACAAATTCCTGAAATGTAATATTCAATGCAGTTGTTCATTCTTGGGACTACAGGAAGCTAATCTAGAATTTATAGATTTAAAACTATTCCTGGGGCAATTTATGCAGACTTATTTGTCTGGGTCTCTGTTTTGTTGATAATCTGAGATATCTTTCAGTTATGTTGATAACTTGGCTATAGAAAGAATGTAGGAAAATACACTTTTAAGTGATCACAATGGATAGGAAAGTGCTGAGCACTGAGAACAATAACCTTTCATTTTAAAGAGGGAAAGGATTCTCCTTCACAAGGGAGCCCCTTTTCTAATGTGCACAGCAGTCAACTGTCCTGTATGGAGAACCAGGCAGAAAGTATTTAAAACTTTTAAAATACAAGTGTAAGATAAGTAGCATTTTATGACTGATTTTCCTTTCAGAAAGGCTTAACTTTTTACAGAAGTTGTACTAATAGTCCATTTCCATTTTCACTTTGTTTACAAATGTCCTCACATCTTCTTCCAAAGGATGTTCCCACTTCTTCCCAGTTCCAGCACTGTTCCTCTTTCTGTCATTTTCTATACACACAGAGCAAATCAGGATATTAGAATTTTAAACCCTGAACTGAATCAAATTACAAAGAGAGTTGCCAGAATATTTTAGACATCAAGCAGGAATTGGACTGGCCAGATATAAAGAAGAATTCCTGGTTTGCACATCTGATGTCACAGTCAATATGAGTGAAAACGTAGACATTCACAGTCAAAGTTCAGGTTTGGCAGTATCTCTCTTCCAACAGAGAAGGTTATTTTCCTGGTAGATAGCCAGGAAACAGGTAAAGGTCCCGGCAGAGTGTGCTACAATATTCTGACATCTCCTTGCAGCGGTGAAATTCTGTGCCTGGGGCATAAGCCTCTCGTTGCTTGATTTGCCTATTCACCTAGGATGTGATATTAAAAAAAAATACAAATGACTGGAAGGATTAAGACAGAAGAAAATTGCCATTGTTTTCTGTACTCAGAGATTATTCTGTTTAACATATTAAGCATTGTCTCTCTAAACTATAAGGAGAAAGAACTCGGGTGCAGTTCCACAGCAGCTCAAGTTGCCATGATCATACTGCTTTCTTCACTCCTTCTTCCCCCATTTTCTCAATCTTTACCATATGTGAGTACTAGAGTTTTTGCAGCTATGTGGTGTGCCTGTTCAGGGAATGGATTCACCTGAAAAAAAAAAGCTATTTCTAGAGAAGAAAAGTCATTTCTGGCAAGAAAGATTAATTCTTGTGAGTTCATCACATGACTTCACAAGTGAAATAGGAGTGAAAGAAACAGCATTTTTACTTTGGTTAAACTGCTATGAAACTGCATATAAATAAATAAATAAATAAATACAAACTAGGAAAGAAGCAGTAATTTTGCTACAAGCAATGCAAGAACAATTGCTTTAATAGTAGAGTAATCCTAGCATTTTGAAGCACTGGAAGCCTCTTCAAAAACCAGGTAAAGAGTGGGAGGGTAAATACATCCCTGCTTACCTTCACCAACATGTCAGCCACGTGGGTGTCTCGGGAGTCCTCTGCAAACACAGAGGTGAGAGCCTCGATATACCAGGACCCACGCTTGGTGTTGCGCATGGCCGCAGTGTCTGAGGAGAGAGTGTCCACGGTGATGGTTTTAGGGAACACAGACACATAAAACTGCTTTATGCCCAAACAATTAGAGCCTCTACCCAGTACCTTTCAGACAAGCATATCCACAGATCATATCTGAGCAGGTAGGCAGGCGCAGCTTGAGACTTTCTTCCTTGTTTGCATCACTTTCCTCGCAGCCTGGGGAATCTGACCGTTCCTTCCCATCTCTTTGATCCACTCCCTGGTCCAGCTTATCTGCGGCAGCAATAAACAAGGAGAGGGTGGGGGAAGGAGAAAAAATTATCCCGAATTACTGCATGTAGTTTTCCTGTACTTTCTGGGTTCTGGTCAGCAATGCCACAAGTGCTGTCAAGCAGAAAGCTTTTGCATGAACTTTAATCTTTTTCAGTTGTTTTAAAAACTCATCTGAAAGTTCTTCTGCATGAACTAATGCAGGTATCAACAACTGCTGAACCTGCTCAACCTAACCTGGCTTGGTCTGCATGCGGACTTCTACTTCTCCCTCTTCCTACAAAGATCATGGGATATCCATGAAAGCAAAAAATTTTTGATAGTTCTCCACCATCCGTGGAAGGACTTGATGCCTAGCCATGAAGTTTTGATTTTCCACTGGAACCTACCTTAGAAATACCCAAAAATCTCCAGTGCAGTTTGCAATGCTAACAACCTATTTACTGCTGAACTCAAACAAGAGCTGTAATTTTAGTTGCTAAGGTCTACCTCCAAGACATCTAGAAAATATGGAGTAGGTATCTCACCTAGTTCTAAAACCTGACTACAATACTGTTTTTATCAATCAAAAGCATAAAATTTGCAACAATAAAATGCAAAATAATCTGATCCCAAACGTGAGAGAGAGAACTCCAGTACATGGAGATTAGCTTAAAACCTGAAGAGCACTTAATGTCCTTTCCAGGATCCATTAGTATGTATTATGCAGGTGTAGATATTCTCAAATGGTTTTTTACATGATGCAGAGTTTTCATTATAATCTAGACTAATTGCTTAGTGGTGATAACTTTGACAGTCCAGCTATGCTGTAAGAAAATTAAAACTACATTTTACAAATTTTTTTAATATAATTTTGTCTTCTTTTTTTTGCCTTTTAAGATGAGAATATATTATTCTACTTACTTCCTAACAGCATGGGTCAGAGACTAGTCTTAGGAGACATAAGTGTCCAGTTCAGAGGCCTTCCTGTTATGATGGTTCTTAGTTTTTGTTTCCAGCTTATACCTTAGAAATTCGTTTGGATTTCTAACCCTTTTACAGGCAGTGGCACTGGTGGCATGTCATAATTATGCACAGGAAACGGTCAGTTCATAAGTCACCAACATTGTTCTTCTCTAAAATGAAAGCAGCAGTGGGAGGGGTGTGATTGTCTGACAAGTTAGATACAGTCTAGAATTAAGGCTCCATAGCTCAAACTTTCATGACTTCCATTAAGTTGCTTCCTCATCTCTTTAAGGTAGCCATGCAAATTATTCAATTTTTAACCAAACTTTTTTAATGTCTTTTATCACATTTTTCCAAATCCTTTCAGTTCTTTATCTTCTAAAAATTTAGTGTACCGTTTACAGTGTATGTTATTTCAGATAAGACTCAGGTAATTTTACAGTCAAGCTGTATTATTCACACTGCCATCATCACATTATGTAAAAAGTCAACACTTTTGATTAAAGCTTCAAAATTACATCTTCCTCATGCATTTGTGTCCTCAAACACCACTCAAGTCAACTTACCAACATAACTAAAATGTGTAAAGCACTAACCCTCTAATTTAAAGCACTTAACCTCTAATTTCTATCACCAATAACTGTCACAAAGATTGATCTAGTCTGTTTACATTTTACTGAAACTCCCATACAGCTGTTTAGCCAATTGAGTTAAATAACTGTTAACTACCCATTTGTCATTACTTGGCACAGTTCTTCACTCTTCTGGATCAACTTCTACACTAAACACAGATACTAAGAAGCTTCAAAGATACATTTCATGTCATACTGAAACATTTCCCAGTCTTTTCTGTAGCCACTGTTTTTTGATCCGTGACTTTAGGTGGACTACTTCAGTTTTTTTAGTAGACTCCTGCCAAAGGCTCTTTGGAAATTAAGACTTGACTAGCTCTTCTTTAGCTACATTTTTAATACGTCATTAATAGAAGATAGAGCAGGCCTACTATGTAAACTTCGGGAAGAATAACCTGTTCACTTCTCATTTTGTTTCAACTAGTTCCAGCTAACTTGCATGGCATTGATAGATTTGCCACTATTAGAAAGTTGTCCATACTATTTACACAGTCTTTTAAATGCTGATTTTGAAAAAGATTGTATTGGCTAGTTTAACCTTTGAATGGCAACATGAAAGGGTACACACTTTTTTTGACAGTTAACTACTTTGTAACTGACTTTCCCCTCCAACCATTAATCAGCGTTTAAAAGAGGTTAGAAAAGGCAGGGTATTGGCTTTCTTTTTTTTTTAAATGGAGGAAAGAGTTTTCCCTTTCAGTTGCTCAAGTCTCAACCCTTTGTTTTTTGGAGTAACCCCATTCTAAAGCATTATGCATAGCAAGCTTTACCTCTCTTTCTTAACTGCCCCTTTTTTGGGAATAGAAAGGCCAAGCTTGATTTGTTAGTTGTAACAGATTCATTATGGTAACATTACAGTCAAATAAACCTAATTACCTAATTACGTCAGCTGCAAATTCTACCTTATTACACTTATTTCCACACTGAGTCTGTGCATTCACATTTGGTCAAGAGTATCTAAACGTTCAATAACATAAGGAGAGCAATCACATTCAATTCATTTAACATGCATGTTACAATATTTCCAAATATTTAGAGGCTTTGAATATTTCTGATCACCAAAATACTTCATGTAGACTTTAGATTTATCCCTGCACTGGGATTAAACAAGATTAGATAACAGGTGAATGAACGATCCTCTTGGCTAGAGGACAAACTATAAAGCTTGCTAAAAATTAAAAAGAAAGGGACAATTGCAAGTAACAAGGGAAAAGCAGGGGAGAAAGCATACATGTTACAAGGGAAAAAACCCAAAACTCTAAGACAGAACTTCATCTTGGAGTATCTGAAACTTCACAGCGATCTCAAAAAGTCCAAACACTTGATGTAAAAATTTGGTCATTAGCAGATCTGAAAGGTAGTTTGTTACAGACGTGTTTAGTTACAAAGAGAAGGACAAAGAATAGCAGAATTAAAAAGGAAAAAAAGGAACAAAGTATGGAAAAATAACAGGTCTATGAGAAGAAAAAAGTTCTATAATAGTATGAGGAAGAGTAGAAGGAAAGGTCCTTTTGAGGTTGAAAACAGGCTAGGGTACAGCAAAGCAAAGACAAAACCCCAAAAATACTTGGAACCAACTCTGATATCTCAAGAGACAACCATGAGAGACGCAACACATCGAGGAAGAAGCGAAAGACATGACCTCAGACAAGACTCCAGTGCCAGTGTACGGCTCCATGCTGTGCTGCAATTTGTGCAAATTATGCCCCACTCTCCTTACTGCAGGCACAGCATGAGAAAGCCTCAATGTGTGAGTGGGATATGACAGAGCTTTATGTCACTAAGGTGCTCTGGGGTCTGCAAGTCAATGCACACACCTCATGCAGAGCAAAAGACACTTACAGAGCAACAGATGCAGTGGCAGCAGCAGGGCAGAGGGAGGTGAATATGGGTCCCACTTACACCTGAGAGAAGCAAAGAGGAGAGTTGACAGCAAGTTGAATGTGAGGGTGTGCATGTGTGCAAAATGAGCCTTAATAGCATGCCAAGTACATGGCTTTTAGTATTTGGCCACTCACCTCCCCTGCAGGCCTGAATAAAGAACATTTTGGGCTTATTCTGGAGATTTGGACAGTTTGCATTATCAAAGAGCCGGAAAGCCTCCTGCAACTGTAAGAAAGAAGATAAATACACTTCACTATAGTCTTCTGTAAGCCAAACCCAGCCTCACCTTACTTCCCTGTATTTTGGTTATTACCTCACCAGTCTTGACATTTACTCCTTTATAACCAAACTCAGTGTGTGATAAACACATCCCTTCCCTACCCTCTCCCTCAGCTCCTTCTAGTTTGAGTTCATGCACTCAATGACACAATTTGCTCTATTTGCCAGTCTTTATCTTCCAGACCTCTCACAGACAGCAACGTGCTTTTTGCTTCCCACAAGCCCTTACTTTACCCATTTAAAAAAATTAGAATCCTCAGTCTCCCATCACTTCATTTTATTTTTTTTTACTTTTCCCCCTCTTTCCATTGTTACTTTTCTAGACACAACCTACAACATCACATCAGGACACAGGAACATACCTGCAGTAGCTTGCCATCACTGCCATAAACTGCACCCTCCACACCATGGGAAAGCAAAGCTACAATGCAGGAATCCACATACTGATGATCTGGCAGCTTGGAGAATCTCTCCAATGCATTCTGCATCTCCTGGAACAGAGGAAAAAAAAAGTGTTTAATGCTTTCCAGACCTGCACAAGGTACGTGAGTCAATATTCAGGGAAAAACATAAATGGTCCTCTTGTTACAAACAACCCCCCTACACACTTCAAAGTTACAAGAAAAAGATGCAGTGGATTTTTTTAAAATCACAAAAACCAGCACAATATTCTTTTTCTTTTATGTAATATTCAGTCCCAAGTATAACATTCTGAAGTAAGAATCACTTAGGCCATCAGCGGGATGCAGCAAGTACTTAAGTTGGTACATGAGGATTCAATGTAGAAGAAACTAACTGGTATTTTATAAAGGTTTTACACTGAGTCTGGCTGGGATATTGGAGCAACTTAACAGATATATATTCTGGAACTTCAGGCATTCAAAAATTAGAGGACAATAAACAATATAAACTGGAAAACTTTAGGAACTGACAACATGTCAGGAGCAAAAGTCTTACTATAATGTTGCAAAAGCTGCATTCTTGAATAAAACACTCTTCAACAGGTCCTGTACCACTAGGATTCATAGGGATTTAAAGAAATAAGAACAAATGAGCCCTGGAGAAGGCAGCAATTGCATTCCTAGGGATGGTGGCTTGATTAAGTTAGTCATGGAATATTATCAAGTTTCCTAAGTGAAACACAGACACTTCTTTAGCAAAGCAAAGACTGAAAGAGTGGAACTTAACTGCATAGATAAGACTCATAAACAGGATGACAATTGACTCCATCAATGAAACATGAAAACATCACACTTGAAAAGACTACATCAAATACTTGCAAAGCTTAACTTTTAGGACAGCAGAACACTGGAAAAGTCTGTCTATGGAGACTTGATTCATTTGTGGCTTTAACACACATGCCAGGTTTGGTCTAGAATTTCTTGCACCTTGCACTACCTACAGTAGTACCTCTCATGATCCTTTGTAATAGTTCTTTCCATCGTAAGAGCTCTGCCTTCCAAGCTTCCTCATATTGATCAGCATGTGAGCAGACACTACCCCATTTAGCCTTACTTTCTCCTCAAAAGTGATAATTCATATCTTCCTGCTCAAAGCTTATTTATGTACTAAAGCGAATCTCTTAAGATGATTATATAACAGTTACAAGCTCTCATCTATACCAGTTGTGAAGTCCTGGGATCCACTCCCTTACCTGTGCAGTTCGATCAGGAAGAACAGTCACTTGATAGCCAAGGTTCTTGAAAAGCATCTCCAGAGAAGCACAGTCCACATCTCCCCCCTTGCGATACTCCAGGTCCTTCCCACTGCAGAAATTGACATTGCTGAGAATAAGTGCTAAGCCTCGGGGTTCTGATACCAGCTTGTATGCCTGAGAAGATTTAAAATTGATAAATTTAAACTACACAAATAAGTAACTGTGTGTTACGAGTAGACAGAAAGCTCTATGCCCAAGTTTGACATGATATGCCTGTATTTGCAAGCCTCCACAACTGATGAGCCTGCAATACTATTATTGTTAGACTAGCTTGCCCTATTTCTCATTTTAAAAGAAACATAGCTTACCCATTTCAAACTGTGAATTAGCTCTTGCTAACTTTTTTTCCACTTCCTCACCCTCACTGCTGCAGGGCCTCAAATATTTCTGTCATTTCCAAAAATGACACTAGAACAACACTACGTAACATTTAGTTAGTATTTCTTAATTGCTGTTGGGAGCAGACAGAGATCTAAAATAACACGTGAGTGTAATTGCAACTTTCATTGATCTTGAAAGTTATGTGACTGGCAAAGGTTAACAGGAAAAGAACTAATTTAAGAGCGGTATCTTCAAATTAAGTTCCCCCTTTGTCCCTACCACTCTAACAACAACAAATCAATAGTAATTCAGTTACTAGCACTCCTGTAAATTAGAAGTAAAATTTAATACTGAAGAAGAATATCAAATAGGGAGCACCCAGGCACAGATGTAAAAGGAGCCAAGTCAAGTTCACCCTGGCACTGCTTATTAATCAGGTCACCCCAACAGAAAGTTTAAAAAAAAACAAAAACCAAAACAAACAGACACACAAAAACTCTGTTTTGCTATACAGAGAGTCTCTGACAGAAGTGTTAAGTGCTAGCATGTTGTGAAGCCCTGAAGAAGTGCATGCCCCATTATACAAAACCATTTTATTCCTTAAGCCTACCCCACCCCAATCCATGCTTTGCAAACAAAATAAACAAAAAGTAACTGGATTACCTTCACAACTTCAAACACTGCAGCAGAAGATTAGAAATTCAGGTTGTTCTGCCCACTACTACCCAGCACAGAATCCTGATCTGGTTCTTAAGCCTACAGCCTCTTTTGAGTAGAGTTGGCAATTAAAACATCCAAGACTATGAAAGCTATTTGAAACACTGTTCTACTACTTTACTGTCATTTACAGGATGTGTCATCATACAGAAGATGAGGACACAGACAAATTTGAGGCAATAATACTGACAGCTTACACAGAGCCACAGAACAGAAGGTATTTCACAAAGTTCCTCACGAACAAAAAACAGAGGCAGAGATTTGTATAGCGTTACAGAACTTCTCAGAATTTCTTGACACTTGTAAATGAGAACATCACATGGAACACGACTGGTCACACTTTTCAGTTGTACAAATAGCACAACACTGATCTGCATGCCAGTGAAATGTTTAGACTCAAATATTTTAAGTAGCACATGTTCAGCTGATAGATCCAAACACCTCACATCTTTCACATCCTAAGATTTTCTCTGTTAATGACTCACCAAGTGCTGATGATCACGATAAAATTCAGGAGTGCAATATTTCACTGGAGGAATTGAGGGGCCATCTCCATTATCCAAGGAAACTTCCACTGGTTCTGTGCAAAGCAAGCATACCAGTAATAATAATAAATTTCAACCACAAAGCTTCTGCATTAAGGAATTAACTTGCAAATTCTGAACTATATTCTCTTAGGCATATTTCTGTATTATACTTGTCTCGCCTCTAGCAATTTTGTTTGATCAGGGACTACAGACACAAAATGACACACAGCAGGAAAAAAAGTACTGTAATGGTATAATTTTTTTATTCTTTTAATTGGTGACTTTTTTTTTGCCTTGTATGTGGGTTAGTCTTACCTAAGGCCTAGTAAATTTGGGTCTACAGAATGAAAACAGAATTCTCATCTAAAATTAGAACCTTGTGCTGTCTTTTTGCACAGTATGTTATTCCTTCTGCAGTTTGGCTGACAAAATACTGCTAGAAAAATTCAAACAAAACAGTGTTTTTCCTTTCATAAAAGGTTTCCCATGCTGAACTCATGCATAAGTGATCAAAGAAGTTTCTAACTTTCATTAAGTGTGATGCCCTTTTCCTTTTATCTGCCTCTTGATGCTTTTCTCTGGATAACAGCAGATGAGGGGAATGATAATCAACTATTTGCCATTTGCAGACAAACACTCATTCCTCTGTACTGAAGAAACTGAGCTAATGACATTCATGGTCTCCTTTGAAATCCCTTTTCAGCCTTTTGAGGCATCGCTGTCCTGGCTGGAGGAATATATGCTCTAAAAAAACCAAAACAACCCAACCCTAAAACCTTTGCACATAAATAAAAAAACCCCCCAAAGTCTCCAAAAATTAGTCACTTGGTCTTTAACAGCAGAAAATGCTCCTAGCAACCAGCACACAGGTAAAGCTGTGGCTGGGGAAAATGAGTACTCCAGGCATCATCACAAGCAACATAAAAACTAGAAAGGAGATTCATTCCAACAACTGTTTATTAGACCAGTTCCCTGGTCTAAGTCACAAAGGCATGTTAAAGAAAAGGTGACTTGCTGCACATGACAGAAGTTACAGAAAACCAAGTTGGGCTCATGTAACACATATAAGGTCTTATACCTATACTGATTTCCTAAGTAGTAAGTTAAAGAATACTGCCCAAAATCAGTATCTTGTCACAGCTCTAGTTCAACGAAACTCTACTACAAATCTTAAACAAAGAAGGAAATCTTTGAAAAATCTAAAACTTTACTGACATGTACTGCTTTAAGCAACAAAATTCCCTGTAAGTGTAAATGAAGCTGACTAGAAACTAGTTCAGTTCTATCTTCCATTATGTTATTTCACTGCCATTTTCTGGCCTAAATCCCCCTCTTTTATCTGTCAAGTTTGAATTCCTGGGATGAGCAAAGTGGTGGTAAGCTTACTTACAGACCTGAACTAAGAGAGCACTAAGAAATTAAAAGCAGCCAAACAGGTATCAAATTGAGTACCCACGAAGCCACATGCAACTCACCAGTCCAGCGTGGTCTCTTTGACTTACACGACTCACAGACAGGGAATGGAAGATCTGATCCATGACAGTGTTCAAGCTACAAGAAATCAAATAAATCCATAAAAAGAGTAGCATAAAACAGCCACTGTATTCACCTATGGTACAAGCCTCAAGTTATCAGGGAACAAAGATACATGCATTTACCTATACATAAAAATAACTTTAAAATGATATTATGGTTCACATCCAAATGAGACATCATGACAAGGCACCAGCATTTTCTCTCAGTGTAAAACTCTTTCCCTTCTTTGCTCATCTCTACTTCTACCCAAATCCTCAGTTTGGAAACCTTACACTGAGGTGTATCCTCCTTGACTTTGCCAAAAATTGATTTGTCCAGTGATTCCTACATTTTTGTCTGCTGTCAAGATTTCATTGTTTGAATAGTAAAGCATAACTGAAAACAAAAAGCCAGAATGGGTAATCTAGTAAGTCCTACATTTTAATAGGGGAATATATGTATTCAAAAGTATCTGGTCTCCCTTCCTTTGTATAATATATGCTTACTGAGTTTCCATCCTTGCCAATGCACTAAGAAGATGGAATCTTTGCAAAATTCTTCCTTTAGTCCAACACTAGCAACCTCAGATAGACAAGACTAGCTTTCAGTAGCTTTCTACTCAGAGAATCATTGAATGTCAGAGCAAAAAACTCAGAGAAAATATCTTCTTTGCAGCTTTTGGATTAATGATGACATCTATTAACAAGAAGCTGGATGCAAGAACATCCAGGAACACTGTACAGTTCAACAACGAGATGTCCAAAGTCCTGCACCTGGGAAAAAGCAATCCCATCCACCAGTATATGCTGGGGGCCATCCAGCTGGGAAGCAGATTAGCAGAAGCGGGCTTGGTGGCTCCAAGTTAAACAGGAGCCAGCAATGTACCCTTGGCACAAAGGCAAATAGCACCCTGGGCTGCATGAGGAGGAATGCTGCCAACAGCACAGATGAAGGGAGGTGGTCCTTCCCCCCTGCTCAGCCCTGGCAAGCCTGCAGCTGGGCTCCTGTGTCCAGTTTTGGGCTCCCCTATACATTAGGCATGGACATACTGGACAGAGGTCACCAACAGGCCACAGACATGAAGGGACTAGAGCATCTCATGTATGAGGAGAGACCAAGGGAGCTGGGACTGTTCAGCTTTGAGAAAAAAATAGGCTCAGAGGGAACTTATCAATGCATATGAATACCTGAAGAGGGCTTGTAAAGAGGACAAAGCCAGGCCCTTTTCAGTGGTGTCCAGTGACAGGACCAGAGGCCATGGGCACAAACTGAAACCCAGGAGGCTCCACCTGAACATCAGGAAACATGTTTTTACTGGGAAGGTGCCTGAGTATTGGAGAAGGTTGCACAGAGAGGTTGTGGAGTCTCCATCCTTAGAGATACTCAAAAACAACCTGGGCATGACGCTGGAAAACTGAAGGTGAGCAGTGGAGTTGGACCAGGTGACCTCCACAGGTCCCTTCCAACCTCTACCACCTTGTGATTGGTAGTAGAATGAAAATTCTCTTCTTCCCAAATTCCTTCCTCTCTGTTTTTACTAAGGCTTCTACAAGTTTCAACTTGCAACAAAAACCCATCTTGTCCTTCATAAATAATTGGGTTTTTTTCCATTTGACATAGAACCCTTTGTGCTCAAAATCAATCTGAAATGCAGTCCATACATCTTACGTTTTAAAAATGTTTGTACCTTTGCAATCTCATGGTTCAGGTCAGACGCTGTCTTCAAGATCCCTGCCTCCAGATGCTGCTGTTGGGTTTTTCGTAAAGCTTCACAGAAGGCTGAGAAGGCATTAGGGCCTCTCTTGGGCAGCAAATTGAGGAATTCCACATTTTGGTTGAAGTTCCCAGGCTTGGCCTAAACCCAGAGAAGGCGGGGGGGGGGAATCAAAATCCATACCCAATACAATCAATTTTCAATGACTCATCAAAACAACTAGTTTTTTTAAATTTCAGATAAACATTTCACCACTATGCTTAGCTGTGCTATATCCATTACTATACTCTGACTAGTTTATTTCATTCACACTCCTCTGTTCCTATTTGCTCAAGGATGAGAGTATATGACAACACAACAAGCTAACAATTCATACACTACCACACACAGTAATACACCATATTCTCTTCAAACTTTTACTTCCAGTTACTGTTGGAATAGTATCTATTTGTCCTCACTGAACACACAAAGTTCAAAACACGTTTTCACTACTATGCAATAGTTTATGGTCTCATGCAGATACTCTAATCCTTCAAAAACCGTTAAGTAAAATACTTACTATAGATATGCAGTCAATTCCAGATACTTCGTATGTACAGACTGTAATATTTAGACCAATGAAGCAATATACAGTAGTACATGTGAAAAAGTAACCATCAAAAATGAAATTCATTGACATTGTCAAGAAGTTCTAATTGTTAGAAAACTAACAGGGTATTTGCCAACAAAATATGTAATTTATACAATAATAACCTTCCCTGTGAAATCTAAAAGACATAAAAAATCACATACTAAAATACTGGGTATCAGAAAAAAGTTTTATTTATCTGAAATTCATCCTATATTTTTTTAATTATCACTTAGATCTGAGATCTCTCCTTTTGGTGGATGATTGAAAATAGTTGGTGAGTTACGCAGTTAAGGCCTAATAATACAGCAATCACAGGAAAATCAGGGAAAAAGCACCTTTAGGCACATGTGTAAATCCTTTGCTACAAAAGATATCACATCTTCTGGTTTCTTTCAAAAATTTAAAAAATAGTTCGGTTTTTGCCCCACCACATTGTTTGGAAGGATACTGCACAATCTTGTTGATCCAATGTTCATGAACCTATTTAGAATTTCAGAGCTATCATCATTCATAACTAATAGCATTTATTTTTGTATCAACAGTATTCCTTGACTTCAGTGTTCTTCTGTCCTTTCCCTTATTTATCAAGCTTCTTTCTATAAATTGGTCTTGATTTACTACAGTAAACAAAATCACTTTCTTTCAGGCTCCTCATAAATGCCCTCTTTCCCTTGACAGTGTAAGTACCTTTCCCAATTCCCACAGAATCCTCAACTTCCAGAGCACTGTTGACTAGAAGTGAATAGAACACTATCTCACTGTGTCTTTCAAGAAGTATGAAGGCACTTTTTCCTAGCAGCATTCCTCCATTAGTCCATCGCAAATAACCAGCTTCATATACTTACATCTTGCTGTAAACTCACTGAGTTTTAAGTTATAAAGTAAACTGAGAACTTATTTCTAAAGCACCTAAAAATTGTTTCTTCCTTTCTAACAGACCTGCAGCTGTTTGAGACAAGCTGAGGATCATTCATCTTCTTCACTTTATGTCTTCATGGTCTATGACTCTAAGCCATAAATGGTAGTTAAGAACACAAGCTGACCTCAAGAACTGAATCCTAAGTTTTATTGGAAAGTTAAGAAATTTCCATAAAGTTCACATTCTCCACTATGTATGTACAGCAGACAGCTTTTAGGAGACTTCTTCCTTAATACTTCTGTAAACACCCAAAAGGCTGTACCTCCTCATGCAACTCCACATTTAGGTTATACTAAATAATGTTCAGCAAACATTCTCAAGTTAAACTTTCCTAAGACACATTTCTTTAATTTTACTTTCCAATACATCCTTAATTTACTTCTGTACCCTCACAGATGGGTTTGATAATCTGCATAACAGGAACTGGTTGTAAAATAAATCCTGAATTCCTGTCAAAATTCTATATTAGCCTTATTGAGCCAGAACATACCTGCTGAATCTGTGAGAAGAGCACATATACTTTACAAACATCCTAACCAAATACATATCACTTTGTCAAAACCAGTGATCATCCCTTCGTTAGCGTCCAGTGATCAACACAGAGTATTTAAGTCTCCAAATCTACACAGTCTCCATCGTTGATTACAGTACAGAGTGTTCAACTTGCTTAAAGTGCAAGAAAAAACTCTTGCTATTTTATCTGCCATTTTGAAGGTCCATCCTAGAGCTCTAAAAGAACATCTGATGCTCTGACAAGAAAATATTTATAAAGTGAATTTTGGACTTTGCATTAAAAACAGCTGTTTCCACTGTCCTGCTTTATTTGACTGTCATTTTTGTTCTGTGTTTGAAACTTCCCTCTTCTGGGTCTTCATCTAGGTAATTGTATTTGCATTATCTTCACTACAAAGGAAACACTTTTTTTTCTTTACTCTTTATTCAAAGTGTATACAGCTGAAAAAACCTCACACTGTTTAGTATCTTTCTGAACGACCCAATTTAAATTAATTCCAGTCAGATTGTACTATCTCCCCACATTTCAGACATCAAAGGAAGCCGCTTTTATTTATTAATTCTTCTCCAATGTACACCTTAAACTCTTTACTTACTCCTCATATTCCTTGTGAGTGCTTCATCCAGCTCAGTTACCTCTGTCTTCAGTGGCTCTTTCTGCAACACCCTCCCCTCCCACCTTTTTCTTACTTGTGGTAAAGTTTCAGTACTAGTTTCACAACTCACATTTGAAAAAATTTCATCCTTCCTTCACCTCTGTGAGCTCCTAAGTTTATTTCACTTTTCTTAGATTACAAAAGTTTATTTAAGTGGTCTATTTTGAGAACCATTTTCTTCTTTAGCTTATCTTAAATCAAACAAAGAGGACCAGTGTCACTGCTGTGCTTTTAAGACCATATGATTTAGAACATAACTATTTATTCAGATCTTGATTTCCTGACTTATTGGAGGAGCAGGGGAATATATACATAGAAACAGTTAGTTCTAATATCCAGGAAAATATATGCTCTTTCATCAGACACAGTGGGCTTTGGCTCCTCCTGTTTCCACTCAGGTACCTGACAATTGGCACCAGAATGCATTTTCAAGAACAGGCTACCTAACAGCACTTTTAAGGCCTCTGCTCACATTTGAGCCAGAGAGAAGAAAAACATAAAAAATTCACAGACCTACTACAGAAAAAGGAAAAGTAAGACAGAGTGTTTTTCACTTGAGTGTTTTGGGGTATTTTATGCACTTTACCTTTTCTCTGCAGCACTGTTATGGCTAGTACTATTCTTCTAGTACAATGAGTATTTTGCAGTACTGCTGTTCCAGTTGTGAATGCTTTCCTCTTACCCCTGCAATAATTCAATTTTTGTTGCAATTTCCAGATCCATGCCTTGCAACAGTAGTTCAAGTCCCTTTGTTCTCTTGCTCAGGCTGCTATTGCTACTTATATTACATTTAAGCTCTTAGTTATGTGTGTGTATTGTATTAGGCACAATTTTTCCACTGAGCTATTACTCTTTACCTGACTAATCCATCCTAACACCATTATCCTTACTGATAATCCATTACTAAGTATTGTTGCATCTCCTTTTGCTCAAATACACCTGGAGGGGAAGATTCCCTCTGTCTCCTTCATCTCTGTCTCAGTTTAATACTTCTCAACTACAGCAGCTTCTCACCAAAAGGACTATTTTCTCTGGCACTATTCTAACTTTGAGAGGGCTTTTTGTCCCATCTCCCCCCGGCCCCTTTTCTTCCCCTGCCCTTGCTCCCCCTTCAGTGACAAACTGCAGGCCATCAAATGGACATCCCTACTAACCATTCATACTTCAGGAATGTTGTTGTTTAACCCCGTAGGCTGCTTTGCACCACAGAGATGCTCAGTTACTCCCTCCCCAGAGCAGGATGGTGGGGAGAACCAAATGGGTACAAGTGAGAGAAGTTGAGATAAGGATGGTCTGACAGGTAGAGCAAAAGCCACACACACAAAGCAAAACACAGAATTAATTTACTGCTTCCTGTCGGCAAACCTGTCACTGCCTCTTCCTCTTTCTTCCCCCAGCTTTATATGTCTACCACTACACCAAGGGCTGTGGGATGTCCCTTGGGTCAGTCATCTCGGATGTGTCCCCTCCCAGCATTATCGCCGAGGCGGGGTGAGAAGGAAAGGCTTTGGCTCTGTGTAAGCACTGCTCAGCAATGCCTATATCACCTCTATGTTATCAACACTCTTTCCTGCACAAATCCAAAACACAGACCCATACCACCTACCACGAAGAAATCAACTCTATTCCAGCCAAAACCAGTACAAGAAGGGATTCGATCCACTTCAGGTAAGACTGCCTGCATCTCCCACAACTTATCACTGATACCCTTGACAGGTCCCACGAGGGATATCACATTATCTTTGACGCTGAGTAAAAGTATGTAAAATGAATCACATTACCTTTGACAATGACTCAAAATTAACTTGGAAGTTACTTCTTCATTGCTATCAAGCATCTTATCATCCTCAAGTTTGCACTTTCAGCACTGGCGCCCAGCATATAGTTCATAATCTGTTCTTATTACAGGACTATCAACTTTACTAGGGGACTAAAAACTCCCTCAGCTGCTTACTCGAGTCCAGAGATGTGCACCTTCAGTCATTTCCTTTCCAGTGTGGTTTCTTTGCAGGCCTGTATCTCCATCCTGCACAGTAGTGATCAGTGCACTACCATCCATCCCCCTGGGAGAAATCCCTGGATATTTCAAATTACTCCTCTCCAGAGCACCCACCGCACAGGATAAGTAACACAGGCCTACAACACAAAGGCCATTAGTCAGCTGAGAGCGGGCCCCGAACCCTGCAAGGCTCTTCACGCAGTTCACAAAAACACCCAGGTGAGGCTCCTTCCCCGGGCCCGCCGGGAACGACACCGGGCTCAGCCCGAAAACACACCTCACGGCGCCGGCGAGCCCACCCCGCGCACCTGTATCATTTCCACCATCTCCGGGGTGATGATGTCCTTCTCCACCATGTGTTCCACCACTACGTTCAGCACGAGCTGCTTCGCCAGCATCACCCGGTTCTTCTTGAGCGCTTCCTGGTGGCACCGCTGCATCCCGCAGGCGACCAGCATCCTGGGACGGGACGGGACGGCACGGGACGGGACGGGGGTACCCGGGGCGAGCTCAGCGGCACGCACAGACCCACCCAGAAGGAATCGCGGCGATCCCGCTCACAACCGCCCGCCCTTCCTTACTTCCTTCCTTTCCTCCCGCCTTCTCCCGGCGGCCCCCGCGAATCAAAGCGCGGGAGCCGCTGTTCCCGGAGCGGGAAGGGTTTCCCGCCCGATCCATTTATTTCTTTATTTCTTTATTTCTTTATTTCTTTCTTTCTTTCTTTCTTTCTTTATTTATTTATTTATTTATTTTTATTTTTTTTATTTATTTTGTCTTAAAGGTTTTGTTTCCTGTATTTTGTCACACACGAGTTTCACCGGGAGCGTGCATCCTTCTAGCAGGAGCAAATTCGCAGCTCTTGTCGCATTATCACCGAGTCGTCGCGATTGGAAGTGACCTCTGATAGCATCGAGCCCAGCCTTTGAACCCTGTCAGCTAGACTGAGTGCCACGTTCAGTCTTTGCTTAAACACCTCCACTGCATTGCTGGGCAGCCCATTCCAATGTTTAATCACCCTTCCTGTGAAGAAAATACTCCTGATGGCCAACCTAACGTCCCCTGTCACATCCTGTCACTGGGATAATAGGACACCCCCATAGCTGGCTACAACTTTTGGGTAGTTGTAGAGAGCAATACGGTTGCCTCTGAGCTTCCTTTTCTCCAGGCTGAACAACCCCAGCTCCCTCAGCAGTTCCTCATAGGACTTAAAAAAACACCACGCAAATCTTCAGATGTTTGCTCCCTGGTGCACAGGAGTTCCACATGCTAAAGCTTAACTCAAGTCCAAAGGCCTGAAAACCCTTACAAATACTGAAGACAAAATCCTAGTGGTCATAACTAGTGATACTTTGACTAATTTTTAACCTGTGGTGGTTACCTGAATTTCTTCCTCACTCCTAGCAATTCACTGCACTCAGAAAGGTCCTGAGTTGCCCAGTTTAACTTTTTATGCCTTATACCCATATCACTTTATAGTGAGGTTTGTTCTTTTCTGTTTGCAGATACAGGAGGGAAATGCAAGTAGTGATTTACTTTAAAGAAATCACGTTTTCCATAGCATATTTGTCTCTCACAATACTTCTGTGGTAAAGGTATCATAGGTGCTTTGTCATTAATGATATTAAAGTGATTTAGCTGTAGATTCAGAAATGGAACATCTCTCATTTTTCTAAGCCAAGATTATCAAATAAGCAGAATGCAAGCAAAAACATGCCTTTGTGGAGTGGTTGTTTTCGGAGGAAGAATTAATGATGCCACCAGAAATTTTTAATGCAGTCCTGTTTATTTATAAACAACATAAAAGGTCCTTTTTTTCCCTTTTAACTATGAAGAATCAAACTACAAGAAATAATTTATTTGCTTCTAGCCTATGGTTTGATGGTTCTGCATATGACTTAAAGATGACACAGTCATATGAGCCGGGCTATGACGATTGCTGCTCTCCTTCACGAGGAGATTCAGACAGCCATTGTTATTTTTATTTTTTATTTTGGACATTCACTAGACACCAATGTCTGTCTCTTTTCATCCTGCAGACCACTCTGACACTGCAAAGCCTATCAGTTTAACTCACCCATTTTAAGAGACTGCACAGCATCACTGATCAGTGAGAGCTAGAATCTGGCTCCAGCCCAAAGCCATCATGATGAAGACCACATATGCCTTGGGACTGTTATTCTCAGGTATTGTCTGCTGCAGCTCTTGCCTCGGCAGACAGACCAGACCAGACCTTTTTAGAGTCCAGCATTGTTACAGAGAACTGGAGGAGCTTTGGCCTTTCTGTGCAAGTATTTGCCATGAGGACAATAAAGTATCTCAAGCCATCTGTTAGGGGCTGTAGTACAGCAGAGACATACCCCACTGTAGAGCCAGCAAGACTGTTGGTCCAGGCAGAGGATGCATGTCTGTGTATGTATCCCACTGTCAGCCTCTCTTACAGGAGGAAAACTAATCTCCCTCTTGTCCACCGCTGGCTGTGGTGGAGTGAGAACCTTGTGAACAACAGAAGTCATTTAACAGTGCCATGCTTGCTGTCAGCTTTTCAATCTTAAGTGGCAGGTATTGGGTGGTATCAGCTTCCAGGTGCAGACAGCCACCCTCTCCTTAGTCACTCTCCAGTGCAGAATGACTGAGGATGTGGTGCAGCTTCAGCAGAGGGGCAGCAACAAACAGCACAGATCATAAATTCTTGTTGCTGCAAAACAGCAACTCATGGAAGTGCAGGCTCAGTCTCTCTGTAGGGATTTCAGGGTGGCTGATGACCTCACAGCTCTTAGCAATATTGCTGTTTGTAATGCACAGGCAGAACCCGCTTAGTACTTTCTATTCCTTCCCTTTCCCAGGCAGATTCTTCTGGCTGCATCCTACAGTCCTTCTTCAGAGGTCCTTTGGTAACCTTGTCTCTTCCTATGATTTACCCTCCTTCCCCATAAAGGTGTATCTTCCTTCAGTTTGAGAATGTTGCCATATATAACACAACTTTCCTCGCAGTGGTTTTCGGTATCTGCCAAGACAAAGCATTGTGGTATTGCATTGATTTTTATTTTGTGCAAAAATATTCGAGAAGCTGTGTCTGTAGTTCAACTCTGGTTCAAAGAATGGTGAGACAAACTTTTACAGTTTCAGGCACGAAAAATCTCAGCCCTTTCACCTTTTCTCTAGGAGCATTCTGTATTGGGGTGAGGGTTTGGCTCTGTATTCATAGAAGGTGAAATTAATCATGTGGAGGGCTGGAAAGCATCTTCAAAGACCTCATCATTGATGGTACTGTCATAAGCAGGTGGCGGAGTGAGTGGCTCTAGTGGTTCAAACCTGTTCTCAATATCTTTCTCCTCATGGATGTCCGAAACAAACCGCTGCGGTCTTGGGGGCAGCACCAGCTGCAGCTGTATCCTGGAGTCTGTGTCTGTCTCAGAGGTGGACCTTGTGTCTGGTGGCACTGACACCCTGAGAGCCTCCACCATAATCTCCTGTTGGGCAGATGATTCGATAACGACGCTGTAAGGAGGAGGCTCACTTAGCGGCGAGGGCACTGAGCCTGGGTTGGATGTAATTGTCCATATTGCTGGAGTTGACATGGTCATCACCTCCTCATAGGTGGGCGCTTCATAGGCAGCATTCACCCTGTGCAAGAGAGGAAGGCCCAGTTACACTGGTTATTTTACTGCTTGGTTTATGCAGAGGCAGATAGAATGGATAAGGTACTATAATCAACAAATAGATAGGACTAAGACAGGATGTCTCACATGGTATTGCTGTATGGGATATTCTACTTCTCAATCAGTTCACTTGTCCAGCCAACTTAATGTCTTCCTTGCTGGTGTAGAGAATGGCTCATCTGACCATTTTCCCTCACTCCCCAGAATAAGTGAAGCGACCCACACCATTCAGCTCAGTCTCCCAGGTTTACCTTCATGTCCCTCAGTTAAAATCTCCTACCAGTTCAAATTTATTACTAAGAATTGCTAACTACTGATTATTTTGGGGAATAAAACAGGACCTTGCTTTTTAAATACATTAGCTCAGTGTTCATCTATTTTTAGGAACTGGAGAAAATTAAGCATTTTCATTTAGTTTAAACAAGGATTAATTATTCTGTGTTTAGAAGAGTTATCTGCGAAGAAATAATGCTACTTCAGAAACATTTTCCTTTTCAGGTGGTATTTTTAAATAAAAGTATGCTAATTTTCCTCTAGTATGCCCCCAAGCTAGCAAAGCCCATTATAGACTTCTTTTTATGTAGTCTTTCTAAACATCAACAAATGGTAACATTTTTGCCTTCCCACAGGTCCTGTATTTGAGAATGTTAAGTCAGTTAAGGATGTGGAGAATTAACTGAATTATACAAGGAAGAAAAGATACAAATAAGTCAAACGTCAACTATAGTTGGCAAATGGGTTAAAGTAGTAGTTGAGAACCTGCAAATGTACATGAAGCCAAAAAGAAGTGGAAGTATTCAGAGCCTCTGAAAATCAGAGTTTGTTAGTGTGAAGTTGGGATTTTAAGACTGGAAACACACCCAGTTACAGGTTCCTTTTAAAAAGTACAGGTTCCTTTTAAAAAGTTTGCCAAGAAACAATTGTTCTAGAGATAAGGTTTATAGAACTAAAAGAAGATTCAATATTGCTTCATCATTTTTTCTTTTTCCTTGTCTGAGTCATTGTTTAGTAAGCCTCGATTACTCAAATAAAACTGGGCCTGGATCTGTTTAACCTTGGAAATTTTTAGTGGATCAGTTTCTTCTGGGGGAGAAAATACATATTGTACAAGATACAGGAGATGCATGGCATAGACATTTGCAACCTTCACCTGAAGAATGAAGGAAAACAACCAGAAAATAAATTTTGTCTTTGGGAATGGAGCCTGTGTTTGTTGCCCTACAAGAAGGGCAGCAAAACAGTATATAAAATGTCTATGACTGAAGTGAGAGAGTTAAAGAGGAATAACCACGTTGCTGCTTACCCTGCTTGGCTTTGCCTGTTTGGAGGTATTTCGTTTGCATCATGTCGGTGTTGATTCCTCAGGTAACACTCAACAAACACACTCAGCAAATAGCCGACCAGGCACACTCCCCCTACCCCTAGAAAGAAATATCCTACTGGGTTGATGTTAGATGAAATGGCCAGCATGGTGACCCCAATGAGAAGAGCAGCAGTGAAAAGAAGCAGCAAGGTTTGGCGGATGTTCTTCCAGCGTGTCTCTAACCACATGGTAGTATAGATGGTGGTAGCAGGCAGTTGAGAACAGATGAGCAGTTAAAGGGACAGACATCTGTGGAAGATGGAACAGTTTTTTCAAAATGAAACGTAAGAAAATAAAATACATTATAAGTATCATGACCAAAGTAAGAACATATATACTAGAGTACATGCCATTGGGAGAACAGGAACTATGTATGTACGTAATAAGCCTGGGAAATCTGTGCATAAATGCACATCAATGTAAATGCACTAGAATTTCCTGTGTGAATGCATATTGAATAATGAAAGCATTGGGACACACAGTTGGAAGACATAAAATCCATAAACAATCCATAAGTACTTATTGCCAGGCATATCTAAAAAGATCTGGCTTAATAGAGCAGTGTGGGATGCAGATTTGAGGTTACTATGAAAGTAAAACACAGAATACCTTTAAGGGTTAATTCCAGGACATTTGTACATTGCATAATGAGCATTCAAATACTTGTTCAGATCCCGGAAGAAAAGCGGCCTTATTTAATGGGCCTGTCTGCCCCAACAAATTGAGCATCTAACTTCAGTGTAGCATTATAGCAGTAATATTACTCTAGGTTCTGGATATAGGTAGCATACGTGTAATACTCAAAATGTAGGCACAGTTTGAATATTTTCCTGTGTCCTCAGTACTTTTCCCTGTTGATGTGCTTTTGTTGCACCATTCTCAAACATGGGAACCCGTCCTGTCCCGCATTCCAAGCCCTGTCTCTGTGAAAGAGACCACAGTTATCACTGTGCAGTCAATATGGAATGAATACCAGGGACCTGTGGTATTCACGAATACCATAACTAAGGAATTGTCTTGCATATGTTCTGCTAACCTACATATATCCCACTGTTTTGATGAAGACCCCTTTGAAGGAAAAAAGCATGACACAATGGGCATATTTCTTTATGAATATGCACCTCCACACAAATATACAGTTTTATATAGTTCCATGTTGCATTGTGTGCTTTTGCACACTAAATGTGATTCCTTGTTATAGAAAAATAGTTAAATGTATATATGCAAAAGAAACATATTCTTTTTCAGCATATACTTACCAGAAAGAGGTTTTGGTAGGTACAAGCAGTCATGTTTTAACTTCTCTCTTCATCACAAGGAAAAATGTGTGCTGCTGCTTCCTCTTCTGATCCAAGAATAGGACACCAGTGAAAACTCCCCCTTCTTCCTTTCGAGTTTTCTTGTATGGAAACAATGAAGATTTCTTTTGAAAATAAAAGTCAGAAACTAGTGAGTATGGGAAGGTACAAAACGATGGGAAGATCCAATTGTACAAGTTTTGCGTGGAAAGTAGAATCTCCTTCTTCCATGTTCTGAATCCAAAGCAATTTCTAGACGATCACATACCTTCTACTCTTTTTCAGCTCTTCTCGGTCTGTCCCAGTAAAGCAGGAAACTCATTAGGAAAGAAGGCGGAGTGAGCAGTGGGGGAGTGCTTACCTGTGCCGTATCTGTTCGGTCTGCTTTACTTTAATGATAGAAACTGCCCAGAAAATTCTGGGCTTTTTCCCTCCGTAGCAAAGGAATCTTGAACTCTGCCTCACAAAGCAGGAACTACTGCCTGCCCAGCCCACATCACATGGCCCACACATAAATCTATTTATGAGTTCTGTAAAACGTGAACCTATACATTTTTCTGTCCTGATCAACTGCTGTATGTCAAATGTGGTTTTATGCCCTCTTTGATTTTACAAACAAAGGGGAAAAAAAGGAGGCATGGTTTATTATTTCACAGAGGGCTGAGTTAAAAACCTTTTACTCCCTGAGGTATCTGGGAATGAGGGGTACTGATAATCAAGAGAACAGGTACTGACTTACTTCTGTTATCTGAACCTTTCGTGTGTGTCTGAAAATTAGAATAGAATAGAATATTTCAGTTGCAAAGGACCTATAACAATCACTCAGCCCAACTCCCTGGCTGCTTCAGGGCTGACCAAAAGTTAAAGCATGTTGTTAAGGGCATTGTCCAAATGTCTCAAACACAGAGGTTTGGGGCATTGACCCGCTCTCTAGGAAGCCTGTTCCACTGTCTGACCACCCTCTCGCTAAAGAAATATTTCCTAATGCCTCCTGACAAAGCTTTGAACCATTCCCACTTGTCCATTCACTGGATTCCAGGAAGATGAGATCAGCACCTCCTTCTCCACTTCCCCTCCTCAGAAAGCTGCAGAGAGCAAGGGGGTTTCCCCACAGCCTCCTTTTCCCAAACCAGACAAGTTCAGAGTCCCCAGCCACTCCTCAGCACACACCTGCCAGCCCTTCCACCAGCTTTGTTGCCCTCCTCTGGACTCATTCCAGGACCTTCACACCCCTTTGAAAAGGTGAAGTCCAGAACTGCACCCAGCACTCTGTATGAGGCTGCACCAGGGCTGAGCACAGTGGGATGATCCCTGATCTGACTGGCTGGTGATGCCGTGTTTGGTGCTCCCCAGGCCATGGTTTGCCCTCTGGGCTGCCCGGGCACACACAGCTGGCTCACCCTGAGCTGCTGCCCACCAGCACCCCCAGGGCCCTCTCTGCAGGGCTGCTCTCCAACAACTGCTCTCCCAGTTTATACTTATGCCCAGAGTTATTCCATCTCAGGTGCAGGATCTGGTAATTGACTTATTAAATTTCAAGCCATAGGTGATTGCCTAATGCTCCAATCTGTCTAGATCCCTCTTCAAGGCCTCTTGTCCCTCAGACCTTCTTTTGCCCTCTAGACCTCATCTCAGCAATTGGATACTACCTGTCCAATAGTCCTGTCCTACTGCACAGGACTGGCCCTGGAACTGAGCCCTGAGGAACACTGCTGGTGACCAGTTACCAACCAGATTCATTACACCCCTTTGAGCTCTGCCCTTCAGCTAGTTCTTCACCCAGTGCACAATTAAGTTACTCATCCCACAGCTGAAAAACTTGTCCAGAAGGATGCTGTGAGTGACAGTATTAATAACCTTACCAAAATTCAGAAAATCTACATCCACTGCCTTCCCTTCATCAGGTGATGTTACAGTAAAAGGATATCAAAATAACTAAATAGGACTTTCTTTCCTTTGTGAAACCATGTTGCCTGTGTTTGATGATTGCATTGCTCTTTAAGTGCCCTTCAACAGTACACAGTATTATCTTCCCCATAATTTTCCCAGGTACTGAGGTTAGACTAACATGTTTATAGTTGCCTGAGTCTTCCATCACACCTTTCTTGTAGATTGGCATAACACTGGCTAGCTTCCAGTCAAGAGGGATCTCCCCAGCCTCCTGAGAACTTTGGTAGATGACCAAGGGAGGTTCTGCCATAACATCCCCTAGCTCCTTCATGTATCTGGTGTGAAACTCATCAGGCCTTGTGAATATTCAACTGATACAGCTGGTCCTTTACAATTTCAGTGTTCACAAATTGAAAGTCACTGTTCCCACACTCATGGTCCTCCAACTCAGGGAACTGGGCAGCCCAAAGTCTACTATTATTAGTAAAGACTTGGCAAAAATCACCTTCAATGCCTCTGCTTTTTCTTCATCCCTACTAGTTAGGTGAACATCTTCAACAAGTAACACTGGAAATTTTAAATGCAACCATTTCATCACTGTGGCCGAGACAGCCTTCTACCATCACATCTCCCATGAGTCCTTCTCTATTCACAAATAGCAAGTCTAGGGAGGGCATCTTTCCTACTTGTCTCACTGAGCATCTGTGACAAGAAGTTATCTCCTACAAACTTCAGGAATTTCATAGATCTGCTCATCTCAGCAATTTGTTATTCCAAGCTGATGTCTGGGAAATTGAAATATTCCATAAGGACAAGGGCTACTGATCCAGAGATTTCTCTAAACTGCCTATAGAAAAACCCATCAACGCTTAGCTCATTGGAAGTTCTCAAACACTGTAGCGTGAATTACCTCCAGGAGCTGGCTGCAGCTCATGGTTGTCTGGAATAGGAAGATGCCCTACTGCTAGATGTTTATTAATAGTATTGACTATGGAAGTTTGAGAATTCCATGAAGTTTAACAAAGATAACTGTAAAGTCATGCAGGGACAGAATAATCCCAAGCGGCAGTACAGGCTGATGTCTGGCAGACTGGGATGCAGCTCTGCTGAAACAGCCTTCGTGGGCATGATGAACAGGAAACTCAACTGGAGTCAGCAGTGTGCCCTTGAAGCAATGAAGGCACACTGTGTCCTGGGCTGCATCAGTAAGAGTGTAGTCAACAGATCAAGGGGTGGGGGTATTCTATACAGCACTTCTTAGGACACACCTGAAATATGGTTTAAAGTTCTGGTCCCCCTCATTTGTGTATGGTCTAAAAAACTAGATATGGTCTAGTGAATTGCCACTTTGAGGGCTGAAGAATTTTGAGAGCTTAAGAGCCTGAATTTGTACAGCTTAGAGGGGAGAAGGGTTGGGCAGGTGGTGAATGTCTACTTAACAGTTTTCCTATAGTAGTAGGTAGTCACAGAGTAGTAAGTAATTACAGTAGTTACTACAGAGTAGTAGTAGAGGTAGAGGTAGTGTAGAGGGAAGAGGGGGATACTCTTCATGAGGGTACATGGTGACAGGTCAGGAGGCAATATGAAAAAGGGTAAGTGGATATAAGGAAAATAAGTCTTTAATGTGAAAACAGCAAAACACAATTACTTGCCCACAGAAGTGGAGGAATCCTCTTGGTGAAAATATTCAAGACACAGATGAGTCTAAAGCCCAAATAAGAGGTTGGACCAGATCATCTGCCCTTCCAGCCTAGGCTTGTCAATGTTTTTATGTTTTGAATATTTTCTCCTTATAATTGCCTTTTTGACTGCTGACAGATAAAGGACCTTTAGCTCTGATTGTTATCCACTATTTGCTGTAAGGGAATTCCTTGAAGATGTCAGACTTCATACCCACATAAAGGGGAGGAAGTCAGGATTCTGGTGTGTAGCATGTCATTTTGCAAGACTATCATTTAAATGGAAACTATAATTTCCATTTTGGAGTTGCCTGGTGTTGAGAACATCTTAACTGCTAAGGAAGGTTTGACAAAACTGTTTTTATAGCCTGTCTGCACAGGAATCATGACTGACCCATGGTAAAATCTGCACGTGTCAGTACTAACAATAACTTCCTTCTAACCAGTGTAGGTGGCAGTTATTAGAACCATTTCTTAGAGATAAAAGATTTATATCATACTGATTTGAGAAGGTAATTAAAATTATTCTTCCTGTCTGTTCTCCATTCCCTCCTGTCCTTGCTGTGATTCAGTGCTCAGCTGATCTCTCTGAGCCAGCCCAGCTGACTCAGCCAGTGGGAAAGTACTTACATTCTTCTAGAGTGAATTTAGTGGGCTGAATCTGGTCCCTAAAGTATCATCTAACCACTAGTTCTCCATTAAAGGAAAGCAATGGGAATGCATAGCTAGAGTGCTGGAGGAGGAGAGGAAGAAAGAGAATAATTTCCAGGGCTGCAGTGGCTGTCATTTGATGAGCTGAGCCCAAACCACTGGAGCAACAGGAAATTCTTCCTTCTTTGACAGGGGAAGCCCCAAAGAAAGGTGTAGAATCTAAGACCCATCTTGTCCTCAGCAAATCCTGTTAGTTGTGTCAGGGATTTCTAGTTCAACCGGATGACTTTAGGCAACTTCCAGCTCTGGTACATACATTGACCCGTCTCAAATCCCCCCAACAACCTGACCATTGTTGAATCCCCCTGGTTAGGTACCTATAGAAGGTATTTATGCTTCTTTAAGCTATGTGGAGGGAGCTGAGGTACTTTTCTTGTCTGCTCTTTCTCCTGTGGGGAGTACGTATTGCTTTGGGGCTAGATCTTTTTGCTAAGTTAGGAGAAAATCAGAAAGGTGAAAAAATTCTTCATGATTTGGTAGAAAACTACCTCTGTGATTGCAGAGGCTGTATTTGATTTGTGGATAGAGAGAAAGATATTGGTTTTGCGGAAAATCTGTGTAGTAGTTTTGAGTGCCGCACCATTTTAAAAAAATATTGACATACTTATGACATATTGGGATGAAAAAGGCTAGAAATGGTAGGTGTCTCTGCTACATTCGTTGTTGCTTGTATTATTTCAGTTTATTTCTGTTGAAGTTCAGATTTCAGTAACTCCTGTAGATTTTACCCATGAAGTTCATGGATGACTGTGCTGAATCTTTAGGAATTACTTTTATTCATTTACAGAATGCATAAAACACTGATGATACTTCATGATGCAGCTGTGAATGCATTAGCTGAACATGTCTGTGGATTTGACATGGACTGCTTTGTGAGTCTAAGGATACAAAGGAGGATGAACTACTATGAACTAATCTTTGCAATGTTTTCTAGTGCTTCTTCATGAGGCCTTCTGGGATTTCTGAAAGACTTTGGAAATTTTATTCTACCTGCTGTTTTGATTCTCTCCATAGTCTGGTTCAGACTGTCACTGGTTACAGTATGTGGGGATCCCTAACAAAGAAAAATTGATCATGCAGCTGCATCAAGAAGTTTCTGGTGTTGAAAAGATTCAGAAAATGCCAAGGGGCTTGGGAAAGGCCTGAGAGACATCACTGTGCAGGGTTTGTCAAACAAGATGTTGGAGTCAGGGAGAGTAAACAAGGACATGTATACTGCTATCCTAAACTGTCTCCCTGTCATGTGCAGTAAAGATGTGGGTTTTTTTAAGGAAAACTTTCTGTTCTCTGTTGTTCAATCATGCTGTGGGTACCTTTATTTAACAGTAGCTTCTTTCAGTTTAGGCCACAGAGTTCCTTTTTTTTTAAATTCTCTCTTTGTTTCTTTCAGTATCTTCTTGTCCCCTCCTAGGAAGCATTTCACCTTTCCCCTGTTTCATCTCACTATCTACTCAACCTCCTGCCCTGACTACTACTAATTAACTTAGTACCTACAATAAGCTCACTTATCAACTTGGTATGCAGAGAAGCTTGCTTTATTCCCAAGGGCCTGTGACGTACATACCACTGCACGATTAATCTCATGGTAATCGCTAAGTCTATTTTCCCCCATAACCTTGTCCTGAAGCAATTTCTGAGAACCTGAGCAAGTACTGGGGACAAAGTGCTGCCGAACCACCTTTTCCTGTCTTGTCTCCCTCTTGTCTCCCAGGTTTTGCTTAGTCACCTTTGTGACTAAACAAAATGCATCATTGCATTGTATCTACAGAGACCATGGGCGCCACAAACTCTGGTTGGTATGTTTCTGTTCAGTGTAATGTCTTAGGCAGGAGAAAGCAACACCCCAAGAAAAGCAAAATACCTATGCTTGGATATTCAAAAAATGAGTGTAACTTTGAGAAAACCAGTTGTTTGACCTGCCACAGCTGAATGTTCATGCATTTATAGGGAGCTAGCAATCTCTTTTTGTCTTTCAGCTTATTCCAGTTCTTAAAGGAAAATGGTTGAAAGTTATGGTCCTGTAGTCATTGTGTGGTGGGGTTTTTTGGCATGGATGTCTTCTACCTGCAGTAGCTGATATGTGGTCACAAAAGGACTGATATTACAGGAAGAGCTTCTACTGCTGATATTAATTCCTCAGCTGTCTCAAGGATACCTGAAAAGCACAAATCTACAGCGATTGAGTCAGAGACACTTGTTATGTTGTGCAGAGCTAATGGATTTCTCTTTGCTGAAAGTGGGGAGTCACATTCAAGATGAGAAGTGTTTCCAGGGGTGTCTGCACACCTAAAGTTCCTAAGTACTTAAAATTAACAAAGCAGCATCTCCTTTTTTGGCCAGGAGAAGAACAGAAAAGTAAAAAACATTTATGAAGACTATGTGAGGGTTTTTATCTCCTTTTATAGGTTTTTAAACTCATTTAGATCATGTTTTGTTTTTTCCTCGGGGGGGGAAAAAAAAGGAAAAAGAAAAAAAAAAGAAAGTGAAGGCGAGAAGCTTGCTTATATTTTTATTCTGAGTTCTCCATAGGGCACAGGATTTAAAATTCTGAGGTTTCATTAGCATTGGTAAAACTTTGTGCAGTTGATTTAGTTTAATGACAGAGCCCAGCCTGGTCTAAATTTTCTTGAAGGACTTTCTACACTTGTGTAGAATCTCTGCATACTGCAGTACTTCTACTGATAAAAAATCAGATGTTACTGTATGTGGGATGTAAATTGGCAGTATGCACTTCTTTGAAGGAAGCCACTCTGGTGACTCTAATGCTACTAAATGGAACACTACAGTGACCTCTGCTCTTCTGCTGATTTAGAGCTCCTAATGTGGATCAGACAGAGGAGGAGATGACTGACTAAAGGTGAAGAAGAAGGAGGGCAGTTAAGATCCTACTGCTAGAATATGGTGAAAGAATTAGGTGGAATACCTACTGTGGAAAGAGAAAATTAACAGAAAAAAATAATTGCAAGATGAAATTAAGGAATCAATTTAGAATAGCTAAAAGAATACAGGAAGATCATTTGCTGTCATTCTAGACTCTACTAGGTGTCTCTAGAAATAAGAGAAAATAAGACCTGTATATGCTGAGCTGATTTACAATGGAACATTCCTTGTCTCCAGACATAATTTCACCAGTCTAAAATGGGGAAGTTTTCAGCCAAAGGACATGAGAAGCAGTGAGAAAAGTTA
This sequence comes from Acropternis orthonyx, assembly GCA_035583155.1. Taxonomy (NCBI): domain Eukaryota; kingdom Metazoa; phylum Chordata; class Aves; order Passeriformes; family Rhinocryptidae; genus Acropternis; species Acropternis orthonyx. Next base: position 28,600,303 of record JAWWEU010000001.1, read on the forward strand.
ATGTGTAATTGCCACAGAGTTTGTGTTCCTTATCTTCCTCCATGGTCCTAGTGACATATTCTTGCTGCTTATGTTGTCAAACCTGTTATACACTGGAGCCCTCCCTGACATGTTCTGAATTGCTAACAAAGCATAAACAAGTAAAAAGGAAAAAAACACTATTTTCTCTTGTGTTAGTAAACCAACAGTCACAAAAACATGCAGGAGTGCCAGTATGGCAACAGGAGCAGAGAAGGGACCTCATGGAATGTTCCTGTGTTAAAGAATGGGGCATGCCCTTTTCCTTTCAACAGCATTAGACGGTTCTGCTAGGGAACCACACCCGAAATATTTGGGAATTACCACCCAACATCAAAATAAAGCCTTCTTGGGTTGGAACTTGGCAACTGTGCAACTCACTGTGATACTAAATAACTACAGATTAAAACATAATAGGCATGAGAAGAGGATAAAGATGTTGAAGAATCTGTCGCAGAATGTAGATTCCTGAGGAGGAATTTGGCTTTGTTTGCTGTCACTGGTGGGACCCATGGGATCTCTGCATGAGGCGCTCTTACATTCCTATTGTACAACTTTGCACTTTCTTCAAATTCTTTCAGTAAATAGAGGAGTGGGAGAAGGGGGGAGGTGTTGCCAGACAAAGAGATAATTTAACTATGTTATTGATGAGCTGTGCTTTGGAGAAAAAGAGTACACTGCTGTTGTTGGTACCAATCCCTCTCTGAGTGTTGTGCTTTATAGCAAATACAGTACAGAATCCCACATGCTCCTTGGTGCCTGTTCTCAGCCTAAGGTGCCCATAGTCTAAAACAATGAATAGCAATTCAAATACAGAAGGCCAGAGAGAAATAACTTGGGGAGGGGTGGTGGGTGGGGGGTGGAGCAAAATTAGCAAAATCTATTTTAATAAAGGTGACTTTTGCCTGAAAACTAGATCTATAACTGGGATCCCCCCCTTTTTTCCCCCTTCATTAGATGTTTTCCATTCAAAGACAACACTTTTTGTTTCAGCCTAGTTTTTGCACTAGCTTTAGCACTAGTTTTCACTGCACTTGGCTTCAGCCACATGCCATAAAGGCAGCACACCTCAGAGAGAAGAAACTCCATCTGGTTCCTTTTTCTGCCTCAGGAAAAGTGGGTGTTACATTTCAGCTACATCCCTGCAAATAGGCATTCACAGGGGTCAGTGGAAGAGCAAATATGTTATTTTATGAAAGCAAACAGTCACATGAGCTGAATGTACCTTCTATCTTGGCATGGTTCCTCAACATGTGAGCTGTCAGTTTATTTAGTGATATACAGGCGTTTGCATTCCTAATGGACACTGCCAAATTAGCAAGAGGACATCATGATGCATTTCTGATATGTGCCATTGTCATGCCTTGTAGTATTGCAGTTTGTATGGCATCTGAATTGTTATTCTGGTACATTCTAGCATGGCATTGTGATGATGTTTCGGATGTTTGTTCCTGTGGAGGGAAACGACTGATTTCAAGGTCAGCCATCAGCTGCAGGGTGAGTCTCATGAAGAGCACTATGCCACATCACTGCCAGTCCAGCCTGCTCTTTGTAAATCAGTGCTGTGAAAGCAGTACAGCACTTTTGCTTTCTCCTGAGGTGGCAGCAGTGGCGATACTGCAACTCCTGTTGTTTGTAGAGGGAAACTCTGTGTTATCAAGGCTTCTGTTGCTGAGAGATGGCTTTCTTGTTCACCGTAGGCAACAAAAAACCAAGACACTCAATATGTGGAATTAACTGTATATCTATTTGAACTGATGGCTTTGAGAATTTATTAATGGTGATAACAGTGCAAGTCTGCTTGTTCCACATTGTGTCTGTTTCTATGAGAAAATGTTGACTGGTTGCAAAGGGTCTTTGTGTGAAAATGAGAAGATTGTCACGGAAGGGAGAATTTCAGGATAGAGTGGTCATGGTTCATGGCCATCTGTGTTGGACTGAACTCTTATTTGATGCCAGTGATGATCCATACAATGGTGCCTCTGTTTCTTGGGAAGAGCTGTCAAGTTTGCTGGCTATTGGCAACCTCTAATTCATAAACCTGTTCTGTGAAATCCCTTCAGATGAAAGATGTCAGACTGATTCAGGGGACAGTGTTACCTATCTGGAAAGCTCTCGGTGACACTCAATGCATGAGAGATCATAGTTGTGGCTGAAGAAATTTCTCTGAATGTATTGGAACAACTGATGAGGTATATATTCTTGTCCACTGCCTCCTCTGTTCCTCCCTGCTTCCTCCAAATTTTGTCTCATTTGATTTAAAAATAATTTAATGAAGGTAAAAAAAAAAGGGATAATAGTCTTTTGTCAGAATTACTGTTATATGACCCTTTAGTTCTCACACTTGAATGTGCAGCAGTATGTGACACCCAGATCTCTCACAAGTTTCCAGTGAGAAACTACACTGCTTGAGATCCTGCTTGACATTAGTATTGACAAAGTCTCCAAGCCTTCATGAATACTGAGGATGTTTCCAAGTCTTTGATACATGGTGGTGCTACTTTTACCCAGATTCTCCTGCTCATCAAGCTACTCAGCAACAACTTTGACCATCATTAAGACTTCCTAAATTTCTACTTCAGCCACTGCTATGGGATGCACATTTGGCCATCTGAAGAAAAGATAAAGGGCCTCTATGTTGAGACTGTATGCTGACTCCTCTGCCTCCTTGGCATTGTTATATTCTCCTGCTGTTGTTAAATGATATTTGCAAAGTAGGGAACGGGGCACCATGAGGAATGTATGGAGGTGAAGTGATTTATTCCATTTCTTATGAGCACTGTAAAGGCCAAATGATGCACTGATCTTTATTTATGCAAAATTCCTGATGAGTGTCTGATTATATTGAGAACTACAGTGTTCTGCATCTCTTGCTTCTGCTTGCTGCTTTCCCCTTCCAACTACACCCTGAAGTATCTTTTCATGTCAAAACAACTCTGGTGAACTTTGTTAAGCCTGTCTCACAATTTCTAAAACTCTGAACCTCAAGTACATGAAACTGGCAACTTGAGTATCTACCATATCAGCACACTTGATTATGAGGCTGGAGAAGGCAGAAATATGTTCATTTCCATGCAAAGTATGTATGGCTTATTTAATGTGATAAAGAACACAATATGACTCATTATGACTCAATATGGCTTCTAGAGATAATTTCAGAGATTATTTTTATGCTCCTGTTTCATATTTTGTGAATTCACAGGCTGAATATTTTTTTACAAGTTGTGTTGAAACTGGTAGGTCAAACAACCAGTGTGAAATCTGACTGTAAACATGTTTCCAAACAAAACAGACAAAATCAAGGCTTCTTGTTAATTGTGGCTCTCTATATGAAGATTTGGCTAGAAATTACCACAGTAAGAGGTTTTGTGGTAGGTCAGTGAGAGACAAGTGAAGTGGAACAGCTTGAAGAACATACAGAAAAAGGCGAAAAATCAAACCTGATATTCTCCAGATTAACACTGGATGTATGTCATTGGATGAGTCAAGGGGAAAAGAAATTACTGTTTCGGGGTGATAGATGAAATACTGATATTATGAACAACAAGGCTCTGGATGGCAGATTCCCCACATTTGACATGCCTATGCAAAACTATTCAGGATGAGAGAGTAACTGGTTGTTGTTGCTGTTCCAGAAGTCCCTGGTTTAGCTGTTGACCTTTCTGAGTTTTTGTCATAGCATTCACACCAAGCCAGCAGAGCTGGTTAGTTCTGCACTGCCACAGTGTAAATATTTACTGCCTAACAAATCTGACTTTCCTCATTTTGGTACAGTCCCACCACAGATTACAGCTCTGCCTTTCATTCCTCAAATATATTTACATCAGTTATATCAATATATTTATCAATTCTTAATATTCTTTGAGAAGGAAATAAAAACATCTTGCCCTCCTTCCATTACGTTTTAGTTTATGCAGCTCTACTTGGTGTTTGAAGATTGCTGGATTTCTCCTCTTCTCAGTTTTATGTGTCGCCAGAGCATTGCTGGCATTCTTTATTTCAGGTGTACAATTTATGGAAGACCACTTGCTGCCTGAGAACGGCTGGATGCTTTTTATCCCATGCTGTGCTCATTTTGGCTGTGGTAGAGTTAAATTTATTCGAAGTACCTTGTATGAGGCTGTGTGTGGGAATTGTGCTAGAAACAGTGTTGATAATTTAGACACAATTTCAGTCAATGGCTGAAACAGTACTTACACAGACTCAAGGCCTTTTCTGCTTCTCACCCCACACCACCAGTAAGGAGACTGTGGCTGCACAAGGAGTTGGAAGTGGACACAGCCTGGACATCCAAGCTCAGATGGCCAAAGGGTTATTCCACGTCATTTAGTGTCATGCTTAGTATATAAAACTGGGGGAAGAAGAAGGAAGTGGGGGACGTTTGGTGTGATGGTGTTTATCTTCCCAAGTAACTGTGGTGCATGATGGAGCCCTGCTATCCTGGGAATGGCTGAACACCTGCTTGCACATGGAAAGTGGTGAACAGATTTCTTGTTTTACTCTGCTTGTGTATGCACACTTTTCTTTAACTATTAACTGCCTTTATCTCAAACCATGTGTTTTCTCACCCTTACCCTTTTGATTTCCTCCCCCACCCCACTGCAGGGAAGTGAGTGAGCTGTTTTCCCTGCAATCTACAGGGATGTTTTATTTTATTGTAGCAGTTCAGCTCCCTACAGTCTAGGAATTCTAATAACCATGGTGCTCTAGGCAGGCTGATTTTCCGGTGGTGCTGATTGTCCTCTTAGTGTTCTCCAGGCCAGTGAGTTGCTTAACAAACTGGACACAAAATCTTTTTTCCTTAATTTTTTTTTTCATATAAGTTTGTTGTGGAAACACTATTTTATGAGAAATGCTGTCTGACAGTACTCCAGAAAGTTTAGGGGGCACTTCTCTATAATAAGGAAACTCAAAGCCATAGATTCTGTTTTTACTCCAGGGCTGATAAACAGAATATATGTATTTTGTAAATATAGGTGTACCTATACTGTACAGCCCACACATGTCATATTGTACAGTATCTTACTGTGTTATGTAATGTATAAAGACATTAGGACACATGTGTAGCCATTCACAGAAGGAAAATGTCCCCCACATTCTTCATTAACAGATTTTCTGTGGTATTTACTTTTAGTGTATGGTTCCTAAGTGTAGATACTTTCTTACTGACTATCATGAAGTGATTCCTTTTAAGTTGTTTTATAGGCCAAGTATTTGTCAAAGTGAGTATCACCTGTTCTTGGCTGTTGTATAGACACTATTGGACTTTCCTTATTCGCTATGTGTCCTTTTTGGTTAACTAATAAAATGATCTGTTATTTTGTCTCCTAATGCTTTGCATAAACCATATTTACTGCTTTCCAGGTGGCCTGTCATTGTGGAATAATTGGTAGGTGCTTTTTGATGAAATTCTGTTGAGGAATTAATGGTGAGCAGTCTGCATGTTTGTTGTTTACTGTCCTGATTCCTGTATGCAACCGTGTCCTCTCCTTTCGGTGGTTGGAGAAAGGCACTGTATCACAGGCTTTTCTTTTATTGATGAACAGTAGGAAGGAAGGAGGAAGCAAGGAGACTGTGCCTGTAACTGAGGCTTCGATCTCTGATTCAGGTAATCTCAGATCAAATTCCAGTAGCTACAAACCCTTCAGGTGTGATTTTAGTTAAATCCTTTCACTGCAGACTTCTCGGAGAACAAGTAGGGCTGAGATTTTCCTGAGCTATCATCTCGCATCCTCCTTCAGATAAAAAAATGAATGGAAATGTTTCGCTGAAGTACAAATGCTTCACTAAAACAAGCCATTTCACAGTATTTCTGGTGTTGATCAGGTCCGAGACGCTATCAGGACGACCTCTCTGCCCCCACCCCATCTGTATTTATAAGCGACCTGTGGCGCCGGGGGTGTAAGCGCTGTCGGGGCAGGGCAGTGTGTTTGCGGGCACGCCGCTGCCGCTCCGCAGTGGATCGTGCCGTCCACACTAATCAGCGCCCGCTTCCATTATTAAAGGGGCCGCCGCATTGTTCTCATTTCCCGCAGGAGGGGGCTCCTGGCAGAGGAGAGGGGCCTGGGAGTCCGGTCCCCGGGAATTCCCCAGCCTCAGGTGGTCTGACAGCGGCCGGTCCCGCCACCCTTGGCGTTGCGGGCTGCTTTAACCCCTTCTGTGCTCTTCACGGTTGCAGCAGATGTTGGTGGGGAATAATCCCAGCTGGTTCAGATTATCTGGACAGAGAGAAATTGAGGGCAACTTTATCCCTAACTCTGCAAAAGAAACTTGTCCAATTGCCTTTCCATCCAGGCATTACTCTGTTGTCCTCATCTTCTCTGCATCCCAGTCTGACCTCCCTTCCTCCCTACCCAGTGTTTCTTTCTAGCAGCTAGCACCAGTTTGGAAACTTGTGGGAACACACAAGTTTTGCCTGTGCTCCCTGTCCTTCTGTTTGGACTGGGCAGCTATTTTTCCTGTAGTTTGAATACCATTTCATTGCTGCAAATTGTCAAACTTGTTGATCCAACCCAGGCAAGACCCATATGTTCACCCATGTGCTATTCAGCCTTTCCTCAGTCTAATAATGACTTGCCTCTCTGTCTCTGCTGACCATCTATCTGTTTTAACATGACCTTGGCAATCCTTGATTTCACATGTAATTCATGGACATGAACTGGCTTGGTACATCCATGCATCAGTGCTTTCAAGGAACTGGGTTAAGAATGAGTGTAAAGAAAGTTTTCCTTTTTAAAAATTATCAGTTAAAGCCAATTATGAAGTTGATTGTGCAGTAGAGCATAGGAACTAAGTTCTTTCTCTTAGGTGTGCTTATTACGTAGATACTGCATTACTATTTGCAAAATATGGACTTATTAGAGTGCCTTCCTCTGGCAGACCTGTCCTCACATCTCATGTTTTTCATCTCCCTGAGTTATCCCTCTTGTTGACCACCTGTGATACACTTCCAGGAAAAGACTTGCTGGATGCTACAAACTCTCCCTGATTTCCAAAGTACTTCACATATGCCAGGAAAATTTTTACCTGTTGAATGATTCGAGAACTTGATTTCTGGGTGGGAACAACTGATGAAGGACTTCAACTTCGTTATGATCTGATACACTGCAGAACTTGAAGCTCTTGCATATTGTACTGAAATTATGAACTTTGAGCTTTTGAACATTTTATTCCATGGATTTCCTAACATGCAGTGAATAAAATCATAGAATAAATTAGTAGGGAAAGGTCTCATTTAGGTCAACTACCATGCACAAAACAGACAACCTGAAGCTAGAACAGGTTCCTCAGAGCCTTGTCCATACATCTTCTGAAGATCTCCAGGAGTGATATTACTCAGCCTCTCTTGGCACTTCTCAGCACTTAACTACCTTCACAGGAAGAACAAATTTTTCCTTAGATATAGCGGAAATTTTCCTTGATGCCACCTGAATGTTATATCTTGTCTTGCTGTGTCCCTAGTGAAAACCTAGATGTCACTTCTGTGGAGGATCTGCTTCCCCTTTTCTGAATGATGGCCATTCCAGGCATCTCTGAAATTAGCAAGTAATCCTATAATTTCCTTCTATATGAGTTTTCCCTGTTGACAAGTATCCAGAGTTATACTGTCAAAATCTCCCCCAATTCATACAGTACCGACAATCAGATAAATTAATATTTCTAATATAAGTTTTACTAGCAGGCAACTTTGCTCAAAGCTTGAAAATAAACTAAATTGTTATCAAAGGGCTCTGCTGAGAGATTGATGATGCACTTCCATGGACCAGTTTAAAATTCTGTTGCTTGCCAGGAAAAAAAAAAAAAAAAAATCCTGCCATATCCAGTTTCCATCCCTGGACACTTATCCCAGTCCCCTTCACTGCACCAACATTAGCACTCAGGATGTTGCACAGATTCAGTGGTTGATCCGAGCTGGACTTTTCCTGTGCCAGCATGGTATGCAGGTATCTCAAGCTGTTTATACAACTGTACTGATGGACTCAGAGCTCTATTTCCTTTTCTTGGTCCTGGGTGACAGTAACGGTTAGTGTCTCTGTTCCAGTTTATCCTTACGTGGAACACTGGTAATCATGGGAACCAATATCAGTAACGTATTGTGAGCTCTTCAAATAAAGGGGGCAAGGAAATGTGAAGTATTAGTAGTCATATGGAAACAATTTCTTCTAGAGTCTTTACAGACATATGTGAAGACTCTGTCAGTTTTTAATCTAAGAGTGATTTAAAGACTTGTATAAATGGCAGGATGTTATAATTGTATTAATCAGATTATGAATAATGCTAATTTCAAACCAAAACTGTCATACAATTAGTCTTGTATGAGTCTAACATTCAGAGAAAAAAATGCATAAATCTATGCTCCTATATCTGTAGGTAGGTGCACAGGTATTCATATTTGCTGTGCACTGAAAAGCCAAACATGACTGCTTTTCTAATATTTACAATGCTGATTTTCTTACTTTTATTGAGTTTTACCATGCTTTGTTCTTAGTCTACTTTTCTGGAAACAAAACATATTTTAGACAATCTGTCTTTGTGCTTGTATACCATTACACCTTAGTAACCTTTGGAATAGTTATGTCCTACTAAAATTAAGGTATCAAGGTCTCAAAGATAATTTGTTGCTTTGATTATTTTCTTAAAATTATATACTGATAATTTGACAATTATGTCTTTGATATATCTTTGATAATTACCCCAAAGAGATTTTTTTTTCTGTTACCTCAGGGAAGAGGTTCCTATCAACTTAATTAAAATGGTCAGTTGGGAAAAAGTATTTCCCATAAATGGTCCAAAAGGAGGGAAAGGTTGCAAAGTGAACCTCATCGAAGATTCAGCACAAGAGAAGGGTCTTGTAAGTGCTCCAGTGGATTCAATCAGAGTTCTTAGAACCGAAACAACAGCACAAAACAAATCCATGAGAAATTTGTTGTTGTTCCCTCTATAGAACTTAATGGTTCCCATGCTCAATTGAAAACAAAAAGGTGTTGACTTCTTCATGATTTAAAATAAAGCATTTCCAGCATGCATAATTGTGGAGAAATGCTTGAGAAGGCCTGATCCATGACGTTTTGAAAATGAGATAACTAAAATCAATCACAATGCCCTCTTAAAAAGAGTTGCTGGTCTTCAGGAGTCTTACAATTGTAGTTGCAATACCAAAAATTTTTATTAGGCACTTTATTTTTAATGTAATTTCAGGAAACTCTTTTTAGTTCTGGTAAAATTCCTGCAGATGTTTTTTTCAAAAGATGGGAAGAGTTACATAAGGCAAAAAGCCTTGACAACCTACTGTTTGAGCACCATAGTATGTTGGTTTTTTGTGGTTTTTGTTTTGTTTTGGTTTGGTTTGGTTTTTTTTTAGTTTTGGTTTGGTTTTTTGTTTAGTTGGTTTTGCTTGCTTGTGGGGTTCTGTCTGTTTGTTTGTTTATTTTTTCTCTGTGGTGCCTCTGCCACAGCTATGGTCATGGGAAGACTTAACAGAAGAAATTACTGTGATGTTTGAGCTGACCTAGTAGGAGGGTCCCCCAGCAGACCGATGGGACAAGCATGAGTCAGGCTGACTTACTCCAATGCAAAACAGAGCAGTTAATTTGGCCTGAGAATTGAACCTAATTTTGCTGTGAGGCAGATCTAAAGCACTCACCCAGTTGTAGACAGTAGCCCTGTACAAAGGCAAAATGCTTTAAAAGCCTTGATCTAGGTGTGCCAGAACTAATTTTACCTTTGCCTAAGGCCGGTACCACGTAGGAATTTTTTAATAATCTACCAAAATTGCGACTGAGCAATCATGCCAACCCACAGGTCAGTCTCATGACTCATGATTACCAAAAACACTTGCAGAAAGTACCATGTCATCCTGTCACCTCAGATTATTCTCTTTCAGTGCCTTTGCTATGGTACTAAATCAGTACTACATAAGCATGTTTCAGATTTTTCCCGTCCTCTACTTTCCCTTCCTGCTCTGATCTATACACATGAATCCGCACGACCCAAGTTCACTGTCCCCAAATAACTGTCATTATACTTGAGAGGACTAGAAAAATGTGCTTTTCTGTAAAAGAAAAACCACCCCAAACAAAAACAAAAACAAACAATAAAACCCTGTCTCATTTTTAAAGGTCATCCCTGAGGTCTGGGATGAGAAACGTAGGGAGCAGGATGTTGATGTACAGAGCTGCCTGTGCTTCACCTCTGGAGCTGCCAGTCTGTCCCCTTCTGCTAGGGCCAATCTTCCCTGCTTAAAAGCACAGCTGCTCGGCAGGCTGGCTGTTCAATCGACAACGATCTCTAGTTTCAAGTATGACAGCACCGACCTGCCCAGTCTCCATTCAGCCGCAGGTGGGGGCAGCGGAAGAGAAAGGGAGGGAGGGAGGGAGGGAGGGAGAGGGAGGACACTGCAACCTACGTGAATAATTGATAGTGCAAGGAAAGGAGAGCAGCTGGGTTCCCTGTCTCCATCTGCTCACCAGCTGGGGATGAGAGATCCTTGCTCAGGTAGGGGATGAACAGCTTAGTTGCTTTTATTCTCATCTTGCCTGCAATGCCAATTAAAAATATTTTGCGTCTAGACGGAATGGGAGCAAAGACAGCTGAGGGAGGGTTGATTCAGATCTTCTCTGTTGCTTGCGTGACGTTGTGTAATGGACGGACTTTGGGGCAGTTTCAGCCTCAGCAGGGAAAGTGTCTGTGTGCTTTTTATAAGGACATTATGCTATACTGCATTGTGTAGAGAAGCAGTTGAAGCGAGAGAAAGGGAGAGTGGAGGTGGGGAGAGCAGATGTCTCTGTAGGAAATGAAACAAACTAAAGGGATAAAGGGGCATGAAAGAGGGTCTGCCCAGACTCAAAGGAATCCCACCCTGATTCTGTCAATCTTGGACATAAAACGATGAGTTCAAGTACACAGCGGGAGGTGCTGTCTGTTCACAGCCAGTACTATATTTAGAAGCTGTGTGCACAGATCTGGGTAAACAGTTGATGTGAAAACATGTATGTTTCTATCTGTGGATGCATCTATGAGTTTGGCTAATACTGAAGTGAAATAAAAAAATACAGCTTTTATCCCTAAGAATTTACCCTTGAAGAATATGCTGCTGTGTTTATCTGGTACTGCACAGCTTCTGATGTTCTTACAATGACTCAATTAATAAAACTGCAGGGACCAGTTTCTGTGTTACAGCTAGTACAGACTTTTCCTGTATGAGCAAGATAAAATGTTAATACAGTTAAACAAATGAAAAAACTCTGCTAACAAAAACTGGGAAAATATATAGCAAAAGGCATAGACACCAATTACTGTAAGACATATATTAACATAGCTACAAGGATATTTGAAAGAACAGAAAACTGTATGTCAGTCCCTAAAACACACAGTAACTATAAAATGCATAATGATCTATGCTACTATAGACAAATATATAGATTACAGTCTGAGACAGTAACTACACAGAATTAGTCATATAAGAATGCAGCTATCAATAGGAGCTGAATCTACTCACTACAACTCAAGTCTTATATTTGCTAATATTATTGCATCAGCAGAGTAAATAGTAACAATTGTTAGCTTGATTATAAGTTAAGGAACAGAAAGGGGTCCTGTGATTTGTTTGCAAGTGATTTATTCATATGATTATTGCTAAAGAAGGCTAATTAGAACAGTAATTAAGGTATTTAATAATTGTTTGCTGTTTTGGCTGTGTATCTTGAGGGCTTTGTACACAGCTGGAGTTGCAGAGAAGGTTAGGTAAAGCTGTGAGACAGTTAAATGAAATCTGAGCCCGGTGTGGCTTTGAATGTGAACAAAGTTGGCTCTTGTCTGTAGTGGCAAGCTGCCGAAGAACAAGAATGGCAGAAAGACCTGGGCCTCTCTGTATACTTTGCCTTCACCATGGCCAGGCTTGCTAGTGCTGCTGATAATGACCCTGAGATGGGGGAGGGCAATAGTTACTGCTGGCAGACCTCTCCAGCAGCAAAAAATAATGTCTCTTCCTCCTTCCTAGATGCAGCAGGAATGGAAAGCTTGGCTCTTTGCCTTGGCCCAGTCACAGTCACATCTCTGCTCAGATACAGGTGAATGAGTAAGAACTGCTTGTGCAGAGAGCAGCTGCTGTATTCAGTGCCCTGGCCCCGTCTGGGAGGCATTTGGGTTGGAGCAAGGACATAGGCTGTATGAGTTTAGCCCATACTCCAGCATCGGATCTTCTGGGGGGGAAAAAAAATAAGAAATATACAAGAGGAAATTGAATCACTTGGACTCCATGCAACTTACTAAAACTAGCAAGGAGTGACTCCCTTTGTCTATTCAAAGTTGTCACCTGCTTTGATTCCTTACTCCTTACAGTCTCTTTTCTCACCCACAGACTGTTGAAACCCCTATAATCATTTCTATCCAGGTCTTTTACGAGTAGAATTTGTAACAGCACTAGGATGAAAATGCTGCACTCATCCCTAAACCTCTGATGGAACTGCTTGCTCTCTACTTCTCTTTTTACCTCCCCCCCCTCTCCCCCCATCTATGTCAACTATCTCATGTTTCTTCTGGTTTCTCTGCATTCTGTTTGCACTCTTCCTTTGCATCTTTTCCTAGCTCTCTGGCTCCTCTGCAAATTCTGTCTCTTATTCTGTGATTCCTTATGTCCCCTTCACGAGTTAGAACCAAACCAGTGTGAGACTGACACTTGGTGTAAGGTTGTAGATGCTGCTTTTATAGGTCTTGATGTAGAGAGGAAACATTACATCATCCTGTGGAATGAATTGAGAATCACAATAATAATAACCCCCCCCCCCCCGGTCCAGAAGAGCTCTGTGTTCTCATTTAAACCCAGGTTTGTGCATACTTTTGCAATAGAAGATCATCTTATCATGCTCAATATTTATCAGGAATGATCTACTGAGTTAATGCAAATACATGAGGTTAAGGGGTTTGTGAATTCTCAAAATTCGAGCTTCCTTAGTTTACATGTTAGATCAGTGAGCTGTTTCTTAAGTGGTGAGGAGCCAAATCTCTGTAGTACTTGATGTATGTCAGCTCCAAATGCCAAGGGCTAGTGGATTTAGTATCCTCTTAGCCTTCCCTTGAAAGGAATGGGTATTTGTGGAGGACTGTCTTGATGCTCACCTTCCTCAGCGGATACTGAGAGCTCTGGGCAGTGATCCTGTCCTACAGCAGAGTTGAGAGCGGGGCCCCTCTGCTCTCCCCGTGTAAGCTGTGCTTGCCTCACCCTCACGGCCAGCCCTGAGCGCAGCACCCCCGGCCCGGCCGCCCCAGCTCCTGCGGGCTCAGCACCACCGCCGGCCCCCCACGGCGGGGGGCTCTAGGGGGACTCATCTTCCACGGCGGAGGAGGGACGGCAGTCACCACCCCATCCCCCCGTATCTCATCTTCCTCCACCCCTCCTCCTCGCCCTTCCCCGAGCCTCTGCCCGCGGGGGGCCGGTGCCGGCCGTGCGGGTCCCTGCGCTGTCTCTGCGGTGAATCCCGGCCCGGGAGGAAGAGGAGGGGTGGGGGCGGGAGCCGCGGCCTGGCGGGGGGCCGGGAGGGACCCTGTGCCCTCTGCATGGCGCGGCCGGGGCAAGGGAGGCTGCCGAGGAGGGCAGCGGGGGGCTGACCCAGCGGAGCAGCGCAGCATGTTCTCCCGGGAGCGCGGCTGCCCGGCGGGAGCCAGCGGAGGGTAAGGGGCCGGGGCCGGGAGCGGCGGGGCCCGGCCTTCCCCGGGCACGGGGCAGGCTGCGGCTCCTGGGGCAGCTGGAAGAGCCTTGCCGGGCCGGCTGGGAGGGCAGAGAGCCGAGCAGGGGGGGCAAGGCGATGGCTGTGCCCTGGCCCGGCAGGTCCGGATCTGGCGGTGGGCCCGGCGCTCCCTCCTCCTTCCCTCCCTCCTTCCCTCCCGGCGGCGCTGTGGCAGGGGGCAGGCAGGCCGTGAGGCGGCGGCGGCTGCTCCTCTTCCCGCAGGGAAAGACGGAGGCTGGGCGGGCTCTCCTGCTGCCCTGGGAATGGGGGAGCATTCCGGCTGGGACTTCTCAGGGGGTGGGAGCGCCAGAATAATTTCCCTCTGGAGTTCTGTCTTCTCCCGCCCCGCGGGGCAGCACCTGGCGGGGAGGGAGAGCTGGGTGGGTGCTCCGGGCCCTGCCGATGCCGGCCCACCCCTTCTGTGGGCGCACTAGGTGCCGAGCAGGGGCACGGGCTGCCCAGGGGTGGGGGCAGTGCCCCCCACGGGAGGGGGGACTGCGGCTGGAAGTGAAGTCCCTTGCTGGAAGTCGGGGTCTGTGGGCAGAAAGTTTGGGACCGAGTCACATCGCATGCGTAGTGGTTGCTTCCTTTTCCTGGTTCTGTCTCAGTAATTCCTTCTCTTGAGTTTTAGGAATCTGCGTATAAGCAAATGTCAAAGCTGTATAGGTATTTGAGAGTGGGGCTGTTCCTGTCATGTTTTCAGCTGTCTTCACCTACAACTAACAATCATATTTAGTAGCGCAAATGTGTCTCTCTGAGGGAAAAATGAGAAAGAGCAGAAGCTCTTGCTCTTGAGAAGTGGTTGCCCAGAATTTTCCTTGTGAGCAGTTCAGGCCTGCTCTTGTTTCACATAATCTTCAGTTCTTCTGAATTGCCTATCACTTTTAGTGAGGGTTTAAAAAACGTATTAGTGTCTCACTGTCCTATCAGGCTGTGATGCCAGTTATTATCCTGTCATTCCATAGATAGCTGCAAATCATGCTTTAGTGTTTCTCCTGCTGGAAGGCTTCCAGATTAGCAGAAGTATTTACATTAGCTATACACCTGCTTCCCCCTGAACTTCCAGGAAAATAGTTATCTGAGTATTTGGGGCTTACAGATACTGATCTCTTAGCATGGAAGTTGTAGCAGTCATGATCTAATAGCTAGGGGATAGCAATTCTTGATTGCATTTTATGGTTATTATATGCATTATATGATGGTTATATGGCCAGTGACAAGTGGTGTACCTCAGGGCTCTGTCTTGGGACTGGTGCTCTTTAATATCTTTATCAAGGGCCTAGACAGTGGGATTGAGTGGACCCTCAGCATATTTGCAGATGACACTCAGCTGAGCAGTACAGTGGACACTGCAGAAGGAAAGGACCAACAGAGGGACCTGGACAAGTGCAGGAGGTGGTCTCTTGAGAACCTCATGAAGTTCAACAAGTCCAAGTGCAACGTGCTGCATGTGGGTCAGGGCAATCCCAGACATGAGTACAGTCTGGGAGAAGGGTTCACTGAGGGCAGCTCTGCGGAGAGGGATTTGGGGGTTTTGATGAGTGAAAAGCTGGACATGAGCCAGCAGCATGTGCTCACAGCCCAGGAAGCCAAACATATGCTGGGCTTCATCACAAGAAGAGTGGCCAGCAGGTTGAGGGAGGTGATTCTGCCCCTCTAGTCTGTTTTGGTGAGACCCCACTTGCAGTGCTGCATCCAGCTCTGGGATCCTCAGCATAAGAAAAACGTGAACCTGTTAGCCCAGGTCCAGAGGAAGCCACAAAGATGATTTGAGGGCTGGAGCACCTGTCCTGTGAATACAGGCTGAGAGCTAAGGCTGTTCAACATGGAGAAAAAAAGGACCTGGGGACAACTTATTGCAGCCTTCTAGTACTTAGAGGGGGCTTACTAAAAAGGAGAGTAACTTTACAGGGCAGAGAGTGACAGGACAAGGGAGAATGGTTTTAAACTGAAAGAGAAAAGATTTATATGTTAGGAAGATATTCTTTACTCAGAGGCTAGTGAGGCACTGAAATAAGTTGCCCATAGAAACTGTGGATGCCCCATCCCTGGAAGTGTTCAAGGCTAGGCTAGGCTGGATGGGGCTGTGAGCAATCTGATCTAGCAGGTGGACATCCCTGTCCATGGCAGAGGGGCTGGAATTAAATGATCTTTAAGGTCCCTTCCAACTGAACGTTTCTGTGATTCTATGACCACATAACAAACATATTCATGATTGCTTTACAGAGCGGACAAGTTTTGTCTCTTCTATTAGAAACCTGTGCTTTTTTCCCAGCCCCACCTATGTGGCCTTTACCATAACTACCAGTTTTGACTGCTAGTAAAAACTGTGACTGGCGTGGAAAGTTATTAAGTGACAGTAGGAGAGTTGCAGCAGGCAGTGAGACTCTCTGTAGTCCAGTGTACACAGGAGTAGTATGTATGTCTTTTAAACTGTGGTGCGTTATTTGTGTTGCTTTTTATTTTCTCTTATGTGAAATCAAATAAAGTGCTGCTAATGCTTGTCCACAATACTGGTCCAGCAGGGGTCACAGTAATAATATATTTTCTGTAGCAGGTGTGCAGACAAAAACCCACTTAATCTCCAGGCTGGCTTTACCAGCAGTGGTAACACAGAACCGTGCCTGCATCTCTCCTGCAGCGTGTATCAATTCTGCTCTCATGCCCTCTCTATTATGCTCCTGTCTTGGAGACTAATACCCAGGCTGTGGCAACTGGGGCTGTCCTTTGGATGCTGATTTCAATGATATTTCAGAACTTCCATCTCTTTTAATATAGTTCTAAGATCTGAACACAAAACTTCTTGTGGGACCTTCTTGTGAGTCTTTAGTCTGTTGCAAATCTGTGATGGAAGAGGAACTTGGCAAAGACAGATCATTTGGCACTTACATGACAGTTGTGAGGAAAATATTGTGTGTGAACAGAGACAGAACAGTCAGGGCCAGAAGATTTTTGCTGTTATATCCAGGATGTTTGCAGGCAGTAAGTGGTAAGTTAAGACATCTCAGGGATTCTCACAGGAAATGACAGCCTCCTCATAGGTACGAAATGGTCTGGGAAGAGGAATAGTAAGCAGAAGGTAAAGGAGACACTGCAGGCAAGCGCTGGCATCTTGAATTCTCTAAGTGTTAGAACTTTTTTTCTTCCTTTGTTTTTCCTGTTCTGCCTCTGTGTGTTGCAGGAGGTCTGAGGAGGTGCTGCCGTGCTTCAGCGATGTTATAGACTCTCCCACAGAAGGTTCTCCATGTGTCCTCACTCCTGCTGTCCCCAACAAGGTAAAAGCAGTCCGTGTTCCTCTGGCTCAGAACTGGAGTGTGCTTTGAACAGAAGTTATGTGTGTAGAGGGAATGACTGAAATCAAGCTAGCGTGCATGCATGTCTTACAGGTACAGTTGCCTGCTTCTGTAAGAATCCTAAACTTGTTCATTTAGCCAGTTCTTATGCCACACTGTGTCAAGTCAGTGTGACCCATTGAGTGAGAGAGGTTTCTGATACCTGTCTGACCAGGTTTCAGGTCAAGCTTTTGCAACACAAGCCAAAGACAATTTGGCCAGTTGTTTTATCCATGCCATCAGTGAAGGAAGAACAGTTCCATCACGTCTTCAGGGAGCAAGTAGTTTCTTTGCCAAAACATGGAAGGAGCTGTTGGCTCCTTCAGTGTCTGGGTTACCATAGAAGATAATGTTAACTTGTTCAAATGTTAAATTATTTTCCCTGTTGTCTTTTCACAGACTGTGGACTTGTTTGAGATGATTGAAAAAATGCAGGTAAGGAGAAGTAATTCTGTCAAACTTTTGGATCTCTTGATTTTTCTTAGCCAAAAAAATAATCAGTTGCTATTTGTCCTCTCACTTCACTCCCAATAACCTTTAATTTTGGCTTGCAGAATGTTTAGGTTTTCTGGGCTCAAGCTCCTCTAGCTACTCTTCAATGGGATTTCAAAAGCATATTTCTGTGTTCATTTTTCCAACCAGCATGATGGAAGCAGTAGACACAGATTGTTATAATTCTGTCTGGTTTTTGCAGAAGTGTGATTCTGAGAAAAAAATCATAATTGCATTAAGGTATCTCTGGCATCTTCTTCAGGAAGCTATATTTCTCCTGGGTAGCAGGTGCTAATGACAGGTAATTAATGGGATGCTAACCTAACTGCATTTAGCAAGGTCAAACAGTTTAATAAATAACTACTGTAAGCCCTGTCTTTAACTTGTGCAAGAAAGAAGGACTCTGTCTTAAGTCTTATATGGAAATCTGTCCATTTAGTTGCATATATTATATTATGAAATTAAAATAGGACAGAGTTGATTTTTTCTCCCTTTTACTCTATCAAGTAAAGAAATAGTAATATAATAATATGTTGTATGTGTTAAATATCTAACAATGAAGTCTTTAGATTTTTCACTTTATCTGTTCTCAGAGCATCCTTGCCGACTGCCAGTATTTTTCCTGAGTGATGCACCTTTAAAATGCTGCAGTTAACCTTGACCTAACATAACACACAACATGGCACATAACTCTTATCTTTCATTATGTGCAGGAATTAAACTTATCAAATCGAATTAACTTATTTTCTGGAATTTGGGTGATCAGAATATGAATATGAGGAAAATGCAAGACTTTAGTGGGACCATAAAGGTGAGGAGGTGAAAGGTGGCAGCAGAATGCTGAATGTAGAATTAGGAGGCTGAGGTACTATTTGGCAGGACTAGAAAGGAGGAATGAGGGAGGGGCTGAAGGTATATCTGCTATATATTCATGTGTAGACAGACACAGGCCTTGCAATTACTGTACTGAGATCCAAACTATATTTGGGGTCTGTTTTCAGTGATTTAGAATAACAAGTTCTGTGAGTGTGCCTGTCTCATTTCATTGTGTTGGAAAGTAAGCTTGAGCATGCAGTGCTGCTTCAGCTCAAGCACATGGTAAAAGGTACACCTTTCCAGGCCTTTTGAAATCTGTATAAAGAAGAGTCACTAGCTGATATCCTTTACTGTTGCTTAAGATTCTCAGTGTTTCTCAGCTCCCAGTTTACCTTATGAAGTTTTTTACTGGATTTACAGCCCTTTAGTTAGATAACAGGGAGCTGATGAGAATTTCCAACATATGCAGACTGCTTAATTTTGCATCTGTGTTGTTTTCTTAGCTGTCCACGGTTATGACTGTGTAGTGGTTTGTTTTTTTCTAATTTAGCTTGTTTTGTCATCTGACTTGAACTAGGGGAATTAATATCTGCTGTTTAAGGATGACAGAAGTTTTTTGAAAGAAGAGAGGTGTTTTCCAAAAGGAAAAACTCCCCCAGTATTTTTTTTTAATATGTGCTGTGATCTTTATGTATATTTTTACTAATCTATTATTTATTCTTCTGGTGGGTTTTCTTTTGTTTGTTTGGTTTTTTGTTTTGGGGGTTTTTTGTTTGTTTGGGTGTGGGTTTTTTGTTTTTTTTTTTTTTTGCTTTCTCCATTTGACTGTGACAATCCTTTGGATTTGTTGAATCAGTCTTGAAAACAAAATCTGGGATTTTCCTTAGCAGTCAAAGTGAGTAAAAGGCAAAGCAGGAGACTTGAACATTTCTCCTGTAAAATAACATCAGCAAAGCTACAGGATAGAATTGATTTTTGAGTACTTTAACAATTAGCTTAGAGTATAGTTGTTTGACTGACAATTAGCATAGCCGTTTCACTTTACCTGTGATGAATTAAAGGGTAAAGTTGTGCTCTCTTTTTAAACTGAAACCAATCCCCGAGACCCGGGAGAGAAGTCTGTCTTTTTTTCTTTTAAATTTTAGTAATCATTACTTGGAAGTAAGTGAACTACTGGCCGCTTCGTTCCATGCTTCCTGGTATAGTGAAGTCACAGTAAATACTTTGTTAACGGCACTTAGTAATATGTTGTTCCTAGATTGCTTTGCAGTGCAAGCAGCTGAAAAGGACATTTTATTTTAGCCAGTAAAACTGGGTTTTTCAGGTCTTCACATGCTTGTATAGCCAATCCCTCTTCACTTAACTGCTTTTGTTTGCTACCTCTGTTCTGCATTTGGACAGTTTCTGCATATTCTTCAGTCATCCCCTCTCCACAACTACCTTCATGTTTTTTCCCTGTATCCTATTTTATATCCAAGTTGTCTGTTTTGAACTAGTCCCCTCAAGGCATCTCTCTTTCCCAATAAAAAATGTGACTGTAGCATCGTTATGCCATGTTAGACCTGACTCTGGGCCTGGTCAGTTTTTTCTCTGCCATTGATTTCTTTCATCCTTCTTAAGCCAGGTGTTTACCCTGTACAAGACCTTGAGATTGCCAGATTCCCAGGCTTATGCTGTCTCCAGTATGCTACCCAGAAAACAATGAGGGAAAGCCTTCCCTTGATGCAGTGCTGCAAGCCAAACTGGACCAAACCAGAAGGATGTCTCAACAGGTGGCTGACACTGACGTAGTTTATGCCTCTCCCTTTTGAGGAATGAGAGTGATCATAAATAAGTTGTTCTGCTCGTGCTTTGACGCTTCCAACACCTTATGATACAAGTCTGCTGCAGTCCTGGGTACACTTTAAAATAAAGCTTTGGACTGTACAGCCTGGAGCTGCGTTAGATATTTGCCAGCATTTTAAGCATCTCCCTCTAAGGGAGAGGTTGGTAGATTTAGACCTATGTCTTCTACTCCCAGAAGCTCCCTTAACAGTGCCAAGTCATGGAATGTGCTGGTACATTCCTCCACTCTCTGTAGAGCCTCTGATAGAACAGCAACTCCTTTACAGCAGCCCAGGAAGTTTTCCCTCAGACCTTGCTGAGATACTGGTCTCCTACCAGGACCTCCTTTGAAACTGAAAAGTTTTTGTAGCTGTCAGATCTGCCAGAAATGTCAGGGAAAGGGAGAGAAATGTTAGAAAATTGCAGTTTCCCAATCTCCATTTCCATGTGCAGAAATCCCATGGTTCACAGCAAGTTTGTCCCAGTACTTTCCACACTTTGTTTTAGAAGGCTGTGTCTACTTTGTACCTGTGTGTCTCTCCTGTTTCAATCCTGCTTTGATAGTGCACAAGAGTCTTGGTCTGTTCCTGAAACTCCTGTTTCAGAACATAGCCTTCCTCATGAGCCCCCACTCATTAGGTTGGCAAATGAAACTTGAGATCACATCAACAAAACATCCTTTTGCACTTACATTTCATGCACTCGACTTTCTCACCTTTGTGACTTCCCCAAATGCAAAATGGTTACTACTACCTCTGCAAAAGGTAAAGATCACTTGTCACCCTGTGTTCCATCTTAATTTCACATCTCACTATGCCTCAGTAGTTTGTTGTTCATTTTTGTCAATGCTGTATACTGACATCACAATTAGAAAC
Organism: Acropternis orthonyx; assembly: GCA_035583155.1. Taxonomy (NCBI): domain Eukaryota; kingdom Metazoa; phylum Chordata; class Aves; order Passeriformes; family Rhinocryptidae; genus Acropternis; species Acropternis orthonyx. Next base: position 28,621,384 of record JAWWEU010000001.1, read on the forward strand.
AGCTCTTCTGAAGTTTCCCTATGAAAGGTTCCAAGCTGGTATTTGTTTAGACTCACTTGCTGAAATACAAATGAAAAAAAAGTGTGTGAGGTGGGGAAGGTGGTGCTGGTGTTGTAACTCTCTTAAAGCTCAGCTTTTATAGTTTAATCCTGTGTCACCCTGTAGATACTATGCCAAGTTTCTTGCTCTTAATATAGTTAAGGAAAATAATTTGGTTTTCTGTTAATGTTGTCTACCAATTGTTCCTTGCTAGCTTTACTGTTTCTATATTTAATCAACTAGAATTTTTTGTTACTACTCCTTTTTGTGATTGAACTCAACTTCAAACTTAGGAAGAATGACCTCATGCATCTACTACTGGTTTTCTTTACCATGGAGTTTAGCCATACTGGTTTACTTCTGGTGTTTCTGAGAGTTTTTAAAGGTGTTAAGCATTTGCTGTGAGCTCAAAGTCTGTATCCTCATTTCATGAAGGTTTAGGGTTTTTTATGGCTCATTTTTGTGTTCTTTTCATAAGTTTTCTCATTTTTCCAAAACCTCATTTTTATGTGAATCAGATGCATTGGGATTTTTTAATTTCTTTCTTCTTTTTCTTTAACTTTTGTGGGTCCTGCAAGGAGCATCCTGATTATTAATAATCCTGAATGTAAGGTTGCTATTGCTTGATGTTAATGTTGTTGCAATGCTAGCAGTTTGCTCCCTGTACAGCTGGAGCATTGGCTCAAAACTTTTGCTCTTGAGCCTCCTTAAGTTTCCATTTTAGAGCTCCTCTGAGATTTACCTATTTCTACCAGAATCTAGTTTAAAAGCTAGTTCCGCTGTAGAATACGTGCATAGGCATAACTGTTACAAATTACATCCTGCTTATTTTCACAACAAAGTTGAGAGCTGCCTATCCTGTCTAGCATCCCTCGCTATCCACACCATCAAGCAGTCACTGATGGTATATAAAAATGTAGTCTCAGCATCATGTTCTGGTGTGAGAGTTACAAGATTTAGGTGGCAGTAGTTGAATCCTCATGTACTGTGTGTAAGAGAAAGCTTCAACTTAAATCCTGGTCTTCATCTTCCTGTCTGACAATGCAAATTTTGTCTCTTACTTTTCTGTCTGTGATGCTGACTTGAACTATGGCCTGTTGACCCCCATATCTTTTCGGCTTCTTCTGTTCTGTGCCTCTGCTCTGTGTTGGGGCTGTCCTCAATAAACTTTTCCTGTTCTTGTGTGCTTCTGCTGCAGAGGTGTGGTGCAAGTGAACTCCTTTGCTGCGGTGAGTAGGCAGAGGATGGAATAGCCTAAGAAAGTGAATCAAGTTTGGATGCCAGCACCTGATTCAGAAAGAAAGTAGGCATCCAGTAGCCTTTTGCTCTGTGATTCCAACCCACCTCTCAGTAATGGTGCCTGGGAAAGCAGTTGTCATGGCTTTGCCATTTGGCTCCTTGCTGCCTGCAGGAGTCTGTTGCACTAGTCAGATGTGTGGATGGAGAGCAGCTCTGATTTTCTGTCTTACCTCCAAGAGATGGATTTGTTCCCATATGTGGATGGCAACAAGACACATAAGCTGCTTGATAAGAAAAGGTCTTCTTGTTTAACTCCAATGCTCAAAGCAAGTGTTTTTTACTTCACTGAACCCTGCTCTGAGGCTCCCCATACTCTGCCTGACAGTATCTTCAAGGGAGAGGAAAAGTAGAATGAATGAATGGTTGGAAATAGTGTTCTTTTGTGTTCTGTCTTTACCTCTTCCACTTTTTTTACATTGCTTGGGATAGGAAATAAAGTAGCTAGAAGAGATCAGAGAATCAAATAAGATAATCAGTTTGGGAGACTGCTTTTGATATCTGCCAGCTTTCTGCTTTTTAAGAGAGGTTGGGGGTAGCCTTACAGTTTTAATGCCAAACTAGGAGACTAGCCAAGTTCTAGCTTTACTGCTCCTGTTTATTCAAACTTCCAAGTTTGCATAAAACAGAACACTGTATAGAAAGACAAAATATGCATATTGAGGACACAAAGAAGGACAAAGAGGGTAAGTGAAACAGACATGCTAAAATACAGGATTCACTATCTATGACTTTATGTTTCCAGGGGAGTCGTCTGGATGAACAAAGATGTTCCCTTCCAGCTCCTCTCAAGGTCAGGCCAAGTCGTTGTTGCCTCCTAAATTGCTGAGAATGGCAGATAATTACTGACCTGGCTTGTAGTGTATTTTCACCTTAGAATGAACAGGGAGTCTACAAACATCTCAAGAGCACATACAGGCTTGCCTTTTTAATTTTCTTCCCCCCCCCCCAATTGCTGCATTCACCTAATTGGGTGAAATTACTTAGCTGAAATAGAATTAACACTTCTCTTTTTCTAATTTAATGTTCTCATAAGTGTTTATTATTATTGACAGTCTTAGTTTTGCCTAAGTAATTTCTTAAATATATTCAATATGAGAATTATAATAATGTCCATGAAACCAGATTGTATTTATTTCAGTAGTCTGCTTGAGGACTCATAGAGATGCTCCTAGAAAGCTGGTGTGTTTTGCTCAGTATTAGGCCAATAAGAACAGATTCCCATCTTTAAATTCTCGACTCTTCCTCTCCATTTCTTCAGTCTCAGCTCAGATCCAATAACCTTAAAATCAAACTTGACCTTGATTTTAATCTTGGAATAACCTTTAAAAAAAACCACATAGAGAACTGATACAGCCCAATTCTGACAGTGATAGTCAGTGCTCTTAGTTGCGATGGAAGGTGCATCCAGCTGGCATAAAGTGGCTCAGATACTGCTCCTCTTCCCTCAGTCGTGCCTCTGCACTGCACAGTTGTATACTAGCCATGGAGATGACAACCTCAATCTCACTGTACCATTCCTGCTGTCATCTCTGTCTGCAGAAGAGCAGCAGCTGTCTAACTGTGTGGAAGGAAAGGAGAGAGGCTGACACTCCTAACCACTTTGAATTTGCCTATAGTTTGGTTCCATCCTCATTTTGCATGCCTATATTCTGTGTAGTTTCAAGGAGAAAGGTGGGTAAAATCTGACTCCAAAATTTGTTGTTCTGAAAGTCTGTATTACAATGCTGAGACCTTGAAAATGGGGTTTAACCTTGAATTCTAAAGTATAACTCTAAAGATGACCTAGGGCAGAATGGAAGCTGAGGGCAGAGCTTGCACTGTCACGAGAGCATAACACTTTAAAAGATATCACATGCTTTTGCTAATGGTCTCTTCTGATTTCAGACAGAAGAGGAGTATATTCCTTACCCCAGCATCCATGAGGTTAGTAGTACTCTCCTCTGTTTTTCTCTTGGACTTTATTGTTTTTTCAGCTTATTGATCTCCCAGCATATTGGCCTGTCAGTTTTGATGCTCTCTGTCCTTCTGAATAGGTTTTACAAAAAGGGTGGCCATATCCTCTCATTATCTTACCCCAGTTTGGGGGCTACTGGATTGAAGGGACCAGCCACAATCTCTCCAGCTTGAGTCCAACTCTGTCTGATGTACCCTTTCCCTGGAGTGGTAAAGTGAAACTGGAAAGTGACCCTACAGCCAAGCTTTACCGCAAACATTTTCTGGGAAAGGTAAGAGTGACCTTCGGAGCCTTCCTTTCCCACCCAGCCTCAAGACTGAAATGTTTCTTGGGCTTTTTCTGATGGACATAAAAATGACTGCAGAGCTGCTCCATTTCAGTTTCTTATGATGCCTTGAACTAATGTAAGTAAGGTATATACTATGGTATGGCCTGCAGGGTGTTGAGTTGGCTCTGTCCCCTTGTGAAATGTGCATCATCCCGTGCATTAAGAGAAGACAAAGATTTGCACAGGAAATGATTATATTTGGTTAAGAAGCTATTTTGAGGCTCCTATACAGATACCAACCTTGGGATGACAAGGGGAAAAGGTGTAATAAAATTGGAAATGGAGTGTTACTATTTTAGAGGGGGCTTCAGCACTGACAGTGCAAGCCCCTCAGGAGAAAGCAAAATGGTCTGTTTTCCTCAATGTATGGTCATTGTAGAATGTGTATTAGGAAACTGGACTGTGTGTTTTATAGTTGTTGATTTACGTAAGTTTCATGCTAAATGTTCCTTGACTTTAAAAATTCCAATTTGACACATAGGGAAACAGGGTTTGGCCTCATAAAGTGTATGTTTGCTGGTTGGCCATTAAGGTCCATCTGGGTTGGCCTGTTTACTGAGTTGGTTGATTACCAGACTGGATCTAAGACTGATATTTGCCATCAAGAACAAGTGAGACAACCTATGATCTTTGCTGAGGTTCAGCTCATGGCATAAGGAGGTAGGAAAACCTGACAAGTGTACTCATGCTACGTCTCATTCAGCAATCTCACTCAATGACTGCTCAGTAAGTTCAAAAACAGGAACTGGTGGAGCTTTGAGCAGGTCCCCAGCACTAGTTGTGCTCATCTGAACGATCTAGTGTAGTATGCAACACTGAAAACTGATATTAATGTAATTTTTGAGTAATTAGGAAAAAAAAGAAAGCCTTACTGGGGACTTCCTTTCAAGACTGACAGATCTGCTGTGCGATCTATTAATGGACATTTATCCTGTAACCTTCTGGGAGCTTTCAGTATGCCAACTGTAATTATTTTTCTGTCATGGCAAATTTAGGGTTGTGCTTGAAGACTTCCAGAGCCAGATAGCATGAGAGGCAAACTGGGATATGATTTTTTCAGTCTGATTGTAGGATTCACTGCTGACCTGGTATCACAAAACAGTTGAAGTTGGAAGGGACCTCTGGAGCTCTTCTTGTCAATACTCCTGCTCAAGCAGGGCCATATCCTCATTGTTCCTTCCAAGTGAGATCCAGGATTTCCTATACCATCAGACTTTGCATTTGCAACCATCACTGCCTCAGTACTACAGAAAATCTCCTCTCCTATCTTATTCCTTTTTTAGTGTCCAAAATTTTATTCTTTGCCATAATTGACATGAATATGTGTCCATGTTCAATTAAACATGCATTTTTTGAGCAAGCCAGTGTCAGAAAAGAGCAAGGTGAACAGGATTTTTGTCACAGAAAACTACCCATGGATAGAAAACTTTACCCATGGTTTAAAAACTTAGGTAAGGGGAAAGCTCAGAGCATTTTCTGTAGGTGAGTGTTTCTTCAGTACAAAGTTTGTGATACCAGTGATTTTGATTCTGTGTGGTTTGGATCCTTTTCTTGCTGATAAAAAGGGAAGGGTGTTTCAGTTATGTCCAGAAAGATCTCTTTCAAGCTTTGTATAATGGCAAACAGTTCTTAACTGAAGAAGAGTCCAGAAGCATCATGTGGTGGGAGAGGCATAGCCAAATGGTTTAGGGAACATCCCTTAAAAAAGTTGGGATATTAGAGTATTGTGTGGTATTACAAACTTAATATGCATGTCTGAGTTGTGGGTGTGCATATCTAGATCAATCAACCTTGGACAATTTTTGTGACTCCTTTTGCAGAACATTTTATAGCTGACCCTCTAAAACAATCATTAAAAAAAAAAGTGCTAGGACACACAAGCCATAGCTCAGTTAATTTTCTTTGCATCATGGTCTGTATTTTATATGGGAATTACACAGTAAGATTTATTCTGCCTGTAGGAAGAAGGCTGTAAAACCTTTTGTCTTATACTATGGGAATAATTCAATGTCTACTTTGTTTTTCAAAGCTATAATAAAGAGAAGTAGACTGAAGCCAGGAGGGATTTAACAAAGTCATACATTGGGACTGCCAGTCCAAGAAACAAGTGCAGTTTCATAAGCACTTGAAGCTGGCAGTGCTGATGCCATGCAGCTTTCTTGCCATCCATTCATACGTGATCTTGTATTTCTCCATTATGCTGTCCTTTCTCTGTGCTGGTTAAAGTACTGTTGCTGCAGATGGCAGATGTCTTAATAGCTTTATAACTTCTCAGGCAAACTGTCCGCACTCCTTTTGTATTCTGTTAGTCTTTTCCCTTGGACCCATGGAAGATACTTAACTGTTTTTACAGAGATCCATTTGAAATCCAGACCTTCCTTTCAGACTGCATTAAATGTTACAGAAACTGCTTCTATGGCTGAACAAATTTGTACCTCTGTATAGGTCATCTCAGCCCCAGGGTATCTTGCCACCACTGGAGTATCTTCAGTATTAACTATAAACCCTTTTGATGGTTCATCTCCTAACTGCAGAACAGCTGTTGTCCACTCTGTATCTGACTTCTGTTGCCTTTGTGTTTTTACAGAGAAAGAAAATCACAGAGGAAAAAGAAAATTATAATGAGGAAATTACAGGTTTATACATACATATGATTACTCAGATCTCAGTTTAAAACTTAGTCTTGCATTCAGGATCAAGCTACACAGCCAGACTAGCTTTGACAAAAATTCAGTTATTTTAATTCTGGTGCCTGTTCCCCTGTGAAGGTTGCAGCCTTTTGTGCAGCTCTGCCCTATTATGTTGCCTGTAGAGCTGATAGCCCAGTATCCAAAACAACTGAGATCTCAGTGTGTGAAATCTGTTGCGGTCTGGCTTAGGAGTCTCACCAAAAGGTGTCTTGATTTCTGATCTTTGCAGCTCAGTGTTACTTTTGGCTGCAGCAAACCTCAAGTTTTGGCTCCTCTTCTTTTGCTCTGCCTTCTAGGCCTGACTTTTCTTGGCATTGGGCCATATTTTTCCTTAACAACTTGTCTTGGGCATCCACCCTAGCATATGACTTCTTTCCTTTATGGGTTTTGATTCTAGATTTCAACTGACCATTGAATATGGCCATTGAATCTGTCAGTTCCTCAGCTACTCTGTCTTTCTGCCTTTGATCACAGTGATTACAGCATCTGATTCTTGTTCACATCCCCAAAGAATCTATTAGTATCCTGAAAGTCATGGTCAGAAGAAATAAACTGTCCTATGTGGCTTCATTTGATTTCACCTTTTTTCCCATGTACAGATAAGTTCAGTCACTGTCATTGACTTGTGTGACAGATCACACTGGACTTCTGTGATTTGAACTGCAGCTAGAGGTCATATTGCTCTGTTTGCCTCTTTTCTGCTCTTTGCTTACACTTTATTGTTTTCAGACCCTCTCATTTGATCAGCCATGAAATCTTTTTCCCATAAGTCAGTAGCAGGGAAGTTCTGGGTATTGGTTTTTTTTCTGTCTCAGAGAGGAAGTGAAAACAATGATATCTTTAATACTTACAGCTTCAACTTCACATTGAGGTTCAGAGCGGTAACTGTAGTCCTGATTATTCCTTTTTTGTTTCAAAGAGATGTTTGGTTTATGTCTGTTAACTTCAAGTTGGATGTGTCCACATAGATATGGGAGTATTTCACTAGATATATCTTTTATTTCACAGTGAGTCAGAGCTATGACTAATACAAAAAATTGTGTAGACAGTGAAAGGCAGTCTTGCCAATGTATTGAGAGAGGTTGCAATCCACCAGAGCCAGAACAGAGCTTTTGTATTTTCTAGGCAAAAGGCTGAGGAAGGAACTTATAGACTAACCACCATTTTGGATCAAATTACTTTTTGCTCCCATTGAGTTATTATTAATCTATTGTGTCTGGAGTATTCCTTTCACAGGACACATTCCAAATTGTGCAAGTTTTGATTGTACAACTGAACACAACTTACTGTCCCACTTTTGCGTTATGCATGAGGATGCTTTTATGCAGTATTTCCTGTGTTGCTCCCTCTGAGTCTTGCAATCCTGGTTACTGACTTCATTCTTCCTGGCCATCTTGTCAGGTTGATTCTATCTTTGATTCCTGAGGACTGGTGGTAGAACAGCCCATTCATTATTTGCAGGGGTGTAGTGTTTTATCTCTCTCTTCCTTTTAATTTGACCATAGCAAACATTTTGCAGTTAGGCTGAGGAGATCACTTCTACAAACCAAACAGCATAAAACCACCAGACAGAATCTGCACACACTAAAGCATATGCAGAGTGCTTTGATTTTATCTTTTGAAGTAAGTTGCTGATGGGTAACACCATCATTAGAAAATACATCAACAAGCAAGTTAGCAGTTGGTGCCTCTTCTCTGTGAAACAGTTGACAAGTGGTATTTGGGAATCAAACTCCCCACTGAAATGTGTGAATTTTATCTCCTGGGAGCATCTGACTTCTCAGTGAGTAGACAGACCTGCTTTTTCCTACAGAACCACAAGTGGGAAATCTAGCTGGATATCTTGAGGTATGTCATCTGGGATTTGGAAACTCCCAAGATTTGTCTATAAGAGATACTAAAAGAAGGCTGCCTTTTTAATTTTTGTTGTTGCCTAAATTGTTCTTCACTGCAGGTCTCTGTGGGCACATTCCTGATCCACCATCAACAGATTGATGTATGACTTTCTTCTGATGTTCATGGTCCCAAGGCATAAGGAGGCACTGCTAATTCTGCCTGCTGTAGGGTAGCTGTGAGCATTTTGGTTTTGTGAGCCTTTGTTTTGTTTTATTTATTATTATTTTGTTTTGCTGAGAATCAGCTTTCATCATTGCTAGCTCAGAAGTACCATACCAATCTCACTGTACTCCCCTGGGTTGGAGGCTAAATACTGAAATTTACTACTGCCCCTTTCAACAGAAGTTCTCATTATCAGCAAAAGTTTAAGATATGAATGTAATCCAAATAGAACTGGATCCCCTGCATGACATTTTCATTGGTCTCTCTGTGATTATACCTCAAATCCATTAAGTTTGGACTGCTTGCTGAAAGTATAAATTCAGTCTTGGTGCTTTGATCAGAGTTTAGTCGCAGCCAGCTCTGAAAACAGGCCATAAAAAAGTGCACTAGGATGATGGGAGTGATTAAAGCATTTCTGCATGATTCCACCTGTGTAGTATTTTCATTGTGCTAGAGATTTCCATTCACATCCTGTGTCAAAAAGCTTTAACCTTTTGAGATTAGAGGTTATATATCAGTATAGATTATATATCAATATATATTGATATACGTATGCTGTTGGAATGTAGCATATATGCAGGAGAAGTGTTTGGCCACAGCCACTTACATATGGAGACTGTAAAAACGTTTGCATTATGTTTCATGGTTTAATTGAATGACTCTGTTCCAGGCACACACCACTAAAGTTCAAGCAGTGTTAGTAGCACTGCTGAGAATACCTGCAAAGTGTTTACTTACTGACTGTATCCTTCCTGAGATGTGAGCGCTCATAGAGGTCAACCATTTGGCATAATGATCCTTACTCTTTGTATAGAAAATTCCTACAACCACATCCAGTTTAATGTGCTGAAGAGCACTGCTTAGTCATGCAGACTGTGAATGAATACAGGGAAATTTCACAAAAGATACAATTTTATTTACAAGCAACTCGATTTCTTCAAGATGTGTTGCTGAATGTTCTAATCCTATTCCTTCTCAGGAGCCCTTCTGATGTTGTACAGGTGAGGAGAAACTGAATTGACAGTGGATGCACTCTGACTGATATGCTCATGCATTGATGATCAAGTGGGCTGGAAGACAGCATATGCATGTCTTCAAGCATGCTATTGCTAGTTAAATTAAAAATCAGCTAATCTTGAGTGACAAGTTGTATGCAAAAAAATCCAGTAAACTTCCCTGGGAAGCATGTTGGGAATAAGGTATTTTGGCTTCCTGTTTGCAGGAGCACCAGAACTTTTACTCCAGTGACATGTCCTTGGGCTACCTAGTACTTTCTGTGAAGTATGAACAGATTGAGAAACAGGAAAATCTACGACTGTTGCTGAGGTAACTGCCTGTTGTTGTATGTTACTGTGCTGTGTCTCTCATCTCACATTGAGCTTCCTCTCCATAGATGTGTGTGTGAATTTCATGTCTTTCTTCTGGAGAGGACTGCAAAGAAATCTTTGAGCCTTTTTTTTATTTGCCTTCCTGTCTGCGTTGCTCTGAGCAGTTTTCCTTGAGGAAGCTGAAGTGATGCTTGCAGGTGCATCTGCATAGTACCTGTGTGAAAAATATCTGTTCTTCCCTCAAATAGAAAGGTTTTCTGTTTATTCTGTTTGCCTAAGAGACGTGTGAGTACTCCCTAGGAGGATATGGATTCCCTAATGGAGGATAGCCTATCCCAGAGTTCGTACCTGAGACTAAGCTCACCTTGAAAGTGAGCTAGAACATTCCCTAACTTCCCAGGGCAGCCATAACCTTTAGGGCTTCTACAGAGAGAGCTGCTGAATGAATTAGAGGAAGAACAGAGTTGGATCTTGCACAGGTGAGAGCCATGCTGCAGAAAAGCTTTTTACCCCACAATGGGCTGGGTAAACTTCCAGTAGGGAACATGCTACTGGAACCAACTGACATACAGTTGCTGCTGTCAAGGATTTTTCCAGGACTGGGAGAAAATACTGGTTGCATAGGAGTCAGCTACAAGAGAATCACTGGTGGGTTTCCTCCACTGTATGCAGAGAATGCTTCAGAGTGCCAGCAATAGTCTTGGAATAAAGAGAGAGCCTATTTATGAGGTGTGCCTGGGAATGTTTATTTTAGCCCAAAGCCTTCCTCCATGGAAGAGACCAGGGAAGAACAAAAGGGTAGTAATTCCTCTATTAAGCTATTTTATTACATGCAGTACTTTTTGCTCCATAGCTTGTTTATAATGGTTTGAAGAGCATTCTGGCAGCCCAGTATTTCTTCTTCCTCAGAAAGATACCTCTCCTTAAGTATACAAATCTAGAGGAAGGAAGCTTTTCTCTATCAGCTTTCTGGAACAATGCTACACCAGTTCAACCTCATTTACTTTGCATACATCTGCTTTCCTAGGCTGTCTCTAACAGACCTTTTGCAGTCTTTCAAGCCCTCATTGTGTGATCACAGGAATCTCTTATTATTCTGTGCCCATGAATTGTATTTCAACATTTAGATTTCTGTGAAAGAAAATTGGTGCAGGGTTGGAAGGAATCAAAATATTTCTTTAAACAAGAAAAGAATGCAGTGAGCAAGAGAGGAAACATTCCTGTTTTGTCTTCCTCTGCTCCCTGTATAAGTGATGAGCAATAAGAAGTGAAAGTATCTCACTTTGCCAGTGATTTTATGCACCAGGGTTAAAATTAACCCTTTGGAATTTGCTTGTGTTTCCCTTCAGCCATGTCTCTAATGCTTTTTTTGTTTTGTGTCAGGACTCGTACTGGCACCAAACATGACCTAATCCCCATTTCCTGCCTGAATGAGTTTCCCAATGCTGTCCAGATGGCAAAGGTGAGATTCATCCTTGCCTCTTTGTCTTAAGGCCTCATTCTTCAAGTTATTTTCACCTCTGTCCTCCCATTTCCCTCTTTCTCTACAACTCCCCAGTCAAACTGTCATATAATTCCCTTTTACCCTTCCATTTAGCTTCTCTTCCTGCTCTTCTGATTTTAGCTCAGAATTTTTGCCTGAAGGGGCTCCTGTCAGACAATTATAAATAGTGCCTCCACTCTTATACCTGCAACAAGCTAGGGCACGTGATAATCATGCTTCTGTTTCCTTCTCTCTCTCACTCAACAGCTACTGTGTGAGGATGTGAATGTTGAACGCTTTTTTCCTGTCCTCTATCCCAAGGTATAGTGTTTTGATATGTATGTATGTCAGTTTTCCATCAAGGTCTGGCTATTGACATCCAGTTGATAATTTCTTTTTTCATTACCTCAGGCTTCACAGCTTATTGTTGCATTTGATGAACATGTCATAAGCAATAACTTCAAATTTGGGGTCATCTACCAGAAACCTGGACAGGTAAGCTCCATTAGATCCCATTGTACTTGGGACAAAGCACAAAGAGTCAATTCCCTTAGCTTAAATTAAATAACAAGGTCTCTGCTGTCCAAAGGCAGTGGTGTGGAGGCAGCAGTGTTTGTGCAGTGCCATGATTCCCTTGGCATGCATCTTCTACCCCCATTGGCCCTGGAGCTGTAGGCTTTGTGAACCCTAACATTAAAGGCAGCTTAGGGATGAAACAAAGCTCCCCAGCATCATGAATGGTACAGATCGGAAACGTATTTAAGCAGAGATATTCATTGTTTGAATGGTGCCTAGAAATTACTGCCTGTTCTTTGTCCTGCATGTGCTTCTTGTGACTTCTGCTTTCCTTTTGTAGACAACTGAAGAAGAAGTCTTCAGTAACACAGTAGAGAGTCAGGGTTTCCTGGAGTTCCTGGATTTCCTTGGTGACAAGATTCAGCTGCAGGATTTCCGTGGGTGCGTACCCAGCACAGCTGGAAACCAAATCAACTTAGGGAACACTGTGTGTTCACAGGTTGGGACTCTGTTAGAGCCCTGTGTTCAGAAAAGTGCTGTGTCCTCTGAATCCCATTGTAGGTGAAGAAGCCCAGAATACTTTTGTCATGTCCCATGTCTGGGAACCAGTTGGAGCTTAGGTCTCTGCTGGAATTTTCCTGGTACCTCAATCTGACCCACAGTATCAGCAAAGAATAATTTTATTTGACAGTGCAAATACAAGTTTGTTTCACAATGATACAGGACAGTATTGTTTTAGGCTCTTTCTGTGGGGAAGCCCATCCCTTCTGTAGTTCTGAAATACGGAGTGTGTTCCTCAGAAGAATGTCAAAGAAAGTAGCTTCCTTGAGAATCCCTGGTTTAGATTTACAGCTTTTAGCAAGCTAGTATGTTCACCAACACTGCAGCTTCAGTCAGTGCATTGGTTTGGAGAAGATTTGGTGCCTCACAATCACTCATTTCCTAAAAATTACATTTGATAATACTGTTACTGAACCTGTCTTTCTTCTCTCTGCTTTCTCATCTACTGCCTGACCTATGGCGCGGTATGGATTTGCTCAGGTTCCGGGGAGGCTTGGATGTTACCAGAGGTCAAACAGGCACTGAGTCAGTCTATACAAATTTCCGGGGGAAGGAGATCATGTTTCATGTGTCTACAAAGCTGCCCTTCACAGAGGGAGATTCCCAGCAGGTATCAGAAGGAGGACTAAGGATTATAACAGTGTGGCTAAGAGAGAAGGGGTGTTTGACGAAGGACTGCATGGAAGGGAGAATGACTAACCTTATAATATTGGGAATTACAGCTGGAGTAATGCTAAAAGTAGTGATGAGGAGTTTGCTTGAACAGATGGGTTTGAGATTCTAGACAGACTGGTATTTGAGGCCCCATTGTACTGTTCCACTCTTTTTCACCTGACTTCTCTTTTTACTACTTTTTCCTCTTCAGCTTCAGCGGAAGCGTCACATTGGGAATGACATTGTAGCCATCATCTTCCAGGATGAGAGCACGCCTTTTGTCCCTGATATGATTGCTTCTAATTTCCTACATGCTTACGTGGTAGTTCAGCTCACTCATAGCACCACTGGGGACACTCTCTACAAGGTAACCAGAATCAATAGATTCACCACTACTGATTTTGATCCTTGAAATGGAAACCTGTACTTGGGCCTTTGGGAGAGGTACAGGTTCAGCCACTTGACATCCTCATTTCTTAAGTGTCTGCCTGTGAAACTAAAGTGTGGTTGTATGTTTTTCAAAGTAGCTGATGGATTTCTGAAGCTTAAAGCTTGGGAATTGAAGAAAGAGGAGTTCAGATTAAAAATTTTGTTTACATCAAAGAGCATGAGGCACAATTGATGCCACTTTGGGGGTTCTCTTGCTTACGTTATATAAGTCAGGTAAAATTCATGTCTGCACTGCTTGTGCTGCACAGCCTCCACTGCCTGAGACTGCAGGTCACTTACAAGCTGCTTGGCCTAATCTGTGGAATCTGAATCAGCTATGCCTGTTTTTGGGGATCACAGAACTGATGCCCATCTGGCAGGGAGGTGCTACATGTTAGGGCCCTCCAGTTGAAAGAAGCCCTGCTCGAGCTCAAATTCCACATCTGCAGCCTTTGGACACAGCTCTTTCTCCCTCTCTGACATGACTCTGTATGGATGTCTGTGTAACTTTTGTGTTCAACTTTCAGACATGCTTAAGGAGCAGAAAATGTAAAGAAACTTGCATTTTTGATGGGTTTTCCATTGTAGAAACATTTTAATCCAAGTGCTATGTCTTGTATTATGTAGGGATTTTGATTTGATGATGATGAGTCCTTATGCCTTAGGGGCTTACAGGAATGTCAAGAATATCAAAATTAGAACAGGTTCCCCATCTGTTCTTCCACCAAAGAGGGTGTTGGTGGTGAAGCAACCACCTTTCATTGTTCCCTGTGCTTTGGGCAGCTGGTTTGTAGTGACAAATGAAAGCCCTGTATTGATTAGGAGCATGGAATTCCACTTCTCTTGCTCTCTGATTTGTAGGGCACAAAAATTCACTGGATTCTTTCATGAGAAGAGAAAGAGCTTGTGAAGCTCGCTGTTGGTCTTGTCTCTAGCAGCTATTATTTTCATCTTTGCCTGTCTGCAGTACCATTTTTTTGTTGGTGCAGTAGGGCTGCTTCATTTCATGAAGAAGAAATAATCCCAATCAGCACCCCAGAGCCAGTGCAGAGTTTTCTGTAAAGGCTTTTCCAAAGGGGTTTTAATTCTTGCTGCCTTCAGAGCATTGTAGTACAGAAAAGACTGCAATTTGGAGGATTTCTTTCCCATCCCTTGTTACATTTACTTAAGCTTTAGTGCCTACTGTTAAATTTGAATATTAATGGCATTTATTTCACAGTATCAATTTTTGCAATCAGAAAATTAAAAGGACAACGCAGCATTTTAACTGGTAGATATCTGTTGGGAGGGAGATGGAGACTTTATAGTTAGGGGAGCTGGCATACAGTGTGAGAAATCTGAATTGGTTCAAGAGCCCATTTCCTTCTTCCTCACTGTAAACTCACACCTCTCATTGGCTCTGTGACATTTATGTGTTGTTATTTTGAGGCAGTTGCGGTTGTTATGACATTGTTCCCTCTTGTATGAAATAGCAGATAATGGTATTGTTTCATCTCAAACATGACGAAATAAAATAACTGTGAAATACTGTGAAATGGTGTATGTATCTGGTAAGATAGCTGCATGTAATTATAGGTAAGTGACTATCTGAAAGCTCAACTGCATTGCAGTTACTTTTTTGACATTGGTATGTCATGTAGGAGCATGTAAAACAAATGAAACCCGTGCCTTTCCTTACCTCTTACTGGGAAAATGCTTTTGCATGTTTACCACCTGTGACCCAGAGAGGCAGTGGCACTGAGATACTCCCCTCAGTGTGCAGTGTATCTACAAGGATTCTCTGTGGAAAAAAAAAAAAGGTCAGTACAACGACATTGACAAAGATTCTTCTAGAGGAGGTAAATCTTGCAGCCTGAATAGAAACATTTTTTATAGATATACTGGTTATTATTAAAAATATTTTTGAAAAAGCAGTCGGTTCGATCTTTTGTTGCTCTTTCTGTGTGCACATCTAGCTGACTGAATTTCTGGGACATAAATCAGCACATCACCCACTGAGTTCAAAAACAGGGAGATGCACAGGATGCTATATTATATTTCTTTTGGATATGTAAATTATGTAGAAGGCATCAGGTCTATCATAGTTTGAAAGCTTTGATAGTCTCATTTGTGTTACAATACTTTTTTTCTCCCCCTTATATTATTTCAGGTTTCAGTCACAGCTCGAGATGATGTCCCCTTCTTTGGACCTCCTCTGCCAAATCCAGCCATTTTTAAAAAGGTTTGTTTCTCTGCTCCAGTGTTAGATGGCAGGGGGATATGGTACACACACTTGTGCTCTGCGTCAGTATTGTCAGTTTAGCTAGATGACTTTGGAGGTCCAAAGAGTAGTAAACAGAGCTTTCATTGTGTCATATTTTTATTACTGTTTTCATCTAGTTTAGTCTAGTCTTCTTGTCTTGTAGAGTGCAGAGTTTCGTGAATTCCTTCTGGTCAAGCTCATCAATGCTGAGTACAGCTGCTATCGAGCTGAGAAATTTGCTAAATTAGAGGTGAGTCTGTTGTCTGGTTGTTGCCATTAAAAATTATAATTATATGTAATTATAAATACATCATTACCAGATTGAGAAAATACAGTAACATTTTTAACTTCTGCTTTTGTGTTGCTTAAGAAAGGAGGATGAGATGTGATTAATACTCAGCTATGGGATGCTTTCTTCGTATTTCCTGGTAGGTGTGATAGAATGTGAACAGGGACATTCTAATGTAAAGATCTAATCCTCAAGTAAGAACAGGAATGTGTTGAATACATTTTGCTGGAGGAAGTTCTGTATTTGCTGAAACTCAGCATTATGCTACAGGATGCATACTGATATTACTGATTTTTCGTTTAAGGTACCAAAATTCTGTTCCAGACTCTGCTGCTTGCCTGATATGGAAAAAACATGCCTCTGTTTCATCAACTGTAAAAAAAATGTCCTTTATGACTTGCTTTAGAAGGAGTTTAAAAGGGCTGAATATTACTGCAGTAATAACTATGTAGTAAAAGTGTAAACTTTAACTATGCAGTTAAAGCACTTCATACTGTTTAAAGTAATTTTCATGGGGTTTTGTTGTTTTTGCTGCTGTTTTGGGGATTTTTTGTTTGGTTGGTTATTTTTTTTCTAAGAAGGATGTGAGACAAAATCCTCTGCTCGCATTGAAAGCTGTTTCCATTCCCAATGTTGATGCAGGAAAGAACACGGAGTGCCCTCTTAGAGAGCCTTTTTGAGGAGCTGCAGCTTCGCAGCCGCAGTATGATGGGATTACCCATAGGGGAGGATGACAAGATGGAGAACGGCAGTGGGGGCTTCCTCGAAAATTTCAAGGTGAGCCTTCCTACAAAGCTATAGTGTGGTCCAGAATTCCATACTGGCCTGTAGAAGTCAAACTCTTTATGCTTCACTCTGGTATGTAGTGTCAGATGGGGTTTTATTCCACGACTTACAGAAAAAGGAGTCAGTGGAATTGCAATAACTAGTAGCAAAGGAGCTTTTAGTTCCTGCAGCAGAACTCCTCCAATTCATTTTCCTGATACTTGAAAGAGTTGCTAGAACCACTGCAAGAGAGTTTCTAACCTTCTGTCTGGAAAGAGAGACATGTTATGAATAGCATTTCTTCAGATGACCTCCACTTCCTATGTGTGGTAGGCTGGTTAGAGTTCCTAAAGGCTCTGAAACTAATCCATTCACACACTGGTTTGGTATCTATGTGCATAGCTTTGGTCAGATGGGATGCTTTGCTGAGGTGTATTTTTACATACAATCAATCTGCCCTGCCTTTGCTACTAACCATGAATTTCATACCCATCCACATCTTACAGTAGTTATCCTAAGGTGTCCTTTTTCTGACCTTTAGCAGATAGTGTGATTGTACACAGGTACCCTTTGTAAAAGGCTGGGAAAGGCTGAGTAAAGTCAGAAAATGGCTTTTTTGAATGCTGCAGATTTTGGTATGCCTACTTTCCCCTTGAAGCCAGCACTCAACTTCATACAGTTCTGAACCTTACAGTCTTGAACAGGAGTTTGATTTTGTGTATTATAGCATGTAATGGATAGGACTGCTCCAGGTGATGGTGTCTTACCCAGTATGCTGAGTAGAAAATCTCTGTTTATTGCTACAGGACAAGGGAAGTGAAAATAGAGAATATACTTGAGGAAAAGTTCTTCCCTGGCTCTTCCCAGAGCTACATGCATCTGCTAAGACCAAAAATGGGCAGTATCTAAGATGCTGCCTTCCAGGAGTGAGGTTTTGTGTGGTTCTGGTGTCGGTCTGTCACAACTTTTCACTCGATCTGTGATGGTGCTCATACTACCGTACTGTGTGCATGTCTATATGTGTATATCTGTGTTTGTCTGTTTCCCGCCTCCCTTCTGTTCAGCGGGTGATCAGAGGCCGCAGCCAGAGCCTGGATACCATGGGGATATCCATGAGAAAGCAGCAGCCAGCCACCCTGCCCAGCCGCCCAGCTACAGCTGGCCTTGCCCTCAGCCAGAGTGTCGCCGAGGGCCCTAAGGCCATTGCTGCGGTAAGGTATTCGGGTGGGCTGTAAGAAGAGAACCCGGCATACCTTTGTAAACACCCATACGTTTTATTTCTCTTTCCCTAGTAGTTTGCCCTCTTGTCCAGCTGTGAATCTTTTTGTTGTGTCATCCCATTTCACAAGTGGTGACAGCATGTGTTGCAGTCTGTTTTGTCTATGCCTTCTGTAGCCTCAGTTCATGTGTAAACTAGAGCCGAGATTGATGCAGACTGGGAGAGGAAAGCCAAATATGGTTCTACATTTGACATCTATCTCTGCTATCCTGGATTAGATCTTGTACATTGCCATATGTTAAAAGATGCATGCACTGTGTTTTGACCAGAATGATACTCTATTGTCATATGGCAAGAGCTGAGAACATAAAGACACTGGAACTGTTCGATTTTTTTCTGTTTCACCAATCAGATTATTTTCTGTAATATAAAGAGGTGTACAATATATATTCGAGGTGCTGTTTTGCTGTAAATAGAATTGCATGTTGGGAACAAACAGCAGCATTAATAAAGTTTTGAGTGAGAAAAAGAATGAATATTTCTAGTCACTATCAAAGCCTTTCTTGTTTGATAAGGATACTAAACATACGTGATCAGTGTGAATATTATAGATCTTTCCAGAAAAGGATCCATGTTTCTGATACTGAAAATATGGTTTCCTTGGCCAAGGTGCATCCAGCTGGTTGTGGTCTCTGCACTAGTGATGTCAATACAGGCAAACTATAACAGAAGCATCTCCGAGTAAGCCAAGAAGGTGTCCTTCAGTGGGAAGATTTCTTGGTAATAGTTTACTCGGTTGTATGCATTCTCTATGTCAACACAGTGAAGTCATAGCCTTACTAATGACGGGTTTGCTGCCTCCTTCACTCCTTTAACTTCTTGTTTTCTTTACCTTTCTGATTCTGCCTCTCTTTTCATCATAAGGAGATACCTGCTTTCCAGAACTCCTTTCTCTGCATACTGGCTGTGTTCTGCCTTTGTTTCTGTATCTCTCTGTCACTTTCTCACACCACATTTGTAAGGCCGGGCTGCTCTTTCTGACTGACAAAAAGTACTCCTTGCACAGATGGAACTGGGCCATGCTATTGTATTGCAGAGTAAAGGAGAGGATCTGGATCCACGTCACAAACTCGTCTCCCATGCTTCCAGTTCTCCACAGTTTTTCCTGTCTTGTTCCCCTCCTTCCTTTTCTGTCACGCTTTCCTTTTTTCTAGTCTTTTGCCTTGCCTGGTAGGAGCCCATCACGTACTCGAGCCAGCCGCTTCCACGGGCGACGGAGTAGTGCCATTGGCATTGAAAACATACAGGAGGAAAAGAGGTATGAGTTGTGGGAAGATGAGACAAAGAGGGTAAAAAATCAGGAGATGAGAAAAAAAATATGAAAAGGCACATAGAAAGATAGAAGGGGAATTGACGTGAATAAGAACTGAAATGGAAATGGTTGGAATGGGAATAAAAGCATGATTATCAGCTAGTGGAGAAATGGACAAATGACAGACAAAATTTAAGAAGGACATTTGGAAGTGGGGAGAACCAGTATTTGAGGAAGAATGAAGGAGAAATGGGTGGAGAAACATTCTAAGATCACTCTTAAATATTGTACAGTATGATCCAGGACTCTTCAGTCTCCTGTTCTGTATTCACCACTTTTAGATAAGAGTCAGATGAAAGGTAGTATTTGGGAAGGGGATGCTTCATTGTTTTCATGTTAAAATGTTCAAATAGACAAAACTTCTGTTATCTTAAAGGATTTTTTTTAAAAAGCTCTAAGTCAAAAAGACTAGTGTTTAAGTTAGATTATCTGAGAAATAATAATTAACGGATAAAATACAGGTTCAAGGAGTGATTTAGCATATTTGATAGAATTATAACCATTCAAAAGTTGTCTACTGGTCATGAGAGATTATTTAGATAAATCCTAAATTTCTCTCAGCTCTAGATGAAACACCTTTTCAAGATGATACAGAGTCTCAAAAGTCACAGGAGTGCTCTGCATCTAATATGCAATTTTCCCTGTTGCAAGAATTCCAGGAAGCAGGTTAAAGACTCAGTGTAGAAGGGGAAAAGCCATCTTTAATGTGGAAACCAGTGATTTTATGACAGGAGAAAATTACTACATTTTCCCTTCTTTCTTAATGAGTTGCATTTGACCTAATCTGAATGAAAATAGCATAGAGCTTTCTTTGAGAAAAATTAAATCTTCTGAGACAACTGCCTGTGTTGCCTAGTCTAAGCCAACACAGTAGCCACAGCTTCTCACTACTTTAAATATTTTTGTACCTTAGGCAGCCATGTCCCTCAATCCATTATTTTGTTTACAGCAACCTTTTCTATGCCCTTAAAGGACCTGTAAAACTTTTCTTTCACAAAGAAAACCTCTGGATTTATTTTCTTCCTTTTTCCCCTGCTCTTTGCTAGGAGGGAGTTGGTAAGCTATTTGGCTTATTTAGCTTTCCATTTGTTTATTTGTAAACTTAGATATAAGGAACAGGGAGGGAGCCTTAGCTTTATTTTGTGAAAGACTTTTTGAGTCATTCTTGAAGGCACAGTTTCACTAGCAACTGCTCTGTTCCAACAGTTCATTGTTATTGAAAAGCAGATGTGATACTTCCCCTCTCCCACTGTCTCTTTCAACTACCCAGTCCTGACTATTCCTTGTTGTGGCTCAGATGCATAGTGGACCTTTCATCAAACTGATTCAGCCCGCTAATCTAAGAGAAAAACTATCAGCTTGCTTTCATTGGATTAATTATCTGCCAGGTTCTGCCTTGAACTGGCTCATGGAGAAGTTGGATGGGTACCAGGACTGATGGGAAGTGCACTCAGCAAGAGTGAAGGAGGCTGGAGCCTGCTCTCTTTCTGGCAACAGTGAGCTTAATGTGTGACTTCACCCTGAAGCTGTAATTTAATGATATGCAGGCTTTGATGACAGAGCTGACCCAGTCTATTCCACTTATTCATGTGTTACAAGTTTCGGAGTTGTTTTAATTTTAGAATTACTTTTTGTCACGGTAATTTCCAGTCTCACAAACAATTGTATTAGCACAAATGAGGGCATGAGGAACTCTGATTTGAGGGGTAGAAGTGGGATCAACTGACCAGCAGAGCAGAGGAGGAGCTCTGTGAACTCCCATCACTGAAGCCCTCCAACTCACCCCCTCCCCAAAAAAAGCCCCACCTTAGTTTTCCTTTACTTAATTAAATGTACCCCTCTTTTCAGTTACTCACACAGACAGCTTTCTTCAGAAGTATCTTGACAAGTACTAGTAGCAATAATACTATTGTAACCATATTTACACTTTCTATTAAATCCTAAAACTTCTTAAGACCAATTAAAGGAGGAAGATAGAATAATAAATTGCAGAATTAAAGGTGAACACTGAAATTAATTTAGCCTTTTATATCAATTCAAAAGGAGCTTAAAGTTGACCATTTCGAATATGTCACGTGACATCTAAGGAGTCTGCCCTTTTCAACACACCTGTGTTTTCTTCCCTTTCACATGTATATGAAAGATCCAGCTTTGTATTTTGGCTTGCAAAGGCGTGTTAGACTAGATAGTAGTTACCTCTGGCTCTGGGATATAGCTGTTTTCTCTTTTCTCCCAGCAGAGACACTGCAGAGAGGATACAGAGGGTGTTGGACAGTCCGGGAACTTTCTTTGACTTGAAGTCTGATGGATCATCCAGTCCCAGCTCCCCAGAGTTCCCCAGCAGGAAGAGCAAGTGAGTTGAAAATAATTTCAGTATTTGAAAGATGCTCACTGTCTCTGCTGTTGACTTAAGTGTGGTGCATGTCTCGTTCTGTTGGAGGCTTTACTGAGATTGTCCACATCAGGCATTGTAGCATTTTAAAAGTTCGATGTCTGGCTGTGACACAGTAATTCAGAGCCTGTCAGGAGCTCGGCTTTCTGAAACAGCCAGTGAAGAAAGATTGGACTACTTAACGGTGATTTTGGCTATATCTTTACTATAATGTTGGCTTGCATCCAACAGGATACACAGAGTCTTAGCTGTCCAATTATGTTTACTCATGTATATGTTTCTTCTATAGTTTGCTCTGGAGTGATTTTGGAGCTTCATGGAGAAGCTTGGACAAGGGTATGTTGGGATGTTGGGTTGTACTTAAGTTCTGCCCCTTTAAGCAGGATTCCTGCCGCTGCTCCCAACCAGCGTGAACTAACCTGTCTTCAGTCCTCCCAGTGTTCCAGCAGGTGTTACAGCACGGTCCCATGTGTTGCACCTATGTTTCATTGCTAAAACATGCCATACCACACCCAGTGTTCTCCTGAAAAACACTTCATGCAGTAGTCTGCAAAATAGTCTCCAGTTTTTAGTTGTCAAAAACTGGAAAAATGCAAATTCCTGGCAGTGGAACGTTGATGTTGCTAAGTTGTATTATACTGGTGTATGATCCTATCTAGGATACTTCAGGCAAACCACTCATTTACATTTCCAAGACTCCAGAGCAGCCTGCCTCTAAATCCAAGGCTGCAGCTGACTTTCTGGAACAGCTTGCCACACCTAATTTTTTGCATGAGAACTTGGATGAGACCTGTGGCAAAAAAGGGACTGAGTACTTCGTATTAGGGCATGTTCCTTTCTCAGGACTCTGTCTACTCTAAGAAAATTTTGGGAGGTGCCCTAGAACCAGGCCTCTATGGTTGTAGTTGCTCCAGGTGCCAAATTTGACAATGAAGAGCCTTCCTTCCAACTAGACCTAGTGCTCCCTAAGAATTACAGGCTGGTAACTATCTGCAGTAGTTCAGCTACCCAACTGTATGCTGTAGGACTGCCCAGAATTTTGTCACAGCCGAGGTGCAGAGTTCTGGTAAGTATGCTTTTGTGTATGTACTAGTTTTTAGGTTGGATGAGTGTCCAGGAATTTGGTGTGGAGGAGGATGGGAGTACCTCTAGGAGATACAGACCATTTAAGATACTAACTCTGGCAGTCAAGGACAAGAGAGAATACAGGACATGAAACTGCTAATTGGTCAACAACCCCCATCTTCCAGCATTACCACATCATTCCACCTCCCCTTCCTTATCCAGCCTGGGATCTTGTTAGTGAACTAGAAGTTCCTGACTAGGCATGTGTGAGGGACTCTTGCTTTTATTAGATAGATGATCACCTTGCATAATCAGCAAGAATTCTCCTGTTAAGAAAAGATCTCATAACTTGGCTAGTCCCAGTCACCTGACTGTAGAATGTGTGCATGTCCCAGAAAAAGAAGTATGAAGCTTTCTTGACACTGTTCCTGACTTTTCTGCATTTGATGTGGGCTTCTCCCACTTCCCAACCCCCTTTCTCC
Organism: Acropternis orthonyx; assembly: GCA_035583155.1. Classification (NCBI taxonomy): domain Eukaryota; kingdom Metazoa; phylum Chordata; class Aves; order Passeriformes; family Rhinocryptidae; genus Acropternis; species Acropternis orthonyx. The sequence goes on from JAWWEU010000001.1 coordinate 28,644,549, forward strand.
ATCAGCTGAGAAGGTGAGCCAGCTGCAATGGCTGTTTCAAGCTGGTATCCACGTGCTTTCGGAGAGCAAACATAGCATGGGATTTCACTAACAATACTTGCATGAATATTGTTTATGCACATGAAGCATGACCTGTATGATTTGGCAGTCTGTCTAGTTGTGTCCCTAGGATTCTCTCTATGCATTTTTTTCCAGTCATGGACTCAAAACCACTTATGATCACCAGAAAAAAAGTATTTTCAGAATTTTAGTAGTTTAGCCCATTCCTGAACAATTTGTTTACAAGGTGGGATGTAGCATGGAATTTTGCACAATTAGTAATTAGCAAGAGTTAGAGTTGTGATCTCAGAGTTAGGGACTAGCCCGTGTGCAGTCATACCTTCTGCATGATATCTGGGACAGGGAATTAAGAACATATATTTCCACCATGAAAAGCACACAATTTTCAGCAAGACAGTATTAACACAGTATTGCAGGAAAAGGCTGACAGTGTAAATTCTAACAGTCTGTCTTGGAGACCATTTACTGATGTTCTGCTGAAATAGCGTATCTATTTTTCATTAATTGTGGAGCCACAAATCAGGATCATGATATAGGCATACTTCTATTGCAAAAAGAGTTCTGAATGGTTCTAGAATAATGTAGATAAGTCCCTATTAGATAACATAAATGGGTTAACCCTGGTAGTATATCATTAATCCACTCCTGAGTCTGTCCATAGAGTAGAGTCTCAGGAAACTTCTCTTAATCCAGAAATGCCCAGCATGTTGCTGCTGGTCTTAAGTAATCATTTCAGATTCAAGACTTGAATGATCAACCTCTTCATCTGTGTTCTACTAAAACCAGCCTGGAAATAAATGCCAAGGGAACACATAAATAATAGATTAATTATTTTACAGTAGAGACAAAGCAGCACTTACTTTCTGTCCTTGCATGCTGATTTTCAACACACCCTTCTGCAGTGATCAGCCTGCAATCCATGAAACTATTGTTTGCTTGAGCTAACGGTGTCTTCTCTCCCACATGCAGGGGAAATTGTCCTTAGTTTTTCTTCTCTACTATCCACGTAGCCTTCCAAATAATCCTTGTTCCCAAGGGATAAACTCAAGTAACACAGCCTATGTAACCAAGTAGCAGAACTTCTCAGAAACAGAAGACTTTCTGGGTTGCATCTGAAAATTCACACACTGTACTGTATATGTCCATATCCTAGGAAAAGTACAAGGGTTTTTTGTATGTGTGTTTTCCCTCCTCAGACACATCTGAGTGGGGACATCAAGCCAATCAGCAGTGGACCGGATGCTACTCAGTCATTGGTTACTTCACTGAAGATACTGGCAAGACTTTTGGGTTGAAATGAGAGTCCTGACTAAGAGGAGCATGAACGTACTTAGAGGACCTCAAGGACTGTGGAGAGACCAAGTGGCACCAAGTAACGCTCCACTGGCAGTTCCTGGAGCAGGAATTCTGTGAGAGGGAGATGGACAGATAGCTCCTGTTGGAGCATTTTGGCTCTATGCTCTTCCCATTGCCCAGTCAGCAGTCACTGAACCAGCCTCTAATAATGGTGGGGAATGGAGGCCACTTTGAGTGCGACCCCTTTTCTTCCCCTCCCCTCCTTTCAGATGAGTGAGAATAGCTTGGCCTGCAGAAGGCAGGAGCAGAAGAACATCTTTCCACCTCTGTCTCTAGTGCCTTTGGATGACATAGGTCAGGAAATGCAGTACAGAGAAAGAGGATGGAGAAACCTGCTGAGGAAGGATGCCGAGAAGCAGATACTGTGTGGAAATCTAGATCCCAGTTCACTTAAATTCATGTTATTGATTTGCTTTGCTAAGGGAGAAGCATGTTTGCCTTCATTTCCTCCAAAATATATTTCCTAAACTCGAGGAAATATCTTTGGCCTATATTGGCCCTATCATTACTGTTCTCCCTGTTGCATGCTGGCATGTAATATGCCTGGGACTTTAGGTTTCATTACTGCTTGTAGGTCAAGAGTGGCCACATTTTGCAGTGTTTCTGAAGGAATAAATATATTTAGTATGTTAAAAGTGTCTTATCTTTCTTGCCTTTCTTAGCTTTTTTATGTTTCTTAACATTTTTAAGCACTTCATCTCTCTCTTACTGGCTAGTCTTATGCAGACAGTGATATTTCACCATAAATTTTAGACTTACATGCACAGTGCACCTTTTACCATGTAAGCATGTCAGCCTCATGGACTGCTATATCTCCTAGATGACTGTAAGCAGTGGATCCCAAATTCTGAGCTGGAAAGAGCTGACCTTAAGGGTCTTTCTTGATATGAAACATGCATCAGGCTACCTCAGTGTCTGTGCCATTTGAGAAAGTGATGGTAAAGTGATCCAATACAGTTTGCTTTGAATGTCCCCTTTGAATGACCCTGTGTGAACTAAAAGTTTAGTGGGATGGACCTACAGGAGCCAGTCAACTGGCAACTAGGCACATGGAAAATCACCAGGATGGGAGTCTGACCTAGGTGTGTTCCTGTCTGTAAGCAGGAGGAAGGTTCTGACATGTCTCTGCAAGAGCTTGGCACTTGATCCTAAATAGTTTGACACTGAGACAGCCTGTAATCATGCAGATCTCAGTAATTTGTTTCTACCTCCCCACTGCTTCATTAAACTTTCTTAGTTAACTGTTTTATAATACCAGTTAATGTCTGTGTGCATTCCTTCCTCCTCCTGTTACACCTGTATAGGAAAACAGCAGTAACAATTTATAAGGTCTATGACATGAAATGTGCTTTTTATAGTCCCTTTGTTCTGTCTGGAATTTCACATAAGACCAAACATGATAGCCTGACAGTGGCTGTGGAAATGCGTGGCCTAGACTGGGTCTTGCCTGCCCTTTATACTCAGTTTAACATCTCTTCATATTGTATTTAGGCTTCTAAATCTCCGATCTCCAAAATAAGGCATCTCTTGATTTTAATGAATGTGTAGATATATGTAGTACTTAAATGCAGGTGGTTTGATTCACTCCTCTTTATTACACTAAAGTCTGTGACTTAAAAGTGTTCAGTTAGACTTGTCCTTTCATAGTTACCCAGCATGGAAACAAAGAAGTGGTGTTTCTACTAAATGATGTAGCAACTAGAAATTAAGGTGTGCAAGCCAGTTCACCTGTATTCTGTTCCTAGGTGGAAAAACTAGCTGTGGATGAATCATTTCTTCTTACTGTTTCTGGTTGCTGTGTAATAAAGTTATGCCACAAAAAGTTAAGTCTGTGTGTAACAATAAGCATGATGATGTTGAATGCTTGCATTTCACAGAATGCTCAGGAGTCAAACTTCAGGATACTGTGTGATGCAGCCACTCTCACGTTCTTCATCCAGTGTAAGCAGTTGTTGTAGTGGATTGAGGGAAAATGGAACATCTGAGGAAGAGGAGAATGACAGGGTGGGTGTACGATCTCTAACAAACAGAGGCTACCCTCCCTGACTTTACCAAGTGCATTATTAAAACACGTCTTCTTTGCCCTCTCCAGGAGCTGACGTGCTCTCTTGAGGGCCCTCCAAAACAGGATTCAATGGTTCAGAGTATGTGGCTGGATGACAGTGACTGCACACCCAGTACTTCTAGCTCACCAGGTAAAAAAGAAAAAAAAGAAAAAAATCCTCTACTTATGCTTCTAGAGGCATATGGGAGGTTAAGCCACATTTTTTGTATGCTGTACTTAAGATTTCAGAAGCATAGGTAGATGATAGAGAAATGGGGAGAGAAACTGGCATGCAAACTTTAATGGGAAGAGAATGTTTCAGGAGCATGAATAAATAGTGCTGTACATACTGCATAAGGAGTTGCAATAGACTGCAAAGAATTAATGTGCTTATGTGTTTCTGTGGAGAGATGTGGTTGCTTTTCTGAATGCAGTGCCCACACCTGTTTATAAACTAGGTAGTTTGGATATGGGAATTACCGAAACAGTGCTTCCTGAACAAAGCAGTGTGCTTCTCAGAAGGGGGGTAATTGAATAGCTAACTTGCACTGAGTTTTTTTGGGGGGGCTGGTACTTGATTAAAGCTGAAGTAGTTGATTAAAGTCAGTTTGAATCCATTCACAGTGCAGAGATGATTATAGTCACTGGCAGTTCTTTTCAGTCCCATAGCAGGGAGAACTATTGCATTGCTGCTGTTGAGGTTATATCAGCTGCCCTTATCTCAGACACTATTTGCAGCTGTGCTTTGCTTTGTTAAAATGAACTGATTTGGGTTGGTGCATTTCATGTTAAGCATCAGCCTAAAGCTAAAATCAGAGAAAATTTAAATCAGTTTCAGTTTGTTTCTGAGAAGGAGGCTGAGAGGACTGTGTGAGATTTTGGAAAGTATGATTGAAAAGACTAAACTGTCAAGTTTGGGAAGTCATTAGAAACTGTGAAAGGCAAAACCTAACAGTTGTCGCTGAAAGACTGGAATAGGAGCATGTTGAGATGGTAAGAAATAGTAGGGATTATGTGTATGGCAAGGGATAGAGTTCATTGGAAGGAACAGTAAAATCTTTATAGGAATTGTGTGAAAGGTGATTGCTGATAAAGGTAACAAAGATCAGAAAGTGGAGCCCATTTACTTTGAAGATACAGTTAGGTCTTAGTCTCTGTAACTGCCCTATATGAGATCAATAGTGGCCATCAGATCCCTGCTTAAAATTGTATCTTAGCAAGAGCACTGAAGATGTGATACTGTCAGCTGTTCTGCAGAGACCTCTGTTCTATGAGATGTTTGCAAGATTTCTCCACATCTGCAGAACAACTCACAGCATGAGTGCTTGTATACTTAGAGACACAAAAGAACCCAAGGTGCTGGTATAGAAACTCTGGGAGAACAGGAAAAACAAGTGACATTATTGATCCTGCAGAGGAAAGAAGAGAGCCATGCCATATGCTACAATTAGGAATTGGGGTGCTATATACAAAGATTGCCTGTCCTGACAGAGAGACATAAAGGCATTAAATGTAGTGATATGAAAAAGCACCATGTTGGGGATCTTCACAGCAGAAGACAACTAATGAGCTGCTATTAAGAGGCAGAAGTTAGGAGTGAGCTTCAATAGGTCCTTCTGTTAAAAGCTTGGAAGAAAGAGTTCAGTGTCATCAGCTCAGACCAAGAGTGATAAATACTGTAAGGCCAGGAGGCCCAACACCATGAAATTGTCTCATTTGGAAGGGATCTGTAAATGACACCATAAAGGCAAGAGTTGTTTTGTGCCTGGTGGTGTGAGGGTTTTCACTTGTATCCACCATGGCATTGTCCAGGTTACCATTTCCATGGATTTCTGGGATTATCCTGAGCAGCCCACAGCTCCCCTCACAAATGTTTGAGCTATATTCACTCCTATTGCCATTGTGGCACCTCACTGAGAACCATCAGGTGTGAGAATGATGGTTCCCTGCCAGAAGTGAATGAACAGTTTGTGTTTACTTGTGATGAGAAATACTAGTGGGAGCAGAAGATTAGTGTAAATGCAAACTAGTTTGTTTTGCTTGAGTGTCACAAATGTTCTATTGTCACCAAGTAAAAGATTTCACATTCCTTTTGACCTTTGTCCTGCTTGCCCTCCATTTATCTGAGGCACCCCCAGGCATAGATGTAATGCACTGCTGTTTTTAACAGTGCTGTGTGCCTCCCTTGCCACAGCCCATAGTTTAATTCATGTGTGATCTTTCCATAAATCCACTTACCTCTCCCATCTGCCTGCATCACGTAAAGCCCAGTAGAAGTGATCCACCATAAACTTCTATTATATTGGCTTGGGTTCTCCCTCCTTTTAGCTCTCTACTCACTTGTGCAACATTTGCCTCCCTGCATTTTTTCCTTGGCTGAAAACCCCACTGAGAACTGTAGCCAAGCTATGGAAGTTCAGATCCAGATCAAAATACTATGCTGATAGTATGGGCCCAGCTCATTCTTAGCTTGCTTCCTTGGGGAAAAGCTGCTGACTGAATGTAATCTCCACTAGAAGAGAGTTCCCCTTTTGTTATGGATATTGGAAGCAGGGATGCTTTCTAGTGGCCTCTACTGCTCTTCCCAAGATCGTTTCCCTGTCTGCTGACTCCTTATTGTCCCACAGGTGTATAAATTATTAATATACATCACTGAGAATAATCATTACAGAGAATGCAATATAAATTATACAGAGTTCAACATAATTTTTAGGTTTTATAGACTCCATTGTCAGTGGCAATGATCTGATACTGACACTGCAAAACTTTCACTGTGCTTTCTCAGTACCTTGGCATGGTCAGAAAGCTGTGCTCTGGAGGAGTGGTCCTTTTTTGCTGTACTGTATCTATTATTATATCTTCAGTGCATACCTCAAAAAAACCCAAACCTATATAAAGGTACACAAACAAACCTGCAGGTTTGTATGTGGGCTTCTGATTTATGCTAAGAGAGCCATGGTTAAAAGGGATAAACATTATGGATACTTTTCTGAGTAGTTCAAATCAATTCATGTAATCAGGAGTCTTCAGAGTCATAGTTACATGTGTGTGTGAGGTACATGAGGTAGCAGAGTTGAGCCTGAATTCTCTAAACACAAAGTGAAATCTTGCCCTTAGGAATTTCAAAGCTTTTGAAAATTTATTTCCAGAAATTCTGACAGTTCTTGACCTAGAAAAAGATAAGATTAAGAACAATTTGTTGTGCTAAAAAATAAAGAAAAATCACAGAGAGGATACAATTATTTTGATTTTTGCAAATACTAATAATTTTCTATTTATTTACTACATCCAGTCCTGATGGAAGACTACCACAGGATCCAGTGTGGCAATGTATGTTACTATTCCCAGACGAAATTACATTTAAATGAATATTGGTAATTTGAGTTAATCTGTGCAACAGGAAAGAACTGTAATTATCCATAACTGAGCATAATAAGCTGAAGAAATGCCAGAACTAAACTAAACTTAAAGCAAAGAAAACTTCTTGGGCCACAGAGAGGCATCCTGTTGTTTTAGTTTTGCCCTTTAGTGAGCTATACAATAACTACTCAGCCAGTTAATACAGTGTGTAAAATCAGACTGAATTGACTTTTTTTTAATGGAGAAAACTAAGACATGCCCCCTTAAGTCTAGATCTTACACTGAGTGGATTCTAGGATTCCTAACCCATGTAGACATTCTTGGGTTCTCCAAATTGCCTTTCAGACTGAGAGAAAAATATTACAGAAGAGGAGAAAAAGGTGTCAGCACTGTGTTGTCATTATGCACCCAGATAAAAACATAGAGAGCTGCCACTGCCAAAATATTTTCTGAGTTGGCTTTAAAGCACCAACATGTCTCATATGCCAGTGCATATCACATGAGGCAGAGGTGACTTTCCTCATAGCCTCAAGGGCAGGATATAAATTCAGCTATAACTCTCCTTAACCCTTAGAAACTTCTAGTTGTTTTAGATATGATTTTAATCAGTTACTTGGCCTATTAGTCACTTCCTACAAAAACATATAATTAAATTTCAAGGTAATGGAGCTGGGAGATATGCAAAGTGAAGAACCCTTCTACTGTAAATTCATGCTGTTTAAACCCCCAGTTTAACAAAAAATGGCAGTGATTTACCAGTTTTGTTTTTCAACCTCAGTTTTAAATTACATCATGAAACTGGGAAAGGGGATAGTCTGCTTTTGAAAAAAATACTGAAAAATTGCATCTCATCTGCTCCCTAAAAGATATTGGTGTGATCACATGTAAGTCAAAAAGAAAAAAATGTTCCAGTGAAGAACATCTTAGCTTACCATCTTACTGCAGGAATTCCTCATCAGCTGAGTTTCACAGCTTTCTTCTCTTTCCTGACTGAATGGTGGATAGGTGATATGCCATCACAGGTATTCACCTGATCCTTCTGTGCCCTTAGCACATTCCACACTGGTACCAACTCTGTAACTCAAACTTTCCATTTTTCTCTGATGTAAAGAAAAGAGTTATAATACAGATTACCTGTTGCAATATACCCATGCGTAAACTCCCATAAACTATACTGGTTATGAAACTAGCATATTTAATAATTTTAAACCATAGAATGGATAGACTGGAGGGTCACCTAAGAATCAATTTAGAATGGTGAAAAAAGGCTGTTATGTTAAAGACATCATACTCATTTCTTGTGAAATGTGTATGGTGAATATAAGATGATTACAGGAAGGAAAAGAATGTTTTCAGTTTGTGAATTTTGCGAAGTATTTCATCTCTTGTTTTGCCATGGTGTTGATATGTGATGAGAGGCAAATTCTTTAAACCATGAGGTCAGATGTGGGAATCTAAAGGGAGGGGTCAGAGGAAGAATGAAGAGAAACACTGTGAGATCGTAAGATTAGACTCCCTTTCACAAATCTTAGGGATAAGGCATTCAGGCTGCACAGATGGCATTTCTTAGCTTGACTGCATGAATTGTCACTTACTGGAACCTGCTATATTATTTTAAACTATTTTGTGTGTGTAACAGTATAATGGATACAGAAATTAAAAATGGACTTATGTAAACATTTGGGAAGGTTGGAGAATGCTTTTATTACTCATTAGATAGCTATAAGGTATAGCTTCTTTAGACAGGAAGCCAGAAGACCTGTGGCATTGGAACAGTCTGGAAGCAGTGGCCAATGATTTTCTTTTTTTTTTTTTCTTTTTTTTTTTTTTTTTTGAATGAAATAAAACTTTTGTTGTGTTTCAAGCTAGAATGAGAAATAGGTCAAAGTAACCTTAGTGAAGTTGGGTATAGATATTTCACTCTTACCTGTGGATGAGCCACTGTGAAAAGTTTGGGGTAAAACCAGACATACTAAAAACAGACATATCCCAGCTCCTGGGATACCCTCTTGATTATTTCTGTATTGTTCTGTGCTTGGTTCCCTTCTAGGAAGCAGGTTGCTTCCTTCCAGCAGTGTTGCTGGCTCCACTGGAAAAGGAAAAGGCAGCAAAGCAGATGCCCAGCACCACACTCCAGTAAGTGCTTAATAAAATGTTTCCTTCTCACTTGCACAGAGATAAAGATGGGAGGAAAGAGAGATGCTTAACTTAGGAGGCTTTGTTTGATGAGGGTTGACAGGGCAATAAGAAGGTGCTTGCAGGGGGAGCTTAAAGAACTGCCTTGTTCTGCAGGCCTCCATTTTGTGCTGTGTGTGATGTCACCGCTGGAGGACTGTCTGAGTGCACACTGGGTGAGGAGCACAGGTAATGGATTTGGGGGACCACCACAGGCCCTTGGCTTAGGATGGAGGCAGACCCTGGGCTATCCCTGGCCTCTCTGAAATAGTGCAGCAAGTACTGTATGGCTCCACAGTAAACAGAGCTAATCCTATACCTTCTTCCCCAAATGATCTTCCATGCCCAGCTGACTATGGCCTGCCTAGTCTACCTAAGCCCTCCCTTCCTTGGTTGCCTCCTCCCTCTCAGGGAACAGCATTTCCCATTGAGAAACTGCTCTCTGCCCTAATCTAGGCACAGGTATTTTCTCTTCTTTGATTGTTCAATTTCCATTGCTTGAATGCAACCTAGCTTTCTCTGCACCTATCCTGTGCTTCTTATAGTTTCATTACTTTACAGAACCACTTTCTTTTGCTCATTTTGTGATGTTGTGCCTATCTGTACACTTGTTTTCAGCCTAGCCTAGTGTCTGTCACTTTCACAGCTTTTCCAGACATGGGAAGTGGGACTTGATCTCCTGGTGAGATCTATAATAGAGCAAAGGGAAACACACCTCAGGTTTTTTCCCTAGAATTCATAGTCCAGTTTTGCATGTGCTGCTGAGAGTCTCTCTTTTCACTGAATATTCCTTTCCTTGCCCAATATCTTCTCTGGCCTGACAGCTACACAATATGCTACCTTGAAAGTGGTGTGGATGTGAGGCTCTCAGGAACTAGTTTGGTATATAGCTAAGTAGAAGGGGTATCATCTCCACAGAAGAAAATTCTTCCAGGTATTCCTAAATGTTCCTAAACATCTGGTAGTTCTTACTACTGCTGTTTAGATCCTTGGTTTTTTTGAATGCTCAGCTTTTAGCTGCCCTGCCACCTTGTGGCATTCAGAGCAGTCAGGTAAACAGTTCACCTCCCTGTGGTAGTGGTGGCCACTGGTGGCATAGGAAAGGGAAGCCAGATAAAGAACCTGGTACTCGCCCCTGAGACTACTGCAGTGCACCCTACAACAAAGGTAAGTACTGGGTATGACAGTATAGTTGCTAGCCAGTGTTCACTGGGGTACTCACCAGCTTGTGCTCTGTAACCCTGGAGCAAGGCTGTCTAAAAGAGGCAGAACTCCATAAAAGTTCTGCTCCCAAACAGGCAACTTTTGCTTAAAGTAGATATACAATTAGAATTGCAACAGTTTGCAAACTCACTGATATAAATGCAAAGGCTGTGATTTTGCATTTACTGGTGGCTATTACAGGCACTAAGCAATGTAAGAAAAATCCCGAGTTTGGATATTCCTTGTCTCAGTAGTGGTTAAGTATTATTTTAGTACCTAAAATTTTGAGCATTTAATTTCCACTGATTTAAAGTAGGTCTAAGGCCCTTTAAGATAGTTTTGTGAAAAATATTGCAGTCTGTGAGATCCTTCTCATTTGGTACATCTGCTAAATCAACAACGTTCTGCTACAAAGGCTGGTTATTTTTCAATCAATCTGGTTCAAAAGATGAAAGAGGTGTAACAAGCAAAAATTATGGATGGGATAACAAATGATACTCCCACAACACTTAGAGCTGTAAGAACATGAAGGGTACAGATTTTTTTTCTGATGCTTTGTTCCAGGATTTACTGTTCAAGTAAACAAGCTTTACCTTAAAGTTCAGAAAAGACAAAAATGAGAATTCCAGCTGCTGCTAGTCCTGCTTCATTCAGTGATGCATCTGAGACAGCCCGGGATCACTGAGAATTCAAGCTTCATGCAAATCAAATTAGTTTCACTGTGTTATTCCAATTCAGCCAATACAGGGCCATGTTCAAACTGTTTCCATGGGAAATTTCTTAGTTTTATTGTTTGCACACCTTTCCCTCTGCAGTCTACATGATGGGAAGTCCCTCATAGCCATATCTAAATCACCTTTGTATAGGCAGCAATTAGGGCATCCTTGAGGAAGCAAAATACAGTCTGGTTCAGTTACCAGGTAAACTTACACGGTGATCACCACTGTCCTTTGAAGGCATTACTGTAAAACTTGCATTAATTAAAAACCCCTGCAAGGTCTGGGGTTGGTACCCAAGAATGCATGTGTGTGGTGGTTTCCTCAAATGTCAGTCACTGCAGAGCAAGGTGTATAAAAATACTGTCCATGATGGGGACAGTTCCTTTTGAAATACTTGATTGGTTCCCTAGGCTTTTCTTGAGGCTTGAATTGTGTCCCCTCCAGTTGCCCTGCCGCAAAGTGAAAGGAAGCATGAATACCTTATCCTGTGCTTCTAGTGTCTATGTAGTACATTGGATTTAAAATAAAAGGAGAATATGGCCAGCTTCTCTTAGGTTGTGTGTGTGCGTCTTTACAAAGGACTAGTAGGAAGACACGAGAAGTCCAAAGATCGCAGTTCCGTTACAATTTAAGCCCCATGTTTTTAGGGTAAACGAAAAGAGGACTAACCTGGAAAAAAGAATATTTAATCTGCAAGAAGTTAAATATTTAATGTTTAATCTTTCGTGTTAGTCTGTGATCTGCCAAAAGAAAGGAAGCACATTTGTAAAGACCTCACCAGGCTGTAATACTGGCATGCCTTGAAATTCTTTGTAATTAGAGATGAGACCAAGCTGTAAAATTAACCATTATGGATAAGAAAGCCATTTCTCCATAAAATTGGATACATTCGGATAATCACTGAAGATTGACTGTGTACATATATATTTTCCTGCTTATACATTTCCGCAGGACTTTTCACAGCTTGGGGCTTGGAGCTGGTCCCAGCCATTTTTCACCTGCAAGACAAACCAGCACACAGGAGACAGTTAAAATTTAATACACAGAAGTGATTGGGCAGTCATATTTCTGCAGCAGGATGACTGTTCTTGCTCTTTTGAAGGATAACTACTGATGATTTATATGTGGTTTGGCATGCCTCAGACAGCTGCATAAATCCTTCACTGCCTAGTAACAGTTGAAGCTGTACAGAAGAATTAGGAATTATTTTCCTCTGTAAGACATGAAAGATTCGGCAGGTCTGGGGTATTCCACGTGAGAGCCAAGCCAATTCTTTTTAGGACTCCTTTTTGGGGACTAAGAAAGCAAAAAGGGGTGGAAGGCTGGGGAGCCAGAGAAACAAAAGGAAAATCTGAGTAAGTACTTGGGAGTTGAGACTAGAAACCAGGCCACAGCATTCTAATTGGGATTAGTGACTACTGTAGTGGGTGTTGGGTACTCCTCACTCTCTGTTTTCATCAAGAATATTTGATGGAATCAGAAACCCATCTAGAAGAGGAAAAAAAAAAAAACCCTCAAAAATTTTAAGCCTGTGACTAGTACTAATTGACATTAATTAATATTTTCTGCTGAATTTTTTCAACAAATACATCAGCACTAGTTATGTGCATAACTCTTTTTAGTGACATACTCTCTCAAGTGCCAAATCTTGAGATCAATAGTCAAACGCCCTCTAACCCATTAAAACAGGGGACTTGAGTTTTATTATTTATCACAACCTGTTGCAATCCCTTCAAAAATTTAAAGTGTGCATTCTGTTGTACAAAAATGAAAATAAGGATGTTCAATATATGAGTATCTGTTAAAAATTTGTGCAGGTAGGCACTTAAAAGTTATACAAGTTATGGTTTGGGGAGCTGTGATAATGTGTTTTTTATTAAGAAGATAGAAAATGAAAATGTTAAAACCAAAAAAGCACAGTATCAGCCACAGTCTTAATCCTAGCCAAGACCTAATGTTCAGTACCAAAAGGTTAAATATGAATATTTTGAAAACAAGTTTCAATTGTAATTTGAGAATGGCATGCGGAGCACAAAGTCTTAAAACCTACTGAGAGAGGATGGAGAACTCAAGTTACTTCCTGTCTGGAAAAGGACTACACGTTTGGTCACTTTAACTGTACTGAGATAGATTTCAGTCAGCAGTTTCACTCCAGGAGAAGGATACCCAACATTAGTTAATGTTTCAAAGACTTAAGAATGTTTTATTCAGCTGCATTATGTGTTTCGTTAAAAGAGGGTGAAAGCAGGAAACCAACAGTGATGTTATTAGGTAGACTCACCTATAACGCTGCCTAGCAGCTCTAAACGATCAGAGCCAAAAAAGAGATGAGGTTTCCCATTATAATGTGCCACAACGGCAGGCATCCCAAATGCCTATTGACACCATGGAGATGAAACAGACAATGTTATAATGAGGGAAATTTTTGCAGACACATCATCAGTCTTCAGGAATAAACCCCAGTAAGTTTGACTTTTTTTCCTCCCCTTCTTTTCACTTTCTTCATTTTTAAAGTCTAATGAAGCCATCAGAACGTATGTGACTCTCCAGAGCTTGTGTGCCCCTTTTGAAGGAGCAAAAAAAGCAGCCTGATAAATCCACAGTTCTATTTCAAATAGTGATAAATGGTATCTTGTAGTACTGGTCCTGTCCTTGCTGTCCAGCTGCAATGAGCTGAATGGCTCAACCTGGTTTTCCCACGACAGTGAGATAAACTACCAACAACAGTGAGTTAAGTTTCACACATTCAAAAAGCAAAGAGCACCCAAGAGAGATGGTCTGTATAGTACTTTCTAATTATCACCTTCATTATTCCTTGCTTCCCTATATTCATAATAGGGAAGAAATGCATAGCTGTGGACCCCAATGGCACTGGAAGCATCTCACCCCATATTTTATTGCTTCGTCTGTTGTCTCTCTCAGTCGGTCCTTCACTTCAGGGGATGAAATCATTTCAAGTGTCTTCTGGGAGAGCTCTGATGATAGTCCAGCCTGTCGGGCAACCTGAGAAAAGATGGTATAATTAAGAGTATTTTAATAGTAAATACTCTAACTCCTACTATAGTCTAATGAATTTAATCTTCAGTGTTATCACCTAAAGTCTATTGTCAAAAAAAATTTCAAAATACTCTTGAAGCACTTCTTGCACAATTGCCCTTGCTGTATTCCCAACCCATTCATCATTTAATAATTCTCAGTTATAAAGTAGAAGAGATTTTAAACTCCCAAGCTCCCAAAAAGGACATAAATAATAAGTTGATCCTCCAATACAATGGCTCATCAGATAATTTACAAAAAAACCCAAACTGGTGTTATGAAAAATAAAATCTTACTGTACAAGCCTATCAAGGCAGAAACAGTGTGTATGACAAATGTGGCCCAGTGGGATCTGTAAGTGATACTGCATGAAAGCCTCACAGAGGTTGAACAGGATTACTGCTGTATCTTTTTCACCACCTCTGTGTCTGCCACAGAGGAAGGAGATAAAGCGGCCAAAGTTAAAGGTCTGATGTTTATCTGGTAACACTGAAATCACAATCCCTTTTAATAAAGTATTTCACTAAAATAAGAGATTAACTTCCCTGCCATCTACTTGAATGGCATGGCTTATTTTTTTTTAAGTAAAAAAAGCCAAAAAAACCAATATTGCACATGGACCAGTAATCCTGCACATGCAGGTGTTACTGATTCTTTCTTTCAATCACTTTTTTTGTTTAGCATCCACATTTTCTTGTACCTTCTCCTGCTTACACATCAGGGAGATCAGGAGCTCTCTTTGACTTTTGCTTGAACAGGAGATTAGAAAAGTGTAGCACTGGACTAGAACAAAATGCTGTGTATGCTTAATAGCCACAGTACTTAAATTGCAGTATTTACACATTGATGTAGTGTCTGGTCCTCACCATTTTAGGGCAGCAAAAGTACTTAAATAGACTGAGGCAGAATTCAGACTAAACATTGCCGCTATAGCAATTTATGTGAAATTACTGCTGACAAAAATGAATAAAAAAATACCAAGGAACTCTTACCAAGTAAAAAACATTCCATTTTTCTAACTGTAAAATAAATTCACCTATAAAGACTCAGATGAAAAGGTTTGGACCCCTCACCAACCTTTGGATGGCAAATTTTCAGAAGAAAGGAAAGTCTGGTACTTGCTGCAGGGGTGAATGAAGACGGACACAAGCAAACTAGATGCCTTGATGAGCATAAGGGGATGCTCCTTGACTGCCAAACAGTGACTTAATTAAAGGTCTTTCTGAGTATGAAGTTTGTGACTCTGAAGTTCTACATATCCTTGCTATATTTAAATAATGATGGATTAAGAGACTATGTGGGAATGTTCTGTATATATGTACTGGGTCTGGCTGGGATGGAGCTGCTTTACTTCACAGCAGGTCCTGTGCTTTCATGTTTCAGATCTGTGACAAAAACAATGCTGATAACATACTAATTGTTTTATTACTGACAAACAGTGTTTGCACAGTGTCAAGGCATTCTGTTTCTCACTCTCCCGTCATATTGAATAAATTGGGGGTTCACAACATGTTGGGAGATGACACAAGGCAGATGACCTGAACTAACCAAAGAGATATACCGTGCCTTGTAACAGGCTAAGCAGTAATTAGTGAGGAGTGAGTTTAGGGAGGTTAACCTCCTTTTGCTTGAGAACTGGCTGGGCATCAGCCTGCCTGGAGGAGGCGGTGACTGATTGCCTTTGCTTTGTTTTCTTTCACTTTTCTTCCAGTTCTTTTTTGCTTATTAAGCAATTTTATCTCAACCTACAAGTTTTCTTGCTTTTATTCTTCTTTACCTCTTTCCCTGTCCTGGGCAGTAGGAGGAAGCAAGTGAGTGTCTGTGTGGTGCTTAGCTGCCTACCAAGGTTAATACACCACAGTTTAATTATATCCTTCAAGTCTTGCCTCTTAAAAAGGCAAAATGCAAGCCTTTGCTGAAATTCTGGTAAAAAAGGTACACTAAAATGAAGCTGAAGTGCAAGGACTAGACTGGGGGAATAGCAAGACTGCAAGTTTCAAATTTCAATTAGGGACACTGGATAGGAGAAACTAGTCATGGACAACTCCTCTCTTTTCTTCATATTCCAAGAACTTATAAAATAATGTCGAAAGGAGAGCGAGGATCTCCTGGTATACTAACTTACAGGCCATTACAGATTTTACAGTAATAAAATCTAAACACCAAAAGAATATACATCAAGAGTATAATTTCTAAGCATACAGAAGGGCAGTACAGCACTGAGCTTAACAGAAAGCCTGGCTCCATCACTCCAAGGAAAGTCAACTTCCCCAAAGTGTCGCATTTCACCTGGACATTCATATAGCAGCAATACCTCAATGCATTCTGGAGAAACTGTTCACATGTGTTAATAAAACAGTACTAACAGATAACTCATTGTCCATCCTAGGTATCTTGCCACATGAATTAACAACAAAAAAAAAAGAGAGGATTTTAGTTCTGAGTGTCACGCAAAGCATGACAAGAAAGAAAAAAAACATTCCAAACAGAGCTGCTGAGGAAATTAAATCCATTTTTTTCTACCTGGATTTTTTCAAAACTTCAAGTGTTCATTTGACTAAGCTCTCTTCATGTTTATTACTGATCCAAGTCACCAGTAAGAATCTATCAGAAATGCAGAGGCACCAACAAAAAGGAGACACTTACAGTCAATATATTCTCTGGTTGACTGATATCTTCATGCTGGCAAAAGAATAAAATAAGTAAATCAGTACTTAGGAATGAAAGCTCAGCTCTGGACTTGAAAGCAAGTTTTCTAAGAAAACAAATAAAGCCAATACTAGCTGCTGGAGAAATTCCTCAGAAAAGCTTTTAAGTCACCTAATCTAGGAATGTATTAAAGTTTTTTCTGATAGGAACCACTGACACACTCAGCCTGTAGGACTCACCATATATACCTAAAAGAAGGTAAATTAAGCTGACTATAAGCTTATTCTTTTCACAGTGGCTTCTGAACCACTATGACCTTAAATTCCTCCTATGGCTTTTTAATTAAAAGACATTTCCTTTCTCTTGCTCAAATTCTGCATTTGCATGATGTGGGACAGGAAGGGTGACAGAAAAGATCAAAAAGTTGACTTCACAGAATACTAACCTGTGACCAAAAACGTATCCAGAACTCCCTAGATAAGGGTTCCAGGTATTGTGGTTGCGTCATATCAATGGCTGTGATAAAGCGCATGGCCGAAAGACTTGCTGGGATTAGTGGGGAGACAGAGAAAGATAGTGAAACAAGGCACATGATCAGGAGCAGATACAGTCTGCATGAATGCTACTTCAGAACAGTATGGTCTCCTCTGTAACAGGCCTGATAAACCCACAGTCTAGAACAGTAAAGCTTATGTTGATTCACAGTTACCACCCACGCTAATGTAACTCACAACAATGTTTCTCTAAAATTTCTTTGAAAATGCACAGACTTCACACAGCTCTCAGATACAGGAAGAGGCTGTGGACAGGGAATTCATCTTCACCTTTACTGTTAGGGAGAACTCGAACCAGAAGTGTTAGAGGTGAGAAATACCAGCTGAGCTACGTCTCTTTCTTACTTGTGCCGACAAGACGTTGGAAGTCATCTGCGAAAATGGTTAGAGGCACTTGGTAGTATTTTGCCATCCTCTTTATATCCTTCAGCATGTATTCAGCACGCTTTGGTAACATTGCTGGTGGCTTGTTACCTTTTGGGAAAAAGTTCTGTTGAGATTTCCAACTGCATTGTAATAACACTGGACAAACCAACACTGGGCAAACTAGACCTCATGCATACATGTGCCTAAGGAAGACCATAATTTCATATTGACTTACTGAAACATACTCAGCTTTTCTGAAGATAATGCCAGGATTTAAACATGATTTATTTTAGTTTTACACAGATCAACCCATTAAGACAGCAGAATCAGTTTTAAACCAAGGTACAAATGTAGCAGGGATTTATATTGATTCAAACAGATGACTTTTAAGATAGACAACCACAAATACCAATGTAGATACTTGTTAATTTCATGATTTATAACTCTCAGCGATCAATTTGTTCTAATACAGCCACTAAGTACTGTTTTAGGACATACCTGGATCCTTCCTGCATATTGCAAAGTGCAAATGTTCCACAAATTAATTCTTGTTTGAACTCAACAGAAAACTTGAAGGAAAACACTCCATATCATATTATTATTATGGTATTTTCGAACTGATGAACTTTGGCACAGACTGTATGTGCAGTTGTGTAGTTGCAACAGTATGAAAATCCTTGTGACTGATTTCTCAATCACTATCAAGCTCCACAATCCTGTAGGTTAACTTCTTATTGGTGCCAAAACTTAGCTTAAAGCTGGCTCTGTGGGCTCTGCACTCACCAAGAGCTTGCCCACTAGTGCCCTACTAGTGGAGAAGGTGTTTCCCTACAGAACTTATCTCCCTGTGTTGCCTACCAGTTTGTTGCATTATGCCACCAAGGAACCCTGGGCGCAAGCGCAGGTCAATATTCCAGATGTGCTGGTATCGGCAGAGAACCTGCAACATAAAAGAACAGCGATGGATTAACAGTCCAAGGTGTCTGTAGAGCTTTGTGTGCCTAAGTAGATAGGCACTGCTGATAAATCCTTTTCTACTGTATTAGTGATAATCCTAAAGCCTTTTCTGAATGGTGCCGGAGAATTATGCTCTCAGAAAAAATGAGAGGGCCACATTCGGGTCACGACTGTAAAAGTCCAAGCAGGGGTAAACAGGGGAAAGATCAAGCGCAGGAGTGGACGATCGCACTTGTTAAACATCAGACCTATGCCAGAAGCGTAATGATGGGCATTGCCTCCCGCACAGGCCATGCTGACGTCCGGCTGGGACACTGTGCCTCGGTGTCCTGGATTCCAGCACGCCAAGAAGAACCCCAGACACCCCGAGAGGTGAAAGAACGGCGAGGCTGGAAGGGCAGTGCCCGCAGCCGGCCCGAGGGGACGGGCTGCCCTTGAGCGGCCTTTGGGACGGGGAGGGGGTGCCGGGAGCGACCGCAGAGACCGGGCAGGGCAGGGCAGGGCAGCGCCCCCTCCCTCTGCCCCCCCTCACCTCAAACCCCAGCCAGGAGTAGGGAGAGATCACATCGTAAAACAGCTCCACGACCGTGCGGCCCATGCTGTGCTGTCCCGTCCCGGCGCGCTCCGGCAGCGGCAGCGGCAGCGGCAGCGGCGGCACCGCCCCGGGACACGGAGCGCGGCGGAGGCGGGGCGGCCCTGCCCCGGTACCTCCCCCTCCTCTGCTGCTCCTCCTCCCCGCCCCTTCCCTGTTCCTCCCTACCCTCTGCTCCCTCCCTCCCCGAGGCCGGGGCAGCGGGGTTGCCGAGATGGGCAGCGGGGGTGACCCAGCGGAGCAGCGCAGCAGGTTTTCCCGGGAGCGCGGCTGCCCGGCAGCATCAGCAAACGTGCAACTGGCGCTTTAATCCCCCTACCCTCGGTTTCCCATGCTTTTTTTCCCGCTATTCACCGGAACCCTTCTCTTGTCCCACCTTTGGTTCCGAAGTCCCATGCAATGCCAAAGCGCTCTCCCCCTCCGTCCTGTCAGTGCCTCAGTGCCCTCCCCTGGGCAGCAACTCGTTTTAGTCCTAAACGGGGTCTGGGACGCGCTCCAATCTTAATTTTCAACAAAGCAACTCTCTGAACTAAGAGTAACTTTAACTCAAGAATGACAAATCTGAACTGCCAACAGTGGTTTGTGACCGCTCACTGAAATCTTTTCCTGAGTACCGGGCAGCGAAACAATTAAGAAAGGATTTGGGACAGAGCTGTGAAAAAACTTCAGTGTGAGGTCTTTGCCGGACATATTGGTAGACAAGGTGGCAAAAAAAGAACTAATGAACGACTGAATAAAATCTATTTGAACGAGCTGGTAGCGCTTCTCCAAAGGAAAACACTGCCTTATGTTTTTCTCAAGATAACAAAAACACTGCAGAGCGTGACTTTGAGGGATGCTGTAAGTCACAGCCTCAGACATCCTCTGTTTCTGGGGTTTCCTCTTCCCAGGCCACTGTGGATGTGACTGCTGCTTTCACGCGTGCCTGTTCAGCCAGTACTGAGACGGAGTGTGTGTCCCAGAGAGATACATAAATACACACACACACACAGAGGACAGCAACACAGCCGGCTGCACAGACTGCAACAAGTGCCTGTAACCCCACTCACAAACAATTTCCTTTTATACCTGATTTTTTAAAAAAAATTAAAGATGGATTTGTAATGAGCTCAACGTTAGCCTGATTCTCTTGGTTTTCATCCTGCTCTTTAGCCTCAACGAATGATTAATTGTTTCTGTTTTAATAATTTAAAGTGATCTGTTACTTACAGGAGATCTTACACATAATTCTCTACACCTCTGTTTTCATCCCTCATAATAAGAATTTTGCCTGATAGATGCCACAGTTAAGCCACTTTATGTCTTTTATTAATCTTGTGTTCTGGTAATATGGTTTCAATACAATTGCTCCAAATACCCTTGTGCAGGTCCATTCATGTGCAGGCACAATGCTCGTAGAGTTTGACTACAAATTTTAACACTGTGGACACATTCCCAAAACCAGTTCACTTGTCACATTGAGGATTATATATCCCAGTTCACCTGAGGAGTACACAGCTCAACTGGATCATGCCAGTGACATCAATTGTTGCCATCTCTGAGGCCCCAGAGATTCCTTCTTCCTGCTCATTGCCTGGTGACACTGTGTAGACAGTTCTGACAGGGATAAAAATTCTGCTACACCATATTTTTTTTGCATAAAATTGGCTTCCCCTGTCAGTTTCTGCTGCCTTTTCTTTTTCCTTTCAAACACTCTTTATTTCTGCTTTCCCAGTTTTTCTGTTAGTGAGCCAGGAAAAGTAAATAGCATGATGCAGTCAAGTCACATGGATGGAGGTATTTCTCTCCTTCCATGTCTCACAACATGCCTATAGCATGCCTGTCAGGCCTTGTTGATGCTGCTGCAGAAACAATCAGCAAGAATTCCTTCCTCAAAGGCTTGGCTGAAACAGAATTTTGATGATTTTTCTTGCAGTTCAGTCTCCATTCATAATAATCCCCAGAAAGCTGTCCCATGTATCTGGGACAAAAAGCATAAATTTGAGAAGAGATCTTTGAACAGTTTCTAATAAGAAAATACCATAATTCAGCAAATTAGCTCAGTAGAAAAATAATGACAAAATTTAGAAATAAAAGCTGAAAATGTCCAGACAGTCTTGGCAACAAGAAATTATAAGGGAAATTTGAAAGATTTTCTTAAAAATCATGTTTGTTTATGTTATAAGTATGCAATCACAAATAAACCAAACTTAAGTATTAATTAATCCTAAATGCAGGTTGTTCTGGTTCTGCTAGTACTGGATTAGGAGTTCATGAACAGAGGTGTATTTCCAAAAGTGATCAGTACGGCTCAGCAGTCCCTGTCAGTGTCCCAGCTCTTCAGCGTCATCATAGCCTGTTTCTTCAACAGCAGGAGATGACGGTCTCTCAGCCTCAGAGGTCCTGTTTTGGGACATACGAGGACTCCAGTCTGAAAACATGAAGGGAAGAACATTGAGATAGATAAATGCACACTCTAGTATTACCTTTATGTGGTCGTGCAGCTGTCAGTTGTCTCCTCCAGAAATTAGAACCTTAGATATGTGTTCGTGAAAGACTTGACAAATGCTTATGACATTCTGCCTTCTGATACATGTGTACATATCCGAAGATCAAGCTTGTTGTTTCCAGAAAACAGATCACTTGTCTCACTTTAAACACTTCTAATAAAGGCAATTCTTCCTGATAGTGGTTAGATAAAACCTGGCTAATCCCTTGAGGTACCTGCACCTTGATTATCATTGAGTTCAATACAGTAACTATAGATTTTGAAAACTAACAGCACTGCTCTTCTAGCCTCACCTGTCTGTGAATCTTTGTTTCTGTCATTTTCTCCAGGGATCCCAACGATTTCCTGTACATTCTGCCCATAAAGAGAAACATCTTTAGGTCCAGGAGCTTCTGTCACATCATCATAACCATCTTCCAGGGCATTTTCAGGCAGTGGAGATGTCTCTGGAACAGTACGGGTATTAGCTATAACAGGGAGAGATCTTCCACTAGAGAAAGCAGTAGCTGATGATGCAACAACACAGGACTGTGGTACTAACATGTCTGTACTTACCTGCAATCCATCTCTTAGAGAACGCTAGTTTTCACAGTTTTATAGTATATACATATACTTACAAATAATACATGTATAGGCATGCACTTTGGCCACAACAACCCCCTGCAGTGCTACAGGCTGGGTACAGAGTGGCTGGAGAGCAGCCAGGCAGAAAGGGACCTCGGGGTTCTGACTGACAGGAAACTGAACATGAGCCAGCATGTGCCCAGGAGGCCAAGAAGGCCAATGGCATCCTGGCCTGGATCAGGAACAGTGTGGCCAGCAGGACCACAGAAGTGATCTTTCCCCTGTGCTCAGCACTGCTGAGGCTGCACCTTGAGTGCTGTGTCCAGTTCTGGCCTCCTCAGTTTAGGAAGGATATTGAGGTGCTGGAGGGTGTTCAAAGAAGGGCAATAAGGCTCGGGAAGGGACTGGAGCACAAATCCTGTGAGGAGAGGCTGAGGGAGCTGGGGTTTTTCAGCCTGGAGAAGAGGAGCTCAGGGAAGACCTTATCCCTCTAAAACTACCTGAAAGGAGGTTGTAGCCAGGTGGAGGTTGGTCTCTTCTCCCAGACAACCAGCAGTAGAACAAGAAGGGCATGGTCTTAAGCTGTATTTAGGTTAGACACGAGGAAGAAATTCTTTACGGAGAGAGTGATCAGACATTGGAATGGGCTGCCCAGGGAGGTGGTAGATTCACCTTCCCTGGAGGTATTTAAGAAGACTGGATGTGGCATTTAATGCTATGGTCTAGTAGACAAGGTGGTGTTGGGTCAAAGGTTGGATGATCTCAGAGGTCTTTTCCAACCTAGTTGATTCTGTGATAAATCAAAGCACTCCTGTTTCACTTTTTGCATAGCAATCAATTTTCAATATGAATAAGAAAAAGAGATCTTATTTAAGATAATTATCTTCTTCGCAAGCATTTCAAAGCAAGTGAGGAAAAACTTTTAGTTTATTTTTAACTAAAAAAAATCCTTAATATTAAAAAAGCAATAGAAAATAAAATTAAATACATGGTACAGCAGAGTCTGGGATATGAATCAGCTCTGGGAAAATTCAGTTCTTCTTTGGACACTTGCTCTCCCTCAGCTATATCAAATTTAAAAAAAAAAACAAAAAACCCCCAAAACAAAAACCCCACCACAACACAAACTCACAGCTGGGAATCTGCATTTTCTTCAGATCACTTGGATTAAATTTTCCTAATCAATTCAAACTGTATGCCAGTGTTCTTATTTGGAGTATGTCTTTCCTCTGTCTTAATTCTCCCCATTTTTCTCAGAAATAAAGCAACAGCTTCCAAGCTGTTACAGTTGAAATTTCTGAGAGAAGCATCTGTCAAATTGTTGGATTCAATGGATCCTGTGAAGTGTACAATACTACCAACAAACATTGAGTTTGAACTTCTCATACAGAAGAGAAAACTAGCACTTGCATATGAGATTGTATGACATTCTTCCACCACAAGAGTTAAAGAGAAAATCTTAGTTCACATCAAAACATCACTATCACATGAAGTGCAGCAATAAAAATGTTTTAATTGCTAATAATGCTTTGGATGTTAAAAGCTACCCTGATTTGAGGTCTCTTTCTTTGTATAATCCCCATCTTTCATTACCTTGCTTTGCTCCAGGACCATTTTCTTCATCACTGTCCCCTCTATAAAACTGTGCCTTTGTCTTTGAACTCTCTGAATAAGAATCTAGGCAAATGAGAAGGAATATGATATCATATTAAACTCTCTTTAACTGCTAAGACTGCATCATGAGAAAAAGAGCAGGCTGGAGTAACACCATCCAAGTTGAACAGATTCTTTGGCAGTCAGCATTACTCCTGCAAGGCTTACAGTGGAATAACCAAGAATCCCTCAGGGGCCCCAAAACACCTCTCATGGCTCATGGGGGAGACAAGGCAAAAAGGGAGAAAAGCAATCCACAGGAGGAAGCTTACAGGGACACAGTTGCTAGGAGGGAGATGCAAATGATTCCTTTATTTGTCTCTGCTTTAAATAATTGCAGCAAGAGGATTTTGTTTGTTTGACTTATACTGATCTATGGTCTAAAGCCACAGTGAGGACTGCATAAAACAAATTGTCCCTAGGGACTGAGTCCACATGGCAGGAAACTCCTCTGCTCAAATCTAGACTTTTAGTTTCCCAGCAGATTTGGGAGCTACAGAGTATCAGACTGGGATCCGGGCCACCAGTAGGAGCTTTCCCTTGACAAGAGCAAGACACACAGACCTGAGTGGAAAGTCATGACCTGCTTTTCCCTCATCAGGTTATAATCAATCTCTTCATAGACAGCCTCGGAGAAGGGGTCATAGGATAATCTGGAGCCTGAAAGCAAAAGGTAATGATCACTCACACAGTCTCTGCTCATACTCTGGTTGGGGTCTTGAAAAGGAGAAGTGCCCTAAAGGGGCTACATGCCTGGCTGGTACCTAGGAAGTCACCAAGAGATGCTGATTGAGGATAAGCACTGCTGGACTATTTCACTGATAGAGAGTGAATGAAAATTTCTATGGCAGCAGATGCGGTTCATTTCAGTCACCATCCCCCTGGCCTCCCCAGCCAACTAAACACTCGCCAGCCACATCAAGGAGGCATTTCATACCAGTCCTGAGGGACCCACCTCTCTTCTGTGCCCTGGCACGTTGGATCTGCCAAGCAAGAATGGCAAGGACCAGGCAGAGAACGGTCCCAAGGATAATGCAGAGGATGACAGGTGTTGAAAGTCTCGTACTGTCTGTTGCAGGGCGGCGTGGAGGAACTGAATGGAAATGAAGAAGAAACAGGAAGGGAGTCAGATATCCCAAAGAACTGCTCCTCTCTACCTGCCTGCTGTGCCCCTGCTAGCAGGGTGAAGCAGGTCACCTGCTGCCCAGCTGGGTCCTGCTCAAGCAGATAGAATTCATCAGCTGGGGATAGTGCCACTCAGGTTTCCTTTACAAAAGGCTGCAGGACATGCTTCCTGATGAGCTGAAATAAACTGCTAATTTATCTGCTAGGCAGTATCAGGGACATTAAATTATCATTTGATGGGAGAAAGAAAGGGAGAAGAAGGAAGAAGGAATGTACCTGCTCTAGTGGGTGATGTTGTTGTTTCTGTTGTTGTTTCTGTCATACCTGCAAAAGGAAGGTGAGTCCACATTAAGGAAGAGCCAAGTGGGAAAAGTAGGGAGAACATCTTCATATAATTTGCTAGGTTCCTGCAGTCAAAATTATGAAAGGATTGGTCACTGGGAAGTAGAGCTGGCATAATGCTCCTCTATCTGCCTCCTCAGATCTGTGTAGTAAAGCACCAGTCACTAACCAGAGCAATTCACAGCAGCATCTTCCTTATGGTCACAGTTTTTGCCAGACAAAGGCTTGGCAGGACAGTCCCAAAGAGACAGCTCTGTTCCTTTACAATGCACCTTCTCCAGCCAGATGGGACCAGTCCCTTCCCCAAAGGCAGCTTCACTCAGAGCAGATGCAGCAGATCCGCAGCCCAGCTGCCTGCATACAACGTTAGCATCTGCTACATCCCAGGCGTCATCGCAGATTGTTCCCCAGGAACCTTGGTGCCAAATCTCCACTCTGCCAGAACATTCATCCTTTCCTCCTGTGACTCGCAACTTCTCCCTGTCTGCAAAACACAGAAACCTTCTGTTTTACTGGAACAGCAGGAAGGTCCAGAGGGACCAATAAGGAAAAACAAAGAGATCGAAGTACCTGAACAATTTGTAGAGTTTGGACAATTAGCAAATGTGGCTGGAGATGTTGCCTCTTTTCCTCCTGCAGAATTTAGACAATGAAATAAATAATTTAACTATTTTCTGAAAAAAGTGACGGCCTATAAAATGCCTGAAAATTAACCATCAAGTTAATTTTTTCCTGAAATATATGTGTAGCTAGCTTAGTTCTTGGTGGATTGCTGTATGGCTATTGCTGTGAGTAAAATAATCTTCCTGATGGGTACGCTTTCTTTTTTCTCTCACATGAGGCAGCTGCAATCCCTTTCAGGATATCTGAATGTCATGTAGAATTCATTTATATTATTAGGAATATATACAAATATAGATATTCATACTCAGTGGTATGAAATAATGTCATAAGAGCAGGCATTAAACTGGATCTTTAGAGTCAAACTGATTCATACTCATGTCCATGACTACTTGCATGCACATGTGTGCATGTACATAGTTCTGCACTGATATGCCTCCACACATGTAGAAACACATGCCTGTCTCTGGACCTCTTGAAAAGTCTAATCCTAACCCAGATCTTATAGACTGACCGTGTACCATAGATTTTTTTCCTTTAAAAATATGCAGGGGCACATTTCTGTTAGGGAATTCCTTAGAATTTCCACTGGGTAACTGCACTTGGTGTCAGTCACGTGATTTTGATTCACTCATTACATCAAGGGTATAGACAAAAATGTTGCTGCCGTTTGCATGAAACTAGAATAACAAGCAAACATAAGGTAATTACAGTAATGTCCCTATGTGTGTGCATAGGTTAATGTATGTGTCTGGGCAGTCCTGTACAAATGCATTTCTGATTACCAGTGCAAGAAATGTGAGTCTCTTCTGCTCGATTATCACATGACTGAGGATCCCAGGGGTCTGACTGACATTGCCAGAGAGAGCTGTGTTGCTCAGTACACTCAATGTGGTCCAGCCATGTGGGCCCAGAGCCTCTTCCATACTTGAAATCTTGGGCGATTTCCCCTTCATCTCCACAGTTCAGGTGTTTGCACACGGTTACTGCCGTGAGTTGAGACATACGATTGGAACAAATGCTCCCCCATGTCCCATTGTAGAAAACTTCTAGACGCCCAGCACAGTCATTGCCATTCACCAGCCTCAGAGCCAGGAAATCTGGAAGTGAAGACATCAAAATGAAAGTAGAGGGCCTGATTCTGCTAAGAACTTGGTTGTGATGAGTGAAATCCAGATATGCATTATCATATGCTAGGGCTTCAACAGTCAAAGTCATTTGGTCTTCCTCGTACTGTTCATTGCTGGCCATTGATTTAGTAGATTCATCTAATCCTCATCCAGAGCTTGAATTAACATGTGCTGATTGGAAAAGGGCTGGTAGACATTTTTGCCCTATAATTGTGATTGGTCTTCTCTCAGTGGTATTGAATCCTTGAACCTAAAATTCAGAGCAACTAATCTAGGGCATAAGTAAAATGATCTGTCTGCACTCACTTCAGTAGCACTCAGACACCCTCTCCATATGCAGCTAAAACGTCTTGCTTTAGAGGGGAGTGGTTATTTTCTGCTCCTATGTGGCTCTGATTCAGAGTGCCAAGAGTATCTCTCATCTCTTGAAATGATCAGTGCCACAAACTTCTTATGTTTTTCTTACCTGCCTGTTTATAACAATTTTTCTTTTACAGTGCTACGTAAATCTATCAGTGCTACCTGTATGGTTCCAGTCCCTTCAGAGTTTGTACCAGCTCCATCATGGGCCCTAAGAGACTGCACTCCCTTCAGGGGTTGTACTTGGACATGTGTGGGTCCTCCACAGTCTGCAGTCCCTTCAGGAGTGCACTCGTTACAGTGCAGCTTATCCACAGGCCACAGCCCAATCAGAGACATACCTCTGGCATGTCTCCAGCCGTGTCCCCATCAGTGTTTTTTTCCACTTCTTTTTCATTTCTCCTCTCTCTCACAGCTGCCACTCTGTCTTAAATATGTATGAGCAGAGTAACCATAACCTATTTGGATTGTCTGATGCTTAGGTGCACAGTGGGTTGTTTCCATTGGTTTCAGAGCTAGCTGCAACTGACTGTAATGGGCACACAGCCCCTTGCTGTGGAAATCTTTACAAAATCCTCTTATTTACCCCCTAAATATCCCACCACACCCCACACACTTGTGTGTGTGTGTGTGTGTGTGTGTGTGTGTGTGTGTGTGTGTGTGTTAATGCAAAATACAGATTTCTGTAGACCCTTTGCATCTTGATGGGACCAAGAGGATATACTGACCAACTAGGCTTGTAATCAAGACAGCAAGAGGTGGTCCAAGCAAGTCTCCACTATTTACTTCTTTCCTTTCATGTAACCCTCCCACCTGAACCCACAAGCTCAGAAAAGGGTTTTCCAAACACACCTGAGCACAAGACTCCAGCATCCTCTTTGTGTTGGCAGTTGTGCTGGCCCCATGCCCTGGAGGGACATGCCCAGAGATCAGATTCAGCTCCAGTGCAATTCACATCATCCAGCCAGATCTGTCCTGACCCTTCACCATAATGAGCAGACACAAATGCCTCGATGGCATGTCCACATCCAAGCTGTTTGCAAACAACATTAGCATCTGATAGATCCCAGTTATCATCACAGATGGTGCCCCAAATGCCATCATGATAAAGCTCTACTCTCCCAGCACAGCGTTTTGTTCCATTCACCAGCCTGATCTGTCTGCTACCTGTAGGAGGAAAAGCCAGCTGTTCAACTTGCAAGACAACCAAAATGCACAGGCCAGCAGAATGGCTGTATTTTAAAAGCATTTTTAAGACATCACATTTTGTTATATTATAATTCTTCTGCTATTACTTGGGCAGAACTCCTGTGAGGCTAAAACTGCATAAAGGAGAAGGCCTACTCCTCCATCATGTAGAGGTTTGAATAATTCCTGTGAGATGTTGCAAGGACGAGTGTGTAATCATACTAAGTGTATGCAGAGGTCACTTTATCTTAGAAAGCTGGAATAGCTGTTCTCTATTTATACTCTTTTAGTCAGACAAAGACAGTTCCTATTTACAGAGGGGTTACAAAATCAGAGAAGAGTAGGAACAGTTGTAATATTCTTAAGAAAGGCTGCAGATATCTATAAATATAAAAATGTCACAAAATAAAAGCTATTTAATTCTCAAGTGTCAGTCAGAATGCATGGCAATCATGGCCCAATTAGTGATCTTATGGCTCTGTATTCTAATATTTCTTTTTGATTCTGAAAGATAAATTCTTTTAAAAATTCAGATGAAGAAAGCATGATGTAAATTACACTTTCTTCCTTAACTATCAAGCTCAGACTCATGCCTCTTTAAGACCTGCTGACAACACAGCAGGGGGTGGTGTGGAGCCAACACAGGAACTATTCTGTACCTTTCACAGAGTAACTCACCCGAACAAATCACACCAACATCTTCAGAAACTCCTGTTGGCACTGTCTGATAATGGTAGGTCTTGCAGAGCATCAGCTGAGTCTCATTTCCAGTACACTGGACACTCCTTAAGCCAACAGGACCCATACCTCGCTCAGCCTTTGGAAGGTAATAGGCCTTCTCGGCAGTTCCACACTGGAGCTGTCTGCATACCACATGAGCATCCTTGATGTCCCAGTCATCATCCAGGACTCTGTTCCACACACCATGGAGTGAGAGCTCAACTCGCCCATCACAGCGGCTCTCACCACCTGAGAGTCTGAGTGATTCAGCAAGGCCTGGGCTCAAGAGAGATGGAAAATATATTGAAGAACATTTACTGCTCTTACTGCAGCACAAATAACTTGCAGGAGAGATATGGAAGACAAATTTCTATGTTGGTAAAAGACCAATTCTCACCACTGATTAAGGAGGCTGCCTATGCTAAGGCTTTGTTTGCTTTCATGCACACAAGGGTCTGCAATGGGAAGCAAGAAAGGCTTCCTCAGCTCAAAGATTGGATCCTGAGGGAGTTAGGCACATCTAAGCAACATGAATTCCTCTAGTAAATGAAGTTTCTCTGCTGAAACAAAGGCTGGAGAAGTGGGGTAAAAGAAAGGAAAGAATATTGAAGACAGGCTGACATACCAGACTTGTTTGTCAGAGTGAGATCACCAGCACTGCTCTGGCTTCAAGTTTCAATACCTGTAAAAGGCCACTCCTGACTTACCTGAGCAAATTACAGTGGCTACTTCTTTGGCTGAACAGGTGGGATTGCCCAAAGTCACTTGAGCACAATCCCACAGGCAGGACTCCGTCCCTTCACAGTGAAAAACATCTCTCCATATAGTCCCATTCCCTTCCACTAAGTGGTCTTCCATCTGGATTGACTTTGCATAGCCACAGTTAAGCTGAAGGCAGAGAACGCTGGCAGCTTGCAAAGTCCAGTGGGAGCGGCAGAGTCTTCCCCACGTCTCTTCATGGCGGATCTCCACTATGCCAGAGCATGTGGTGCCATTCACCAACCTGCTCCCTGGGCACCCTGAGTGTGAGAAAAAGGGAAATGTTATATTTGTAACTGCTCATGGCATGACCTGGAGGTGACTGGGAAACAGGAATGAGTTTTCCTTATAATTCAGTAGTAAAAATTACTTCACTGGGCTACTGGAACTTCCATACTCATATCTACACTTCAGTCCACCTGTTTTACTGAGAATGACTAGAAATCAGGATCTGATCCCCTTTGAAGTTTTTAAAATCAGGGCACCAGGTTTTGGGGCTCCAGGTTAACCAATAGACCTTAAATGTTTGGACTAGCCTCACACAGGGCCTATAGCTATGCATCCTCAGCCTGCTGGTCCAAGGCCTCACTGAAACCTGGACCAGGAATTCAGTCCTTGCCTCAAGGACGCGACAGGTGAAATTGTCTCCAGTCTTGTCTCCTGCTATGCTTGGATGTTGTCTCCAGCTGGACCCTACATTTGATTGATTGCTTTGACTTGTCTGGGGCTGTCTGTAGACCTTATTACCAGTACCATCCTCTATCCTCTCTGCAGATGCTTTAGACTGTGCCTTGGTGATAAGGACTCTGCCTGTGCTATCCTCACTCTGCCCCCAGCTCATTCCACCTTGTGGAGCAGCCCTGCTATTGCTGCTCCCTGACTGCAGGAGCATTTCACATAAAACAGCCTTGTGGTGCAGGTGAAGTGCAGCCTTGATTCCCGTAGCAGCAGAAAAAAAGAGCCTGACTCCACAGAATCCCTCTGAATTTTTGATCTGTACTTTTCCTCAAAGAAAGGGTTTTTCAGTTCTTCTCTTAGACCTTTTCGCTGCTCACCTGAACATACCACACGAGCATCTTTTCCAGCAGGACATTCATCATGACCCAATGCACTCACAGGACAGTCATTCAGGAGTGAGTCATGCTTCTTGCAGGTGAATGTGCCATTCCAGACAGATCCATTTCCTTTCCCGAAGGACTGTCCACCTGGTATCAATATGGCAACTCCACAGTCTAGCTGCTGGCAGAGGATATTGGCAGCTGGTAAATCCCACAGGTAGTCACACAGGGTTCCCCATGTGCCTCCATGAAGAAGCTCTACTCTCCCTGAACATGTGGTACTGCCATTTGCCAGCCTGTACCCACCATAGCCTGCAGAAAGAATAAAGGAACTTAGCAGTTGCTTTTGTTTTTTTGTGCTATTGCACTGAAAATTGTAAGAGAGCTGCAGCTGCGAGGAACTAGCCCTCACTGTGTCTCAGGTTATTGGAAAGCATGTTAGATCAGGATGCTAATAAGCCAGCTCTGAAAAAAAAAAAGTCTATATTGTCTGTGTTGTAGTCTGCCCTGCATGCCTGTAAGTCTTTTGACTCTAAGTTCAGTCTCTTCTTCTCTGCTCTACTCTCTCCTTCCCTCACAACACTGCTGCTACCTTGCAACATCTTTTCTTGTAGAGGCAGTTCCAGCACTGCCTTCCATGTGAGAAGCTCAGAGTAGGTGTTACCAGTAGCACTCTCTATCCCAGTAGCTGGTAATCTCATGTTTCCTAGCAAGCAGCAACTGCAGTGTGCAATTCTCAGCTTTTATCCATGCACCAGCACAAGTCTCTGAACACAACAGACCATGCTCATCAGCGTATTCACAATAAATTAAGTGCAGCATGGGTAGGACTATAGTGTGCTACTACCAGCCCCATGCAGTCCCTCTGTCTTCCCACACTATCACTTCCTATCCTTACCTGGTCCTTGCATTGTATCTGTAATGAGACTTGGGTTTCAACTCTGAGCTGAGCTGAGGCTCTTGCAATACAGAGGCAGGAGCCCAGATCTGTTAGATACCTTAACTGAGTGTTTGGCTGCCACAGCTTCCCAGCCAGTGCTCCAGCTTGCTGTGGCCAGTGGGACAGTGTCCAAGGCAGTCTCAAAACAGACTGCAGCCCTTTGACTGGGAAACAGACATGAACTGCAATCCTTATCCAGGTTTGTTTTGTGGCACGGTGTTGACAGAAGCTCTACCCCATGTTTAGTTTGCCCCTTTTGAAATTGTGGCCTCAGGAAAAAAGTTATTTTTGCTACATCTAATCTTCACTTTTGTCATGGGTGGCAATACATTACCTGTATTTAGATTTTGTAACCCATGCCTCCTTCAATCTTTTGAAGGTATGATACCTCTCTCAGTTTGATAATTAGCTGAAGTGCCAGGGATTAACATATACACTAGCACCACAGGAAATAAATTCAATTCTCTACATGCCTGCTTGTCCTGGCCATTTTTCTTTTTATTTATAAGAGAAAGATGTGTAAAGAATTCTCAGCACTATTGAGTGCATATCTCTAATAGCATAAAAGAAATTACAGCCCTTTTGACATCCACCTCTGGTGCAATAGTGAAGTGATTGAAACAACTCAGATTAAATGCAAACTCTCAGTAGAGTGAATGAGAGATAATGGGGCTGCTGTCTGTTACTTTGTGGTCTCCCTTTAATGGCTCAAGACATAATAAGGGAAGCATCCAAGAATCTTGAGGTCTATGGAAATGAGTGTGCAGAGGCTCTGAACTGTGGGTTAACAGGAAGAAGACATAGAGGACACATATAAATTATGTTCATCAATTCAAAGTCTCACCTGAACATACAACAGTGGCAGCATGAGAGCATGTGTTAGTACGGTGTAGGTTCCTGGGGCAGTGTGCAAGGTGAGTCTCGTTCCCTACACAGTGAAACTCCTCTTGCCAGATCAGTTCATCTCTGTCACCAAAGTGAGTGCCTCTCAAGGTATCCACAGCCTGGCCACACTGTAACTCATTACATATAACAGAGGCAGCTTTGAAGTCAATGTGTGAAAAACAGACAGTAGCCCAAGTTTCCTCTTGCTTTACTTCCAGATTTCCTGAGCAGGCAGTGTCCCCTCCAGTCAGACGTAGACCAGAGAAGCCTGAGGGAAAAAAAAAAGCCAAGAAATCCAACATCA
Organism: Acropternis orthonyx; assembly: GCA_035583155.1. NCBI lineage: Eukaryota > Metazoa > Chordata > Aves > Passeriformes > Rhinocryptidae > Acropternis > Acropternis orthonyx. Next base: position 28,677,757 of record JAWWEU010000001.1, read on the forward strand.
AAGGTTGGTTGTACTGACTGAATTTCATAACTCCTGTACCTCCATTGGCAAGACACAGTACTTCTCTGAGGAGCACTGATACTTTTAAATAATGATTGGGGCAGTTCCTGTATGCCACTGACAAGAAAGAAAATGGTGAATTAGTATGTGAAAATACTAAGTTCTCAGGAAGCTATAGAAGGAGGGAAGCTTTGAACATCTACCAATGACTGAGAACTAGCAACCCCAAAATAGAGAAATAAATAAATAGCCATTTTCTAGTGTGTGTCCTCAAGACTTCATTATTTAAATGAATAGCAAGCTGAAGCTCCTTCTTCCCAGGAAGATGAAACAGGAAATGTTGCACCTATCTTCAGAAAAGGCTGGAAAGACAGTCTGGAGATCAACAGGCTGATCAGCCTCATTTTGGTACCTGGGAAAAACATGTAGTGAGTCCTCCTGGAACACATTCCTGGGCACAGGAAGGTGAATGGGAAAAGTCAGCACCGATTTATCAAGGGTGTATCATGGCTGTGAGACCTCATTGCTTTGTCTGATAAAAGTGAATTTCTGAATGAGGGGACAGCAGGGCATGTCATTTACCTCACTTTTAGATTTTAGAACGGCCATCAGCACTGTCTTACACAATATTATTATGTCAAAAAACTAGGATATTGCAGTCTGGCAGGAAAGACAACATGATTGAATAGCTGATTGAATGGTCAGATTCAGAGAGTAGTGACTGGTGGGTTGCACAGTACCTGAAGACTGGCAGCAAGTGAAATATCACTTGTTGAATCCTTCCTGGGAACTGCTCTGCTTGGTGTCATTACCAACAACCCAGAGGAGGTGAAGGAATACACTCTTATAATTTTGGAATTGGAAGGAGATAACCACAAGAGCAGAGCTGCCATTCAGATAGATCTAGATGGGATGTATTAATGGACTGTGAGGAACCTTATAAAAATCAAAAAGGACAAGTGTAAAGTCTTGAAGCTGGGAAGGAAAAACCTCTTGCAATCATGCTTTATCCAAATAGCAAACTCAAGCACATCTAGTAGAAGAAGCAGCAAACAGATATTGGATTTGTTTGCCATTGCAGACTGTCCTATCTTAGCTTACATGAAGATCTGGAGAAGAAGGGCTATAGTGTGGCATACCACTGTATTGTCTTGCTTCTTCATCTACACCTGCATTTTTAGTTCCCATTCCTGGTCATAGACAAGTTTAGTACTGCTCTCCTGTTCCCTGGAATAGCTGTGATAGAAACAAATAGGGTTTTTTTCTGTTCTATGTCATTTAATATGTCCATTCTACGTCATTGCTGTGTCCAGGCAAAGTAGACTTGCACTTGTAGTCGGCAGAAAATTTAATGCTGGTGCAACTTGCTGTGGCTGATTAGAGGCAATATTAGGACAAAGTTTGATCCCACTCTTGTATGCTTTTTCTGTTATACAAGACTGGATGACTTCTTACCTGAGCAGATCACTCCAATATCAAAGTAATGAGGGCAGGTAAAAGCACCCCATCCTGGATGTGTGCAGTTCCAGAGAGCAGATTCATCACCACGGCAATCAAGTCGATACAACCATATTGGTCCAGTCCCTTCTCCAAAAGGAGCTCGATTAAGGGCCTGAACAGCAGAGCCACATTGTACTTGCTTGCAAACAACCTCAGCATCTTCTATGGTCCAGTCACCATCACACACAGTTCCCCACTGCTCGTCATGTTTTACTTCCACTCTGCCAGAGCAGGGGCCAGTTCCATTTGACAGCCTCAGTTCATCAGCACCTTCAAACCCAGAGACAGAGCAAGGTTATGGAAAGGAAAGTGCCTGATCATGATTATCTTTTGCAGCTGGTTAATGAGATTATTATTGCTCTTAATTTACTCATATCAGATTTAGTCATTTCACATTTCTAAAAAGTCCAACTTAAAGGTTTTTCTGCAAGGAGTTGCGCCTGTATTTTGAAGTTTGAGCTTACTGCACTGCTAAAATTAAATTATTTCTAATGACAGGCAAGCTTTCTCTTCTTCTGACTTACCAGGGGTAGCAAATGCTGAGTAATGTCCCTGCTCTGTGATTCACAAAGCACACCACGACAGCAGCAACTGGAGTGGGTGAGGGTACCACATGTCATGATTGCTGGTGTATATCAAGCTGGATTATTCTGTGGGTTAATTGACCTGGGAGCCAACTATGTGTGTGTGTCTCTGGGAGTGAGGTAGTTGGAGGAGCTGGCTACCAGAGGGACCAGAAGGACCAGGTCTGCTACTGGAGGGATGGTAACTCAAAGACCCAACTCAAAGCTGGCTTTCTGGGCTTCAAGCACACATTGCCAGCTCATGTCCAACTTGACACCACCAATATCCCCATGTCTTTCTCCACAGGGCTGCTCTCAAGCCATTCAACCTCCAGTCCATACTGATCCTGATGGTCACCCTGGTCCAGGTACAGCACCTTGCACTTGACCTTGTTGGACTTCATGGGATGAGGTTCATATTTGTCCATTTCTCAAGCCTGTCAAGGTCCCTCTGGATGGCATTCCTTCCCTCAGTGGCAGCCCCACTCAGCTTGGTGTCATCTGCAGACTTACTGAGGGTGAACTCAATCCCCCTACCTATGTCAGCAATAAGGCTATTGAACAGTTCCTGTGAGGGACACCACTTGTTACTGATCTCCATTTGGAGATTGAGCAACGGCAACTCTTTGGATGCATCCGCACAGCAAATTTCTCATCCATTTAATGACAAGAATGTTGTGTGGGACCATGTCAAAGGCCTTAATGAAGTTAAGATAGTTGACATCAGTTGCTCATTAAAAGGCCATTGGTGCTGTTGGTATTTATGTCATTGTTGCATGTTACCATCTGTGTGGCCAGCCATGTGTTTTTGTGTGTGGGAACATATTTGTGTATCAGCATATGTGTGTTACCTATGTGTGTGCCTGTTTGGACTATGAGTTAGCCTCACTCCCAGTTGGAGTCAAAGTCACTGGTGTTTAGAGCATGAAAGAGGACATGACTAAATGGGTGGAAGATCAAATTGTAGAAAACCACGTGCAGGGCTGTTGTATTTCCAGGTTAAGGACAAACTACAAGCCAAACATGCAAAGGAAACAGGAGGAAGTTGGCCACCACATCTAAGTTTTGTCTTCAATTTGATCAAACTTGGGTTTCAGCATTTTATGGAACAGTTAGATACCTGAAGAGAGCTGACATCTTCTTTTGGGCCTGGAGGATTATTCAGATTGACCTCATATGTTTACAGGACAGTCATATAAGAAGCCTAGTAACTTTCGTCCCAAATTTGCACTGTTTCGAGACCTGACATACAATGGATATTAAATCAAACATCTATAGGACAAGTTTGATCCAATTGTCTGTGCCCTCTGTGCACTAATAATCCTTAATGACCTTGACTTTTCCCACCCGGGTTTTCTACCCACATGCTGTGTCCATGGGTCCATGCCTCCATTGAATCACAGACCCAGACCTTCTGTCACTGCCTGAGCTGCATGGAACGTGTGTCTGTGTTCAACTCTGGCATAGCCGTGCCTGGCCATGGGCCCTGTTGAGCTTGCCTCAGAGTCACAGTGAGCAGGTACCGAGACAAACCTGCAGCACTCATCAAGACCCAGCACTGGGCAGTGCTGTGAATGGAAAACAGTGCAGCTGTGGACATCTTGCAAATAGTCCAGAAAGATCATCTCCTGTCAATGCTGCTATTTGATAAGCAACAAAAGATAATTTGCACTCAGAGCCTTGGGTTTTCTGCTAAAACTTTTCAAAACAATCTGTTGTGGAAAATATCACCTTCCCTCTCTTCCTCAAAAGACAGAGGTGTTTCTCCATATCACACTGTCATTTGCTGTCATTTGAGATTGTGAAGAGAGAACATGCAATTTTCCTTTGCATTTGAAAACAAATTAATTCTTCTTTCTACTCACTGCAAGCATGTCAGTCTTAGCCCATGAACTGATGCTAATGCAACCACTTCTTTCAGTTAGTAACTATTGCTTTATTTCTTATTCCAGTAACAATAAACTGTTAGCAGCACTCAACTAGAAGGCAGTTTTGCCTCCATCTTCATGTAGCCTGATTCTTCACTGCTTTATTAGGCAGAGACAATGTGGCTTTGACACATGGTCACCTCTTACACATAGGCAGAGGTTTTGTCTCTTTGCTGACACTGCTGGACTTCCTCAGTTTCCTGACTATTATTTAGATTTGAAAACAAACAAACAAAAAAAGATGGTTATTCAAGTGACTGGCAATTGGTAACTTCCAAAACCAATTGTTTTGCAAACTGTCCTCTCTCCTCAAGTTTCCTGAATAAGAGCTACTCTCATATACATAGCACAAGCCTCAGATAACTCCAAAATCACTTTGTGCTTGCAACATGTTGCTTCAGAAAGAACATAATCTTTCTGTAATAAGTCTTACAAGATTCTTCTGAAAGATATTCTGGATAACAACACACAGTCTATTTGGAGAATGTAATCAAAAAAAGAGTTTTCTCAGCTAAAACATTTATACATTTAAAAGATAAGCTAATTCTAAGACAAGTCGAATTAATAATATTTTTTAAAACAAACCAGATAACCCATTTCTATGAGTCATGTCCAGGAGCAAAATAAGCAGCTCCTCATTCAACTGATCAACCTCTTTGCACTCTAATTTTTAAATAATCCAACATCTGATGTTGTCAATATGTAACAGTATGCAAGGCTGGATGCAGAGGTAGGCATAATCCAGTCAACAGATTTAAATATTCCCTAATAAAAGCTATAATTTTCTGTAGTTAATCTTCTGTGAATTTCTTATGATACATAGAGGCACACTGTTTTGCATTTCCTCACACTCCATAGCATGTCCCACAAGTACCTTCATTGAATTCAGTGGTGCAGTGTTCTGCTTGAGCAAGAAGGCACCAGCTTTTGGCTTGGTCCAGCTGAAGACCTGGTTCTCCTCATAGGCCAGGGATGAGAATGAGCCGTGAATCCCTGTACCCAGGCCCTAAGAGGAGATATTCAGCAGATTGCTGGGTCACTCCTCTAGGGTTGTTCTTCCTGCACTGGCGGCACAGTGCCCCTGCCTGGGGAACATCAAGGGCCTTTACAAGCACAGAGAGTGGGAATACTGCCAGAGCAGAGATGAGAGTGGTAGGTGCTGATGATGGTGTCAAGGCAAAGCTACCCATCTGCATCTTCCAGTCTGTTACTATTCCCTGACATTAAAAGAAGTCGGCAGAAAACTCATTCTCATTTCTACAGTAGAGCTCAGTTGACACTGCTACGAAATGTCTAAATAAAATGTCTAAAATAATAATGTCTCATATTGTGAAAATGTATGTCAAGAGTGCCTCCTCTTCTCTGCCATGTGAACTGCCACTGTGTCCACACAGCTGGTGAGAACCTTTAAGACCAGGGCAATGCTTCATCAAAGCATTCTCCATGAAGTCTTGTTCTCATCATTCTCCATGGGTAGAGAGAAAAAAAAATGAGGTTTCCCAAATCTGTCTCTCATCACCAGCTTCAAGCATGTGCACATAGCTCTAGAAGAGCAGAGAGATAAATAGTGATAAGCTTCAGATAAATAAGAACAACTGAGGGGATGGTGTGTCACCCAGCCAAACTCCACTGGACACACAAAGCACAGCAACACCATTTTAACTGGTGTTGAACAAAGACCTGGAAATATTCTGTCTACAAAAAGCTCAAAAGGAGAGGTAAAACAGTAGTAAGAATATCCAGCTGGTTTCTGTGATAGCTCAACTTCCTATGAAACTTGGATTCTTATGAGAATGGCCAGTCACTGATGTCTGAGTAAAATGCAAAACTTTTGCGAATGACTTACTCTTCTTTATCTCAGGATCACCAACGACATTGAATCAAAGACATAAACATATTTAAACACCTTCGTGTCACTTTGCCCTACAGGTTGATAGAATAACAACCTATTTATACTAAATTTACATACTTTTCCTATCGCATTGCTGTATCTGACATAAAGCATGTACTTACCCAGGGAGATCTCAATGGAGAGGAGTAGCAACCACAACACCAGAGCAGAAAGATGTTCTTTTGTTGCCATCCTGATTGCAGACAGATGAAACTTCACTCTTTAGGCATCGCCTAGATCAAACTCTGCCTGGGCTTTCCTGTGTCTCACAAGTAACTACAAAGAAGGAAATATATAGATTCACGTGCTAGCATGAACTACATGAAGGAACCAATAGAAATATTGTTCACCTTTTTAGACATTATCAACAGATTAATCTCAAACCTGAAAGAACCAAAACCTCCAATAAAATTTGAAAAGTGTGCTTGTGACCTTATATGAAGGATGATTACGCATCTGACGTCGTCTTCGGAATTGCTTTGCTACGGGACCAACATTGGTGGCAGCGGCAGAGCAGTTTGCAAGGGGGTTATTTGTCACTTGACAAAGGAATGTGAAAATGCAGAGCACTGGTCATTGATGCATCACTTCAGAAGAGAAAAAAGCAAAGAAAATCGCTGAATTTGTGGCTTAGCCATCTCATTGGGAAAAATTGTACTGCAATGGAAGTGGTGCTTATAATTAACGGTAGTTCTGTGGGTAAAAAATGACACCCACTCTGTCTTTGTGGCTGATGCTTCTCAGGGCTTCCTTAGTTGGTCAAAACACTATGGGCATAAGCTCTTGAAAGACCATCTTCCTTAGGATGCAGATTACAGGACTTCCTGGTCTCTGCCGAATTTCTTTTTGTTTCAGGTGACTGTGGCTGGTAGTTCTACCCTGTCTCGTATTCAGTTTAGACTGGTGAATGTAGGGAAATAAAAGCTGCTCTTAATTAAATGGCGGCTACTTGACTCATTCTGGCAACTGGAACAAGTTGCAGAGTGCTGTTTACACCAGTCTAAACACACATGACACTGACACACATACTTCTTCTGTCTGATGGCACCTATCTGCTGTTTACTCAGAGTCCCAAGTTCAGTAACATCCAAACTGTTGGGTCCCTAGAACACCTAGCTCTGCAACCTCTTCGCGTTCTCCCTGGGCTTTTTCTGCTTGTTTAAGGTCTGTATAATCTTGCAGCAGTGTAACCTCGGATCAGACTGCTGCAGAAAATGCCGCATGAGGAAGAGCAGAGAGAAGTCTGGTCAGAGGCTGCTCATTCTTTGCTCAGGAGCTGCTCAGGAGCTCAGACTCTTGCCTATGGTCTCTGCTAGAGCTATAGGGCAGCCAAACTTGGGTCTGGCCATGAACTTTGCTAATATTGACCCTGATCTGCTGACTTGACTTTATGGATTGATCTTGGACTACCACCTTACTATGGTTTTGTCTGGATTGCCTGGACTACTGCCTTAACCTAACTGCAATTGCCGGATGTATCTTGGCTTTTTTTGTTCAGGTACTATGGGACCGCGCCCCTTGTGAGGATCTTGGCTCATGCTTGGTTTGCTGTCAGCTTCAGTTCCTGGTTGACCTTTGCTTGCATCCTGCTTCTACTCCCTGACACAGACCTCTGAAAACCAGAAAGTTACTGCTACTCCTTTGGAAATCTGCTCAGGGTAAGGCAAAACCCACTACAGATACACTAACCAGAGCTAGACAAGGTATCCATTATAACGTCTGTTCCTGTGACATTCAGTGGTTTCACTTAGCACTGTTACTTGCTCATTAGTGGCCATCAAATAAATACTCATTGACCTTTAACCCCACTCCAGGAAGTCTAGGATTAAGATTTGTTTCTCAGCATACAGGCCCTTGATGATCAGAGCCTCTTTCATGAGCACTATGTCCAAGTAACCAGGTACTTTCCAGTGCCCATGGATTTATGAAGTCAGAATTCTCAGCTGGGAAACACTCTACTACTCCACTTTTCCTCTTTCCTGTTGCAGTCAGGCTTGTCATCTGGATCAGTATTCACTTAGGCTGAAAGTGCCAGCATGGGTTCCCTGTGCCCAAAGGGCATGACAGCTCTTCTAAAACCTACCCATGATGACTTTAACAAGTCCTGAATATGTCTAGTGACAACAGAACATGCTTCTAGTCAAATGACACGGAGAAGACACCTACTCAAGGACAAATTCAATGGCAACATGCCACCACATCTGTCATCCAGCCCTATCTATCTAGCAATGTTTGTGAAGCACCTTAACAGTATCTTGCCACTAGACTTGGACTCAAAATGTTCTTACATGGAAAAGTAGCCCATTAGTTATCATCGCACAGCCCATCATTGCTGCTGGCATCTGTTGACTGGATAGAGGGGCATTCTGGGACACCATTCCTGCACAAATAGCAGAAGAAAATCCAGCACCATGTCCATTAAGCCATAACAACTTGGTCTACATATTCAGAAATTCTGCTCCTTCCTCAAATGAATGAAACCCTTGTTTCATAAGGAAATCTCCAGTTTTTATCATAGATTTGGTGAGATATTAGTATGGTAGAAGAGGGGATTCTGTCTTCTGATGCTCCTCAGTCCATTTACTTTGCATTTGCAAAGAAATGTAGCATAGGCTGCTGACAGGCACAAGGATGTTCTTTCAACATGCCTTTGAAGCCATTCTCATGGGTACCGTTCATGACATGTGCCATGGAAGTAGTTGGAAGAGTCCTGCTGCAGGACCCCACAGCTGGGAATTGTGTAGGGTCTGCTTTCACACAGACTCACCTAAGATAACAAGTACCATGGAGACTCTGGGGCTTTCATCTCCTGAAGCAAACAATGAAGGATGTGGCTAGAGGTTCACCTCATTTTTGAAGAAATCAGCACAAATTTGTCTACAGTTCTAAATAAAAGTTAGTCAGGGACTGATTCCTGGGTTCAGTTTGAAGTGGCACAGACTGACTTGCACCCCCACTACAAAGGATTATTTCCTTCTATATCATATTTTCTTTGAAGTGTCCCAGAGCAAAGGTAAAGACTGAATCGGCACCTGAGTCATGGTGCTCCATGCTTGGGGAGGTTAATTGCTTGAGTTTAGTTGTTATTGTGCAGTGTAGGGATACCCACAAGGTCCTTGCCATCTCTCTCTTCTGCAGGTGAAGAGCTCCCTGATATTCTTAACACCTGCCAGGATTCATCTCCATGGCAGCATGGAGAATCCCTCCCAATGGACATTAATATGAACTATATAAAGTAGAAAGTCAAGTCCTTGCATGTAGTCTGTAAAAAACTTTCTAAAAGCATTTTCAAGATCTGGGAATACACAGCTGTCTAATGGAAGATCTCTTAGGAAAAGCTGTAGTGGAGGTGGCTAAAAAAACCATTGACAAGCTTCTCTGGATCACCTGGACTACAGAGGGTCTTTGCAAGATTTCAGGCGTGCACACTGATGCAGGGTAAGCAACAAATGGAGTAACACAGACCCTTTTAGAGGATGGGAAAGTAAATACAGAAAACATCTTCTGAGACATAGAGGTGAAGCAGAGAAAGTCATAGTTAGAGGGATGGGATAGATTGGGAATGGGCACCTCAGCTGTCCTTGCACAGCTCTGTGGTGCTACTTACTGTCCAGCAGGCAGACACAGAGAATCTGTGGGAAGAGGGGATCTAAGACATCAACAGATGTCTGCTGCCCAAGGGAAAAGGACCTGTGTGTGCTGGTTGATGGCCAGCTGCGCATGAGGCAGGATTGTGCCCAGGTAGCCAAGGAGGCCAATGACATCCTGGCCTATACCAAAAGCAGTGTAGCCAACAGGACTAAGGAAGCCATTGTCCACCTGTACTTGGCACTAGTGAGGCCACACCTTGAATCCTTGTATCAGTTCTGGGCTTCTCACTACAACAAGGACGTAGAAATGCTGGAGTGTGTCCAGACAAGGGCAGTGAAACTGGTGAAGGGTCTGGAGCACAGGTCCTATGAGTAGTGGCTGAGGGAGCTGGGAGTGTTTAGCCTGGAGAAGAGGAGACTCATGGGTGACCTTATTACTCTCTACAACCACCTGAAAGGAGGTTGTAACCAAGTAGGGGTCAGACTCTTCTCCAAGATAATAAGCAACAGAATGTAAGAAAATGTCCTCAGGTTATGCCAGAGGAGGTTCAGCTTGGATATTAGGAAAAGATTTCTACACAGAAAGGATTGTCAAGCACTGGGACAGGCTCCCTAGGGAGGTGGTTGCATCACCATCTGTGGATTTATTTCAAAGATATGTACGTGTGGCACGTAGGGGCCATGGTTTAGTGCTAGGTTAATGGTGAACTTGATGATCTTAAACATCTTTCCCAAGTAAAATGATGCTATGATTCTATGAGAATCAGGCAACAAGCACCAGAACAACTTTGAAATATTTTCATTAAGAAACCGGACCCAATGCTTTGCTCACCAAAACAATGTACTTGTTTTGGAACAATACAAAGAAAGTCTTCAGGGATGATCAAATGAATGCAAAGTCCATCTTATAGTCAAAGGGTGATGAAAGGACTTCTAAAAATTGTCTACTTAATTAAACAAAGTTCTGCTTCTAAGTATTTAGCAACAGCTTAACACCAAAACTGGAACAAGGACAGTATAATGTGAAGAAAAGTAAAAAGGTGTTGTGAAGACATGTAAAACTGGATGTCACAAAGTGTCTTCTAACAATCTGAAAAATGAGGTCCTGGAAGCAGCTTCCAATTAAAATGGTAACAGAATAAAACTTTTGTGGTAATGACCAAAATCATACTCACTGAAAGGAACTACTGGGCATGATTCCTTTGGTTAACAAAAGTGTAGAGTTTATGATCCCCTTAAATCCCTTGATCCATAGTTCAGGAAGTATCACAATAGACCTTCTGAATAAATGATACTTCTTCTGTAGAAACAAGAGAAGATTTCTGTAGAGTAGACAAAAAGGCCTTACTCCATAGTGACAAGGTAGGATTTCCACCTGGTACTTGACAATGGACTCTGCCCTGTGGATATGCAAAATCTCAGACTTACCTAACTGTGATGAAGATGCAAAGTAGGCAGGTCAGTGAAGGGAGAATGAGCAGTATTAGTGGAATATTTATTGGTCAAGTGAGGTTCACATGGGACTCAGGGAGGTGACCACTAGTGAGCCTGTGCTAGTCCTAGAGAGTCAAGCAAGGACAGGATGGTTTCATGAGTTGAGTTTTAAGTTTTCCTAGTAGGTGTTCAAGTCAGGGAAGAAAAAGATCACCATCAGTGTTTAACAGATCACTTCTTACTAGTTAAACTGTTAATAGTATCAAGCTGTTATTATTAATAGCAGACTACAATTCCCACAGCATGCTCAATTACCTCCTCACACTCAGACACTCACTTACCTGGTATCATGATGTACTCGTGACCTCAACAGACTTGAGAATTTTCATGTTCTGAGATTTTCTGTTCTTGTGAATCCACAGGACTGACAGTTTCCAGACCTTACGTATTCTTGGGAGAGCTTTACATGCTGCCTCTCAACACTTACCCATTCTTTCTTTGATTTGGTTTCCGGTTCTGCACACACAGAAATTTGCTTGTTCATGCAAATTCATGCCATGTGGACTTTTATGAGAGAAATGCAGAACCAGAGCTGAACCACAGGTCAGCTTATGTCCCACAAGACACTGTCCTATCCTATGATTTCAAGTTGCAGCAGTAATCTTGGCCTCCAGTCCCTTTGGAGAGAGTTCCCTTGTATCTGTGTGAAATTTGTACCTTTATAGTTGCCACGCAGTAAAACTCAGAATTTTAAAATATGTCACTCACCGCAACATAACCAAGAGATAAACGGCTCTTGGCTGATTGTTTCAATTCAGAGTATGGACCCTTTTGTACAGAAGACTGTACACATTTCTAAAAGCTTCCTCCAGGTCTTCAGACCATCAGTCCCATATATCTATGAAAGTGAGGAAGATAAGCAAGCCCAAGTGCATGTCGTGTGGTTCAAAGTTAATAAAAGCTGCTTCAAAGTGTGTCTAAGTATGTGGGTCTTTGAACGGCCATTATCTTTAAACAAAACACAGACAGAGCTAAGAGATGAAACCAATCCCCTTAATGCTAAGGCAAAGATGGGGCTGTCTGAAGGAAAAAAAGCAGTTAGGAAGGAAACCACTTTCTTCCTTACTTAGGCTGTGCTGAAGGGACTTTGAGTTTCAGAGAAATGAGATGTATCCTGTGGTTGAGATAAACCTAAGCTTTGAGGAGGATTAATCTCTGTATCTCAAACTGACAATGGTTCGAAGAAACATCTGAAATGAAGTCATCTGGAGTGGTATTTACCTTTGTGTATCTTTATGAATGTATTTTTCAAAACCTTCCAAAAGCTAGACATACATTTTGTTACTGTCCTGTGAGCCAAAATGCTTTTGGAGAAGTGTCAGTCAGAGTTTTTCCAACAGAAGTGTGACTTAAGGAAAATGCTTTAAAGAAAAATAAATTTTTAACAAAATTTGGGTTTAGGGAGACCTCAACTGCAAGTCAGTATGATTTATATTGTAAGAAAAGGTAAGATGTCATTCAGTTTCAGAATAAACTGTATTTTGATCTTATGGTGTGTTGAATGCTTCTGACCCTAAGAGTTAGACAAATTGAAAGTAAAGTTTATGTGACTTCTTTGAATTGTGGTCTAAGGCAGATGTTTTCGTTGCACTTTCTCGGATACATTTTAATTTAAACAGTTTATTTTTGTAGCTAATGTTTCTTTCTGGACCATTTTTCCTTAAAACAGTAATTAAAAAAATCTTTTCCTATGATTCTCTGTTACTCTTTTCCCCCTCAAGTTTTTGTTAATTCCAAGTAGTCATGAAATCACTATTTATTCAAGTCACGTGTAGTGAAATTAACTTGAAATAACTGTACAGGATTTATGATGAATGTCCAGTCAACTAACAATGGAACAACTGATACAATGGCTGCTGAAAACTGACATAAATTATGGTGCATTTTACTCTGACCTTTGCTTTAGAGAATTGCGAGGTCATTTCTAGTTTTTAGTTAAATGCCTGGATCTCACTTCTCAAAATCAAAATGATTTAATTTTCAGTAGGAACCAGGTGACTTGTATATCTCTGTTTCTCTCTTTTTGTAAAATAAGGTTACTGAACTTTTTCTCTAAATATTTAAATCTTTCATCCCTGAATTTGAAGGCACAAATTAGAATCAGTGGATCAGGTCTCTCTGGTAGCTGTTCTCCAAACCCACAGTTTCTTCAGCCCAAACCAGCACAACACCAAAGTTGTAGCTTGAGAGAGCGATTTCAGATGTGATTTGAGAATGCAAATCAGTCAATCAACATTCTCCTGCTGCTCACAATGTTTGCGTATTTTCTTCCTTCAGCAGTGATGATTGATTATTGGTAATAATTTAATTCTGTTTTCCTTTTGTAATTCTATTACAGGTTACTATGCATGCGCAGATGTGTGTGTGGGGTGTGAGTGAGACAGAGAGAGAGAGGGAATTATGCAAGGAGGTAAGTGTATTTGCTGTGTGAATAGCTATTTAATAATGCAATATGTATTCTAGTAACATAGCAGCCTAAGTAATAAAAGACATTGAAGTAAATATTTCTTGTGCACTCAGTTTCTCCATAGCATAATCTTCTGTCAAGGAACGTGGAATTTGCAGCAAACCTTATGTCACATGTCTTGATATACAAAAGGAAATAATCCATTCAAGAGTTGTAAATTCTGCTATTATATATGGCTGATTGAATCCTTCAATTTTCAAGTTTGAAGAATAGAAGAATGACTATATCTTTAAAATGAAAAAATTCCGCAAATTTAGGCGTCAGGTATGATTAGTCTATTTTTACTAATGTTTTGATACTTTTATATTATATTCAACATGTATTAGTCATATTTTCAAGATGCTGTGTTAAAGTTATTTATCAATTTTCATAAGTGCCATCTGTATATAGGCATTAATCAAACTAAAATCAGGATGATAGTTTTGCTCTTAAGGTACATACTCAGGAAAAGATGAAGCTGTGGATATTCAGGAAAGCTTCAAAAATACAATAGGATTTTCCATTTTTCTTAGTTGAGGGTAGAATGCTTTGATTGTAAAAGGCCAACCAGTAATTACAAGGATGCAAATTACAATCAATGACTGTTTGCATGTCCTGTTGGGATCATTTAACTCTTTCTGCATTTAACCTGTGGATCATCTTCCTCTACAATTCCATGTTGTGCCCAGAAAGAGCAGACAATAAAAAAACCAGGAATTCAGTGCGAGCTATGCCAGTTAAACTGCATCCACTTGCTTGAACATCATACACCTAGAATAGAGTCAGCCTAGCTAATATCAATGACCAAGGCTCTGGAGGTTGTATGAAATTAATTTAGTAAAGCAGAGTGATCGGATCTCAGTAGGGATACATAATGTGTCCTTTTCCTCTGGTTGTAAGGAATGTGTCAGACACTGAAGACTCTGATGATCCTGCCTGTCCAAGAGTTGAGAATTGTGGTGATATCTGACATAAATGCTAAAAAACATATACTCAGTGTTTTGCTGACAATGTCTTTTAGCAAAAATTTCCTTCACTTTTGGGGCTACTGATGTTAGCCACTCCCGGGCTTTCACAAACATGCATGTACTGTCACAGTGAGCTGGAATATCTGACCATGCTGCATTTAAACTAATTCAACACATACCCTTGCAATGACTTGATAATAGAAATACCATTTTTCATCTCTGAGCTTAGTGTAGCATTCCAGGTATCAAAAAAGAAGGAAAATAATTCCATTTCATAGGATACTTGAAAATAATTCAGAGGCTAAGTGTAGGTATAATTTTAACTTCCCTTCATGCAACAAAGATACTGTTCTAAGAGTTTTCACTGCTTAAGTAAAGAATAAGAAGGTGGGTGTGAAGAGAGCTGAGTAAACAACAAAATTGGGCTTGTGTTAGGCTCTTGCAACCTGCCATATCAGATCTACTGTTGTAGCCACGAGTAACACTTGCATTTCCATATCTGCACAAAGTAAGCCCTATGAAGATGAAAGAAGAGGAATTGTCACAAAGAAATTATGACCTTTTGACAGATATATATTTTGGATTAATTGCTATCCAATTTAATAGTTTAATGTTGAAATCCTGCCTTCCGTTTCTATATGCACATGCAGAGGCATTAAAGAACCATCATATAAGATGCCCAGGTGCCAATATGTATGCATGCATGTATATGTTGGTGTGTACATGTAGTGTTCTTTGAAGGAACATGTGTGATGAATGAGCAGTATTTGTGTAATGTTGACACATTTTCCCAGTTCTTAAAATCACGTCCTGATGGGCATTTAAAACAGAGTCAATTGCATGTCTTCCAGGGTTTCAGTTATGAAAATTCCAGCTGTGCTTACGCATATGCCAATCAGAGAAGGATCCTGTAGTGATATCTCACTTAGGTATTTGCATTTCTTGCCTTGAGTTAATGACTAGAACCAAATTAATGTTTTGTTACTTGGAGAAGACACCAGGTTGTGCTTTAGAAAACAAATAGGGGCTGTTGTGCTTTTTTCTTTCATTGACTCATTGACTGGGTTTTATCACTGATGATTTTATAACATTATGAAGGATTTATTGGTTTGCCAGTCATCTGTAGATAGCCATAATACATATATTTATATGACCACTGAAAACTGAACTTCTGACTGTGATCCAATTGCTTAACTGTTTTGTTCAGAGCCTTTTCTGTGTATGGCTTTATTGATGTCCAATAGTCCATGGTCCCACGCAGTGTAACAGAAGGAAATTACTGTATATCCACTGCAAAGGAATCTAAAGGCCACATACCTTGTTAAAATATGGTCATAATGTTGCAATGTCATACCTCTTCAGTCAACAGAAATCGCATCACATAGTACTTATGAGGAACTTGCGCCTCAGGCAAAAAGAAAAGCTTCTGCATAAACTAGTCATTTACTGAAATCCAGAAAATTCTCCTTAGTGGAAAAGACATTTTTCCCCCAAATGCTGGAATGTGCACTTTATGCTACATTTGAGCAGTTTCCTCGACCTACAATGAAAAGAACTACAAGATAATATGATTTGCATCACTTTTTCTGCAAAGATTAGAGTAGCATGAGCTTTGAACTTTGTGTGTTTCCTGATATGATTTACTGAACCACTTCCTTAGTCCTGCTGGCTGCACTATTCCTGATACAGGCCAAGATGCCATTGGTCTTCTTGGCCACTTGGCAGTGCTGCTGGCTCACGTTCAGCCAGCTATCAAGCAGCACCCCCAAGTCCCTTTGTGCCAAACAACTCTCAAGACACTCCTCCCCAAGCCTGCAGTGCTGCATGGGGTGGTTGTGACCCAAGAGCAGGAACTGGCACTTAGCTTTATTGAACCTCATGCAATTGTCCTCAGCCTGTTGATCCAGCCTCTCCAGATCCCTCTGTAGAGCCTTCCTATGCTCCAGCAGATCAACACTCCCACCCAAGTTGGTGTCCGCTGCAATTTTATTGAGGGTGCACTCTATCCCCAAGTCCAGATCATCACTAAAGATGCTGAAGAGGATGTTTTAGAAGGGTTTGAGTCCACAGTTTTCAGACTTTCTTCAGGTTGCAAACTGGTGGATCTAAAATAGTGGAATCAAACCAACTTCCAACTTAGAAACAGAACAGATAAAAGAGAAAAATGCCTACTCTCAGACAAGGTGCATGGCATGAAGGGATCCTAATTCCAGTAACTATCATTTTCCTACTTGCACAGGGGTTGGGTTTTCTTTCCCTGAAAAAATTTTTATTTAACATATTTAATAATTTATCAAAGAGAACAGAAGAATTTCGGAGACTGTATACAAAATGCATTTTGAAGATATTTTTATTCACATGACAATAGTGAGTTAGCTGGAAAGAAAGGTCTACCAGAAGATTGACCCTATAAGGTGCTTTCCAATATTTCCATCCACTTTCCCTCTTAGATTCCAAAATGCAGGTTAATGCACAGATAACTTTTTCACTTAATTCTCTGCAAAGACAGCTTTGGAGTGAAGATCTACTTACAGAGCTAAGAAAATAGCACAGGAGCCTCTTTCAAACATCATGTTCACTAGGAAGTGGAACAAAGTAAGGTAAACCAAATCATGTGAGAGCAGCTATTCGGTGTATCCCTGCTGCTCAGTCATGTGCCTTATAGCTCAGCCAGGAGCAGGACAAAGCACATGGTTTATAGGCTGAGCATAGCCAACATGTCGTGCTGGGTCCTGTGGTGAGAGAGGTCTGAATTTTGCTCCTTAAGGTCAGTGAGGGAACACCATGGAAAGGCAGAACATAGACCAACCCACCCAGCATGTGTGTTTGTGGTGCTAAGCTGGGAACCAGCATTGTTCTGATGGTGACAATGTCATGTCATGGAGTCATTGCCTTGTTCTGAGTTTTCACCAGATTTCTTAAATGGCATAAAAAATATTCCTGCAAGCCACTGCTGTCACCTGAAAGGGAAATTATCCTTTACCTTGGTAATTTTCAATCTTTAAAAAAAGCAATTCCAGCACGCACTCATTTTAAATACAGATACTTTGCCTCAAACAGATTGACAACATCAGAACCAGATTCATTAATTCAGAATGGGCTTAGTCAGCACAAGGCTCAAGTCATGTATACTTCAGTGACGATCACTTTAAATGAACGTGAACGCCCACTGCAACTGAAAAGGATCGTGAAGTTCCAGTCCTAATGTAACAATAATGCACTGAGATTTTTCCTTTTAGCTCTAATTACAGGATTCTGGCAAGTCTTCCAATATATCTTTTGCTGGGAACACAGTCACTGATTACTATTTCAGCAAGAGCAGGATTCTCAAAAGGCCATATCATTCTTTTCTGAATCCTACTGGAAACTTAAAGATGCCTATAGAAGCTCTAAAGATTTTTTTGGAGTTCAACAGTAGTTGAAAATGATCAGTAAGACTTTTCCATATTATTGGGGATTCCTTAAAGCATCCTCATTATGAACTTGTAGTATCTATAAAAAGCCTTCAAGCATCCTTTTCACATATAAAATTTGAGCTTGCCTGTGCACAAGTAGGTCTGTTCTGTTAGTATCGTGATTTGTAACTTAAAACATTTCAAGTCATTACATTCTTCTCTGAGTCTTGGCCTTGTTTTTCTGTTGTCTTAAAGAAAGAGTGTTGAATTCCAAGGAAAGCACAGCAAGTACAGCACTTATATTCCACAGGCAATAGGAGACAACTTGCACAATTCTTCATAACCAAGAATTACATCCACATAAAGCAAATTCCCAGCTTCTGCATGATTCCATGATTCCCTAATCTACTCATTCCAGCTACTATTATTTTATACCTCTGGTGACTTCAATCTGGTTAATTCGGATCTGAACTAGAAAGTCCAGACTAAGCCATTGTCTTTTACATGGATCTTGTTCTGACATGACAGTTTGCATGCTGCAAAATCCTAGCTGGGAGCTCTTGAAATCTGGGATTGCTCCAAATTAAGACCACTGAGTGTCCTGCAGGACAGGCAGCCATTACAACTCTACACATGGATTTCCCAATACTTAACTGTGAAAAAATATTGCATAAAAGGAGGAGCAAGCAAATAAAATATATAATGTAGATGATAAGGGAGGAACAGACTGACTTGATAGCACTCATATGGGCCTCTAAGCTGGGATCCCTGAAGCCAGTTGCATTATTTTGCATCTTTCTGATGTGTATCCACAGAGACTGAATCAACAGGATACTTGAAAGAACAGAGAATATGAAAGGCAAACTTAAATCTGCATTACAGAGAAGAATCAATAAAGCCAAGCTGTCTTTCCTTGTGACTCCTGTTTCTGAATCGTTTTCCATGGTTAAAGGAGCAGTGAAGTTGTCATGCACGCTGTAGACACCCCAGGCAAATGGAAGTGCAGATGCAAAGGAGAAGAGTGACGATGTGATCAGCATCCAGGGCACAAGGTTGGCAATTCTTTGCTTCAGCCAGATGAAGAAAGACTGTGTGAAACTGGCAACCTTGACACAATAAGGGACACTAAGCTAGGCATCAGACCAGAGGCTGGAGTAGTTCAGAAAGATACAGACTGTCTTGAGAACTACAAACACATTTTCTTCATACAAGGAGTGAATGTAAAATATAACTAAGAACATATCCAGCATTGCCCAGGACTGCAAAATGAATCTGAATAAACTCAGAGAGATCATGGTAATGTTATATGGAGACCATATTTTGCTCCTGATGAAGCTAGATAAACTGACAGCCAAGATAATTCCAAATCCTAGAATTCCTGCCATGGATTCGATTACTGTAATTGATAGAGAAAGGAGAGCAAAAGTCGTGGCCATTGCAATTCAAGAGCCTGCAATTATTGCTCGGCTTCTCTGGGATCCTGACAGCCTCAGATCTACAAGGCATTGCCAATGAGCTGCTATTGGCACATGCTTACCTATTTATCTCAGAGGAAGCAGTAAAATGATGTAATTTGGTATTTATGCTATTTCACATTTTTTTGATGGTTGATAGCTCAGCTGATTTCTCTAAGCATACAGATTAGATAAATATTCAAATACAGTGTTTTCAGTTCAGAGAAAGGATTTGCATTTGAAGGGTTGTGTGGCAGCTGAATTGGGGTTTTTACAACTGCAGATTTGCACTCCAGCGTCTGATGTCTCACTTTACATGTCTATATTTGTTTTTCATATCTGATGCCTTAACCTCTCCCTGACTTGCACAATTATCACTTCTGAGTTTATGAGAAATACTTACTATGGCTTTTTCTAATACTGGAAACAGCTCCTTTTCTTTAACAGACATGTTCAAATAGCTGCTACAAAGAGGTTTATCATGGTTTTTTGTGTTTGGAGACTTTTAAGCACAATAATTATCATTGCATGCTTCTCACAGAAAAAGCCAGCAAATACAGAACACTTGTTTGTTAGCAAAAGAAGAATGTGCAGCTGTTCTTTAAATTCAACATAGAATCACAGAATCACAGAATCATAGATTAGTTTGGGTTGAAAGGGACCTTAAAGATCATCTAGTTTGTTCCACCTGTGTGCCATAGGCAGGGACAACTTCCACTAGAGCAGGTTGCTCAAAGCACCACCCAGCCTGACCTTGAGTCCCCATGCCATGAGATAACCATTGCGTGTCTGTGTGACACTGTGTGGGGTTTCTGTGGTAGGGTTTTGGTAGCAGGGAGGCTGCATGGGTACCTTCTGTGAGAAGAGAGCAGGTGCTGCCCCCATGTCACACGGCCAGTTCCTGTCAGCTCCAAAATGGATGCTGGTGGCACCTCTAACAGCTAACTTAAGGAAGGGTAAAAACCAGTGGACAGCAGCTCTGAGAGAGAGGAGTGACAATACGTAAGGGAAACAGCCTTGCAGACCTCAAGGTCAGTGAGGAAGGAGAGGGAGGGGATGCTCCAGGCACTAGAGCAGAGATTCCCGTACTGTCCCTGGAGAAGACCATGGTGATGTACACTGTGACCCTGCAGTCCCTGGGAAACCACACTGTAGCCCATGCAGAACCCGCACCAAGGCAGGTGGTTGTGCCCTGCCGCAGGAAGCTGCAGCCCGTGGAGCTCCCACACTGCAGTAGGCTCCTGCTAGGAGCAGCATCCTGAGGAACACCCATGCTGAAGTAGAGTTTTCCCAGGAGTGCACCTTGTGGAGAGGACTTCACAGTCGTGAAGGACTGTACTCTATGGAAGGGCCCCATCCTGGAGCAAGGGAACCAGTGTGAGCAAGGAGAGGCAGAGAGAAAGTGCTCTGAAATGCCTGAAGTCCCCATTCCCTGTTTCCCTGCATTGCTCAGGGAGGGAGGAGGTAGAAAAGATGAGAGGGTGGGGGCAGAAGGTTTCTGGTTTCGTTCTCTATTTCTCACCACCCTACTCTCTTATTGATGGGCAATAAATTAAATTAATTTCCCCACGTGAAAGGAATCCCCAGGAGGCAGGCAAGGACAGTGAGGGAGGGCACTGTCAGGCACACAGTCCCATCGCATATGGTCAAGGAGAGCCAATGAGCTCTGTGATGGTAAGCAGGGACAACCAGCAGTCCAGTGATCACCAGATGAGTCCACAGTGATCAGACATGCCCAAGATCAAAACCAGTAATTCAAATCTGCAGGTCAGGATCAGTATGCAGATGAACTAAGCAGGTGTAAAGGCACAGGCAAAGCTGCAGCTGCAGATCAAGGCTGAGCACCCAGCTTAGAAGCAGCTCCTGCAAGCAGAGGAGGCCAAGTCCCACTGAGGCATGTCCCAGCAATTTGATTTAAAGTCAGTCAGCTCACTGTGGAAGTTGGCTCCAAAACTAAGCAGCAAAAGGCCCAGAAGGAGTGCTGAACCCTTGACCACATTTACCATAGCAGTACCTGGGAACTTTATCAATGAGTCCCTCCCAGTATCATCTTTCTATCATGTGGTGGTAAAATAAATAATGTCAACTCCATTCAACACAGGTAAATTCCAAGGGTTTGACCCAGAAAACAGTTTGTTTAAACAGAGTTAACATACTTAGTTAAGTACATAAAGCAGTTCAGTAATATAGAGAATGAGTATACCCTGTACAGTATTCTAGTCTGTTTTAGCAGCAGCATGGCCAGTAGATTAAGAGAAGTGATTCTTTTCCTCCACACTTTTCATGATAGTATCTGGAATATTGCATCCAATATTCAGGGAGATTTTACTTTTCTAGCTACTGGACATTGCTAAATTTGCAGAAAACACCAGACTTGGACCGACCACAAAGGTTTTGGAAGACAGATTCAGAATTCAAAATCATCTTGGCATACTGGAGTTGCAGTCTCATAAAATATGGAAAAATTTTTATAGATATGCATTAACACATGCATATATACATTTGTGAAGACCACTGTAATAAAAACAAATGCCATGCTGGGAGATACAAACAGCATTTTTTGTTTGTTGTACAAATTAAGGCATTGTATTCTTTTAAGTAGTGTTAATAAAGTTGTGTTGCAGCCTTTTGTAGTTTAGAGAGAAGTCTGAAAAAGGGCTTACACATGCAAAAAGGTTACTTGTGGAAAAATAACTCTGAGGATACAGGAATAAAATTTTGAAAGTACATTATGGAGAGGGCAAGGACTGGCAGGTTTCATAATTATGAAGTCAGATTCTTTTTACAATTATAGTGTTGAAACTTAGAGGGAAAAAAAGTCACACATATTCTCATTGCAAACTCTTTAAGAGTTTGAACAAGAAGCTACAGGAATGTCACAGAGAAAGCTGATCCTGCCTTGGAGAAGAAAAGTGAGTGAAAGCACAGCTTACTCATCTTACTACAAAAAAGTCTACTAAAAATGCATTTGTTACCCTTTCATCAGTCTGGGAGAAAATGTTTCCCAGCTAATTAGGCTGTTCAGTGAACCAAAGTCTTTGGTACTTAATAATACCTCATAGTCACACAGGAAATGATTTAATTCAATTCAAAATATGCCACATTGCTGGACAAATGCAAACAACTCCACTTTACAGATGCACTGACAAGTTACCAGATGACCCAAACCCACACACTACACCAGTGTCTAAGATAGCAATGGGACTTGAAATCTCCAGAATCCTGAGTTTAAGCCTTAACTACTGAAATACAGTGCAATAGCTGGAGATACTGAGCAGCATGAAAAGAGTAAGAAGAGAAGGCATAAAATCAATGCTTGGTGGAAATGAAAGAACTAGAGGGTTCTGCTCAGGAAAGAGGAGGTCAGTTATCTTTGTTTTGTTTCCTTTTCTAGGTTGGTTTTTTTTTTTTTTTTTTTAACGTGTCAGTCTTCCTTGATTTCACAAACATTACTTTGTGATATTGCAAAGTTTATTAAGAGCTTTAGAATCATGTATGATCTAAAACACAAGTTGGGACAGCAGATTTGGGGACTAAACAGAAGAAAAGAATTTTTATTACTGAAGACACTTCACTATCTAGTCCATAGCTGTAGCTAATGGTAAATAATATGGATGTACTTCAAAACAAACAAACAAACAAACAAACACCTGAAAAACAGTGTCTTGCTGACATCTTCTAAACTATTTCCTGTGGCCATGGAGTTCATACAATTTTAATTTAGCTTCCACATAATTTCTTGCTGTGGCATTACAGTTAAAATGTACATGTTGAGATGAAAGTCTGAGTTGTGGTGAAGTGGCTATCTCATTGTAACATTTATGACTCAAGTGATTCTGCATCAGAAAAACTTAATCTACATGTGAAATATAACTGATTCTTATTATCCCCATAATCTCTGAAGCTCAAGGCCCTTCTCACCTCACACATTAGCACAATCATTTAGGTTATAAGGCTTAGTTCTATTTTGTTGCCACCCAAGTCCTAGTTTGCCTTAAGTAGGTAGTAGTGTACAACTCCACAACTCAAACAGGGTTGTCTTTCATCTGGATTGGATCTGTCAGGCTAATGCAGTAAAGCACAAGACATAGCTTTTGTATTATGAAGTCCACCACTTTTGATTATGTTGAATATGAAAGGGGATTTTTTTGTTGTAGCTGTTTTTCAGAATCAGAACTTTTACAGAAAATAACCTTTTAAATCAACCTGTAAACAATTGCTAAAAGTGCTGTAGGTAGAAAGTACTTTAAAAAAATGAGGAAATTATTTTCTAGGATGTATTTTGAAAGGTGGTGCACTGTGAAGAACAGAGTTGGTACATACGCAGTTCTAACAGAGGCCCTCTGGCAGTCTGCTGGACTCATATTTTATTTGCCTTGGCATGCCTCCTCAGTAGAAGGCTGTGTAGCTGCTTACTCGGGGATTATACTTTTATTCTTTCTTGCTCTCCTTACTTTTAAATAAATGTTTCAGAGGCCAGAACTTGCTGTTCTGAATGGAAAACAATGCCTCATGGGTGTTTTGGATTGATTTCACAGTTAATGTATGAATGTGTAAAAAGATATATGACCACAAAAATCTTTTTTTTATATTAATCTTTACCCTGTTGCATAGAAAAAAAAAATCAAGTTCTCACTAGTACAGTAACTACAGCAAACTACAAAATCATTAACAATAGCCTGAAGTGATATTACAATTATGCCTATTTATTCTTAGAGATTGTGCCTAGTGAAGCAATAAATGAGATATTAAAATAACACAGAAAATAATACAGGACATTCATGTAGAACAGGGTTATGCCCAGGGAAACTCATGTACACTCATGTAGGACAGGGAAGCATAATGTGAATATTTTGTACTTTCAAATTCAATGTCTTCTGCCATTCTTACTTTCAATGTTTCTCCTGGATTTCTTGCCTAATTTCCTCTACCCTCCTGTCTCCATTCTCAGACTTCCCTTCTCTAGCACCTGAAACCAGCTCCTATTCTTTTCTGTCATCAAGGCTACCTTTCCCGTCTCCTTCCAAATTCATGTATCTTGTTTCCTTTCTATCCGCTTGGATTCCAGGTCTGAGTATAGTCTTCCATTTGGATGGATTGATGAATCTTCCATTTGAAGGACTCACACAGGTCAGGCTATTGCACTTTTCCCCCCCATCATCTTTAACAGATTCATCCAGGTACCCAAACTGTCGCATTTTGTGCTAGTCTGTAGTTGCAAACTTTGGTCTTTCCCCTTCTTCCTGCATCCTCTGAACCTAAAAGTCTTTTGACTGGTGTTAGTGGTTAGAAGTATCAACAACTTTTCAATCTTTTTTCCTGAATAAAGATGTCCCAGCGAGGCTGGAAGGACAGGTTGCCCAGGGAAGTGTTGGATGCCCCATCACTGGAAGTGTTCAAGGTAAGGTTGGACAGGGCTTGAAGAAACCTGACCATGGTGGGGAGTTGAACTAAATGGTCTTTAAAAGGTCCCTTCCAACTCAAACCATTCCGTGACTGTGAGTCCACGTACTGATTGACTGGTGCAAGATTAGAGAGCAAGTATTTGGTGGAAAAACGGAAGTGAAATGTTCCCATCTGACAAGGATTCTCTGAGAGCATTTTTGCCCCAGAAGGGATCTCTTTCTGTCAGCCATGGGACAGTTAGAACACCCTGCTGGATCCCTGACTAAGAGCTCCAATTCTGGGCTACTTAAAGAGAATTTATCATGTCATCAGTCCTCCCATCCACAGTGTAATATTATGGCACTCAGGTTATCTTGCCTCCAGTCTTCTGAACTTCCCTAATGATGCAAAAAACTCTCGCAGTGTTACAGTGTTCTGATGTTTTCAAAGTAAATTTGTGCCTTTGATGGCTACCAAAATTACTACTAACATTTGGAAGACAGTCTTTCATATAAATGAGATTTTCTTTCATGTTGTTTTAACCCACAAGTCACACTGGTCAGTGGTAGTACCATCAGTGACCATTTGAGGTAGAAAAGCTTGAGTTAGACAAATTTATTTTTAAAACTAAATGCAGTCTCTTCGTAAGTGATAACCTTTTCCCTGGAGTTTTCCAGATGGCCAGTGACATTAACATTACCTCATCATGTTTTTCTAACACTCTTGTTCATTTAATTACATAAAGCTGGCAATCTTTTGTGCAGCCTAATGTATTATTGGAAGGTTGAAGCTGTAATATCAACCTATGAAATGAAACTTCACCAGACTATTGTTGCAGGGGAATTTACTATTCACGCACTGTAGAAGATCAAACTCACAATTTAATTTCACAGCAGGACAGATATTAAGAAAGTAATTTTCTGAAATCTGCCTTAGATTCCTAACCACTTGAGTGTATAAGAAATACTTGCAACAACATCTGCCAAATGCACATCAAAGCACTCAATGAGTTCATATTTCTTTGAATCATAAGTATATTTAATTCTAAGACGTATCTAAAAGATAACTGCCATTAGACATTTTATGTGTAGCAGCTGGAAGGCGTGTCCAACATTGCATTCTTTTCAATGTGCTGATCAGTTTTAGATTTGAAAAAGTTAATGCACTGTATAGAGAAGAGAAGAGAAGAGAAGAGAAGAGAAGAGAAGAGAAGAGAAGAGAAGAGAAGAGAAGAGAAGAGAAGAGAAGAGAAAAGAGTCTCTCACACAGAAAAAAGCCAGAGGTTCTCTCACTCATTTGTGGACTCCAGAGCAGAGCTGTCATATGTGCCTTAGAGATAAGAAGGGAATGAGTTGATAAGGATTACTTGTGACGTCTCCCCCCTCTTTGCCCCCCTCAGACCCTTCTTCCTGCTTCTGTAGTTAGAAACATTTCACAGGGAAACTTTTTGTCTTTTCTTTCAGTAGCTGGTAAAAGTGTCTTCAAATAAATTTATGTGCTAGCAGGAAAAAACAACAGCACGTATACAGCACCATTTTCGTGCACACATGAATATTTCAGATATTCAGCTCACTAAATCTCCAAAGCTCTACAGGCTGTATGTTCAGTAAATGCATCAGAGTGCACACTGTTGTCCTAGAATCCTCTCCAACATAGACCTTTTTTGAGGCCTAAATGCATATATGGACTTCACACTGTCCTGTGGCACCTAACCTGAAAAAGACTTCCGTATCCAATTGGTAGCGTGGAAAATAAAAGATATGCTTCCCTGCCTTATTTCTGCCAGATGCAAATGTGCTCTGTCCTTAACCTCATAGATGCAAGAAACTCTGCTTGAAAACATATGGAACTACAGTGTCTGAATTACTTTGCAACAGCTAAGGACCACAGTCAAGCAGATTTTCCAAAGTGTGGATCATATAATTTTGAATAAAATATATCTTACACCTGGATATCTCAGACCAAAGTCACAGAGACAGCATGTATATGATATAAATCCACATTATTTCTGAAAAGATACATGAAATTTGGAATAAATAAAATTTTAACAACTCAATTCTCCCCCATAACAACTCAACTTTCCTACTGAATTACTTAGCAAACTCTGTCACAGCAAAATGCTACTTGGGAGCTTACTTTTCCAATGGAATCCAGCAGTAGTGTCTGTTAGATCCAGTATACAATGTTACTCTGATCTGTGATGAATTAGAAGAGGAAACATCACCTCCACACTACACCTTGCATGACAACTTTCTCAGCATTACAGCACTGCTGAAACATGTACTAATTCAAAGAGCCGTGCTCTTCACTGAGAAAGAGACTTGCATTTCATCTCCTGAAACATCCCATGCACACTTCCAATGAAGTTGTGATCCATCTGCTTTTCAACAAGTGCCCTAATGAGTCTACCAGCTCTGGAAAAAGTCACCCATATATACACATTCAAAGTACTTCTAGGTAGTGTTGTGTGGGACAATCCATGTGGTGTAGCAATATCTATGTAATATTTTGTTAAATTATCTGGTAAAATTACATTTAATCAAGAGGAGATAAGAATAACCGTTTAAAAGATACTGGTATATGAAACCGTGTTAACTCCAATCATATCCTCTCAGCATAAAGACTAAAGGCTTTTTTGATCGTCTCAGGTTTCATTTTAAAAATGAATATTTCAACCAAGGTTTTATTACTTCCTTTGATTTTAATTACATTGTGTTCAAAATTATCATAACAATTTTACAATAAAAAATAGCAATAAATTCTTTGTCCAGGTAAACTTTAAAGCCAAGATAGTGTTCATTAGAGAAAATAGAAGCAAAATTTACTTCTTTATGTAAAACGTGGGAGATGTTAGATGCTGTAATTATGAAGGTGTAGTTCAGACAGATAAATAAACTGCATATTGTCATGAACAAATTTGTGCAGACAGTTTACGAAGATATCTCAGCTGTAAGATCTTAAAGTTGTATGATAGTTAAAGCTAGTCAGGTGGCTATGCACATTTGCATATAATTTCTTTGTCTGTCCTATCAGTGCCACTCCTGAAAAGCATTTGTGAGACAGTATTGGAACTGTAGCTATTATGGGAAAAGGTGTGAAATAGGAAAGAGTGGAAAAGGCTCAAAGGCAAATTTGGGAGAGACACATGGAAGACAGACAGCTATGTTGAAACAAAGGACTGTAAGGGTTCATGTAAGGGTTGAATTTTGTTGCATATTCCCATTTAGCAGTTTGCACAAAGATTTTGGATTTGACTGGCTGTAAAATAATGTAGGCCACAGTGAACAAAGAACCTTTGTATCTGTTGGACAGTCTGGATCACAATAATGCTCCTTCCAGTGATACAAGAGTTGTAGCTAATAGAAGAGTGTCTTATTACTTTCACTAAGTCACATCTCAATCATTTATGCATTAAGTATTTGCAAATTTGATTGTGATGTTATGCTGAAGGGAAGTGACACACTGCAAGGAAAGAAAGGTTAGAAAGAACCTTTTTTTTTTTTGTAGGATGCAAGGACCTTTTTTGACAGTATTTGTAACTGTTTGGCAAGTGTAGAAATATACAGCCACCAGTGATCCAAAAGGTAAAAAGAACTGGGAGTAAGTAACTGGTTTCAGCCATATAAGAAGTCTGTTGTGATAGCAGAATGTTAAGAATTATGCAAGCACTACATTAATCAGGTTGATGAAAGCTCTGAACAACTGGCCAGATAGCTAATTATCTTCAGAGTGCTGAACCAAGGCATCATATTCTCCCCTGAGAGACTAGCAATGTGGGAGGTAAACAGTTCCATCCTGCTATCCCTCTTCTTCCAATCACTTTGGAAGCTGACACCAAACCAGTCCCCACCATCTCTCTCGGCTCCCAGCTGCCACTTGAGATGGTTTCATCTCCCAGTGTTCACTACTCAGTTTTTAATGTCTCAGAGAAGTGATCCTGCTTCCCAGTCTTCAAAGGAGAGAAACCTCCCTCCCCAGTCTTCCCAATATGTGTCTCTAAATAGGCAAAGACACACAGGCTGGCCACCACCTGAGAAGCAATGAGCAACTGTAAATAGACTCAGTAATAAATTATGTCTTTTTATGCCTCTTAATGGGAGAGAGTCAGATGTGTTCACCCCTTGAATGGACACCAGGGTGCAGATGAGAGAGAGCAAGAAGCAAGTCAGCACCCTGGCCTTTCCTCTGTGGTAGGAGGAGCACTAAGATCCGTAGCCCACATTATCTTGCAATAGGCAGGGGCCTCCGGGCCCCAGAGCAGCAGCAGGTTGAAACAGGCTAGTGGCAGTGAGAATATCAGGCCAAAACAGGCATGTTGGGTGGGCAGGATAGCGAGGCTGCTGGAGAGAAAAGAAACAGCAAATAGTTGAGAAGAGGTTGAGGGAGATAGAGAATCACATACTTGTGTTCAAAAAGATTTCGGTGGAGCTCCAAGAGACAGAAAGACGGGTGGGTCATGGAGACATGCAGAAGGGAACAAAAAATACTGTTTTATGGAAAGTAGAGGTGTTTGGAAGGTGGGTGGAGAGTTGCAGAAGCATCTCCATTTCCTTCCCTCCCATTTTCTTCAGGGTGTTTTTCTCAGAGCTTTTCCTCTCTCTTCTCCTCCCCACAGCAAACAGCCAAGCTGGGAAGAAGAGATTGTCTCTGAACTTAGCAGTTGTGTCTGGGCTCAGAAGACTGATAGCAAACAAGTAAACAGAGCTGACAACTGTGGTAACCACAGGAGCAAAGCCTGCTCAGTGACAAGGATGAGCACTCCTCCAGAGGTAAGGAAATGGGTCTGGCTTGCAGGCTGCTGAGGTACCTTCATCTCACACCTCTCTTTTCCTGCTCCTATCATGCCTACCTTGATCATTGCCTTGGGGAACTGGGGTAGTTAAGTTTTTGACAGTTTGTGTACAGAAAGGGCTTTTCTGGGTCTCAGAATTAATTATGTGGGTTATGGTGTGATGATTTACAGGTCCTTGCCCTTCCTGTTAGTCATCCTAATGGCCATCCTGAGGCTGTATTCAGAACTGTTTGATGCACCGGCCAACAAGTAATAATAGTAGTAGTAATAATAATAATAATGGCATCTTTTAGTGCATCTCCATTCTTTTCAACAAAGTATTATAAGAAAGTACTTACGCAGAAACATATAAATTTTCCTCCACAAACAATTGTGGATAAACATGGCATGCTTTTTGGAATGTGAGGATGACATGGTAAGCCTAATTGCTTCCCATGTAGTGTGGTGTCATTTTTCTGATTTGATGTCTTATATAAATAACTAGTAAAGTCTTATTTGCATATTTACAGGCAAATTGCACAGAAGCGAATTAGGTCAGCATTGCTAAAGCATACAAAACATTCAAGAACAGAGATACATAAACTGTTCTATGTGACTAAATAGTACAAACTCAGAAATAATTTTGTTTAGTTGCAGTAAGAGTTGTTCAGTGTGACTAAGGCTGTAATACAAAAGATAGCTTTATCTTGTCTGCATTTTTCTAGCTGAAGAATTTGCAGAAATGATTGTTTTGTATATCATTCCCATATTTCTGTGATAAAGATCAGACAACGATCATAATTTTAGTTACTGGCCATGGTTACACTTTAAAATTTTAGTAGTCCAGAATATAATTCAGCAGCCTTTCTGTTTCATAATTCACGTTAGCAGAAACTCTACTTTGAACACAGACTAAAATATTTCTCAAATAGCATTGAATGGGCTCAATTTATTGTACTTACGTGAATTGTTGACAAAAGATAAAGTTAAGAAAATTAAGTTTTTTGTGAGTATTGGGGCATTAGTCTGAAAATATGTCATCCACATGAGTAAGGTATAAATGCAATTTGGATAACAACCAAAGTCAGTAATTCATGAATAATCTACAGGCTGAAAAATAGTACCTCTAAATTATCTGATAAATAGTTACGAAAAATAACTCCATTTCTCTCTGCCTGTAATCTCTTTCTTTAAATTTACTTTATTTGCATGAAAGCTAGATGCTCCTTTTTCTGCACCAGCACTAAACTCTGTGAAAATGAAAGGTGAGGAAGAATTATGCAGAGGAATTTTAACCTCCCTTCAGAATTCAGGAATGGCTCAGAAACAGAAAGATTATGCTGAAGGAAAACCAAATTCTTGGACTGATTTAGTTGTTTCAAACAGTTCTTGCTCTAATAACGGTACCTGTTATGATTCTGCTAGCCTAAGTCATGCTCACATTTGAATCAGATGATTCATGTAGTTTATTAATTCAAAAGAATACATTTTATAATTGACGGCAATTATAAGTCTTCTTGTAATGATTTTACAGTCATTTGTTCTCACTTAGCTACAGTGAAGCCATTCAAATTTGAGCACTGGCACATTCTTAAAAGCATGAAAGAACTGAAACTGTACTGGAAATCGCTTTCATCTTCAACTGCATGCAAATACTAATTATTTTTCTCACTCATAAGTGAGAACTATAAGGAAAAGCTCAGTCAGAGACTGAAGTCCTTTTCCACAAGCTTGTTCAAACCATCACTTGTATCTTTATATGGAACATGCTGGATGAGGCAACCAAGCCTCAAAATAAAGTGCTGCTGGTTCCTGCAAGCTATGTAATGTTCCTGCCTCATGTGCCTTGGGAATTTTTATACCCCAGCTCTATTTCCATCTAGTTAAATCCACACTCCTTGGCCAAAAGTCATTGACTTAGGAAGGGTTCTGTATTTCAATGCCTGTGAACCACTTAGTCTGTTGTGGCATAAAGGTGAAGCTCATTCTAGATAAAGAATCTGACAGGGATTTTGCCCAGGTCAGTATCTGTATAAGAGTACTGAAAGAATGGACATTTTCTGCCTAGATTTGTTTAAGCTGTTGTCATGAAAAGTATATATAAGACAACTAAGTATGACTGCCCTCCTCTTTTATCTCTGCTTATGTGCACAAATTCTCTCAAATCCAGACCTCTTTACAGGGGCAAGATTAGAAATATGTTACTTATGGAAGGTAAAGTGTTTGAAGAAAATTTTTATCTTTTGGAGTCACATAACACAGACCATAATCCAGTTTCTAAGTAGAGGTACACAGCCAATTTCCACTCCCTTGTCACTTCTTTTTGGTATGCTATTATTTTGGAGCATACAGTGAGGTACTTATCCAGTTGTTTCATGTTGGAGACTTCAGGAGACAGTCCTGTTTTCCTTACAGATTTTTAAAACTCTATTATTTGATACATTTTGCATTTCAAAAGAAACATAATGTGTAGGCCTGATATAGACCTATTCTTAACCAGAAGTTCATAAGAAATTGCACTGACAGTCTCAAAATACCAATTTCTTAATATCACCACAGTCATGCCACTTATTACTCAAAAGATAGAAACAGATGTCCTCTGATAACATGAAACCAAAGTATTGCAAAATTATAAATATTTCATGGCAGGAACAAGCCAGATTTTCAGTGTGAAAAACAAGAAGTTCATTGCAACAGAGAGGTCAGGATAATTTTGAATGTGAATCACTCACACTCTCCTAAATGGTGAGAAATGAGGGCTTGCATACTGAAGAATAGTTTTTCTTCTGAAAATTAGCTAAGCTAATTTTCCTACAGTTGTGTCTCTGCCATACTGTTAAATTGTGACACTTACTCTCTCACTCCAGGAGTAAAACCTGAAATGTTTTGCTACAGGGACTTATGAAAGGAATTTGGATTTCCTGCTTTTTCATGTACTTCATACACTGTACTTTGCCAGTATGATCATGTTCTGTACCCAGCACCTTCTAACGCCAGGATTCACTTGTATGTACATGTTCTCCATTTAGTTATTCTGTATCCTGCCTAAAGAAGTCAAGAGAAAAGCAGTTAGGAACTTAACCCTTGTTAGCAATTTCCAGGAGTCAAGTAAACTTTTGAGTGGCTTCTGATAATAATTGAATAAAATGCATGTTTGAAGGATAATGAGGTCTCTTATCCTATTGCTTTTCATGCTTCTTGTTCTGTTAGTGTTTTTGTGCAGGTATTGTACATAGTGTATTAGTCCAGAAGATTGACAGCAGACTCATTCTTTTCCTTAGTGCTTCCTTCAGTGAAGGAAGCATTGCTCTGAGGGACCTCATTCTTGTAAGATTTTTCTTCCTTTCTTGTGATTTTTGTCAAGATCTATGTTTTCTAATTTTGTGGTAAAGAACATGGATACTGAGCATGGTGACAAACGCAGTTTACCTGCTGCACGTAAGGGAGCAGCAAGGGCAGAGAAAGGATGACAGTCTGGAACTTGAGAGTCATGACAAGGCAAGGAAGAAGTGATGACTTAACGTGCAAAGGGAGCTCTCCCCACCCAGGATGGAAGTGATGGGTGTATGCAGGTCTGGTGGCAGTAGCCAGGGTCGACCCAGAGTGTAGATTGCCAGGGAAGCCAGTTGTGAGGAGGCAGGTCCAAGGTCAAACTTGCAGAATCAAGTCTGTAGATTAAGGTGAGCATTTAGATCAACGGAATGAATGTCCAGATGAAGACATGGCTGCCAGTGCAGCATAGTTCAGATGGAGACCACCCATGAGAGCTGAAAAAAGCAGCTGCCAAGGGAGGAAGTGGGCATGTCCCCTGAGGCTGCTTCTTGCTTTTCCTCAAAGGGTTACAAGGCTTGACAAGATTTCTCAAATAGCCTTCTTTTCTCAGAGAACCAGGCTTCAACACGGAGCTAAACTTCAGCCTACGGGGATATCATCAGCAAGGCCCTGACACTGGCATGCAGGAGTCTCCAAGTAGCACTTTGATGAGATTTCACAGCTTTGAGATTTACTCCTTGCTTGCTATATCTGAAGTTTTCCATTATCTTCTT
Organism: Acropternis orthonyx; assembly: GCA_035583155.1. Lineage (NCBI taxonomy): Eukaryota > Metazoa > Chordata > Aves > Passeriformes > Rhinocryptidae > Acropternis > Acropternis orthonyx. The sequence goes on from JAWWEU010000001.1 coordinate 28,711,188, forward strand.
GTTTTGTTCCCCTTCTGCCTCCCTTTTCTTAATGTATATTCTTATTCAGTCATTCCACTTTTCATTTTTCTTATTTCTTTCCCTTTCCTTATATTACCAGCACACATTCCCATGTCTGTTCTTTTGTAAACTGCTGTTCTCCAGTCCTGTGTACATTAAACTATGCAGAAGGAGTGAACATGTGGAGTAAAAGTCATCTTATCTAACTATCCATGTAGGTGTTAGGGGTGTATCCTAAAAGAGTAATCTAGTTTCCTTTGCACTCAACAGAGAAAAAGACAGGTAACTCCAGAGGGTGCTTCAGCTCATCTTAAGACAGATATCTAAAACAGAAGGTGTACTCATAAGGTGCCTAGCCTTCTCCACTGACTACAAAGACACACCTACGTTATGAACACAATTAAATTTAAGTGAGATAAAACCTGTTTGTATATAAGATTTTCTCAGTGACTTACAGCTTACTGCAGTTTGCAGAATAGAGCAAATCTTTTCTCTCACTTGAACTGAACAAGAGGGTTGCAGTACTTACTTCTTGTGGAGAAATCTGAAATTAGTGCTCAGGTTGCCAGGCTGTAGCAGAATAAAGAGCCACCAGTCCTAGACATCATGTCATTGTCTTTATGGACTCAAAAAGTCTTTGATATCTTCAGAAGGTATATGCAGGGTGATTCCATAAACCAGAATGAATTATGGAGGGAAAAGCCTCCTCATAGCAAGCTGGATTTTCAATACATACTTCGTAGCACAGTGGAACAGTTGTAGCTTGAAAAGGCAGGGAAACAAAGAAAGGGAGAAAGCCCCTGGGAGTACAGTGACTTAGATGACTTGGATGACTACTGGTGTTCTGGCACTAGTCCTGTGAGTGATTTTCTAGTAGATTAGGTGGAAGATGGACTGTATTATCAGTGCTAACTTTAATATGAATTTTTCTTTCTTAATTTTTTCTGTCTCTTCAGACCTGTGACCAGGAGCTGAGAACATGTGCAAAGAAAGAAAGATGCCTTCAGGGGAAAAGCCTACTTCTGTGTACACTTATTCTCAGTACTGTCCTTGGCTTTACAGCGCTTATCACCTACATCGTGATGACTTGTACTCTAGGTATAATATGGGATATCCTTTTCCCTTCTTCCTCATCCACCCCATTTGTAAGACCCCTTTCTCTCCAATCTGCCTCTGCTGTGTACTAAGCTTAGTGTCAGTGTTAAGAACCAGACTCTCAGTCTCTCCAGGAACCATAACACCTCTTGTAAAAAAAGCACACTTTTGTACCTCTTCCTTGGGTCAGAGTGGGAGAGATCCACCACATCTGTCCTCCTCCTCTGCCTGCCATTTATCATGTCTGAACCCAGTTTTTAGGGAAAGCATCATTATATTGCCTTGCATCTCATCAACATGTTCTGCTCTGTCTATAGTCACTTCTAGGAAACTGAACTGAATCTGATATTTGGAGCTTCTCCTCCACCTTTTCATCTCTGACTTAAGTCTAGTCCTGGTTTTCTAGCACAGATCAGTGCAGTCCCAGTGTAAACTGAAAAGTCATAGTGTTTTGCTAATAGAGGAAGCTGTGAGCATAGACCAGAAGTATTAATTTTCCTTTCAAATTTGCTAAAGAACTATATAGAGAATGGTTCATGACAATGTCTGTGCATATAAAATGCTCAGTACTGAAGGCACATTTATATTGGTGGATACAGACATCCCCAGCTCCAAAATAAGCCCTTTTTACTCTTTACCTAGCATTTTTCTATTCATCTACCTGACATTTTTCTTTATATCTTGTTATATGTTGGAGACCATTCACTACATAGACCAAGGAAAAGCTGTTGGTTTAGATCTTGTCTTTTTCAACTCTGCCTACCTCCTCCCATGTCAACTATTCAAATTGTAGTATGCAAAGCCTCACTTTGATTTACAGGTGGCTACTTCAGTAAATAGTTGATCTGATCTGATGTTGATACAAGGCACTGAACAAAATGAGAACCAGTGATTTGCAGCAGTTTAGATAAAGAGAGTCATAAATCAAAGCAGATATTATAGAATGCTTTTGCCTTCTTTTAAAAAATGCCATTGCTGAGAAATGCTTACTATGCTTGAAAAAAACCATGTTTTAGTCTTACAACCTTACTTTTGCTGTGCTATGTTCTTCTTTTGCATCATGTATTGACACCACAGGTTGCTTCTTGTTTGTTGTTTGGCCAAATTTGGCTGACTCAGAGAAAAGACACTGAGAAGGCAGAATAATCCAACCTGTGACTGCCTAGGTAGCACAAAGAGAGGACACCACCTCTAGACTGGTTACTTTTTCTTTATTTGAAGAATCTCCCTTACAAAGTGCAAAGACAAGCTTTTTGGGAACTGAAGGACAGAACATACTTCACTCCATATTCAGCAAAAACTTACAAGGAATTCAACACTCTGCATGCAAAGAAGTTTGTACAAAAAATAAATTTTTTGGAGCAAATGTCTCACAAAAAACCTCCTTTTTTTGGCCTTTATTTGGTTTTTTTCTCTTGTTTGTTTGTTTGTTTGTTTTGGGGTTTTGCTTGTTTGGTTTTGGGGGGGATGTTTCTTGTTTGTTTGGTTTTGTTTGTTTTGGGTTTTTTTGATTGTTTGTGGTTGTTCTCACTCTCCACTGTTACTGCACAGTTGTCTCCTATTTACTTCCTCTCCAGGATCCTGTGATGCTCAGCCAGGCCTTGCTCTGTTGAAAAGACTCCTGAATTCTAGGAATGACTCTGTAGAACCCTGCGAGGATTTCTACAACTATGCCTGTGGCAGCTGGAAAAGCAAACACTCAAGCAGAACCACAGAAGAATCGCTAAATGTATTTGATGTGTTGTTGGAAGAAAACCTGTTGATCCTGAAAAGGCTTTTAGGTAGGGACAAATGATCCATGTGTTTCCTTTGGCATGGACCTCAGTTAGAGCTGGGAATACTGGTGACTGAGAGCACAAGCATTCCTAGCAGGAACTGAGTCCCATCTCTTCATTCTTCTATCATTACAGGTACAGATTTATTTTTGAGCGTTATCATATTACAAAAGCTGCATTTCGAACATTTTAATTACCCTTGCCAAGTGTAACAGATGAAAGTTACATTTTAAAATTCTGACAGCAATCCAACCTATTTTCCTGTTGTCTGGTAAAAGTAGGCTCTTGTTGCTGTGCTTGTCTGAATGTGCACTCTGGTGATGTGTCCTGTCTCCATGTGGGACTGAAGCCTAGATATGAATCAAATTCCTGCTGTACTCCTGTTCCCATACAAAGAATCTCACATATTTATCCTCAGGAAGAGTTGTGGCATTAGAAGGCCCCCGGCTTTGAGTCACTGTGGGAAATGTGGATGTATTTATTAAAATGTTTTGAATCAAAATGTAGTCTTTTCTTACAACCATTTTCTGCTTTAACACTGTCCCTGCTTCTTTTTTAACCTACTTTTCTAATTTTTAATCCATTTTTTTTTTCCTCAGAGAGTCCACAGTTTGGGATAAGAGGCTCAGCCAAAGAGAAAGCAATGCAATTCTATCGTTCCTGCATGGATACCAAACGGATAGAATCCCAAGGAGCTCAGCCATTGAAGGATCTCCTAAATCAGGTGAGTGTTAGTGCTATTTTCTCTCCCCATGGAAGCTAATTACTGCAGGGAGAAGAAAAGTGTAGAGTTAGGGTCATATGGTCCTACACGATGTAATTTTTCTAGCAACTGGCCCAGAATAAGCTCATGGTTCACAACACAACTTCTATATGATAGATCTTCTAGCTTTAAACTCAGGTTCAAAATCTGATTTTCTGACATCAGGTAACTGAACCTTTTCTCATAACCCTATATGATACTAAAGGATGCTGCAAAGAGGGATCATGGTTAACCTCAGAAGCTCAGTTCAATAGTATCTGACTTACAGGCCAGGGAACATCTTGCAAATGGGTGAAATTTTTGTGTCTAAAGTCTGATGGCCATCCAGTAGTCCAGGTTTCCAAGGCAGCTTGTTTGAAAAAGAAAATCCTTCCCTTTCCATTCTGGGAGACTCCTCTAAGTGTCACATAGGGCTGCACATCTTCCTGCCAGCAAAAAGCATTTATATCCAGTCTCCAAGGAGGATGCAGAACTTTCCCTCAGAAGAAACAGTGACTACAGGCCTACCTGTGAATCTGCTTGTCAGGAAGGTGGGACCTGTAATTCCTAATCCCTGGTTGTTCTGGTAGTTGGATGGCTTTAGAAAAACCAGACCACTTTCTTCTCTCCTGCTTATCTAGCTTTTTTCCTGCACACCTTGCTCTGCTGATTAATTGTAATTCCTTGTCATTTTGCAGTTCATTGCTTTGCGTAAGGGAAAGTATCAGGTCATTTTAAAGCCATCAGGGTATGTAGAGATCTTCATGAGTTTCCCCTGTTGCTATTTGGCTTGCTGCTTCTCAGTTGTCATAATGACTGAGCTCATAGGTATGAAAAAAGTTTTATAAATATGGATGAAAAAAGTTTTATAAATATGGATGAAAAAAGTTCTCACCTGCAGCCTTGCTATCTCCCTCTCTCCCTCTCTAGGTTGGTGGATGGAGTATCACAGGTGTGGAGGAAACAAAAGATTTTAATGAAACTCTTCAGATTCTCATGGGCAGATACAATACCTTTCCCTTTTTCAGAGTCCATGTGGGACCTATTCCTTCTGACCCCAAGACCAATATTATTCAGGTGAGCGTGCTAAAGAAAGAACACTATCAAGAAGTACTGTGAATAAAGAGTCAGACCAAGGCTTGCTCAATTTAAGCCTATATTCTTCTCTGAACAAAGTTTTCCTAAGTTTCAGTAAAACTCTTGATTTTATTATATAAAAAGCATTTATTTCTGGAAAATGAGCATATGAAAAAGAATAAATTGCTTACTTTTTCTCATCTCTTCTGCCCAACAGTGTAGTTTGCACTATGTCATAGAAGAGGCTGGCTCTTCTTATATTCACGGGTATGACCAGTAAAATAACAGGCTTGAAGTGCTAAGTGTCTAATGCACATAGTGTACTTAGAATTTTGCATCTCACTGTTGTGGTCTCAACCTGGTAGGCAGCTAAGCACAACTGCTCATTCACTGCTCCACCCAGTGGGATGGGAGAGAAAATCAGAATGGTTGAAGTATGAAAAATCATGGATTGAGAAAGACGGTTTAATAATTTAAAGGGAAAAAAAGAAAAGAAAAAAAAGAAAAATAAGAAGTGATGCAAGAAAACCCCAATTGCTCTCCACCAACTGACCACTGCCCAGAGTTCCCAAGCAATGGCAGGCCTGGACAACCTTCTTCACTCCCACTTTTAATGCTGAACATGATGATATATGGTGTGGGTGATCCCTTGGGGCAGTTGGGATCCTCTGTCCTGGCTGTGACTCCTCCTAACTCCTTGTGCACCCCCAGCCTCCTCACTGGTGGGGGGAGGTGAAGAGCAGAAAAGACCTTGAGTCTGTGTAAGAACTGCTCAGCAATAACTAACAATAAAACCTCCCTTTGTTATCAACCCTGTTTTCATGACAAATCCAAAACAAAGCTCCATACAAGCTACTATGAAGAAATCCAGCTGTCCCAGCCAAAACCAGTGCACCATGTGAAAATAATTAACAATGTGGTTTACATTTGAGTATCAGTCACCACATCTTCTCAATGAACTTGTAAACGAGCTGCAGAATATGACAGATCCACAAAAATTGCTTAGCAAACATTTTCCAAAAGTAGAAGAAATGTATTAACATTCCAAATTCTGTAATACAGAAACTACCATAGCCTGTGGAACATATCCTCATGTTTCCAAGGCTTCTGGAAATAACGAGATGTTCTTCCTTTACTCGTTTTTGCAGATCGATCATCCTGAGTTTGAGTTGCCACCTGAGAGTGAGTTCAAAGAGAAAAATTATCTTGAGGTAACATATCAGAGGCTGAAGAAAGGTAAAAATAGCTATTTGGTAAAGGGATCTCCTTGAATTGCCTCCTGGTTCAGAGTGGTCTGTTTCCATGGGTTACGGTCAGTGACCTCTGAAAATGCCTCCAGAATGAATTCTCTGCAAAACTCTACTTTTCCAAAAAGATAGTTTGTAAAATGTAATCCATTTTAGATTTCAAATTTAAAACTTGTATAGAAACAGAATGCTAAAATTTTAATTTGTATTTGCCAAGTAATATGAACCTGGACTTCCCTTTAGGTTTCACCTTGAATGAATGTTTTTTAAAAAGCTCTTTGTCCAAAGTAAGGCTTTATAACATAATCTGTGTATACAATCTGTGTATTGAGGAGAGTTATTTTAAAATGTTTAAACATAAGCTGAGGAAACAAGCTCTTTAACCCTTGGAGTTTTTGTAGCAAAGTTAATTTGACATTTTTCTGAACTTCGTAAAAACTGAGTTGATTTCAGTTTCTCAGTCTGAGTCGTTCAGAAGGTTCTCAAAGAAAACTAAGCCTGTCTACATGTCACAGGCATTCCTTTGGTCCCTCATAAAGATAAAAACAAGAAGCTGACATTTTCTCTCCATCAGAAATATTGGCTCATTATATCACTACATTTCTCTCTTTTGACTCCAGAGGTGGCAGGCCTGCATCTCTAAAATTATTCTAGTATTTAAAGTAATGGTAAGCTGTGACAAAAATAATCTCTTGGGAATTCAATGTTCTTCACTGAGAGAGGAACTGTGTACCTGACAGACTGTACTCCACACAAAGAATTACATGTGAATGTTGCAGTGAGAAGACAGTTTTAGAGACAGGTCTGCAGAAGTTTTGAAAGAATGAAGCTTGAATGGTCAAGATGGATGGATGGATGGATGAATGGATGGACAGATGAATGGGGTGACTAATTTTCAGTCATGTTTCTCCCACTGATAATACTCTCTGTATTGCAGGTTCTTCGTGTGTATCTTTCATATTTGAAGAAGCTAGGGATCCTGCTTGGAGGGACACAGGATGGTCCCCCTGATTCCTTTTCCCCTACGTTGGCCTTCATCTCTAACCTCCAGCAAGTTGTCACCCCACTGAAGCAAAGACGGGAGAGGGGGATGCTGTTCTTTCGCACCACCATCAGGGAGTTACAGGTATCTATATACCTTAGAACTTAAGCAACATGATTACATGTGACATTCACATTCTGAAGATCCAGACCAAAAGACACGTGAAACACTCCATTTAGATGCAACTGTCTTGCAGCTTACACTTGGAGCCTGTTGAGCTTGAAATAATCTATTAATTTATGATCTTTAACTGACAGCAGTTGGATTTTTTCAGGCCCAAAACTCTCTCGCCTCTCCAGTCAGTGCTAATTCCCTTTAAAAAGTCAATTCTCCTTTTCTGCTACAATCAATATACACAACATAAAACCAGTTGAACTTGTTGAAAGTATCACTTAACATTATTAGAAAGATTATCCCATTTCCTATTTGTTTCTTGTGAGTCCATTTAGATTCATAGTTCAGCATGTAAACTTTGTTTTACTTCTAGGAAAATGCACCTGCCATTGACTGGCTGTCATGTCTCCAGGCTGTCTTCCATCCTATGCCAATGAACCTCTCTCAGCCACTTGCAGTGCACGACATGGATTACTTAAGAGGCATGTCACAGCTCATCAAAAAATGGCACAAGGGAAGGTAGGAGTGGTCAACACCTATGCTGCAGTTGTTCATGCCCCACAAAACATTTACTTCAGATACCATAAATTAAATAAGTCTGTGTTAGAGACTGCTGAATCCATTAATCTAACAATTGCAAGGCCGCTGTGGCTCTGTATCCATGGACTTGGCCAGTACTAAGGCTTAGCATATATTCCCAATAGACTTGCATATTCATGTAGCATATATGAACAGAGATATAAAAATATACATATATGTGTGTGTGTTTGTGTATGTGTGTGTGTGTGTGTGTGACACAGATCAACAGAAAAGGAACACAGTGCCTTTGCTGGCACCCACCCACACATAGCACTAATACAAACATGAACAGCTCAGGCAGACTGATCCTATTTCTCAGCTCTGGCTAGTCAGCAATGGTCTATACGAGTGAAATATATATATGCACACACACAATATGGATCACTCTATTTACTGGTCTTAGATATTCAGTCTGCCCAGGAGCCAGCCCTAGACACCCTGGTGTCCACAGCTGATGGCACTTGCATATATCACCAGGATATATGTGCCCCTAAGTCTCGCAGCCCCACTTTGGTTGCTGATACTCTGGTCTCTTCTGGTTATAAACACACACATATAAGCAGATCTCTCCAGCAGCTGGTCCAAACCACTACTAACTCCAATAGCCAAGTCTCAGACCTCTTCTCTGCCCAGCAGCCAGCTTGAACGAAGTCCCTCAAGTACTCAACTCTCAGACTTATTGTCTCTCCAGTATTCAGTTTCATCTCCACACACAGTGAGTAGAATGTTATTTAAGAATAGCATTTAATATCCTGGTAACCACGTGCAGGACTCAGTCAGACAGACACCTTGGCAAGCCACAAGTTTACACCAAACCATTCCTTCTTACCACCTTTCCTCTCCATTTTCCCACATATGTTCTCCCAATCCACCATGACCCTTCCCTTTCCCTGCCTTTGGTCCTTCCCATACACATGCCATAAGTAAGTCTCACAGAAACCCACAAACCTCTCAAAACATTCTATAGTTTTACCGCGTCCTAAAAATTATCTTTCTCTTACTTCCCATAAAGAACCTTGTGCCCCTGCAGGCAATTACCCCTCTAGTCTCCATGGTATTCTGGGGAGTTTCTTTGGTTGGCTCATGTCAAATCCTCCTCCTTTGACAACCCCAGGTGTAGTCCATTCAGAGTACTTTATTGTCATTGTTCAGGTCCCTAGGGTTCCTTGTCTCCAAGTTACTCCTCTGACACTTGTCTCGCCTCTGTGCTTATAATGACTAGCCTTCAATCTTCCTCTTTAAATGTCATTTTCCTACAGGATCCTTCACATTTATATGATTGTTTGTCTGGTTGGGAATCTCTCCCCAGCCCTTGACAGTCGATTCCAAGATGCACGCCTGGAGCTATATAAAATTCTTTATGGAAAAATGGGGTCTAGAATGGTAAGTTAGCCTTTAATCATCTTCTTCAGTCTCCCCAGCAGCTAAACACCCTAAGTCATGTCTCCTGAATGTTCTCATGATGCCTTGTCTTTACGAAGTTTCTTAGATTTGGAGAGGAAATCTGCTCTCACTGGACCATTAACTACTTCCTTTTTCTCAAAGAAATGTGTGAGCATACATGAGGCACGAAACTTTACAGAGCTAAGTGAACTGTATCACGGAGTAGTGAACAAAATATAGATGGTCAACTTTCTTCTGTGTATTTTGCTCAGCTAGCATACAAATCTTCATCCTGAGTGAAACTAAATGGCATAAAACCTAAGGAAGTCAGTGTTTTACTTGATTAAAGCTTTCTGAGATAGCTTAAATAGAACTACATCACTTATTCACTGCTGTCATTTTTAGATGTCAGTGTGTATGCTACTGACTGCGCCATCTACATATCTTTTTACTGACTTCATATTTATTTATTCTCACTCTCATGTGTCTGTATTTCTTTCTCTGTTCTTACAGATCCCAGATGAGCGCTGGAGGAAGTGCTTGACTGATACCAGCTCATTCTTTGGGCCAGTTCTAGGGAAGATGATTGTGCAAGAAATTTTCCCTCAGCAGACCAAGAAACTTGTAGGTATTCATCATCTTAACCTTCAAGCAGAGTTCAGCTTCACCTTTCTTTTTTGACATGCCAACTTAAGACCACATCAAGGCAGCAAAATCATGTGTAGGTTTTATGCCTTTTTACATATTCCTGTGCTTATGCACTTTCCTTCCTTTTTTGGGAATGAGACATGTCAGAACAAGACATTGCTGTCATTGCTAGAATAATCAATGCTAAATACCAGTTATGACCTTTTTCTCAACTGTTTGCAAAGTTGTATATGTGTGTCACCAATAGCTGTGATAGCCTTACAAGTACATTCAATCTCAGTCTGCTCCGTGGAATAACAGTTAAGTATTAACAGTATTCCTCATCAATATGATATATTTCAGTAAGTTTTTCAATTGCAAAACAATTAAGCAGTCATATGACCAGTTGTACAGAAAGAAATCAATGCCAAAGCATTCTGAGTGTATCTACAGTAAAAGGAGATGTTAGTGCAGGCATCAGGTTTTATAAAGAATTTGCTGCGTATAAAGTCACAAGAGTAACTAATACCAAGAAAAGTTAATTGGAAAACCAAGACTGCATGTAATGAAGCATTAAGTTGAATGAATAAAGCACAGTTTTGAGAAGGAGTGGTTCAGGTTGCCATAATTTTGAAAATGGAGACAGCAGGATGAAATACTTGCTGGTACTGAATTTTCAATTTATTCAAGAAGAGGGTGGGAAATTATTTGGTCCATTCCTATTCCAAAAGGAATCAGTTGAAAAGGAGTTGTCTCCCTCCTAGTTACTGTGAGAGACAAGATGAAAAGGTGTGTGGGAGAGAATAGTGAGCCCTGTGAGGAAAAATCATATGCCAAATAACTGAAGCCTCAATCACTGTGGAAACTGAAACCTCTTTCATCACAAAAAGAGGAGATTTCCCCCAGTTATTGCATGGTTGAATTGCTGGAACATGGGAAGCTGATACCTAAGTCTGAATAATGTTTTTCTGCAGTTGTGACCATGCCTTCTTTTCTCCCTGGCAGGCTGAGCAGATGTTCTCTGAGATCCAAGACGCTCTCTATGACCGACTGGATCAGCTGGAGTGGATGGATGAACAGACTCGTCAAAACGCTAAAACCTTGGTGTGTGCAGAAGGCAGAGGTTACTAAGGCCTTCCTTTCCCTCAAGCCTTTGGAGAAGGAATGGAAGAGACCTGCACCTTCACATATTCCTACCCGCTTCCACAGGCACACAATCTCAAATACATATCTTATATATATTAAAAATTGAGGGTGGTTTTATAAGTGCCATCATATATGTGTACCTACATTGATGTGTAGGCATAGAGAGGCTCAGTTTTTCTCTGTCTACGGGGAACTCTGCCTCAATGGTATTGAGATACACTTCAGTTTTATACACCTAGAGAGGTTAAAAGTGATAAAGTTCAATGGCAGAAGACAATGCTGTAAAGAAGAACAAAAGTAGAACATTAGGCCTCAGGCCATAGAGTTAAGAAAGCAGAAACAGAGTAGTTGTGATTTTGAAGGTCTGACTCACAGATCAAGTTTTCATTGTTTAGAAACAGTAAGTAAAAGGACTTGCAGAATGTAAAGCCTCCTATTGCTCATGTTTCTTTTTGTTTGTTTGTTTGTTATTATTTTAGGTTTCCAAACTACAAGTGGAGATTGGTTATCCAGCTCACATACTCCAGACTGCCAAAGTGGACCTGGAATACCAGAATGTGAGCTATATAATGTAAACATTCCTGCCTCATTATTATACAGTTTACCTGTACCAGCTGCTATCTTGTCTGCTTATAAAAGAGGCTATGACCTCTGGAGCTATGCACATTTCCTACTGTTAATTTTTTGGGAACATATGGGCCCAGAGGACCTTTATCTGTTGCTTCTATGTTGTTGTCTATGCTGTCTCATACTTAGAGTGGCTGACCTGATTAAGTAATTTTCAATCTGCTGGTATTTTCTGTTTGGCCTGCAGATAACATTCCTGTTCTATCTTAAATTGAAGGTCTTTAGAACTGGGAGAGAAAAAAATCTGTAACTATCCCATTGGTTTCTTTTTTTTTGAGTAACTCTTTTTTGACCCATGGGACCTTTCTTTTTCTCATACTGTTCAATTCATTCCTCACTTATGCCCTGTCACATTACCTGTCTCTTCCCTCAGCTGGAGATAAATGAAGACACCTTTTTCCTCAATGTGGTGGCTTGCTTGAAGGTACTGAGGGAAAACTCCTACCTGAAACTCCTTCAGCATCACCCACAGAATAAGTAAGTCAGAAAGTTATATGAAAAATATAACAGAATTACACAGTTGTGAACTGACTCAGGTTGGAAAGGACTTGTGGGGATCACCTAGTCCAATCCTCCTGCTTAAAATGGGATCAGCTAGCACAGGCCACTCAGGACTGTGACTAATTGCATGTCTATGTCTCTCTTCTGCTGTGGAAGGAGACGGAGAGCAAGTGGGGAGCAGTGGCCAGAATTGGACACTACTTCCAAATGTTGTTTCACCTGCTCTGAAAGTTGTCACAGATGTGTATTGCTGCACCAATCTTTAAAAAACCTTGACCTGGGCAGCCTGTCTTGTGTTCAGCTTGAGCACATGCTGCCAAAATACCCCACCAGTGTGGAGAGAGCCCCAGACTCTTGAAAACACTCCACTTTTTTTGCCCATGCACTCTTGAGTCAGGGGGATGGTTGGTTCTCCTGGACTTCACAGCAAAGCAAGCAGAGCACTGTGATGATGTGAATGCTGGCAGGGTCTGCTCAAAGGCAGGACATAGGATGCTTAAGAAGGCAGACAGCATTGTCAGACGTGCTTAGGGCCTTACACCTCCTGAAGAGTATTCTGTGCAGGACTTCACAGGAGGTTACTAATCTTGATTTACTTGACAGGAAAATTGTGAGGGAGAATCCCTTCATGTGTATGAAAACGAAGCCATAAGCTCTGACTGTCGGTAAACAAGTGAAGGTTTGTTTTGAACACCTGTAACTAGATAATGTGAGTTTCATCACTTGCTGGTGCTGCATGAACAGTTGCACTGAGCACACTAGTTTTGCAAGCTCAGTGGAGGAAAGGTGTAAGGTTTGAGATAAGGAGTTAATACACTCTCTAAGTTATTTTATTTTTTTTTACTTCTAGGTGGCATGTGTACCCCTGGAGTGTGCATTCGTACTACTCAATAAAGCACCACACGGTGGTCTTTCCTGCTGGAATGTTCCGCAGCCCATTTTTCCACATGGAGTTTCCCAGGTATGGAGGGGCTGCAAAGGTGGAAGCTGAATGTAGTCCCTGGGCTGCACCATGCTTCCAGAAAGTATCTTAATGGGTCTGTCTTTAACTTCTTTTTATTGTCACATCCCAGAAAGATACAGCAAAGGGGGAAAACCAGCTTTTTCTAAAGCCAGATGGATACTGCTTTATGAATTCTGAAAGAGAGCGATTGTTGACTTTGCTGGAGCAAAATCAGAATCTAGGTGAAACTAAACTAAGCCAAGTGTATTACTTCAGAGCAAAGAGACAGAAGTCTCATGTAGGTTAACTGTAAAAAAGGTATTTCCCCTTTTCACCTCATTTTCTAGATTCCAAGAATTCCTAAAATCTAACCCATAGAAACCTAACCCAGAGAAAACAGGAACCTCACAGAGCAAATTCTTGTCAGAAGTCTTTTCCAACTGTATCACAGTTCTTTTTTTTTCTTTTCCCCAGTTTTTTGGGGTTTTTTTTAAGAACTCTTTTCTGTTAAGCAAATAGATTTTTACTTCTTAGTCTTCCCCTGCAACAATGACACTTCTGTAGACCATATTACTCTGGCTGTGTTCTTTCATCATATGCAGCAGATCTCTTAAACAATATTTTTTCTGATATTCTTACTCTCAGCTTCTTATTCCTTTTGTATTCAGTGTTAGTAAAATACATTTTTCTTACTGTCACCTCAGTTAAGTAGACTGATAAGACAAAATTGATCAGCTTTTGGTGAATTGGCACAATATCATTTTCTCAGATGATGCTCCAGAGTTTAAACTTTACTGGCAAAAGCCAGTTCAGGGGACTGTGAGGATAATTTTTAAAAGAAGAAGTCAGAAAAGCAGTACAGTTGTTATAGTACCATAGAATCATAAAATGATTTGGGTTGGAAGCACCTTGAAGATCATCTAGTTCCAATTCCCCTGCCATGAAATGGGACACCATCCAGTAGACCAGGTTGCTCAGAACCCATCCAACCTGACCTTGAATGCTTCCAGGGTTGGGGCATCCACAACTTCTCTGGGCATTTGTAAGTCATCAGCTTCTGAATGAGCAACTTTAAGAGAAGACAAATTGTTCTTGTCACTTCCTACTGAGATCCCATTGATTTAATAAGGATCTAGTACAATAATTTCATGCTCCAGCAGTGCTAATCCATGCACGAGAGGAGAGAATGAGCCCATAATTTCATATAATAGAAATTAATTTTGAGTGCACTCTTCCTTGTGTGACTATTTGTAAATTCATTGCCTAGAATCATAGAAATTTCATTTGGAAAGAACTACTAGAGGTCTGTAGTACAATCTCTTGGTAGTAGCAAGATTGTCAATGTAATTGTAGTCAAACCTTCACTATTTTAATTTGCCTTGCCAGTTCTGTATATCATTTCTCACTAGACAACTGTTGCAAAATTACTTCTCCAAACATTCTGCTTTTATACGATTACATTTACAGTTGCAGTTTGTGGCAAAAACAGGGGGTAAATAAGGACATATTTCAACAACAATAGGTGTCATTAGAGTGCATAAAGGCAGAATCTCGTTCATAGACTCTTCATTATTATGATGGCTTATTAGCTACAAATACATTAAAAGAAGCCCATTTTAAGCATTGGTAGGATAATTTACACTGATATTTGCATTTTTGCGTGTCTGAGTGTCAGTACATAGGAAGTGTTTGTGCTGTCAGAGTAGAATGCTCCTAAGGAGTCCCCAGTTGAGCTTGGTAGCTATAAAGAATGCTCAACTGCCCTCTTTTTCTTTTCAAAAGAACTCTTTTCATCTTTCTTTTTCAGTGCTGTGAACTTTGGAGCCATTGGGGTCTTCATGGCACATGAAATTCTTCACTCATTCTATGGTTATGGTGGGTATTGGCTGTGGTGTCTTTCTTTACTCTTCTGGGTCCCAATGGTTCTAGTCCTTATTTTAATGTATACATATATTATTAAGGTAGATGAAATTAAAGAAACCCTAGTCCAGTCCATGCTGACTACTAAGAAGAATCAGTGATTAATGTGAGGAACACAGTTGAATGCCATAAATAGCTTTACTTTCTGGGATTTTTCCCCTCCACAGTGTTGCCTGAGGGCTGTCCTGCATGCAACAGGAGTGCACTACAAAAATCTATAGACTGCTTGGTTGAACAGTATGAAAGCTACAGTTTTAATGTCAGTGGGACCTTTACACTGTTGGAGAATACAGCTGACACTGGAGGGCTTGCCATTGCTTACCAGGTATTGTAGTTTCCTTCTCTGTTCTCATAATCTCACCACAGAACTCAGCTGCCATGTCACAAGATTGCTCTGTTGTATCCCTCTCCTACGTGCTGCTCGTGTTCCAGATTCCTTGCACACCTGTGCCAGTGAAGCCTGAGTTCCCTCTGTTATCCCAGACATAGGTTCCTCACAAAGCTTTGCTCATAACCTCACTACTTCCATGTAAGACAAATTCTGCCCTTCATTGTCTTTACTTCCCCATTTATATCATGCATACAAAAGCATGTTATTATTTATACGTTTATGTTATACTTGAGACATGAAGCAGAATTCTGTGTTGTGGTTAAATGATTCCATAATGATGTTTTCAGCAATAGTTTAGTCTAGAGAGAATTTTTGATTTCCTCATGCAGTACTTCAGCAGTTTGATTACTGAGGGTGCTGTGAGATCTCCAGGACTAAGATGGTACTTCTACATTCTTGCACAAAGAATTATAGGAATTAAGTCTTTTAATTTATACTCAAATATTTGGGAATTGCTTTGAAAGTAGTTTTCATTCTTTCATAGTGCAGTTGCCACAACTATAGGTGTGGTAGTATCTGAAATGGGAAGGAAAGGAATGATGTTATTCTCCTGTGTCAGAGTTATTAGGGGCATGGCCAGCAGCAGAGAGTGGCAGAATGAGGAGAGTGATACAATCTTGCTAATTTATTAAATATACATTAGATTGATAGGTTTCATTGACAGAAGACATGAGCTTGGGGTACTGTCTGAAGGAGGATTTATTATTATCCATTTTCTCTCTCCACAGGCCTATAAGAATTGGCTGAAAAAGAACAAAGAAGAGAAGGATTTACCTAAGATTGGACTTTCACATGATCAAATTTTCTACCTCAGTTTTGCTCATGTAATGAATTCTAAGCTAGTCATTGTCTTTCTCACTCTCCATTATTAGTTGTCTTGCTTGATATTCAATCACTTTTCCCCCTCTTCACCAAACTGGGAATGACCAATGATTCTGTGACATCCAGAAAATTATGTAGAAACTAAAATTCACAAATAGGTCCCCTAGCCTGTTACGGATTCAAAGCTAACAAAAGGCCTGTCTGCAAATACATCTTTTACAAAGATCTGAATGATACCAAAATTAAGTCAAGCTGTGTCAGGGAAAGCACGCTTCATTGCCAGCTTCTGAGTAGGGTTTTTTTTTTGCTGTTACGAGAATTCTTACACATGAAAAGTGAAATCTTACTAAAAAGGTCATGTATCTGTCCATCCCTTCCTCCATTCACCTTTCTGTCATGGTGAATAACTAGATGTCTTATCATTCTGAATGACTGGTAATGAAAAAAAGAATTTCAAGTGTTGTTTAGAGATAAAGAACTAGAAGTACATGTACACATAGTTTGGTATTTCTGTAGGAATCTGCTTTAAGGATTTCTGCAAAGTTGTGCAATTTTGCATAGCTGTGCTGTCGAGTTCCTTGTGATAGATCACTGGATTTTGGAAAGGAAAAAGAGCCAGAATAAAGATCTGAGCATGGTTGGCAGCCATGTAAGCTTGTTGCCTTGTTTACTCCAGCACCTCAGACATGTGCAGAGGTTTGAGGAGCCTTAAGTCTTGATCACATGAGGACTTTCAGCCAAACTGACTTTTCTATTTTACTTCCTTTCAGGCAATGTGTGGATACCAGAATCCAGAAAAAGTACAGGCTTTCCTGAACACAGACCCACATAGTCCCTTGCCACTTCGTGTCCGTGGGCCTGTCAGCAACAGCAAGGACTTTTCCAAGCACTTCCACTGTTCCAGTGGATCCCCAATGAATCCAGACAACAAATGCCGCATCTGGTAATCTGCATGGAAAAGGAGGAAGAGAGATATGACCTCAGGGAGAAGAAGGCCTGACCATGAAAGTATGACCATCTTCTCAGGGCCCCTAGAGTGACAGG
Organism: Acropternis orthonyx; assembly: GCA_035583155.1. Lineage (NCBI taxonomy): Eukaryota > Metazoa > Chordata > Aves > Passeriformes > Rhinocryptidae > Acropternis > Acropternis orthonyx. The sequence continues at coordinate 28,728,263 of JAWWEU010000001.1, forward strand.
GTGCTCTTACTCACTCCTTTGCCTTTCTTTTCTTGTTACCCTCTCCACAGAAGTTGATGGTAGGGAAATTCTTAAACTGAGCTCATAAGTGAAGAGTCTCCTCCAAGGCTCTCAGAACTCTGTCCCAGATGTGACAGCTCTGGAGTTTACCAAGTCTCAAGGCAGCATGACAAGAGACCTAGCCAGTCTCTAGAAGGCAGCAACTTCTGAGCAGTTGTAGACAGAAAGACTGTTACATTATTTGTCCCTCTGTTCAGTGCATTTCCCTGTCTGCTCCAGCAGCTTCACACTCGTGTTTAACAGAGAGGGCAGTAAGCTGGAGCTCTTAGACTTGTTCATGAACGACTGGCTGACTCCTAGGAAAATCCTGTGGGTTACTATGCAAACCACTCAGGTACCTTATAAGAGAGGGAGGAATCCTCTTCTCTTCTTTTGCTAATAAATTGAGGCAGGTACTAGGAAAGACTCCATGACTACAGTTTTTAGGCTGAAAGATGTCACATAATAATGAAGGTTACTGAAGGCCTTTTCTGCTCTGTTTTTGAAATAATGAAGGTTATTGAAGGCCTTCTCTGTTCTGTTTTTGTTTCACCAGCAAAATTCATGAGAAGAAAGGGGAAAGACAAAAGCATCCCCGTTAGTGGGAGAGGAATAGGGAACTGAGAACAGATTCTCTTTCTGCTTTCTTTTGCAACAAGACTTTCTTGTTTCAGTCTCTAGGGTAAAGAATATGGTTGAGGGTGGAGTATGGGACAGCCACAAGGGTTTCTAGAAGTCTCTGAAGACTGAAAAGTTAGAAATCCAAGAACTTCTCTGGATCCTGAATTTAGTTCTCTCATCCCTAAAAGTTCTCTCATCCCAACATTTGTTAATATTTACCATCCAAACAAATGAGTAGACCTGCAACAGGATTTTACTTTCTATTTGAAATTGAATTTTAGGTGTTAATTTAATTTAGAGGAAAAACAAGGTAAGAAGCATCATGTTTTGGGGTAGCAGGAGAAGTGCTTAAAATACATTCTCCAGAGCAACCTAATAATTACATCCATTTCAGGTTCTTATAATTAGAAAATTTATACCAATATTCTAAAATTTACCGAAGTTAATAATTATACAAAATACTCCTACCTTATGCATATTCTTCAAACTGTTCTTGATTATAGGAACATTTTTATCTTACCTGTTATATTGGCTGCCTGGGGATTATTTGTGGAGTAGGTGATGGCAAGAAGAAACATCCCTATCAATGTAACCATTGTAAAAATAACTATGTTAATCCTTTCTAAGTGCTGACCAGTGCAGCAGAATATTTTCCAAGAACAGACTGTTCAGAGATTTTGTTTTCATTAATTAACTAAACTATTAATAAAGTGTTTTCTTCCAAGAAAAAAATTACTTTGATTGCAAACTCTTTATGATCAGGCATGTTTCTTTGTTCTGTATTTGTACTGTCCTCAACACAACTGGCGTTCTTATCTGAACTTCCAAGTAATAGATAATAATACCTCAAAATAGTTTATTTACCCATCACAAAAAAATAACAAAATTGGACTTGTGCTTGTTGTTACCATTTAAACAATGTATACTCCTCCTTCACTTCTTCAATTTTCTCCTAGCAGCATGTCCAGACCATCTTTCTTTTAGATGCTAATAGCAATTAATATTTCATAACACTTTATGTGTAATACAGATGTTATTTTAAACGTTCTGAGACTACTTGGCTTCTGTGTTTATAAGGCTAAGAAAAAACTAAGAAAGCCATTGACAGTCTGCGTTTTGAGGAGTCTTTAACTTTTCTTGTACCTATCTTGTTAAGTGTATGTGGGGCACAGTTTCCTGCAATATGCATGTTTTCCTCTTGTTCTTACAATATATGATGAATTTATGAAAGACAGGTTCACCCCTGAAGTTGGTGAGTTGAATCAATTCTTATTAGTAACTATGATGTTTTGATACAAAGAAAATATGGAAAGTGCAAGAAGGCAGGTCTGGCTTAGAAAAAATTGCGAGTCTTGGATTGAGAATTTATTGTGTTTCTCAAGGAGTAAGAAAAACACTTTCAATATGTGCACAAGGTCCCTGCCCTTGTCTTCAGTGTTGCAAGTTCCCTCGGATGTGGTTGATGAAGAGAAGACATATGGTCCAGTAGGTGATCATGAAACGCAGGTAGATACTCAAATTGTTAACATCCATGATCACAGAAATTATTTTCTGCTCTATGTCATGCATAAAAAACCAAGCACAATGCTGCCAAACTTCAGGGAAAGAGCCAGATCCAACAGCAAATCCTTGACTGCTGAATTGCTCAGTGTCTCTGAGTCCTCTGGCTGCACCATGTCAATCACCTCCATTCCTTCCCCTGTGGATGAGGCCACAAAAGACTCCTCCATTTCCTCCCAGTCTGGAACTTGGAGAAAAAAGAGACAACATAAGCTTTATTCCAGTTCTCTTCTTTCATACTTGAATCCTTTATATCTCTGCTTCCCTCCTGCTTTTCTCTCCCTGCTTTCTTAATTTTTAAATCCATTTCACCTTTGCTGTATGTCCATTTTCTCCCTCATCCTAAGAAGCTTTGCATTCAACCCCTTTCCACTCTGCCACTCTGCTTCTCTTGTCCTTTTCTTGTTTCTATAATTCTGATTTTGAAATCTTTTGTTTCAGAAGTCGCTTTGTACTCTCTCTCCTTCTTTGGCATCTTCTTCCTCTCCTGCTTTCCCACACTTCTACATTATAAATCATCCCAGATGCGTTCTTTTGTCTTTACAGGGCCATGAATGTAGCCATGGACCTTGTTATTCTGCATCTTGACTTACAAATGGACTTCTTAGCTTGACCTTGAATATGGCTTATGACTATGGACTTGCCTGGCAGTCATGGACTGTCTGACCCTGCTTTCTCTGACTATTTCACCCAGCTCCCCAGGGTGGCCTGGACCTTTTCTTTCCTATCTGTGTAGGGTGTGAGGGGGACCTGCTGAGATGGGAGGCTGCAGTCAGGGCCATGGGTGATCTAAGAGGCCTTAACATCAATGAACCAGCCTGAACTTGTGCCTCTTCCACATCCTCTGTCCCATGTAAGTGTAGGGCTGGGCAGTCACTGGACGGTGTCTGACCCTGATCACCATCACTGCATTTGATCCTGACACTGACTGGTATTCTTCCTTAAACTTGGACTTGTTCCAGCATCATGGGCTTCCTTGGCGACCTCTTGTCTGCCCCTGACTGTCATCCCCAGGCCTATCTGCTCAGGGCTTTGGGAACTGGTGCCTGCCCTGCTGGCCTTGCTATCTCACTCCATTGCTGTCTCCACATTCCTTAGGGACCATCTCAGCCCCACTTCCCCTTGACATACATCTTCTTGTTCCCCCTCTGATAGTCTCTTTACAAAACCAAGCTTCTGTGTCCTCAGTTTATCTCATTTCCTGCCTTTAGTTGTTCTCCAAGCCCCTTCTTTGCCATCCTTTCACTTCAACCCTTTCTCTCACCTGCTGATGGAGTGCTGCCCTCTTGCTGTTCATCCTTGGTGTTGTGGATCACGGTCAGACTGTTTCCCTCTTGCTGTCCCTTCCTGGCACTGTGAATCATGGTCTGGCTTTTCACTGGTGCGAAGGCATTAGAGAAGACTGAGCAGTAAGTGACTGGGAACATACCCATCAAATAGATGGTAAATCCCAGGAAAACTATCAGGGTTGGATTACACCCCATCATATTTTCCTGTCCAGCTCAAGACACTTTTGCCCCTCACTGCTTTTCAGCTAATAGGTTCTGGACTTAACATCACAGTCTTAACCTGGGGCACATTGTGACATCAGGGCACATTGTGACATCATGGCACTCATCTGACATACAAAGGTGTTAGGCAGATATTTTGCACCTTAACAACAACACATAAAGCAAGACAATAGTGTGGAAGCTATTGGGAAGGAAAAGAAAACAACAACAACAACAACAGCAACAAAGTATGTCTCTGCTCAAAGTTCAAAAGAGAATAAATGAGATAGGATTATAACAATAGGATACTACCTGATGTGAAACAATCACACTAAATCCTGAACATTTCCAGAGCAAACAACTGACAGAAACTGAATAGGCAATGTGCCAGTGGAGTGGAAAATGTAATGAATTTCCCACTTCAGTATTTAACAAATTATTACTAATTTCTGTTGCTTGGCTCACACAGCCTCAGTGAATAGCAATAAAATTTCAAGAAAATGCAGTAGAATGACAAGCATGTGTTTTTAAATGTCCTCTAGATGGTGATGTAACAACATCAATGAAGAAACAGTTCATCTTACAATGCACCTATTCTCCACGCATTACTAACCCTTGCCATTCATTTTGCCAGACCAAATTGCCCACTCTGACTCTGTCCAGACTACATTTTAGAACCCTGATGATGGCTTTCAACCGTGTAGCCTGGAAGATAATTTTCTAGCTCTTTCAAACTCACATTTAACCCGAACTACCACTTGCTGTAGCAAGTATCTGTCACACTTCCTGAATTTACATTGAGATTTATGTTACCCTCCCTTGGTTTTCCCTTTTCTTTTTCTTTTTTTTTTTTTTGATGGGTTTTTTGCTTTTTTGGGGGGTCTTATTTTGGTTTTGGTTTTGGTGTTTGCTTGGTTGCTTGGTTGCTTTCTTGCTTTTTTTTTTTTGCTTGGGGGGAGTGTTGTCATTTTTTGTTTGTGGTTTTTTTCCCCCTTTTCTACTATTAATAATTGTCTTTTTATCCAAGATCTTCATGATTTTTTTTCCCCAAGATGCCCAGAAACCTGTCTGGAATTTAGACAGGTCTGGAATTTAGCTTGTAAAATCAAGATAATAATTTTCCCAGGCCTATGAAAGTCACTACAGATGTAAACACGTGCAAATATATATACATTCACATTTACAGACACTTAAGATTTCTACAAGTGGTGGTCTTAGGTCATCTTCAGCTCACTGTCCAAGAAAATCGATTATTTTTTTTCCAGCTTGTCTTCAAACGACTTTACACTCAGCCTAGAAAGTGCCCATTAGAATCATACTGGAGGAACTTAGAAGGTTATTATTTCAGAAATATTCATTAAGTGGAATTGTTGAGTATTACATGGCTCCATAAAATTCTTATATATTGTCTCTTAGTGAATGGTGTGTAATAAAGGGCAAGTTCAATATATCATGTATCAGTAGCTATATACTCTAACACAGGAGTAGGACAGAAGCTTCAACACATCCAAAGACTGAGAGCATCAGAAAAGAGTAAGATGGAACATGGAATTTTCAGTTCTGCAGAGCAATTAGTAAAGCAACTTCAAGAGACATGTTCCCTCGAGAGATCTTGGGATCCAAAGGAATCTGTGTCCAAATCAGTGTAAGACTGTATATCAAAGGTGTTCTACATTCCTCACAGGGAGTGTGAAATACTTTCAAGTCCTCACCTGCACCTCTGAAATTCTTTGTTTCACTGAAGTAGGTAAGTAAATAGATGCTAGATGTGAAAACACAGACTGCCACTGAGGTCACAGTGACATACTCATTCTGGCATAAGTCCACACTTCTGCCTCTTCAAGCGGTCCTGCCACTGGATGCTTGCTCCTACATCTTTTCCTTTGCTGACAATAGTGTTGGTGTGGCTCAATTTATGGGCTATATTAGGTGATAAAACCCTTTTAAATACAGGGTTTATTAGATCGTTTTTCTAATGGGTGAATTTGGATCCAGTTAACTGTGCAGTCACACAAAGGTCAGCAGAAACAAATGATTAGGGTGGGATTGAGAAAGTTTAGACTACCCTTTACTGAGTGACAAACACTAAAAATCCAATAGAGGCTATGGCCTCAAAAAAACCCAGGGTGACTACACAATCCTTGCTTGAGTATACTCTTCTTTTATTTTGTAGCTATATATGTTCACCAGAAAAGTATGTATAATGAAAATAGAAAAAGGATGTGCCAAGGTGAAATGTGAAATAAGATATATCTAAGCTAATAGGAGTGCTTTTTAAACAAAGCTCCACATCTAAAGAGTTCATAAAATCAAACTGCAAAATTCCTTAAAAATATATATATATGGAGAACCAAACTGTCTGGCAAATGTGTTTTTACACAGTGTGGTTGACAATAGTAGATTATTCATCTGGCCTTCTCAGACCTTGTATGCATATTTCTCTGAATGTTCCCTATTGAAGTGTTTTACATGTGTGGATGCAAGTATGTGTGACCATTTCAATTTGTATGCATTCAGCATAATAAAGACAGTGAAAAAAAGGTTGAAAGAATTAAATTAGTAATTACTTTTCCTTCCCCCACTCCAGCTTTATCTCTATTCCCAGAATTAAATCATGCTTTGTCAGCACTGCCACCCCATGTGGAGGCAAATAATGTGCTACATTCTTCAAACCTATCTTCAGTAAACTGTCTTGTTTTAAAAGTTGTTGGATATTGGGCCTAAGTTGGACATATTTTGACCTGAGACTTTTTTTGCTTGGGCTCTCTTGGCCTGCACATCAGTAGGTTAACATCACTTCTTGCTTCTGAAGAAGACTGACCTTCATTTAAAAATCTTAACTTCACATGTCCTGGTCCTTTTCTGGAACCGTCATAGTCCTTTCTGCTTGTTGTCACACAGACTGCACTGGACAACAGATTCCTACCTAAGGCTGTGCTTTTCTAGCCAAATCAAGAGATATGGGTTCACTTCTGTAACCAATGGAGTGGATACCTAGTGTAGTCCAAAGGACTGCCCTTGGACTCTTTTGAAGCAGAGGCTCCAAGGTAGAAAAGATCAGTGGATAGGGATTCCTCTGTCCATACAGGATCTAGGGTGGTGGGAAATGAGCAGTATAAGAGAAAGATGAATACAAGGAAACAACTGGATAAACCAGAGTTATAGCAATAATTTCGCTTTCTAGGGATTGTGACTCAGTATTTCATATTTTCTTACCTTAGCAACCTGACTCAGTGTGAAGTGCAAAGATGATGAAAATACCCAAGCCAGTACAACACCTTGCCTACTGCTCTCAGGCTGGGCTGGGGGAGGGGGATAAGACAGACTAGTTAATGTATGCTTTCTCCCTCATCAGGCTTTGAAAGAGCTGGTGCATGAAATCTAGTAAAGCAGCTCTCCGGTCCAGTGAAGCACAGGACAATTGGCAGCACCAGAAAGGTTATCATTGTCTGCATCAGATGACTCTCCTATGTGAGGTCAAAACCCCACTGGATTTGTAATAAGGAGGTGGATGAGGCTGTAAAGTAATTCCCAAGATGGAGCAGTGAGGGCCTTGAGGCAAAAAGGAGCCAATGGAGGGAAGAAAGGAAATGGACCAAAAGATCATAATCAGTGAATTTCTGCATCCTACCCCAAGGCTGTATTCCTCAGAGAACAGGATAGTGCCAGGAAACTAAAGGCACACCCACTGGCTGCTTTTGATGCCATGATCAGAACACTGATAGAGATGGAGAACTTGGGGATACTGCAGTCTGTAGTGGGGAACTCCAAAACACGACTGAGAGCAGATCGCTTGTGAGTGCCCAGAACTACAAGAGCAAGACAACAGCCTGGTGAGGAAAGGCACAAGCAGAACTTTGTGAAGACCCCAAAAGAGAAATAAAAGGATGGACTCAGGGCAGGACAGTGAGAACTGGCAGAGGTTTTTGGGACCATAGGGTGGGAATGACCAAGCAGCTGCAAGACAGAAATGATGGATGTTGGATTTGAGATGAATCCTGCTGCAGCTCAGGCCATAGACAGTTGTGAATGGAGGTCTGTAGTGAAGTGACTGCAGTCTGTTCTATATTATGGCTACTGACCTGGGGTTGCAGGGAGTCAAAAAGTGCACTGCAAATTCTGAGAAACTAGTTCCCCTCTGGCAGCCCATGCTTTTCATTTCACTGTCATGCATTATTATCAGAATGCTAGCTAGTCTGTTGGAATCTGTTTCTTATGACTATCCCATGCATTACACAGGAAGGCAGGTACTCTCCCTCTTTGCTTTCTGATGCAGAATTCACAGCTTCTAAGGTCATCACTAAATAGAAAATTTAGAAGGAGGGGGGACAAAGAGAGCAGAAACCTGTCTGGGGTTTCAAAATGTGGTCACGTTTCACTACTAATACTGGGTCCTGAAGAAAAGGAAATATAGTGCTTCTTTCAAGGCACAGCCAGGTTGTACCATCGCCATGCAAGAGATGAACATACCACCTTTAACTGAAATGTTTTGTCGATCTCACCATGACACAGTAACAACAAGTGAAAAACTTAGGAGCTGGTAGTGATGGATAGTTATTTTGAAAAAGAGTGAAAATTAGAATTCCACTGAGGCATGGATTGTATAGCCACTTTCTCTTCTCATTCTGTTCTTGTTTTCATTTACTCTGAGTTTGATTGCTAATAGTTATTTAAAATAATAAGAGTAGAATCATACACAAGATATACAGTATTACTCAAACTTGTATGAAATCTAGTCTTTAACAGCAAGCAAATGAATCACCTCCATGAGACAGTCCTTTCCAACCAGCTCAAACAGCTGTACTAGTACAGGATAAATTAGTTTTTACACTTAGACTTAACTACTTTTTTTAATACCTAGATTTAAGTGAAATAAACAGCCCTGCCTATAATTCTGAATAAAGTGAATTCAGATAAATAGAAAGTTCACAAGTGGAAGCTTCTAAATCAAACTACTCCATGGACTGCTGGGCCCCTTCTTATACATACATGAAGAACCTAATTCCTTCATCATCAACAGAGGAGTCAGAAAATCTTTAATTACACCATTCTGTATAGCCTGTCAAGCCTCACATCATTTATCCAGATATCTTTATGGCAAGGATCAACCACCTCCATATGAATTCAGTAAGCACTGAAATCTGCTTTACAACAGCCTGACTATGCTTGCTTTAAAGTATTTTAGTGTTTTATTCTTTAATTTACTTCAGGCTACCCTGGACAAATTTAGACACCATATAAAACAGAAATTACTTGAAAAGGGTTTCAGCTTCTTATTATTTCAGAAAGTCGCAGTTATTAAGCAAGTTCTTAAGAAAATTAATAAACTAAGATTATAAGAAACATAATAGGGAAAAATTTTTTGCCTTCTGTTCTGAATATGCTTGCTTCATGTTTTCAGGGCTCTTTTTTTAGCAATGAAATTTAGGAAGCAATTTTTTAAAAGCTCAAAAAATTCAGGGACTCAGTCCAATATGAACTGTAGGCTTTCTGCAGAAGACATCACAGTGCTTGTACAATGCAAGTTATGTTTATTCCCATGGAATCTGCGTATATCCATACCTCTGTTTTTTTTACGCAGCTTTTATGCTGTAGAAATTAATGTTTTTCTTAATTTGTGAAATTATCTAAGGTCTACCCAGAAAAAGATACATTTTAATGACTAATTAAATTAATAACTATAATTAGTTATTATTATTTAATAAATTAATATATATCATTATGTCAATAGAAAGAAGCCTCCAAGTGGGTGGAGGCTACATGTAACCAGGGTTCTTGCAAATGAGAATGTGAGGCGACTCTCTGTTTTCTTCTTGAAAATACAGAGAAGAGGAATGGTATAACAGCCGTGGGAATGCAAAAGTCATTAGGTGCATTGTCAGAGCCTTGAATCCCCTTCTCCCCAGGCAAAACACCAGTGACATTGTTCTGACATGTTTTCTTTATGAATGGGCAATTATACAAGGTTCTGTCTTAATTTCTCTTGAACCCATTCCAGAGTTGACCACATGATGTAACTATTCATCAGATAAGGTACACAAATCACTGGTGCAGTCTCCTTCCAGGCTGTAATTTGGTTTGGGGTAAATGAGGGCAGTACAATGATAAGATGGAGATTCAAGATAATTAGGTAGTTGGTAAGAAAGACTGTGATAGTTCATTGCTGTCAGAGGTGTTACTATGAACTGCCCCTGAAGCTGCACAATCCATGTCATGCAGTTTATTTCACTCTTACTAGCAAGGAAGAGTATATAGCATTAAAAATAACTAAATAAAAAAATCTGCGTTTAAGCAATTTAGTATGATTACTAGGACAATTAGACTTCTTTCATTCTTCTTATTCTGTGTTTTCCAAATAGCTTGCAACACTGTATATTAACCTTGGTGACTTTCACTTCTGAATTTCCCATGGGAGAGGTATCATTCCAGTTTCTCTCTTTCTTCAACTCAGAAAGGTTTTGCTGTTCCAGTTACACTGTTTCTTCCTTTCATATTTCTAAATCCAGGTCTGCAATAATGATTTGTGGTAATGGAATAGGAAGGTGTAAGGGATTTCACTGTCCCTTTAAGTGTATTTGGATTTTGAAAAGAAATCAGTTGCAAAACAGCCATGACTGCATTGGAGCCAAGATTTTGTTCAAGTACTACCTGCATATGTGTCAGCTAAGGAGGAGTATTACAAATAGACTTCAAGGCACCTGACGTAGGAAGTTACACAATATAATAATCTAAAGTGTAAGAGTGCTGAGGTTTCTTTTCTTTCAGTTTGCTGAAACAAAACCAGTCAACCCAAAATTGAATGTTTCAGTGTTATTTCTTGGTAAATTACTGGAATTGTGTAAACAGAGTTGTCTGGAGAGGGAGAGAGAAATGTTTGTGTCCCACTGTGATGCATTTGGTCTGAGAGGACTGTGTTGCAGGACAGATTGGACAGGTAATGGCTGCAGCTGCAAAGATATCTTAGATGCTTTGCTTTATCTACATGTTCTGTGGTGTGCTTGACCTTCTCTTTATCTATTGGATAAGGCTCTTCTAAACCTGGGGCCCTCCCTATTACTGATATTCCTTCCAAAACAGGAATACATTGATCCTGCCAACAAAAGACTTCTGCTGTTTCTAATGCAAGTGAAGATGTTCTGAAAGCATATCTGGGGCAGAAGTATTCCCTAGTATGATATTACTGTCATGCTTTCTCAGAATTGCAACAGAGGGTAGAAGTTGCCAGAATGTGCATTCTTTGCATAATACTCTTGATAATACGATGCCCGATCTGTAATCTGATCTGCATGTTCTGGAATGTGAACCATGCCCAGCACTGCAGCACCTGAGCTCAGGTTCTTACTGAGTTTCTTTGGGTATGTCTTGTAGTCTAGCCCTAGGAAACAAATAGCAGAGGTTGTTTTCGAAGATTTTTTGTTTCTGTTCCCTCTTATTTCCAAATATAGCAGATTCACAAGTTTTTTTGTGAAGATGAACTCCAAAGGTGGGGAAGTTCAAATGCCTTATATTTAGTAACTTATGTGACTGCCTTCTGAGTTTCTTTTCATGTTAAGTGACATAGCTAAAAAGTTTACTCTAAGGGTTTTCTCCCCATGACTTCCTAGTCATGGTTTGGAATGTTTGCTGTTTCTACTTAACATAAGCAATATGCTATTACTATAAAAAATACTTTATATGGTTTCATAGGAAAGGATAATACTGAACAGTGCTTAGGCAATATTAAAGAACTGACACAAAAGAAGCTAGAAATTATATTTGCTTCCTGGTAGTAAGAATTATTCTTAAAATTGCAAAATGATCTTTTATTAGCCCTGTAATAAATTCCTTCTGCTTTTTAAAGTAATCTGTTCATTTGGATAAGGTTTCAACGTATATCACTCCCCTAGGGTAGTTAGCTGTGTAAAACATGACCATTTAAATGATTTAGTGTTAATTCACCTTATGATTTATTATCAGGTTATGATTGCTCTATTTATTATTACAAAATTTATCTCCCATAGGTAATGCAACAAAAGAAGAGTAGCTGAATGACTGTCCCAATTCATGGAATTATCTCTAACATTCTACCAAGATATCTCTAACACTCACTATATGCCACCATGTGTACTAAAAATGTATCATACCGTGGCAAAGAAATCAGTATAGGTAGTTTCAGGCATAGCTTCCATAGCTAAAGGAACTACAAGTTCAGAGAAGAAACTAAGTAATAGGGTTTAAACTTGTATTGTCAGTATTGTTGCTTCCAGTTTACTATTTTTAGCTTCACTTTGACAAAGACATGTTATACCAAAAATGTTATGGACTTAAAAGTGTCCATGAAACAGACTCAGAGCTGCAGGTCACTGCAAATCAGAAGTGTTTTGTGAACTCTGAAAGTGAGTCGGCAAAATAAGTGCTACAGGTTTTATAAGCATTAGGGTATTGATGTACATGATTCCCATACTCCAAGTCCTCCTTACATTATTTCTGAAAGAGAAACATATACCAGAGTTTTGTTACTGGGTGGTAGAAATGAAGATGTCTCAGAGTTAGGAAAAGGAGATTTCCAAATGAGGGAGGATTTAAAACTCTACACAGCATACCAAAGAAAAGAGCAAGAGGTGACATTACATTTTTTGAAAACTGGAACCAAAATACTTAACTGATGATCTGACCTGCAATAGACATAATCAGTTTTCAAATGAAGTTTGTATATGGCACCACATGAAAATAGATAGGAGACAATATTTATAGTTGACTTCAGAAAAAAACCTTCAGATGCAGAGAAGGCTTTAAGACATAACTATTTTCCTTGGCAACCCACACTCAGGAGAAGCCAAATGGAATAAGTGTATTCAGCTAGCATTTCTTTTTCAATAAACTTGGTGACTCCAAAGGGCAAATTATGGAAAAATGCCGTGGGTGCACAGGGGATGTTCAGGTGGAAAAATACTTTCTGGTCTTTTCCCCAGGGTTTGGATGAAGGTCACCCAGATACAATGTTCTTACAGCCATTCTAAAGACATGACCTCTGATCTTACAGGCTTAAAATCAGATGATGGCCAAAGACTTGAGCTCTAGTGCTGTTTACTCTGCTGTATTAATGGGAGATGGTCTGCTTAAGGGTTTCTGATCTGATTTGTGTGTTTGTGAAGGCCCCACTCTAAGTGAGAGGCTATACTGGATACCTCAAAAGATGTCTTCCCAAAAAATGTGATGCTACCATTTTATTTCCTTGGAGAATGATGGCCTTGAACCTCCAGCAACTCGACTCTGAAATGAGGAGCACATGAGAAGTTGCTCCTTCCTAACAATAAACACAAAGATCATATATAGATCTGTGAGGAGATACCAGATTAAGAAGCAGGTTGGTTCACAGGGGACTCTGGTGTGCAGTGAATGCTAAAAGCATCTTTGTTGAAGAAGGTTTACCCTGCAGTCTGTGTTGGTGAGATACCTGAACTAGGTCAGTGTTAACTGGATTGGTTGGTGGCAACCTTATCAGTTTACATTGAACTCTGGTCTGCTGTGGCTGCTTGTGGAAGATTCTCATCCAAACTCCTTTAGCTAATGCACAGAGATACCATGGTGACTACAGTAGTGTTGTGCCTTTGGTGTGTATATATTCCAAATAGGTCAAGGCTAAAATTGCTGGACACAGGGTATATCTTGGGAAGGCAGTTGTTTTCCAGGGGTTATGAAAGGCAAATTCTTCTTTTTCATTCTTGCAAATTGACATCTTGCCAGTTTATTTTAACCAAATCCTCCAAAACTTATGCATTTCAGTCTGGAAAATAATTTTTAAAATTATTACTGTAAAGACAAATTTCTATTGCTTGCAAGGTCCTAAGGTCACCGTCTAAAAATTATTTTTCAGCAGAAAAAAGAGATGCAGCTTTAGCTCTGTGCTATGTGTAGGTACAATTTTTTGCTTTAGTTACAACAACTCATGACTATATCACAAATTGAAGTGTGTTTGTAAAGAATATTCTTAGCAAATGCTGAAAAAAACCCAGAGCTGGTCCACACAAAAAACATTCTGAAGGACAACAGAGTCACATTTATTGGGTAGTTGTTCATCTTCAGTAACTGCTTTGGCTAATGTTTGAAAATGACAGTGATGTAATTTTGATGGCTGTACAGCTCTACTATGCACTAACATCAGAGAACAAGTAATGGTGAGATACAGAATGTTCATACCTTAATTAACAAAACACAAATTTTAAAGAGTTGTCAAATTTTTAGTTCTTAAAAGTGCTTATATAGATTCATAGCCTTTCAAAAAGCTGTAGTCTCTCATTACTCAAAGCAGTGCTGACATCAAAACTGGATCAGCTTGCACAGCGTCTTGTTGAATTGAGTTTTGAAAAGCTTAAAGAACGAAGATTTCACAGTCTCTCTTGACAACCTATTCAACTGCTGAACCATCCCCTCTGCAGAGTTTGAAAGTTATTGCTTTTTGTCCTTGGTACCTCTGAGAAAAGTCTGGCTCTATTGCCTCTGTGGCCCTGTTTAAGGCAGTTGGACACATCAATTAGACCTGTGCCTTCCCTTGCCCTTCCTTCCCTCCCCATAAGCTATCTCCAGATAAACAAATGTAGCTCCCTCTGCCTCCTTGAACAGTGTTGTCCACCTTAGTGACCCCCTGTTAGACACGTTCCAGTTTGCCAGTATGAGTAGCCCTGTCCTGGATGGAGTCTCTGACTAAATGCAGCATAACCCCTCTGAAATGGAAGGGCATAATAATTTCTCTTGACGTGTTGCCTACAGTATTGCTAATGCAGTCTATCATGTGGTTGACCTTCATTGCTGCAAGGACACACTGCTGGCTTATGTTCAACATGCAGATTGTTTTCTGCAGAGATGATCCCCAGCCAATCTTTCCCTAGCCTGTAGTTTTCCTACCCTAGACCCAGGACTGAGTATTTGTCTTTTTGAACTCCATGAGATCCCTCTTGGTCTATTAATTCATTTTATCAAGTAGTCTCTGAATGGCAGCCATGCCTTCCTGTATACCCGACACTTTGGGGTCATCTGCTAATTTATGAAAGGTGCCCTCTGTACTTTGAATGTGTTTGTGCTGGCATTAACAATGCAAATGGACTTTGATCAATCCACTAGAGGTCAGTCCGTCTCTCCTAATTCACACAAACGGCCAGAGGAATGTCAAAGCTTACACACCACCAGTTCTTGTTGTATTTCATAGAAAAAAAGGTTAAAAACTAGGACACTAACTATGGAGACCATCGGGAATAACTAAAATAAATTATGTGTTTATATTTGCTATTCAATTGTTGGGTATTACACCGAGACTTGAGCTTGTGTTTAGTGATAGTGGATGTACACTGACCACACCCGCATATTGGGACATAAGAACTTCATCAAGGAGATGTGATATTACTACTGGGTCACCTCCTAATGCAATTTTATGATACTAAACTTGTGGTGCTTTGTTCTGATCTTTGTGTCAAATTACCTATACTCCCTTCAGCAGAACGAGTGATATTTTTGTTGGTCACTCAAGGAACAGGTGTTGTTTTGGATCATTTAAACTGCAAAAGAAAGAAATCCTTGGTGAAGATGTAGTTTAAGGAATACTTAAACATATTTAACGGTTTGGTCCACGGCCACTGACAGTAAGAGACTTCAGGGAGGCTATAAATGAGCCTCTGCCTGGAAAAAGTCATGAATCATACTTGCAAGGGGAATAATAATAATAGTAAAAATAGTTTCTTTTCTAAATATCAGTCATATTCAGGGTTACATAAAGTTAAAGGAACTTCTTTTCACTTAAGAACCTAGTTAGTTATCACTGCAAAAATACACTTCAAAAGCTTCAGGAGACTCTTCATAGTAGAAAAATTTGACTGTGTCTGATGTATATGGAGGTGGCCAAAGACCTGACTTCTCAGAATAACTTTTGTTCTGTACTCAGATATTTAATCAGTGCAGATCTGTTTCAGGGGACAGCTTTCTGGCATATCCAACATTCTCAGGGGAAGAGAATGTAATGTTTAGTTTTGATCATTCATCTGTTCTTAATTATGTGGTTATAATGACATACCTCTTTCTGCTATGGAGTAAAACTCTCAATTTCTTAGTGAGAGTGAAGGTAATAAATCACCAATGAAAATACTCATGCAATACCAATGCAGCTCTTTGGTTGTCATGGTATATCAGGCTCAAAATTCATCAACTGATAAAGTCTAATTGGCTAACATGAATCTGAAGAAAACTCCAACATATTACAAGAAATGCAAAAGAATTATAATGGAACAAAACTTTCTGATATAGCACATTGTTATGGCAGGCACAAGAAAGAAGAATCCTGCATTATTAAATAGGGTGAACACAAAAAAATCTGAGAAAAACAAAAATCTAAACCAGAAGGTCTCAACCACCAGCTTTTCCAGCAGATGTAAAGGGGAACATAACAAATTACTAATATGTAACTAAATATGCAAATAAATTATTTTAGTTTTAGTAGTTACTTTAATAAATGCATTAAATAAAACCCAAGCAGTTCCATCATCCAGGAGATTTGTCATTTCCTTTCTCAGTGCTGATAAAATTTTATGTAAAGTTTAGTTGTCTGCCTTCTCCCTGAATCAGTTTCCCTTTGCGTACAGCACTCGTCAGTCTCTACCATAAAATTTTCCATGAGGTGTATAACAGTCCTTTTCCCAGAAGCTCAGGGCAATGAGTGCTACAGCCCTTGAGTATCTTTCTTAACTATTGTAATACCGTACCTGCACACAAAGCACTGGATTACTCACACAGTAACACAGTAACCTGAACCTTCCCTGCCTTAGCTAACCAAAGCTGATTAATAGACAAATACTTCCCCTGTCTAAGAGCAAGTACTTTGAAGAATATCCTTCAGGATAACCACCTTAAGAGGAACATATCTAGCTTCTCTGCTTTGTTTCAGAGGAGATCTTTTAAAATTGTCAGCTTGGAATTCAGCTCAGATAAACTCACCTAATCAAAGACCTTCCAATTGTTAATGAAAGAAACCACTGTCTCCTTTGTCATTTCTCTAAGGTGAAAATTCTGTAAGTACTTCTTCTGGTACCATAAGTGGACTCTACCTGAAGTTCATGTAAGCACAGACACTTTTTTTCTACTTCAGGACCAGTGGATTGTTGAAATTAATTTTGCAGAACATCCAGTCAGATTTGGCATTTGCCTATGATCTCTTGCTACTGCCAAAACTTTCAGAACTGGTCAAACTTCACTGGGACAATCTTTGATCCTGCAATTTGAAGAGTAGTAAGTGCAGAGGTATTTACAGGACCTCTAAAACTGTGAGGGAAATGTTAGGAAGCATCAAGGGCTGGCTGCACCCTAACAGAAAGCTGAGCATGACTTCACACCAGACAGTAGAGAAGCCTCATAGCTAGGGTATAGTCCCACACTGGTTGAGCAAGGTCAGTAGGCAGACCTGGAGATAGTAGCTCAAGCAAGAGCCTAGATTGTCAACCAATTCTGTGGTGATGAGGCAGGTTTAAGATCAAGCTTGGAAATGAATCCATTGATCAAAGCGATGTCAGTGATGGTGATCAAGGTCTACTTATGACAGGGTAGGTCTACGTTGACAAGGCAAGATAGAAGTCAGCACGTCAGGATCCAGATCACTGGAGCTCATGGCCAAACACAAGCACAGATGTAGGCAGGAACAGAAGGCCCAAGATGGATTTTAAATGGGGCTCCAGTGCTCATGGGTAGATCATATGAGTGTGTGTAGTTTTTTGTGAAGGCCCTGGGTTAGACTGGTCAGGGCCATTAAGGCCCATTAGTACACTCAGGAACCTAAGAATAAGAGTCCCCTTCCAGCAACAAGTGTCCTTACATCCTACAGGGTTCTGGGGTCAGAAAGGACTATTAGTAGAATGGTTTAACTATTGAGGTTTTCCATAAGACCTCCTTTGAGGAAATCCAGATGAGAAAGCTCTCATGGTTTGATTGCAATATTTTATAATCCTACTGTCACAATTGTTATGTTAGTCTACAGTCCTGGTGAGGTTCCCAATCCTTTTTTTACTTTTTCTACATTACCTACTTTTATGTTAAGACCCACTAACAGTTCTCTCTGTGTGGGACTGGATTATGGGTTTCATTTTCACTCAGTCCATCTTTTCCCAAGGAATATGCTTCTGCTTCCATTCAGAACATAAATCCCTGAGACACTGTCCCCAGACAGGAGGTTGGGGGATTGGTCTCTTACGTAAACCACCAGTAAGTAATCTTCCCAACTCACCAACAGAAAGCTGTCTGACTTAAGCTGATAGCTCAAATCAGAAAAGTAGAAAAACACCCAGGACACTTGCCTGGTCTTCCCCAGTGAGGCAGAATTCTACTGACTCACTCATTCAACGTTATTTATAAATTAGAATTTTCTTGATGATCCTATTTCACTAAGAGATCTCCTTTACATTGCCAATATGACTGCACTCACCAGGGGCCTTCAATTCTCTTTTGACTTTTCCTGGAAATACTAAAAAGTCTGCTGCAAATATTGGTGGAGTAAGTTTTATGAAGTCCAGTGCTACTGCACTGGGATTTTCTGTAACAGTTGATGGAATTATTGTTGATCCCTCATCCAACTGACCAGAACCTCAGGAATGCATTTTTCAAGGGAGTCTGTGACTCTGCTACCATTCCCCACTGCAAGTAGCTGGTCTTGCTTCTGCAACTCCAAGCCACAAAGCAGAGACCACTCCACTTTAAGTCTCTTAACCAGGCTTACTACACACACACACACACACACACACACACACACACACACACACACACACACACACACACACACACTCACACTCACACTCTCACATACAAGAAGCCCACACTATTCATAAGATTATTCAGTGTAATGTTCTATTTAAAAACCATCTTCCCTCCAGCCTTTGGCACACCTTCAGGCCAGGAGACAGATTCACAGAATTACACATCAGGCTTAGTTGCATAACATAGAGTAGATCCTTAAAGTACACCTATGCCCTCAGACAGTTTATAATGCATTGTTAAGTTACCTCTGTTTCTGAGTTACCCGTGATTTACTGGTGGTTAAGTAATTTATATTTACACAGTAGATGAGATCTTGTGAAGATAAGATTTTCTCAAGGCCGATGGAGATAACACCACTAGTATGCTGCTTCTGGAATATCTAGTTATTTTCCTCTGTTAATTTGTTTTGGGTTTTGATATGTATCATCGCTCAGCTGTGTGATATCACATGGTACATAATACTGTGCATTTCCATACAAACACCTACAACTTTGTTTTCTTAAGCTATACAAGTAGAGATACTGCAACTTGAACAACTGGAAATATCACAGTCCAACAGGATTCCCTAACATATCTGTAATACATCAAACAGTTGCTGCATAGTTATTATTACAATCTTCTCAGATGGAAGATTATCCATTATACACACAGAGAAAATACATTGCTGTTTACTTGTTGACTTGGCAAGTTCTTGACTTTGTGTTCTGTGTTGTCTGTGCTTGGAAAATGTTATTTGTCATTGCTTTTTCCTGTACTTCTGCTGCTCTCATTCTTTTCTCTCACAAGTCACATCTTTAGAGCTCTTATTAAATGCTGTAATTTCAGACAAGGAATTGCAGTGCAACCAGAAATATACAAGGGCAAATGCTGAAAGACTGGTCTGGTTGTAGACTGCACTTCCACTCTTGCTCTTAAGATGGTAGTCTAAACTTGGGAATGCAATTCATGCACTTTGCTGAAAGGACAAAATTTCTCTTGTGATTTCTGAAGTGGGAATTTTTAAGAGTAAATATTTATAGTGATTTTTTTTTTGTGAATTTGAGAAAAAAATACAAAATGTAATTTTATTTTTAAGGTTTGAGCATATATGTGATTCAGGGAGAATATATGACACGAGACAGGGGGAAATAAGTGGAAGAATGAGAGCTTCTGAACTGACTTGGTAGACTGTGGCTCTGGCAAAACAGGCAAATCTCTGTGCGGAAATTTGTCTGGGCAGAAGGGCTGGGGCAAGACTTATCTCTGACATAGAAAACTTGGGTTGTCTGTAAGCCAGCCAAGACAACTTGGCTACTCAATGGCCGTACAGTGCTCTGAATGTGTTAAGCATCTAATTATGCTACTTCAGTTATCTACCAGTAGCTTAAAATCTGGGACCAAATTTGGAAGGAAATTGTAGAAGAGAATTTCAATTCATTGTAATAAATGAGTTGGCTACACTTTCTTTCCTTTCTCTTCAAAATCCACTTTGTGTAAGTTTTCCTGATACCACTTGTTACATAATCTTCTGTGCTTAACAGAAACCTTTAAAATCTTTACAGAAAATCAAAATGGGGTATATCTACCATGTCTAGCTAGTTTTGCTTCTTTAATTTCAATATGTTTCCTTACTTTTACAATGCCTTTTATCTTTTCCATTTCCTGCTACGCACACTCCACATTCCTATGGATTCTCTGAAAGACTAGGGTTATACTTACATCTTTGTAGTAACTTTAAAGTACCACACAACTCTTGCTATTTCCCCCCTCTAAAGAAGCTGTAAGAGAAAAACAGAAAGATTTTTTTAAAAAAAGCACTTCCATCCTGATTTGTCACTAGATAAGCACGTTGGATTTAATTCTACATACCTCCAGCACTCAAAATTTCCTGGAAGGTTAACAGGAGTTTTGTAAGAACATGGAATGTAAGGGTCAGGAACATTCAAAAGGAAAGGAATCCATGTACTGTGTAAATTACGTCTGTCTCTATATTAGCACTGAAATTGCTTTTATAGTAGGCCAGGTAATAGCTGTTTTCATTTATTTTTGAAAAGAGAGAAGGAACTGAAAGGATGGCTGGGATGAAAAGAAAACTGGAGACTATACAGAAAAATTATCTGTATTTTTTTTCTATAATTTCCCTGTAATAATTTTTCCTTTTTAAATATGTTGCTGGAAAATGTTAGCTTAGGTTTCAGGTTCACCAAAAATCAGTTCATTCAGTTAGACACTGGGGTGTGAGCAACACATTTGGCCAGGTTGTGCTTTGCATTTCTTCATGCAAAGCTACTGCTGGGCTGTGGATATAAGGGGGAATTTGTGGGTAAGGAGATTTTCATATCAGCTGCCACATTTGTTAGACAGGGCCAAGCTGGAACCAAGAGAGTCCAGGAATCCGGTCAGTCTGAATCAGCCCAAGTCATAAACAAGAGAAGTCAAGACATGTACTTGTAAAAGGCATCAGTGATAGTCAGGATAAAGACACTATTTGCAGTAGGAGCTTGAAACAAGGAACTTGTAGAGCTAGAATAATGTCAGGAGCTAAAGGGCTAGGAGACAGTCACAGCATGACCCAGGAGCTGGGGAAAAAGATTCAAAGAACTAAAAACAACTATCAGGTATGTGGAAAAACACATACACCAAAAGTGTATAGACTTAAAATCCTGAAGCTATAATGAGAGTTCTGTTGAGACGCCCACGACAGTGTGGTGAGTCCACCCGAGATGCTGGTTTGGAGTGGTTTGAATGCCTGGCTGCTGCAGCTGTTGCCTCCGTGGCTGGCTGAGAACACCCTCCTCAACCTGCTGTCTGACTGTTACCTCTCAGAAGCAGCTGTCGCAGTGGCAGTGCTGCCCAGAGGAGGAATGGGTTGCTGCTTGTTTCCTCTACTGATACCAGTCTTTTAGGGCTTGTACTGCTTGGAGAGGCAGTAGAAAGTATTATCTGCTTGGGAGAAATGGAGAATGTGTTTGTCCATCATAGGCACTTAACACTTGAGCATCTATACATCTTTCTCAACTTTGAGGGGAGTCGCTTTCCTCAATCCCACGCAATGTTAGGAGGGATACATTATTGATATTGTTTAAAAAAGCCCCTCATATATTGTTAAAAAAACAATACAGCTCAAAAGGCTTGGCTGGTATAAACTCTATATTCTCAATGTAGCAAGCAATACATTTTTCCCCATTATGACAATTTAACACTTTTCCCTAGAACTGGTCAATTCAGTGAATCTTACATTTTTTATATGTTTCCTCAAGTTTGTCGTGAACCACTATTTTTTCTGTGTGGTATTTTATTTTTCTGTAGGTTAGGATACATCATGAGTTCACAGAAGTTTGGATGTTGATCCGGGTTTGGTAGGTTTAAGTAACCTCTAAATAAACCAGGAATTTCAAAAAGATGACTCAGCCCTATTGCCTTATTAACTTTTCTCTCCTACTGATGCTGCCAGGTCCAGGCAGCCTGAACAGAATCCTTTTCCACTACAGCAGGAGTAAGAAGGAAGGGATATTTCTGTTGTTTCAAGATGTGAGAATATTAGGACAAGTCTTTAGGGAAAGAAGATTAGAAAGAGGGAGCTTTAGTATTTTTTTCTTTCTTTTTTTTTTTTTTTTTTACCCTTTTCTCCCATGTAGCTTCCAGCTTCTTCACAAGAGGAAGGATGTCTCCTCTCTTCATTTTGAGATTTGGTTTACTGCTTTGCAGACATCCCCTTCCCCAACCTTGATTTTGCTTTTCTGTAACGAAAACTATTTTTGTGAAATAAAATTTTTCATCCCTTTCCTAAATAAGATTTTTCTGGAAGAAGTGTCAAGAAATAATGAGATATTTTAGAACATTAAAGGGAAATGAAATATACGAAGTTTACACATCAATCTACATAAACTTTTCTTCCAATTTGTCGAGTGAAGTGACTTTGTTTTACACAGAGAAGGTGGAGTCTGTCATGATAATTTCTTTAATGGGATTTGCAGGCAGCTGAGGTGGGAGGTGTGTCTTTCTCTACACTACCTTCCCAGAGTGCTGTGTCTTTTAGGGCACGTTCCCACATGTTCACTCACCTTAAGGGTGTTTCGCCTGAGTTGTTCAGCTGTCTATTTCAAAATTGCTTACATGTTGCTTTGCAGAGGAATTCCAAGATACAAAAGGAGGATGACTGCTTCTAAATTCTAGACTTCAAAACCAAAATACTAGCCTAGGACTTTGACGCTGTATGAACTCTTCAGTACTGCTCTACAGGGTCTTTTTGAGGGGTAGGCTGCTGGTGAGCTAGTTCTAAATCAGACACACCTTTGGGTTGGGCTATTTTGGAAACTAAGTAATTGATGAGGTTCAAGGTATGGTCTGCTAGGAACAAGTGATTTTATTTTGTGTTTTTACATGTACTTTGGTCAGCTGATGCAGTTGATGGACAGTCTCCTCTGTAAGTGACAGAGCGGGGGAGGAGTGCTGACCTGTACTGAGCCTTTCCTGACTTTTTTCCAAGTGGGCACTGCTAGTTTTCAGGCAGCTAGGCAAGCGAGAAAAAGGGACGTGATATGGGGGTACCTTTGTTCGCGGAGAGCAATCCCTTCTATTCCCGGATCTGGAATGGACTAAGTCAGAAGTTGCAAGGCAAAAAATCCTGGGATAAACATCTGGATGAAATCTACTTACTCCAGCAGAAAAGGTACAGTGTATTTCAGCCTTGTCTTCCCTTTCTTCTGCTGCTCACTCCCTGTAGCTGATTCTCACTCTTTCCCCTTTAGGCTTTTTTGCCAGTAGATAAACTTTAAACAACCCTGGAGCACTTTTCTCTATCAGATTTCTTCTTTCAAGATGGAATTCTTCTGGAGTTCCAATCTTATCTGCTTTCACAGGTAGATTTTTACTAGGTTGCAATTGAATTACCCTGAGTGCAGGACTTCAGTCACAAATTAATACTGTATGCTCTTGTCTTTCCTTCTTCATTGGTAAAGCTCGCAAGAAAATGCATGAAGGTTTCTTTTTAATTACTGTTATTATTATCGTTTATTATTATTATTACTATTATTATTATTATTATTATTATTATTATTATTATTATGAGTGTGTGTGATGCATATGCTGCTGTCAGCTGAAATAGTGGCGGGGTTTTTTGTGAGGATTCTGCTGTCTGCATCTCTAAAGGTTGCCCTTACTGTGGGATAGAATAGACTTCACGTTGTCCATCTTTCTTGGTGGTCAGTTAGCTCCTGGGTTGGACTGCTGTTTCTCGCCCCTGAGACATTGGTGTCAACATGTACAGTGACTCCTCAGTGACTTTACCCAGAAGATTGCATGATTGCATGTCTTCCCATGTGAATATTGAATCAAGGCTGCTTTTTAGTGCTGTGCGGGGTTGCTCCCTACACACACAGAAATGTAGGACTATTCATGGAAATACAGCTGAATCTGGTTTTCATTGTTCCTTGTCATTTCTGCATGCACAAATGCTGCAGTACTCAAATAACAAATTGCTTCCAGTTGCTTATAAAATCTGTTTTCTCTTTGCACACAAAACTGTGAACATCTCTGGGGGCAAAATCATGACTGTGTGGGACAAAATTTATCTATACATATGTATATGCATACACACATGTATGTACAGAAATATGCAGCATAGCAGCTTAAGAGGAACAAAAGTACATGTCTATCTTTAGGGAAAGAACTTAAATATATCATCATCTAATTTCTGACCAAGTAAAAAAGCCTGTTCAAGTTTACTTCAGAGCAATGGGACTTAAATACACTTAAAATGGGAGGGGCAATGGGAACAATAGTATTTCCATGGAATGCTGAAGTGTTTACATTTTGATGTGTTCTTGAAAACCATCACAGCTAACTGAAAAATAATTTTGTAATATCCAAACTAGCACAAAACAGAAGTCTAAATATGTTAATATATTAAAGCAATTATATTAATTGTATAATTCCCATACTAATAATTAATATCAATAAATAAAAAATATTGGTAATATAAAAATATTTTATGATTATACCATTATCTTCACATTTTTAAGTCAAAGAGATGTGGAAGGAAGCCCTCCTGATCTTTATCTAACCTGCCAGGTGAAGCTGAACTACTGCTAGCAACAGATCACATTGCTTAAGTTTTGCCTACCTCAGTCTTGAAAGCCTCCCAGGAAAGAGATTCCACAGTAGCTCTAGGTACCTGCTACAGTGTTTTAGTAACCTCCTAGTGAAAAGGGTTTTTTCCCAAATATTCAACTTGAACCTCCAAAATAATAACTTGATGCTCTAGTCTCTTGTTTAACATCTGCTGCTACCAACAAGGGTTTGGCCTTTTCCTTTTCTGATGCTCCCTTTCACATAGGCTGCTGCTGGATTGCCATTCAACACTCTCTTTGCTCATTAGTCCTTCACTAGTCCTGCTAGACAGGCCCATGAACATCTTATGTTTTGCTGCTCCTAGAGGAAAACAGAAGACCTCTAAGGCAGATAAACTTGTCTTAGATCACTACAGTGCAATCCCAGTGGTCCCCAGAGTTAACTTTTCTGTGGTTTTTTATAAAGTTCTGTGGAAGAACACATGTAATGCATACATTGTCTGTGAAGTCAGGGTTGCATGGGGACACAATTGCTCCCTTTCCATTCTAGGTCTCTATGTTTCCTCCAGCTTTCAACTAACATAAATTAGCTTTCTGCTATTTGGTCAGAAATTACATGGTGCCAATATACGGAAACTCTTTTCCTAAAGAGGGGCAGAACAATTCTTCCTCTTACTATCCTACTCTTTTCTTGTCCCCAGAGATGCTCAGAGTTTGATGAGAATGAAAATTATAATTTTGCAGAGGACTTAAATCAGTTTTATTGCTTTCACATTTTTTGTAACGTACTGATAGAAAAACACAACAGGAAGACCTGCTATGGTGACTTGTGTATGAGAACTACTGTTACGAAACCTCTGCTTTTCTGGAAAATCTGTTGTAAGCCAAGAGGGCTTTTGCTACATCCTGTCATTTTGTGGTGTAAAACTGCAGTGCTGTGGCTTCAGCTTGAGTTCTTAGTGTTAATAGTGATGGAATATGTAGAGTAATTAGCAGTGATTAAATTCTACTATTGTCTTATTGAAAGCCAGTGGTAAATGTGTTACTGCTTAACTGGTATTCTCTGATTGCACACAGAAAGTCTACAAGAGAAGAACAATGATTTTTTCTGTCCTGCAACTGGTGATGATAACACCTGAAATCTAACTGTCTGGGCAGTTGTCACCCTCACTGGAATGGATGTTCTTTCTCTTTCTTCATGTGAAACAGTTCTTTGAGTCTTACTAGCAGTAGATCCCAGCATTATCCACAGAGAGCGACTAATACTGCGCTATATAACATTTCCCAAAGGGACAACCAGGCTCAGGAAATGTGATACAATCTCCTAATATTATAGAGGACTTTGAGTTTATTTGGCTTTAATCTGCTGTCTTCTTTCTGTTGAAGACTCTCCTTTTTAAACAGCCTGCAGCTCGGTGTGGAATCCCAGGGACAGAATTATCTTTGGAAACAAACTCAAACTCTGGGATCTACATAGCCTAGAGCATATGAACTGAAATCCCCAACATAATTCATAATGATGGGGAACAAAGAGATAAATACTTATGAAAATTTGGGTCTGGTAGAGATGAAGAAGACTGACATGCTTGTCACAGTGTAATAGATCTAGAAATTATGAGAACCAATGCTTTATTTTTTTTAGTCCAGGTTCAGGGCAAGAGGTTCTTAGGAAATGTGAACAAATTCTTCCTAGCATGTTATTTTAGAAATTCCACCCTATGAGAATTGCACTGTTCATAAAAAAATAACTAATAAATAAATTAGAGCAAGTGAGTACATGGTTCCAATACTTGTAAACGTGTAACAATTATGTTATCTTTTCCTTTCTGCTGTTGCCTGTATCTACAACTCTGATCAATGATCTGCCCTCTGCATTTCTTCTCTCTCACAATTGCTGCTTAGGGATTAGTAGCCTCACCTGGCCTTCATGGGGTGCTCTGAGGCTTAGTTTTCCTAATGACAATAAAATGGTTAACTTGTCTTGTACATTTAAAAAAGAGAAAAGAAAAGAATAAACCAACAACCAAATCCCCAAATGTATTTCTGTACATTAATTAAATATAGAAATCTGTGCTATGAGAAATAATGCACTAGAAGTGATTGGAACAATTCACATAACTTGCAGAGACAGTCATTCCAAAGACGCCACAATAAAAATTTTAGATTCCCCTTTACTTTCCAGGTTTTTTAGAGGCTGTTAAGTTTCACAGACATATTAATGAGGTGCTTTGCTTACCCCCAAAACCAGCGTGGCACAAATAAAAATGTAGCTGGTAAACTGAGTTGCTTGAAAGTTATACAGGGACACAGAGAACCTTCAACTTCTAGATAAATCTTTCTCAAGCTGGCAGTGAGCAATGTCACCATGGTTTTGCTGTTCAACTGTCTAAACAATGTTACCTAATTTTGAGCCCACAATTAACATAGAATTGTCCTGTCTTAAAATCCACAAAGCCTGTCAATATTAATTGATTCCCTTGCTCCCAAAGGTGACATTGAAATAAAGATGGCAGCTTCCAGTTCCACTACTTCATTTATAATATATTTCAGCAAAAGTGCTTCTGAGTAGCCAAGATGCAAAGAACAATCTATTGGAAATGCCATCACTGGATGCAAAATAAAGTCAAAAGCATCAATGGCAGCATTTCTGGTCTTTTCATCTGCTGTTACACCTTCATCCTAATGGAAGTTCTGAGCCTGATAATGGAAGATAATTATCCTTAATTTCACAAGTGTAAAGGTCCTCTAGAACTCGTGTTTCCCCAGCAGTGCACAGACATACACACATCCAACCTCAGTGCCTAAGACACGACTCAGGCTCATAGATTTAGGAAGTTATTTAACTTCTAAAACTTGGTTATAGTTTTTCTTGTGAAGACGTAAAAGTGAAATTTGTGCTCTGAGAAAAAACAAAAAACACCCCAAATTGCAAAGCTGTTAGAGAGCAATAATTAAGGGTAAGGAACACAACCTAGAATAAAACTGCAAGAAAATCCCTTCTGGAGTGGGCTGGAAGTTTTGATGGTGAGTGAAGTTATGCTTCCGATAACACTTTTTTTTTTTTAATGACTGACTCAGTGATAACAAATAACAGCTATCATCTTCTGAACTGCTAATCCAGTTCTAGCATGAGATTATTTTTAGAATGGTCTCAGATGCAGAATTAGGGGGAAAAAAAGAAGCTAACACAAGGAGAATGCCCTGCTGGAAATGACTGATCAAGATTGCTATTGCTTAGTGTGGTAGATAGTTAAATATCTGAAGGGATAAGAATTCCCTATCAGTTTCTGGTCTAGTATCAGTGGCAATTATTAACCTGTTCAATTTATTTCCAGAGAAGCTCTGTTTACTCTCAGCTGAAGGGGCTTTGACATACATAAGCAAGAGGTTCCAGTTAGTTTGCTGAGTCTTGGTGGTGGTGAAGAAATGTGCTGACCCTGTTGATTGTCCAAGCCCCTGTTATCTGTCTCCTTTTCACTTCATGCAATTGCTTCCTAACTCATTCTTTGGCATCTTGCTAGATGATTGCTTTGATCCTCTTTCAGCTGGTTGGCTTCCTCTGAGCACTCCTCTGCTCTCCTGAAGTCTTCCACATGTTTACATGCACATACTAGCAGAAGAAAGGGAGAAGATTAATTTCGCCTGGCAATTTCATGATGCATTGTTGAGCATGAATATTCTGAGCAGCACAACAGGGAAAGAAGAGAAAGCTAAAAATAATATCCTGCTGATGAATTTATAGCTTAGTTAGAAATAATTGCTTGAGAACTTCAGTAACTGACTATCTATGGGGATAAAGTATAAAGATAGACGTGAATTTGAACTAGAGCAAACAGTAGGAAAATTCCATATAGTGAATGACTGATGTTTGAGAATCAGAAGGGAAGAATAGAAAGGGATGCTTTGTTGCATCTCTGGTGAGTTCAGTCTTGAAATAGAAGCTTGTTGCCCAGACAGTTCATATATTGAATCTATTTCCTTGTTTTAAAAGAATTACTACATATAAATCGAAATTCTTCTTTTAATAACAGAGTTAAGTCTTATGAACTAGTCCTTGCATTCTCTATCTCTCCATAGGTGTAACGAGCAGGATGCACTCCAAAAGAAGTGCTTAAGAATCTGGAAAGCCAAAAGGGCACATATTACCAGCAGAAAGTGCTTGGGAAACCTTTAACCTTGTTTAAAACTGTATTACATGACTCCCTCAGTCAGAATCTGACCTACATTTTATCTTCTCTTTATTTCACAATGTATTTTCAGATGTTCCTAATTTTGTCCTCACCTGTATTGGAAAAACACCTCATTGCTTCCCAAGCACTAATTGAATCATCTGTGGGGAAAACTGACTGATAGTAATGCATGATCAAGCCTTACAAAGTACCTCAGCACAGATACAATCCTTAGCTCAGTAAGAGAACCCAGAAACACATCCAGGTGGATGCTCTTGCGGTTTTCATTGCCCATCAGAACTATGGGTTCGCTATCCAGCTGTGCTTATCCTAAACTGATCCTATAAAGCAACATCTATACTACCTAGCATTACAAACTTTACTTAGCTGGCTAAATTAGAAGCTCAGTATCTCTGGATTCCATGTCTTTTGAAGAGGATAAATAGGATTAGAACAGGAGCTTAATTTACATGTGCTGAATTATCTTCTCAAGGTGTCTGGATATGTCTCTGCTGAATGATTCTCTGAAAGCCATCCTCTCCATGATGGTTCTTTATGAAAATTAAGCAACTACTCTAGGCAGCTCTGCTAAGAGATTAAGTTACAGATTTTGCTGGCTGCTGCTTTGACCCACAGGAAGCCCAGCTGTAAAATGTAAAATTCATGCTGCGTTTGATCGGTCAGGAAGAAAGTTGGTTAAATATGCAGAAATTAAATAATTGAAAATGTTTTGAAGGTTATAAATTCAGGTGACTTCACTTAATTTTTTATATTAGTGAATTTGTTTCACTTAGTTTTTGACATTTGTATGCTTAGTACATTGCTGTAAATTATTAAAAATTAGTTGATAATTAGAATGGTGTGTTTCAAATGAGAGTAAAATGTTTCCCCAATTATAGGACAGAAAATTAAATGAGAATAAAAGCATATGATATAAACAAGTAACTCATGAGCCTTTGAGACATTACAGGCAGTGTGCCATGACATTTACTAACATTTTTGGGTTCTTCTGTCTTGATCGTCGGTCTGAGATCTCTGGCTTTTTAAGCTCAGATGGAGTTTACTACAATAAGAAAAAATGTTTGACAATTTTGCTCTCAGTTTCCAAAAGCTGAGTATAATATTCATTAGGTGTCTTCTTCATAGGAGTATTATAATTTAATTAGTTGTTTACAAGGACTTTGGTAATTTTTGTGAGAAAGGTATTGTGTTTGTGTCCTCCCACATCGTCTCTTGCCCAATCCTTCTTCCCCTCTGAGGTCATTTGAGGGATAAAGGCCTACCCAGTAAAGCATCAACATATTAATTGTAGCATTGTTTATACTATTGAAACCCCACCTCTTTTCCACTTCCTGCCTCTGAAACTTACATTTTCCAGGAACACAGAGTCTTTTTCAGCCAAAATAGTGGCAGAGGTGGCAAGCAGACCTCACTAATACTGAATCTTATGACTTTTGCTCAGAGTGCCTCTTTGTTTAGTTCCTATTTGTCTGATCCTAGATGCAATTTTCTCATCAAATCATCTTGTCATTAGCTACTAATGCACTGACACATGAGTAAGCGGTAGAAGGAATACTTCCCTAAGCAGCAAGGGCACATAAAATTATCTCAGAATGGCTCTTGCTGAGGATGGTTCTATATATTTTATTCTCCTCTGTTCTTCAGGGTTTTTCTAGTTTAGTTTCTAATGCTTTTAGTGACAGATAATGCTCCTTTTGTGGAATGGTAAACATAATGTTCAGTTATGCTTTTGTTACTGACCATTAATATAGACTTCTTAAAATGATTCCTTTTTATCTGTGTAATTCTGATACTCCTCTTTGTTTTGGTTTATCCCCCAAGTTCTCTCAAGTCTGTTCAGTGCCTTTCCACTACAAAGGAGTGCAGAACTTTCACATTTCAAGTGGATTAAATCCAGACATAATGGATTTAAAAAACATTAAAAAAATTTGATTTAAGATTTCAATGTTCTTAAAAGACTAATTTAAAGCAAGAATTACATATTTCTGTAAGCCACAGAATTTATGTTGCCTGTTTTCCTATAATTTTATTGTTAAATTATCCAATACTCAAGATGCAGAAGTTATAAGAAAACATTTTTTGCAATGGACCACTTATATTCTCTGTCTCTGATGTGGGTTTTCTTGTAGCTTATAATAGAGTTATATTCATTGGTAATGTATTCTCACATGACTGTTACCACTTACTGCAAAACACCTATTGCTTTATGAAGTATTTACCTTATAAACCATATCCCTAAAGTCTTGTAACTAAATAATACCAGAATATATAGAACATCACAAGGAGAAAGCATTGACTGTATCTCCAGATAAATGGTTTGACTAATGTATTTGTCCTACATCCTTTTTTTGGGTGTGTGTGTTTCAGACTAACACCCAGTCTATTGGCAGTTGTTAGACAGTAATAAAAAGACAGACTGAGGCTGGTAGAAAAATGAGGGATGGTGTTCTCCTTCTTTGTATCAGCTTGAATTTGTTATTGTTCTACTGTAATCCTTAGACCTATTCCACATCACACATTAAAGCTTGATCTGAGCCATGCTAGAAGACTGAGAACAAATCAAACACCTATACTGGAAGAAAGCAGAAGTGAGATAAAAAGCACAAAGTTTGCATTTCAGCAGGTTTCTAAAACTGAACTTTTTCTATTGGGAGAGAGGAATTTCTTTCTATTTCATATTGAAAATTCATAAGACATGTTTGTTTGGGTTTGAGGGTATTTGCTCACCTCAAATCCTTAGCTCCTGAATTTGAGATACCTAGAATTCTTTTTTTGTATAAAACCAAAAAAATAAAAAGACCTCACTCACTTTTCTTATTAATTAGAAGATAAACTGGAAAATATTCAATGATAACAGAAACCTTTACTCAAAATTAGTAGATTCTGTTCTATTTTTTTGTTATTTTGAAAATTTACAAAAATTACTTGGATGCTGAGCAAGCATACATTGCAGGTAACTCTTTTCAGGTACTTATACAAATTGATAAGAACAACACCTTATTCCGCTCTTCTCCAGGTTAAACAGTCACAGTACTCTCAGCCTTTCCTCGTATGAGAAATGCTCTAGTCCTGCAATCATCTTTGTCGTCTTTTGCTGAATTCTCTCCAGTAGCTCCATATGTTTTTTGTATTGAAGATCCTAGGACCTGGACACAGGACTCTAGGGATGGCCTTGCCAGAGCTGAGTGGAGGAGAAGCATCACCTCCCTTGACCTGTTGTTTGCTGCCAAAGACCTTGCTGTAGTGAAGTTTGGTGGCTGTACTTGTAAATTCTTCATCAGCCCCCAAGAATATACTCAAATAACCCAGATCCTCATGGAAGACTCAAGGACATGCTTCTGCCATAGGTGAACCACTCAGTCTGGAGCTTGTTAGAGGGCATGCTCTTTCCCAGGACATGCATACATTCCAGTTCTCAACATTTTCCTCGATTCTCTCAGCATTAGAGAAAAAAAATTAGTTAATAGCTGAGCTGTCAAATTTTTCTTCATGGCTTTGTATAATGAGCAACTACATTTCAGAGCCCATTCTTTTAATTATACAATGGGAAGCATTGCTACAACACAAATGGCATTCTTGTTTGTACCTTTCTATCCATTATGGCAGCAATTCACATGATGACCTTTTTTTAATTTATCGTGCTCTGGGAAAAAACAAGACTTTTTCTGGCTCCTGAGATAACTCTAACTAGTCTGCTGGCAGGAGGTGTATCAGTGACCCATCATTTTCTATGCTCTATGCCTCAAATGTGGGCTATCCAAACCAAAAAATGTTTTGGTTATTTGTTTCTCCTATCTTTCCCTCTGCTGCCACCATACGGTTCAGTGTCAGTAAACCCAGAGTTTTTAGAATTGCACTGCTCTGCTTTTGCTGGTTCTTTGTGTATTCTAAAAATACCTCAGACGGTTGATGTGCATTAATGATTTTTCAGTGAAAATGTTAGATACACGCTGTGTCGAGCAAAGGCTATGCTGGCTCTGGAGAGAGGCACCACGTGTTTGACTTTGCTCTTTATCAGCCTCTTTTTCTTGGCTACAGGATCTGGGAATCCCCACTCCTCCAGGCTGCCAAAGAGAACGACCTTGCAGCCATTAGGAAGCTGCTCACTGACGGAACATGCGATATCTATCAGAGAGGTAACTCAGATTGTTTGCAAAAAATGGTTTTCTGTGGAAGGCAAGAGCTCCCTACAATGAGTAGTTTGGTACTTTGATGAAACATTTGCATTTGCAGCCAGAAATGGCTTAACTCTACGTCAAGCTTTGCAACAAAGTGAGTTTTCTGACTTGTTGTGCTCACTCACCTCAGGCCTGAGGTCTGGTGTCACTTACAAACACCTGAAGTTTCTGCTCAGCTTTCAGATTTTGGTGAAGGACAGAGACTGTGCAGTTGTGTGGCTGTCCCAGCAGTACTCAAGGGAGGACTTAGCACTGCCATAACTCTCCGTCTCGATAAATCTATTGCTGCTTTTGTCCCATATGGTTGAGTGTCTGGATGACTCGCATGGTTCTCCTACTGTTTCTAGGTGCAGTGGGGGAGACTGCCCTTCATGTCGCTGCCCTGTATGACAACTTGGAGGCAGCAGTGGCTCTGATGGAAGCAGCTCCCGAGCTTGTCAATGAGAGGGTGACATCGGAGCTTTATGAAGGTAACATTGCTGGGAATGAGGATGCGCAGGATTCTCTGCAAGGGAAGAAAGGAAGTACTACCTGTACATTTAGGAAATTGATTTATACTGTTCCTGGTTCAATGTATTGCTAAACTGTTGCATAGCAAACCCAACCTAGAGATGCCTTCTGACCTTTTGTGGAAGGTGGAATTATATTAAACACAAGTACACACATATGCAAATATACAAAGGCCTTAACCACAGGTGGGCCTGTTGGCTATTCTGGGATTGCAAGGATATGTACGGTTTGCTTTCTGGCATAGGTCCTTTGTAACAAAAGAGATATCTACCTGACCTCCCCTGAAAGGAGAAAAGGTAATTCTTTGATTGACAAAGAAAAGGGATGTGGCCTCTGCTTTTGAGACTAGACTCTTATCTAGATTTTTAAAGAATGGTTCTGGCTGAGTACACAGAAATTCCGGTTTGAATCCTGAAACCACTAAAATAATAATGATGGGGTTTTAAAAGTTCTAATACCTAGTTTGAAAGATTAGAGCAAGTCTTTGGGAGCTTTGTCTTTACCTGATCTTCATGTCCTTTGAAGGAAGCACAATCTCACAGCTTTCATTGTGCTTGCCAGAATACTGTGGTGTGTCTTGTTTTTCCCCAGGAAAAACATCTAGAAGGTGCATTGCATCCTGTCAGGGTTTTGTGGGCAGGTTGTAAAGTCAGTTTTCATGAATCCCTGAAAAGACTCAGTAGAATGGGACCTTGGGAAAATCTTTCATACAACCCTCTGCACACAACAGGGATAACTTCAAAGCTAAATTCTATAGCTGCTGTGGATGCAGTCCCAAAAACCTCCATTTCCCATGACTGATGTGAACTGCAGGCTACTGATCATCCTGAAGTTGCTTCCTTGGAAGACAAGGTTTTATTTCTGTGTCTTACAGGGCAGACAGCTCTCCACATTGCAGCAGCAAACCAGAACATCACTTTAGTGAAGGCTTTGCTGAAGAGAGGAGCCGATGCGGGCACAGCACAGGCCACTGGGCACTTCTTCAGGCGCAGCTCCCAGAACCTTTTCTATTTTGGTACAGCCTTAACTTCTCCCCTTGCTCCTGTAGGAGGAAACCAGCAGAGTGGTGAGGGGATGTGAGGGAGGCTTGCTTTAGTCCCCATCTAAACTGGGTAAACAGAGACTCCTGTCTTCAAGTGTCATGAGACACACCTTTTAGCAGACAGTAAGACTTCATCTATGTAGATGTTACATAAATATAAATGATACACACTTTATATATTTGCATATATACAAGTAAATACATATACTGTATACAATTTTTAATTTAATGTCTTCCTAGTACTATATACTGCAAATTATTTGTCAACCTTCTTATGGAGGTAAACCCTTGAAAAGAATACTTCCTTTTAGTGTTGTGTGGGGCAGGTCTTTTTTTCTTCTCTGAGTAGGATGATGAGAGGGACAGGAAATGCACACCTTACCTAAAGTAACTCTTCATTTCATATCCTCTGGCTTCATAGCATGGATAACTTTCCCTTAGCATGCTTAAACCTCTCCTACCTCCTGAATTCTTAATGTTGTTTCTCCCCATTCCTTTCATTGCAGGAGAGCATGTTTTATCATTTGCTGCCTGTGTGGGAAATGAGGAAATTGTACAGTTGCTCATTGAAAATGGAGCTGACATTAGAGCTCAAGATTCCCTGGGTAGGTGCTGTGGGGCTCAGTGTATTGCATACAGAAAATCTGGACATTTTAACTCAAACTCTGTTATCTGTGCGTGCAAATATTTTTTGCTCACTACAAACAGCTGTGGGATGAGGGATGTTGGGAAAACAAAAGCCATCAGTCAGTTCTCAGTCTTGCAGAGGGCTGGGCTATTCCACATACTTTATCCAGTATGCTTCCTTCATAGGTAACACTGTTCTTCACATCCTGGTTCTCCAACCAAATAAGACATTTGCCTGCCACATGTACAGCCTGATACTTTCCTATGACAGGAACA
Organism: Acropternis orthonyx; assembly: GCA_035583155.1. NCBI lineage: Eukaryota > Metazoa > Chordata > Aves > Passeriformes > Rhinocryptidae > Acropternis > Acropternis orthonyx. The sequence continues at coordinate 28,763,612 of JAWWEU010000001.1, forward strand.
AAGAGGGACCAGGATCACTTGAACTGATTCCTAACAATGAGGGTCTTACTCCATTCAAACTGGCTGGAGTTGAGGGCAATACCGTGGTGAGTTTGTGTTACACTGGTGCCTCCATACAAAAGAGAAATGGAGAACTTTAAATCACATCATTTAGACAAAGGGAGTTTTTGCATGTTCTTAACGGGTAAAAGACACGTAACAAATCCTTTGGGTGTTTTTTTGTTGTTGTTTGTTTTGGTTTTGGTTTTTTTTGCTAGGAGTGTCATGCAGGTCCAGAAAACCCTTTATTAAAAAATTCTTTATCCTAATGAAAGAAATGAGTGCTTAAAGAATAGATAATTTTAATCCAATTTTTGTAGCGTTCGAGTTAAACAGGCACTAACAGAAAGATTCACCTCAAGTAATTTTTTTAAAGTCTCGCTGAAATTACCATCTTTGTTGTCTAGAATTCATTACCCTAAATGTGACACATGGGAAACATGTTCAGGTATCCACAGGCATTTATTCAAAGACAGAGCCCCAGCATTTAATGCAAACTCTCATCCTTCCTCTTAAAAAAAATACAAAGGTGGTGTTTCTTCTGCAGACTTACTAAGCACAGGATCATTTCCTTCATCACATCTCTTTTCTGATAACTTCTAGAAGACTATAAAATAATTGTTTTTCTAATCAACATCTGAAATCTGTTGCCTGGATGTAAAACTGTGTCAAATAACTTTAGCAGTTTGATTAGAATGTAGACCAAAAATCACTCATCCTTTCCCTTAAGCATGAGAGAATAATCAAATAGGAATCAGAAAAAATTCTTCCACTTCTTAACCTGCTGTAATTGTTCCTGAGAGATATGAGAACCACAGCAAGTACCAAGTTCAAGGAAAATACATCATAGTTAAGGCTTTTTAACAACTTTTTGTTCTTATTGCAAATACACGATATACTGGAAAGCTTCTGATATCCTTGGCCCCCTTCTTTTCTCCTCAGATGTTTCAATACCTTATGCAGAAGAGGAAGCAGAATCTCTGGTCTTTTGGCCCCTTGACCACTGTGCTGTATGATATCACAGAGATTGACTCCTGGGCTGAAGATCAGTCCTTCCTTGAGCTTATTGTATCAACCAAGAAGAGAGAGGTACTGTGGCACCACATACTTTCTATGTGCAGACCATGGTGATTGTAAAAGGAGAAACAGGATAAGTTTGAAGGTCCAAGCTCTTTTATACAATCCACAGAGCAAGGACTTTGTACCATGTGCTGCAGGTGATGTGCAGCAGTTTATTAATGAACTGACTACATCTGATGCTTTATATACAGTTTCTTCTGAGGTGTGAAACTTGAAGATTATTGAAAGAATTTAGTGTAAGCAAGATACAGAAAAGGGTTGTCTCTCATCAGGCTCAAAGGTATACTAAGTACCTGTAGAGTAGCTCTGGCAAGTATCTTCATACAACTGTGACACTGGATAACTCTCGCAATGAGAGTCCCTGTGAGACAGGTCTATGTCCAGAAGTCCTAAACTGGAGTGCATTTTAAAACCAATTTTAAAATCATTCGTTGTTATTATTCCCTTCCTTTAATGACAGGTTATGACTCAAAACAAAGTGGGCAAATTATCTCTGCTGTAGGCTCAAAAACTTGTAAAGGGATTAGTAAGACAAAAATAGCAGAGTGTAATGGCAAACTTAGACAGATCTCCATAAGACTTTCAAGGTACACCACCCTATCAATTGTAATCATCTTAAATAATCCTAATAGGACAGGAAATGAATCAGAAGACACTCCAATTAGCCCAGTTCTACCTATCCTGTATAATTTCCGTCTATCAAAATTTGAGTCAAACTTTTCTAACAGAAGTTTCAGCTACTGGAGAGCTTTGCACAGTGTCGAGGAGGTCTGTGGAACTCTCATTTGCTTTCATGTAAAATCCTCTACATTTCTGTGAGTGGTGATACCTATGGAAATTCAGGGAAAATTAGTCTGTGTCAAAAAGTAGAACAACTTTAGAAGTTGTCCACTTTAGAAGACTAAACCGTAATCCTAAAAGAAAGCAGAATATCGTGCCTCTCTCTTATCCCAAAACATGCATATAGTGCAAAGGATAAGAAGTTCTAAACATCAAGAGATACAATGATTTCTTTATTTTGCAGAATGCTCCTAAGTACGTGCACTTGCAATTTCTGGACATGTAACTAGTTATTCTGTTTTTTGCATTAGATATATGTTTGGCCCAAAATATTTGCTATCTTCTCTAGAAGACTACTCTGTGTCACCCCATGCTGTCATATTCTTCCAGTTCAGTATTGAACTGGAGGAGCATCTTTAGCCCCCAGTCAGAAGCAGTTTGCTCTTGTATTAAGGGGAAAGCATACACACAATGGGTACTAAGATATATTTTCTGAACCTTAAGCAGATGAAAAGTTAAAAAAATACAAGGGAACTAAGCTACAGGAAGATTATAGTAAGCTTCAAACTTATATATCATCCCTTTGAAAAATGAAATTTACTCTCCTATGCAAAGAATTCTAGAATACTGACTTCTACAGAAAACTGAACACCTATAGGTACATTATCTCTCATGCAGTGTGTGGGTCAAATTCATAAGTAAATGTAAAGTACCCTGTTTCTCCTACTTATGTTCTAAGTGTCAGTCTTCTAACAGAAGCTGAAGGCTTGATATAGATGATTCAATTAATTGTCACCCAGCTAATAATAGAGAAACTTAAAATGTAGTATTTTTACATAAGCCATAGAGTGTTAGGCAAGTACTAATATCTTTTAGAAAAATGTTTCGGCTTTCTTATCTTAAAACATCTGACACAAAAACTTGTCTTGTTGTGTTAGCAGGAATATTCTGTCATCCTCAGTTCTATGTTCCTTCACAGATGACAAACTTATTCCAGTATCTAAAATGTTTTTCTTGTACTTGCCACTGGTACTCAAAAGCTGATCTCTGTAGGATATGTTTTTTATGTTTTTCCAAAGAATGGTCAAACTGAGCAAATCCAAACCCACTTTTTGCAAAGTAAGTTCAGTTTCGTAATGCTGAGTAGGGTAGATGAGAATAGTTTGTTAATACTCTCCCAGGAAAGAGTGTGAATATGCTTATAAAAAAATGCACTTATGGCAATTAATTAATTCTTTCTATCTTTCTCAGGCACGCCAGATCTTGGACCTAACACCTGTGAAGGAGCTGGTGAGCCTGAAGTGGAATATGTATGGTCGTCCCTACTTCTGTTTCCTGGCTTTATTCTATATACTCTACATGGTCTGCTTCACTATGTGCTGCGTCTACCGACCTCTGAAACCCCGAACAAGCAACAAAACAAGCAGCAGAGACAATACAATCTATGTCCAGAAAATTCTGCAGGTACTGTGACTGTAGGAGTCAGGGCCCCATAGGCAGCGTTGGGCAATTCCCACCTAACCTACTTAACTGGAAAATCCAAGCCATTCCCAGTCCCCACATATTGCGTCTGTCCTCGTCCTCTCTTTCGGCCATCTGATCTTTGTCAGGGAGGAATACGAGGTGTGCTCTGCTCTCCATTGCTGGGGCTGGGCTGGTTCCTGTGGCATTGCCAGGTCTAGTCATGTTTGTTGTAGTAACAGTAGGCCACCTTCTCCCCCATCCTCTTTTTATATTTACTTTCACTTTTTTTCAATTTTAATTTCCATTAATACTTTTGTTTCAGGAATCATATGTGGCATATGAGGATGAGCTGAGGCTGGTGGGGGAGCTGATCACAGTCATTGGAGCTGTAGTAATTCTGGTCCTTGAGGTAAGACAAATGGTGAGCTATATAGTTCCAAGTTTCCTCAAGACAGATTTTACTTACTTACTATATGAACATGATTTTGTGCTCACTACTTGGTAGGGGTTATTTGCTTAGACTGAGTGCTTTGATATGCCTATGGCAATAGACATTGTCAACAGTATCTATTAGATGAGACAGAGACTGTGACAATGTCCTAGTAAGACTCCCGTTGCGGAAGAAGCAATTAGGACTGGTCGCATTCTCAAGTATCCAGTGAATATGGCACAGGGCAATGCCACAGTTCCTGTTAGCACCATCCATGAGTCCAGCTGACTCCCAGATGTTGCTTCCCCCCAGCACTCCTAAATACTCTTGTGTTTAGGAGTGCTGGATGAAGTGAATTTGTGGATACACAGAAAAGTTTGTGTTTAATTGGAGATCAGTTACTCTATGGACCTATAACAGGAGCCTCATTCAACCAGAGTTCTGAGGTGGACATGTTTAGTTGTTCTCCTTACCATGAACTCTCAAAGAAAAAAAGCAAAATTTATTTAAATTAAAACAAATCTATTCCCCATGTGATTTTATTATAATATGAAATAGAAGACTGAAACTTTTATGAGAAAAATCAAAGGATGATGCCAAGAAGAACTGAAAATAAAACAGGTCTGGTAAACAGTTTTCTCCCTATATGGGATGCAATAAGCATGGCATCACTAGCCAGTCAAAGGAGGTGATTGTTCCACTGTACTCTGCACTGGTGAGGCCCCACCGTGAGTACAGTGTGCAATGTTGGGCACCTCAATATAAAAAAGACATTAAGCTATTAGAGAGGCTCCAAGGAGGGCCATGAGGGTGGTGAGGAGTCTGGAAAGGAAGCCATACAAGAAGTGCTGAGGTCACTTGGAGAAGAAGAAACTGAGAGGAGACCTCATTAGGGTCTTCAACATCCTTCTGATGGGAAGCAGAGGGGCAGGCATTGATGTCTTCACTCTCATGACAAGTGACAGGACTCAAGGAAATGGCATGAAGCTGAGTCAGGGGAGGTTTAAGTCAGATATTAAGAAAAAATTTTTCAACCAGCGTGGTTGAGCAGGGAAGTGCTCACATCACCGAGCCTGTCTTGAGTTTAAAAAGTGTTTGGACAACACTCTCAAGCACATGCTGAGACTCTTGGGTATGTCCTGTAAAGGGCTAAGAGTTGGGCTTGATGGTCCTTGTGGGTCCCTTCCAGTTCAGGATATTCTATGATTCTATTACATGTTCTAGAAGGACAAGTCCTTCTTCCTGTGTGTGGTCAGGACTTTGAGGTTAGGCTACAACTAAAACAGTGTGAATTACAACAAACTTCTTTGGTTTCCCAAAGTTTTCTTGTCTTTCTTACGGGGTAACCTCTCTGCGACGTGCCTCTCAATTTGCCCAAGCATTCCTAGATTTTCCAGCAACCTTTGCCTCATTCCAAGAAGGGCCCACCTGGCTCAACCATTCTTATTTTAAACTAACATAGAAATTAATCTGTTAACCATCAAACAAAGCAGATGCTGCTGTTCCCAGGAACCTGTGAATATTGGTGGTTACCGTGACATTTAGTAATACAATTGAATCTGTCAGAGTCCTAAAGTTAATAGGCTGTCTCTCTTAGATCCCAGATATCCTTAGAGTTGGAGCAGCAAAATACTTTGGACAAACAATCCTAGGAGGGCCTTTCCACATAATTGTGTAAGTACAGCACTTTTAAAGTATAATAAATACACTGTCTCTCATTTCTCCCACTGCTGTCTTTTGCCAGAGGAGTTACTTTCTCCATTCTTCTGCAGTGTTCCTTCTCTTGATTTATTTCTCCTACTGGCTCAACTGAAATTTCCTCCACTGAACTTTTTTTCACTGTCTATTCTTCTTTGCAGCATCACATATGCTTGCATGATTCTAGTAACCATGGTGATGCGTCTCACCAGCACAACTGGAGAGGTTGTACCCATGTCCTTTGCTCTGGTGCTAGGATGGTGCAATGTCATGTACTTCGCTCGAGGCTTCCAGATGCTTGGACCTTTTACCATCATGATCCAGAAGGTATAAGACACAAAGAAATACAGGATTTTTACACACATCCCAACACCTGTTTCCAGATACTGTAAGAATACTTTTTCTCCCTCAGGACTAGCATTAATGGCAAATGGACAAGTTCTTGTCTGCATAGAGGGTTTAGGATTTTCACATTCTGTCTTTGGTGGAGAAGTTTCCTTTAGTCCTCCCATGGTCTTAGAATCTAGAAAAAGGTTTACATAGGGTTCCACTGTGACTTGGTGGGACAGTTGGGCCTTATGGTGGCTCTGTCTTTGCTCTACAGATGATATTTGGAGATCTTATGCGCTTTTGCTGGCTCATGGCTGTGGTGATATTAGGCTTTGCATCAGGTGAGTCTACTAAAGGAAAACAGCAATATGTTACCCCTGCCAACTGCTTTGGCATGAATTAAGTGTGGGTTTTGATTTAATCTCTGGTTGCCCTCTGAATAGCTGGCAAAGGTGGTGATGATGCTTCTATTTCTCTAAGCATGGTCACTTTCCCAGTACTGATTTCTGTTCTCAGGAGTTTGGTTTTCACTTCTTGCTCCTTCCAGGGTATAAGAAATAGGGTAATTCAGATAATTCCACATATATGTAAGTCAAGATTTTGAAACATATGGAATTTATGATATTTGTCTGTGGAAAAATGAGATTAACATATATCACTTTATTATATCCTTGAGGAAGATAAGTTCACTATTTAGAGAACAAATAAATAATCAAAATTAATTTGGGTCATTTTACAGTGGAAATCAGTGATTCTCATCAGGGATTTGTCCTTTCTGGATACTACACTAGCATAGAAACACATGCAGCTCTTTCCCAGACCACTTTTTGTTGCCACAATCTCTTACAGGACCCTGTTACTCCTCTTGGAACATGATTTCTGTTGTTAAGCACTCTCTCGTTTTTCCCCTTTGCTCTCCTCTAGCTTTTTACATCATCTTCCAGACAGAGAATCCTGAAAACCTTGGGCAGTTCTACAACTACCCTATGTCCTTGTTCACCACTTTTGAGCTCTTCCTCACTATCATTGATGGCCCTGCAAACTATGATGTGGACCTGCCCTTTATGTACAGCGTGGTATACTTCGCTTTTGCCGTCATTGCTGCCCTCCTGATGCTCAACTTGTTAATTGCCATGATGGGTGACACCCACTGGAGAGTGGCCCATGAGCAGGATGAGCTCTGGAGAGCCCAGGTAACCTAGTTAAGGTGGACATTGCTACCTTATTTCAAATAACAGCTAGAAGCCCACCAGCCTGTCTTGTCCATTCTGTGTCCCCCTAACTGTTTGTTCCCTACATGTGGAATCTCTTGTTAAATATAATTAAAGTTATGTCTTTTTTTACAAATAACATTTCTGTTAAAGTTATTATTATAAGGATTGACTGAGGGGGGATAGAATGCAACGTAATGATTGCAAGAAGGTCAATAATGTCTTTAGTTTCATTAAGAGAAGTTGGACTGACTATCTTGCTCAGAAGGCAAAAAGATTCAACCAGTTCTATAGGTAATCAACAGGAAATCCATTTCCTGTTACTTTTCTGTGAAAAAACAATCAGTCAAATGGTTAAATGTAGTTATGTGGCCACATTGGTAAGTTCATATGGTAGTTAATTTGAGTATAGATACTGTCCTCTAGCTTGCAAATTAATTACCCTACTCATTGCTATCAGTTATTAAAGGAAGGAAATTTAACAGTGTTTTAAGCGCACCATTTCTTCCTCAAAACATGGCACAGTTAGACCTAAAATAGTGATTGCCCTATAATAAACAGAGTATTGACTCTACTATTGTTTTCATTACATAAGGAGCTATAATGAAGTATTGTATGGGTCAGTGCTCATGAACTGATAATTTTGAAAGAGATTCTGATTTTTTCCTAATTCATCTAAGTTCTTTTTTTTTTTTTCATTCCAAAGGTTGTCGCTACTACTGTCATGCTGGAGCGGAAACTGCCACGGTGTCTCTGGCCTCGCTCGGGAATCTGCGGGCGGGAGTATGGGCTAGGGGACCGATGGTATCTCAGGTGAGTTCTCCTTTACTGTGGATCCAAGAAGAATTCAGTGTATTTGTGTTAATAAAGAGCCTTTCCAGTGGCCTAGGGAGGAGTGTTTGGAGTGCTTTCCTTACACACCCCCCAATCTGTCTTTGACTGGTAGATGAGCACCATTCCCCTAAGACAGCTCTGCTGTGTTTGTGAAATCAGCTGGTGCTTTCTCATCCAGTAGCTACATTGGACAGATCCCAGGAACAGCTGTCCCTATCCATTAGATACATGAAATGGCAGAGGCAGAATCAATCTGTTAGGCATTCAGCAGCAATGTACTGCTCTACAAATGATTCACAATCAGAACAGGAATAGAGTAAAAATTTCTTTTTCATGTGAACCTAGTAACTCTATTATACTTTGTAATGATTGCATTGGGTGGCAAAGTCTTAGGTCCAGGATTTCAGATTAGGCACTGAACTAAGAAGATATCTGTAGTCTAGATAAAGCTAAAATCCTCATTATTTCTGATTTTAGTCACTATTCATTCCAGGTGAGAAAATATTTACCTTTTGGGCATATGTCTTTTCTAACTGCACCCTCTTTTGCTGATAAAGCCAGAAGGGGGAGTGGCGGCTGTATGAATCATGGAATCATAGAATATCTTGTGTTGAAAGGGACCCACAAGGATCATCACTGCCCACCTCCTGGCCCTGCACAGAAATTTCTGCAATTCTTGGCAGAGAATTGAGCCTTTTGGATTTTTGGGTTTACTGGACAGAACAAGCAGATCTAAAGTGGTACTGATATGCAACACCTTCAGTCCAAGTTGCAGAATATAACAATTTATTGCAAGAGCAATTATTCACTGGATGCTATGTGAAAAGAGTGTTGCTGTAGATTTAGTTCTGTCAAATTACATGTGTGTTCATTGTATATAGCATGGGACATTATTTCAGAAGACAACTTATAAGTAATGTAGAGAAGGGTTTGTAAAAGTGGAGCAGTTAAATAAAAGCACAACAAAAGCTAAGTGACATCCTGAGGCTAGCAGCCATGGAATATCAGAGAAGCAAAGTCAAGAACAGAGGAAATAGATGAATAGATGCATATATACAAAGGATCTGGAACTATACTCAGGTGGGGTAAGTCTTCTGATTGCTTACAGCTGGCAAAAGGGAAAGGACAGGTCATGACTGGGAAATTAATTAAAGGACAGGAAACCACGGGCAAAATTACTGAAGTCCATGATGGGGATGAATGCCTAGGACATAACTGTGCTAGCAGACCATAGCACCCTGCCTATAATCAGTTTTCTGCTTCTGTGCAGATTTTCTGGAAGATCAGTATGCCCGGGTTTTTTGGAGGGGTTTTGTTGATAAATTGTGATAAACTGGCACTTTTCTACCACATTCAGTTTATGTTTTTTAATCCTCATACAGAGTTGAAGACAGGGTTGATCCCAACAAACACAAGATGATGCGGTACACAGAAGCATTTAAGGCTCAGGATAGGGATAACTATGACAAAGGTTCAGGAAAGCTGGAAATCAATAGGGACACCCTGTACAAGAAGGATCTACCTGCCCTGTCATTGTCACGAAGCACATCCAGAACTAGTTCTCACCGTGGTTGGGAGATCCTGAGGCGCAACACCTTCCGCCAGCTTTGTGGAGAGATTGGTCCTGCAACAGAAGAGGAGGTCTACGATGTCTAGGAAGCCTCTAATTTTACTCCACAGGAGGGATCCCTTGTGCCACAACAGTTGTCTTCTACAGCTGTTCATACACTCCCCAGCATGCTACACACATCAGCCTTGAAGAACTCTGCCGGTGAAGATTTTGTGAGCAGTTCATGGCATCTACTCTATGATCTATGAATGAAGAAAGTCTTTTCTCTCCTACTTTTAAGTGCCTCTGTAGTTGCACTGGTATTTGCACCAAGCTGGTGGGCTTATTGAATTATGTAATGCAAATGGCCAAGAGATGTCAGCAATGGGATTTCATCCATTTATAAGGAAGTGATCAGTAAGCCCTCTTCCAGACTGTTACATGCACTATAATCTATCTCCCCAGTTTCACAAAATCATAATGCTCTCATAGCAACAAATGATGACTGAAGTCCTGACTTGTGATTTGCTACAGAACTGGAAAAAAAGAAAAAACAACAAAAACACAACAACCAAGTCCTGTAATTCAGCTCAGGAATGAAGGTGGTTGTTGTTGACACTGTGATTATTAAAAAGGACTGTAACTACTCAGCTGGCATTCAGGGCCTGACAGATTTTGGCCCCTGAAGAAAGGCAGTCTCTGTTAACTGCATTTTCAACATTGCTATCTTAACAGGACTGTTTTGGTTTTGATTTGGTTTGCTTGTTTGGATTCTTTTCTGGTGATGGGTTGTTTGTTTGTTTTTTTTTGTTTGTTTGGGGTTTTTTGTCACATGAATGCACTTTAAGCTTTTGAAGAGAAGTGATTGCTATTCCTGAGAGGATTCTGAAGTGGAAACTCCTTTTCTTATTGAGAGCATGTATGACCTGGTTAGGTGACTTTCAGCAGTGTGAAATTTCAGCAGAGATATTTAGCTCCCAAGTGAACTAAAGCCTGTCTTTTGCTTTCTGTGGAAGAATAGGTTTCTGAACCATAATTCCCTGACTTACAACTGAGACATGAAGGTTGGGTTGTGAGCTCCTGTGTAATATGGAAAGAAATGGTGAGGAAATGTTGAATAGATGACTAAGAGCTATTGCAGAGGCAGTTCAGAAACTGATGCACTCTCTTTCTCCCTCTCTCTCTCTCTCTGAAAGAAAAACTATGCAATGAACAACTGGGTCATCCACGCAGTTCCCTTCCAGGGATGACACTGTGCCAGTCTGTCAATTTATCATCTGCCAAAGGCCACTTTAAGAAAAATGAAGAAATGTTCAGAGAAATGGACTGTCATTTCAGGTTCTTTTGTATTCACAGGAGTATGGAGTTTCATTCCAGTAGCAGAAGTTAAGCAGAAAGCAATCCATGGTCTTAACATTTCCTTCCAACAGGACCAGTAACAGCAACTTTGGTTTTTAAGAAATCAAGAACTATTATCTAGCACAAGACTTTGAGCCAAATCACCCTGCGATAATCAAAGCAGATAATGAAAAAGCTGAATCCAGTGGATTTCTGATTGTATTGAAATATCACAGCAAACATCTCTCATTCAGGTGCTGTAATGAGTATCATGATCTTTGCAATTATGTGTATTTATTCAAATGTCCTCTTTCTCTTACGTGTATGTGTACTTTTTTATGCTCCAATGGAAGACTGACAGAAGACTGTCCCTCTGGAATTCAACTGTATGGTGTTGAGTTGAGTCATTTTATTGAATTGAAACTGTTGCCTGGTCTTGGTAACTTAAATACTGTCAGTCCTTCCTAAAACCTTTGGCCTTTATACTGGTGATCTATGGAGATGGGATCAATGTGGTGCATTAACCAGAACTGTGAAGTGGTTGCTCTGATTTTAGATGAACTTTATTTCATAGTAAAGAAATATCAAGAAGGGCAGAACTGATAATTTCCCCGTCCTATCCCTGACTCCAAGTGTAGCAGACATTTTACTAGTTTGAAAACCATAGAAATACAGTGAAGATGGAGCCACATATTGTAATTTCTATGACAGAACTTCTCTATGTGACAAAATAGTGAATAATAATAAAGGTAGTTTGACGTACAAGATGTGTGAGCCCTGTCTCTGATTTTATGTTCTTCATTGCTATAAACAATGAGAAATTTGATCTTAGGTATTAAACCAACATTTTGACATTGCAGGAGTCAGAACAAAACTCAGTTACCAGTGTTAGGCCTTTATAGATTTCGGTATCTGCTCTCCATAAAAAAAAAAAGAAAAGAAAAAACCCAAGAGCAGAATTTTTTAAGGAAGTGCCTTCTCTTTTAAAATTGGATTCTGTCATAGTTAGCTTTCAAACTCCTTGCACAGAACCCATGCATATAACAGCATCAGAACTGTGTGAATTATTTTCTGTCTTTGGAGCTGCCTAATATAAGATACAGACTCATAGAATCATAGATTAGTTTGGGTTGGAAGGGACCTTTAAAAGTCCTGTAGTCTAGAAACTGAGCCAGGACATCTTCAGCTGGATCAAGTTGTTCAGAGCCCTGTCCAACCCAACCTTGAATATTTCCAGAGGTGGGACATCCGCCACGTCTCTGGAAAACCTGTTCCAGTATTTCACCATCCCCACTTAAAAAAATTTCTTACTGTCTCCTATTGGAATTTGACTTCCAGTTTCCTGAAGTGACTTGCATATTAAAAAAAAAAAAAAAACTCCTAGAAAAAGGCCTTTTACAAAAGGGGACAGAATATTTTACCAATAGTCAATTGATTCCTCAGTCTTCTGCTGATGATCAGCTGTGCAGACCATTTTTAACATAATTTATTTATCTAGAGGATAAACAGCTACGGAAGAAAATTTGAGGTGGGAAAGTTCAGCAGATGTAATAGGTATCTCAGAAGTTGGAAATATTAAATTTAATATGTAAATGTGGAATGTCTACCCTCTTTCATCAGGACATACATACATGAAGTGCACCCATGTGAACCTCAGGTGATGAAGTAATAGGAGGCACTAGACTAACCTTTGAACTGTTTCAAAGTAGTCTGGCTGTGACCCAGAAATAGCAGTGACTACAGTCACACAAAGGCAAAGCACTTTTCGCTGTAATATTCTGCATGAATGTGATGCTTCAAGATGTGCTTCAAATTTTGTGGTTTGTGATGTTGTTAAATCCTGTAATTCTGAAACAGTATTGTTGCTCCTTGTTGTTGCAAGGTGTCTTTCCTCTCCCTCCGAACAATATTGCAATAATGTCAAGGCAGAAATTCCTCCCCTCCTTGAAACTGCTAACCTCAAACTGTCTCCTGTGTTACTGAAGTAATTTCTGAGTTTATGCTAATGTGATATGAATGAATGTTTTGATCCAGTCGCTTGTACTAAAATGAGATCTATTTTGCTGACAATAAAATTTTTGGAGTACCATGACAGCTTCTTTGTGTCTAAAATAAATATCATGCGTTAATTTTTGTGTTTGCTTCTCTAGTAGCAATCACAGACATTAGCTGATAAATTGATTGGATTGTCACATATAGGTTCATGTTAAATTTTTTTTAATTGAAGTTGTTTCACAGCAATCCATTGCAGATAATTCTTTATACAAAATTTTCATAGAGTTCCAAATACTGGGTTCCAGTTCAACCTACAAACTATAAAGGCCCTGTTGTTTAAAGTCATTGAGCATTTAGTAAAAATTGCAGTACAAGCTCTTTGAAGAAGGAACTGTATTTTCATGTTGGTGGAGTGATGTACATTGGACAGTGAGGCAACTGTCCTGGCTATAGCTGCTTGCAATAAAATGCTCATATGTACAGAGTTTTCTTAGTAATACACATGCAAAACCGATACAGATAGCCCAGCTTTATGATGGACCGGTGTATAATCATGGTTCACTGAATTTGATGTTTACTCCACTACTTAAATTATTACTATGATTTAAGTTAATTTTTGGAAACTTTCTAAATGGGAATAAGTCAACTCAACAAATACTTGGTTCGCAGAAGATCAGAGTAATACTTAGAGCCATTAACTATTGATTTTAAGAGTAAAGTTATTTTTATTTCTGAATTTATAGCATTGTAATCAAGCTCTCAACTGTGCATAGAGAAGTCTTTGGCAAGAGTTCTGTCCTGTCTTAATCTACAATCCAAGACAAGAAACTAGTGAAGATGTAAGCAGAAGTCTCTGGAGATGGGCCATATGATAACCCTCTAGTCTTGCTAGTGTTTTATGCTTGGTTGATGATTGCAAAGTATGTAAGATCTGCTGCATTTTTAACTCTCTGCTGCTCCAACAGAAGCATCATCCCACTGCATACATGAAAACCTTGTCCTTAGAACACCTTCCTACTCATTCATCAAATGCATTCATTGGCTACAGTACTCTTTTTGTTGCAATTAATTAGCTGAGACCGTATGTCGGAAAGAAACAGGACTGGGAAAGAAAATACTACAGTGTTCCGTAAGTTCAACCAGCCTATGGTATCAGAATGAATGATTTTTTAAGAACTCTGAGAAGTTCTAAGTTAATCTAGGAATATTAATATATAAATAAATTAAAGCTTTTAGTGGAGCAATATTTACAACACATACTAATAAACTGTATTATTGGTCTAGTCAAGCTGGAGTGATGCACTTGGCAAAACGATGCTGTGCATTGATGCTTGCCCCACTTCTGTCTGGGATGTGGAGGGAAAGCTGAAGAGAAAATGGTCACTTTCTAGAATTTCCAAGGACATAGTGGGCAAATAATTCATTTCCTTGCACTTGAATTGAAAGATAAAGTGACAAGAATAGGTTTTAAGGAGGTACAAGACAGATGCAATTCCATCTATGCTGCTTTTGCACATGAATGGACATACTGCTTCCACATACTATCTTTCATGACAGACACAAAACAGAATCCAATGGATTCAGATAAGAGTTAGCTCTTTTTTTAAACTTATGGTACTGTTGGTTTGATCTCCTGGGGAAAGTGCCCTGGACTGTTGAAGCAGTAGAGACTGGCTCACTCTAATGTGATACTCTGGTATTACAGCTGAGGTGTTTGAGAACACAAGCATTCTTTTTCCTCCTATGTCTCAATGTTTGAGATGGGGCTCAGCAACTCCCATTGGTAAGACAATGTGATATTCCACATATGAAATAATCAGGAATGGATCATAAATGTCAATGTGCAAAAGGTCACCTTCATGGCATTGTGTCAACAGCTGACACTGGCTGTGTACAGCCTGCACACACGTATCTGTGTTTCAATCTTCATTCTAAAGCAACTGACCTTTGACAAATCCTAATCTCATCAGGGAGGGGCTGATGGAAGGAGTGGCTCACCAGGAGCAGATGGTGATCCTAGCTGGTCTTCTGGTCTTAGAGCATATTGGTTTCAACAGACTCATTGTCTGGTAGAACCTATGCTGAAAGAAGACATACAGTCAGTCCAGTATTTTTTGGTTGTGCTGAGATTGTTAGCCACTACCTTTTCACAACAAACCTGGTTGTTCTCATCATAGTCTCTGTGAAGGCCAAAGATAAGGTATTTTGAAATGCTTTTTACATATGGTAGCAATGTATTTCACCTTCACTTCAAGCAGGAGTTGCAATCTGTGGCTTTGTTCAATGTTTTTCCTTCAAGGTTATTTGATCTGTAGCCTTGAATGCTGCTCAGGTAAAGCAAGAATCACTGGAAGTGACTTTTGACTGTTTTTAAGAGGACTTTCCAATTTCAGTAGTCGGTGAACTGGGTGCTAGGAGAGCCTGAGGAAGCATTCCCTTGGAAAACTAGAAATGCAGCCACTATGGTGCTTCTCTTCTTGACAGAACAATCAGTACAGATCAAATGAGCTTGTGTGAGAACTACCTCCTCAGAATACACAATAGGTGACCTATTTAAACTCAAATATGAAGGTGTTTTTGAGCTATAGCACAATTCTTCACTATTAAAAGAAAAAGGATAAAGTGATATACTTAGGAACTCCATATTTTCTTGAGAAAATATATTCTAAAACCTTACCTCACCAATGCTTTCCAAATACTTAAGTCCAAAGATTCAGGCATATAATTGAATGCTAAAGTAATAAAACCTTTATATTTAATTATGTCTGCTTATGAACCTTTAGCTCTCCTATTGACTGAACAGAGGATTTTCCTAATAACTAATTAAATAGGTCCTTTAATTTGCAAAAGTTTGGTCTGTGTTATTGATCAGAAGTGGTTCTGACACCCCTTTTGATGATCTATGCTAAGAAATGCTGCCTCTAGATATATATGTGTCTTCATATTTTAAACTCCTGTATGTCTGGATTTTCTTGGAAAGGAAGGAAGGAGGGAATTTTTCTGTTTCTGTCCTCTTTGTTCATGACTTCAGCAACTCCTTCCCTAAACACTTTCATATAATTCTTTGAGTATAGGATAGTCTACCAATTTGTCTTTTAAAACTCTTGCTAATCAGTAGCACTGGGACTACTCCCTGACAGGAAAAGACATGACCCAATTTTTTCCTGGTTTTATTGTATGATAGACTCCCATGCTGTTTTTGAGGGTTTGCAGCTCTGCAACAAAGAACTTCTCTCTTAGTATCATGTGCAACCTAATACTAAAACTAATGTTCATAGCCTGTTAGAAAAGGAGATATTATAAAAAGATCTTTTCCTGGGGCTAAAATACAGAAAAAAATCTCAAATTTGTGAGATACTTCTTGTAAGTATACTTCCCCTTGGGTCTTCTCCTAATCTTTTGTCTACCTCTTAACTCTGTCAATGTCATCTTCAGACACAAACTTCTTCTGGAGTAGCTTACAAATCAAAGAAGCCTAGAATTGTACTAGTCTGTGAGGCACCTCCACTTATGCCCTGAGCCCTGTGCAAAACGTATGCAAACTAATGCATTCAGTGTAGCCCCATGATAAAAAGTAAAGTAATCTAATTCAAAAAACTGAAATTGAGAGAAACATAGCTGCTCCTGTTGTAGTATTGACTGTGTATAATAATGTACTAAAGTGGTGGTGTCCATGAGAACAAAGGCATAATCATTTATTTTCCACAGTAATGGGAAAAAAGCTACCATGTCCCTCCTTGTAGTGGACTTGTCATTCAGAGTGACATGGCTGAGGGTCAGAAATTATATTAACAATTTACAGCAGTTTTTCATTACCATCTTTGCAAACTCCTAATCACTGAAATACATTTAAAAGTCTGTGTAGATATGACCACTTTTGCAAGACACCTATACCTAAGGTCTCCTCTATTTATGCAAAGCATTTTTTTTTTTTTTAACTCAGGAACTGCAGTTTTACTCTTGAACTTACCTTTGTGGTGAGACACAAATGCTACACTATTATTAGAACCTTTATTTTTAATGGTAATTGCATAGCAGCTTCAAAAGCATTTTGAGAACTACAGAGTAATATCAGACTTAAAAAAAGTTCAGGCAATTCCCAAAGTATTTACTTTTCCATAGGCATGCATGAAGAGTATGCAAATAAGGTACAGAAGCACATGTGATAACTAGGTACTTAATTCAGG
Source organism: Acropternis orthonyx (assembly GCA_035583155.1). Lineage (NCBI taxonomy): Eukaryota > Metazoa > Chordata > Aves > Passeriformes > Rhinocryptidae > Acropternis > Acropternis orthonyx. The sequence goes on from JAWWEU010000001.1 coordinate 28,780,547, forward strand.
TTGCTTTAAATAATTCTCCTGGGGCTTCACATTACTTCATTACACATCTGGGCTGAGTTTGGAAGGTTGGGAGCTGGGCTTTTGTTTTATCTCATTACTGTACTGACTAATTTGGGGGTTTCTCACACACTGGTATATTCTGCTGTCATTTAACCATCTAGGCTTCCTGCACAATAATATATGGAGAAAATTAATTCAATGTGCTGATTTTGATTGGGATAGAGTTAGTTTTCTTCCTAATAGCTTGTATGGTGGTGTGATTTAAATTTGTTATCAAACCAGTGTTAACAACACAGGGGTGTTTTAGCTATTGCTAAGTGGAGCTTGTACAGTATCAAGGTCTTTTCTGCTTCTCACGCTGCCCCACCAGCAAGTAAATTTGAGGGTACACAAGAAACTCAGAGGGGACACAGCTGGGACAGTGGACCCCAACTGACCAAAAGGATATTCCATACAATGTGATGTTGTGCTCAGCAATAGAAGCTGGAGTAAGAAGGACGAAGGTGGGGATATTTGTCTTTCCAAAAAGCCTGTTGCATGTGGTTAGTCTATTTTTTTATGTTGTCTTTTTCTAAAATCTATAAAGAAATCTCCACCTTGTTGAATGTTTTTAAAACTGTGTTACCATATTATTTGAAGGATTCAAATGTTTTACTGCACTTGGCCTCATGACTTCCTGTGATAATGCCCATAGCCCAAGGAGATCCCCTTCACTTAAAAGTAGACTCCTGAAAACCTTAAGGTAAATCACTTTGGCCAGGAACCTTGATATCATTCAGGAAGTCTGCAAAATTGGTCCACTGATCTCTAATCCTTGAGTCTAGAAATTTGGCCCCAAGTTGGAGTGTTAGGTGCAAGACAGCAGAAATGCAATCCTTAAATGTAAGAGGACAGTTGTAGGTTCAGAATATCACCTGACTAGAACAACCAGACTTTCTCCATTCCAACTTTCTATTTTCTTGCATTCCACATTTCTAATAAACATGCTGCTTCATGTGGGAGAAGATGAAGGTAAGGAAAAGGAAAAATGACCAGACTGAAAATGGAGGAATAGAAGACAGACAGATATAAAAGAGTAAAAAAGGAAAAGACGATGGGTTAAGTGATTCCCAAAAAGGTTTAGACCACAACTATAATATTTTATGCCAACATGAAAATAAGGAAACATTTCTATAACAGTGTCACAGATGGTGTGAATGCTCCCTCTAAACCACATCTTGAATCCTATTTACATAGTACACATGATCATAGATCTGCAGGGAACAGTGATGAGTGTTTCCACTGAACATGATAGTGTGGGGTTTCTACCCAATGATAACATGATCTGCAGTTACAACTGCAGGTGTAAAGAAAACCCCAAACAATAAAAACATTGCCTCTGATTTCCTTCTTTCATTTTATAGACATAGGGTATATAAATTTAGTAACACCTAACTAAAACTGGTACAACATCACAGTCTGAGACAGAAGAAAAGAAAGGCCTCCATGGTCCATGGTCCATTTTGCCTTAATCTTGCCCTGAACAAGTGGAGTGTATAATGGATATAAAGTTATATTAGTATTGGAGGAGGCATGACTTTCATTGGATGTATATGCATAAGCAAATGAAGGTCTGTTCTACATCACTGGTTGATTAGTCACTGAAGGACTTGAGTTCATACAGCCTTGACTTGAAAATCATGAAAAGGGGAACATCTTCTGCAGACATGCCAGCAGAGTGAGGATGAGGTCCTGCTACAGACAGCAGAGCATTGCTAACTCCCAGCATTCATTCTTTCTCATCAAAGCAATAAAGAACTTCTGAAGTATTTCCTTTATGAAAAGACAGCTTGGAGGAATCTGTTTAAAGTCTCTTAATTTTGTTCCAGAACTGTATGTATGATTTATTTTTCATTTGAGAAAACACATGAATCATTCCATCTGGAGATGTGGTTTCAATTATTCCAGTTCTTCTACTGCTATGTGGTGTCCTCTTTGCCAATTTTCCTTTCCAGAAACTATTTCTTCTTCTGTTTGTCAGACAATACACAAGACAATAGACATTATTTAACAATGTCTATTGTCTAATAGAACAATGTTGGGGGGCTTCCAAGCATTATCAAAAGTCCCCAGTACTTAAAAAATAAAGGCACTATTACTCATTCAAGCTACAACTCAAAAAGAATAGGTGGGAAAGAAAGGAGAGAACTGATGATTTGTTTGGTCCAGCATTTCCCAGATTTGCTAGAACAGGAGTGCAAATTGTTTTCATTAACATATACTGAAATCCTGGCACAGCAGAGATGCAAGTTAATGAGGATTAAAAAATATTCTGAAATTTCCATTTGTGGCTGAGATTTTCCTCATCATCGTCCTTGGCCAACCCATGGCTAAAATGAGCAATGAAAGCTGAATCTTGTGAAAGCTTGTTTCCCCAGCTTAGAGACTGACAGTACATATGTGAGAGAGAGATGTTTCCCAGAGACATGTAGAAAATGTGACAGGAAACCCTAAAACATTGTGACACGAGAATGGATCCAATGTATTGCACACATCAGATTTTGCCAGGTCTTTCTCTTCATGTTTTCTGCTTAAGACATAAATAGAAGACAACAACAGTCCTCAGTAACTGCTCTGCCAGATGTAGTGCGAAGTATGGTTTTGGCTTAACCTTAAAAAGTCTTAAAGATAAAAGTAGAATGTAACAGAGGATCAGAGGGTCTAAAGGCAGATACACTATTTATGTTTCTCCCTATGAACTCAGTGATCCAAAGAATGCAAAAGTGAAGAAACCCTGCACAGACTGAAGAAGGTAAAAGAAGAAAAGATTCCTCATTACGGACAGAGGAGTGGCCATGAGGACATGGAATGAAACAGAAAAGAAAGCTAGAAAAACTCTTGAGTACCGAGGGAGACAATGACTCCTGGCTAGACCCACAGTGCTTATCATGGATAACAATTTCCTACAGAAGATTAGAATAAAAAAAATATTATCCTTTAAACAGGCATATAAAGGACTCTGAGTTTTGTCATCATCATATCTGTGTGCCCATCACTTTGTGAATATTCATGTGTGCACACTCAGGTGGACGAATTTGCTTTCAGCTTCTGTGATAGTTTGCTTTCAGTACCTCTGGAAGGTGAATGTCAGTCTGGTGGCAGTCTTTTAGGGATACCTTTACATCCTGGTGATGCTTTTAGCTGAGTGGTGTCATATTAAAAGCTTTTTCTCATAACAGCTGCCTAATTTACTTCAAAAACTGTCAAATTACAGTTGACAGTTCCAGTACCTGTTCATGTGGGATCATGTTAGTATTCAGACCTCTGTGCTTCAAAGAGAAACAACTTATGAGTCAAGCTTTTAGTCTGAGAAAAATAGGAATGTTACAGAATGATAATGAATAACTTGAATTGAAAAAAAAAGGAAAAAGAAGAAGAAATTAAATGCATTTGCTAAATCAAATAAATTAGGACTCAGAACTGCAAAGTTAACTTTGAGGGCAAGTATGGGAAGAAAGCAAGAATAGAATTTGTGTTTGTGTGTATATATTGGAGGCTGTTGACCGCTCTGATTAGAACAGTGACATGCAAAAAGTAAAACCAGATTTTTCATTTCCAAAAAAAAAAGAAAAAACACTGGAAAATATAATTTTAAATAAATGTGCAGAAAATCTACAGCTGGTATTAGTGTAGGCAAACCTTATATATAGAATTGTCATGTCCTTTTTTCAAACAAATTAATGAAACCTCAGAATTCTATTTACACAGATTTAAGCACATCAGCCTCAGCTACAACCTTAACTGATATCCAAATATTTGGCTTCAAATTCCGACTGGACTTGATTGTGGGTATGCCTGATAAGACAATCTTTCTTCTCACCAGCAGGTAACGTGCCTCCCGACCTTTTTCAACAGCACTATCTCTGTTTGTGCTTTCTAGGAACAATCTCATCACATTTTATTTGTGAAACTAATAGTGTGTCATATTTTTCTCTTCTGACCTACACTGTAAAAATCTCTCACTAGACAATGCTCTGCAGTAGCAAAATTCCCTCCCAGTTTACCACAGAGCATAAACATTTTCCAGGTACTATTGACACCCTAACAGAAGAGCTTATGCAAAGTTCAGTAGTCAAAATATGGTATCTAAATGAGATATTCGCCACAGCAGCTCCAGTTTTATGCTTGTAATAGTGTTTTTATCCCATAGTCACCAACTAGTTTGAAATGGTAAAACAGATCAAACAATGGGACATTTTAACAGGTATTCATTTTTCATATACCTAAAGCCACTAAAAAAATACAAAGACTTGTTATGACATCACAGAAATCACTGATGATTAGAATTATGGAATAGAGATTTTGCCAATGACATGGGATTTCTAGCATGTTTTTCTTTCAATTCTTAATTACATAAGAGTAAGTCTCAACTTCATTTTTTTAAAGTTATATAAAAATTAATCACAACATACAAAATAATTTATAAAAAATATGTATGCATGAATTCAGAAAGTTAAATTACCATAACTTCATGTAAGGAAGGGGAAAAGACATCTGTGTCTTCATATTTGAAGTTATTCACATGGTCAGTTGCAATACATAATTCAAAGTGTTTTCAATAGTACTGTTGATTTTGCATAGGAGGATCTTCATATCAAATGCAGCACTAATGACCCTTCTTTTATGGCATATCCAATTGCATGCTGATCACTTACAGTGGTTGCTGGTTTTGCCTTTATATTTTCCATACCATTGAGAAAACTCAGTGCTGTAAAGTATAACTTCACCAAGTTAAGCTGCCGTTTCCTTGGTAAAGTATAAACTAAAACAAGACAATTTATTTCAGGCTAGTTGTATTTCTTCTTCACATGAAGAAGAGAGACACCTTGAAGTTTGGTTTTGTAATGAAAATTTTGTCCTTCTGATGTGACCCTACCACTCTGCTGGCTCTTCTTGCCCTTCCCTATGGGCAAACAACACAATACTCCCCTGGTTTACAGGAGCTACTAGAATGGAACACAGAAGACAATGGGTTTACATTTCTCCAAAATTCCCCTCTTTCATATGCAATTTCTTCAATACCTTTGATAGAAGCTGCTTAGTAAATGTAAAATGTCTTGAAGACATTGAACGTTTTCTCTTAACAAACAGCGCTTCTGCAGTATCTATCTCTAAGAAGTCCGTGTCGGAATCAGTACTTTTAGGCGGCAGATTAAGCTGACCAAAAGTCCTATACTGTTCTCTGGATACCAAAGGAGGTCAGAATAATGAAATAAAGTGCTCAGCTTTTTTGGAACTGGGGCATCTGTTATAGTTGTAGACACTTGCTGGCTGTTCTGGTAATGGTGTTCTTTAATAAGGAAGTTGACTGCCCATGAAGAGTTGAAGCATCCACTCTTCAGGTTGAGGAGGGAAGAATTCAGATGTATAATGCTTGAAATGCGCTCCCAATTTTTAATTGCATCTTGGTCTATAAGACCAAATCATGTGTCTGTTCAGCTCAAAACCTTCCTCATGTTTGGTTTCAAGAGTGTGTAATATATAGCAGGCTTTCACCTGCTTTCCTGTCAATTTATCTTGACTTTTGAGTTGTCATTAACATTTTACATTTATATATCCTGAACTATGCAAAGATGTCAAAACACTTAGGACATATACTACAAAGTGGGACATAATTATTCATCCTAGATATAGTCAAATTCAAGGAGTTGAAAAGCAGAATCATTTAAACTACCTGCAGTTTACAGAGGGCTTAGCTACTACTCTTAGCTACACAAGATCTGAAGACCCCAAGTGTTCAAATTAAATGCTGTCCAAAATTGCACGAGAAATTACTACTAGACATCAACACAGAAAATTGCATTTCTCCTTGTTTTCATGTGTTCCAACCACAACACTGTCTGCCCATCATGACCTTCTTCAGCAATGTTGTGGGGTCTGTTTTACTGAGATTTTTAACTTGTGTTTTTGTGAAGAGTGAACTGATTTAGAATAAGATTGACTGGCATACTCACTGGGAATGAGCATTTCCCATACCACAGCATCTGACTTAACGCAGCAATTTGGCACTTATGGAGCAATTTGGATCCAGGAGCAGCAGGTAAGGTTGTTTCACGGCAATTTTCCATGTTGACAATGCTCTCCTCAGTCCATAAATATCCAAGTAATTTACAGCTGCCTCTTACTCAGTATTGCTTTTCCCATTGAACATATAGAGAATTGGTAGTGCTGCTGAGCATGTAAAAAATGTTTTAAACCTGTTTCTCATGCAGACAACTCTGTCTGCTATCTTTAAGGTATATGTCTTCAATAGTGTTCTATAGCCAGATATTATGTTTTAACAATAGCGAAATTCCAGTCACCACTGATGGCTATCAGCTTCTAGCTGTGTGAGGTAAATGATGCTGTTGGTGCATAGCTAAATGAATATGTTTCTCTATTTAGAGAAATGATATCCTATCAATGTGTTCAAACAGGGCTGTTTCCTCCAACAGCCCCTTTGTATTTACCTTGTCTAAAGCCTCTTTGTTTGGGAGAGTGATGCAACTGAATAACACATTAGAAAGGTTTTCCTGCATTCCTTATATACAGTTGATGCCAGTGTTTGTTCATATCACTATATTTAGAGCTTGTTTTCAAGCTGGAGCTTTGCTAGCTTTTTTTTGTTAGTGCAGAGAGGTAAAAGATTCAATGGTGATAAATTATATGTACTGTGTGCCAGGAAGGGTCATGGGGTTTGATTCCTTGCTATCAGAAGACCATATCACCACAGAACCCTGTTCACAAACTTATAAAGCTTTAAATAAATCACAGAAACAGTAAGAAACAAAGAAATCTCACAAACAAATACAGGATCATGAAAAACATACAAACAATTAAAATGGAAAACAGACATATTTCTGTACATTAGGTCACATTAAACAATAGGAATAAATTGTTTACTGTGGGGTTGCGGAGGCACTGGCATAGGTTTCCCAGAGACATTGTGGATACCCCACCCTCGGAAGTGTTCAAGGCCAGATGGGATGGGACTTTGAGTATGTTGGTCTAGTGGAAGGTGTCCCTGCACATCACAGGGGATTGGGATTAGGTGATCTTTAAGGTCTCTTCCGACCCAAGCCATTCTATGACTGTATGAATCTATAAAATACTGAATGTTGTTGCCCTTGGCTGTGTTTATGAAGGGAATGAAGAAAATGCAAATGCAGGAATGAATTTTCATCTAAAGTAAGCTAACTAATGATAAAATCCTAATTGAGAGAAGGTTAGTGTTAAGAGGTAGTACCATACCCCGCTTAGGCTTAAACATGCATTGCTAACTCCAGGGCAAACTATAATCTTCCTACTCCCTGCACTAGTTTATCAGCACAGCAAATTCAGTATGTAATTAATTGATACCCTTTCTGTGCCTTGCACAATAACTCTCAAGCATTTCCTACATCTCTTGCCTATGGAGAGTTGCAAACAATAAGAACATAAAGCTAATTTACCATAGTATTTGTGATTATCATTGAAGATTGGAAGCTAATTGGTCACCCTAAGACAAATAAAATTTAGTGTTATTGCTCCCATTTTGTATATGATGGAATTGAGATACAGACCTGAGCTGCCCAAGGAAATCACAGTATTTGACAGCGTGGCTGCTGTCATGTCAGTGTTACTTTAGTATAGATCTGAGTTAAATATAGTGGTGTAGTAAGTAAAACATCTTCAATCCAAACTGCTGGATATATACAGCACATACTGCATGGTCTCAAATCAACTTCAGGGCATACAGCCATCCAGAGGGATGGTAGGCTGGAGAAACAGGCTGACAGGATCTTCACAAAGACCAACAAGGGCAAGTGCGAACTCCTGCCCCTGGGGAGGAGCCATCCCATGCACCAATATATGCTGGGAGCCACCTAGTTGGGAAGTAGCTTGGCAGAAAAGGCCCTTGAGGTTCTGTTGGACACCAAGCAGACCTTGAGCCAGCAACGTGCCCTTGCCATGAAGAAGGTTGCATTAGACAAAGTATTACCAGCAGGTCAAGGGAGGTGATCTTTCCCCTCTACTCAGCTCTGGTGAGGCCACACTTGGAGCCCTGTGTCCAGTTTTGGACCCGCATGGACATATTGGAGAGAGTCCAGCAAGGGGACAGGAAAATGATAAAGGAACAGGATGATCCTTTGTATGAAGAGAGACTGAGATAGCTGGAACTTTTCAGGCTGGAGAAGAGAAGGTTCTGGGGGTTATCCATCAGTCTGCACAAATACCTGAAGGGAGGATGCAAAGAGGAAAGAGCCAGGCTCTTTTCAGTGGTGCGCAGTGACATGAAACGAGACAGCTGACACAATCTGGAACCCAGGAGGCTCTGTTTGAACTTCATGAAATTGACATTTCTGAATAAAGATATTGGACCAATTCTTTCAAAGCACCTAAAGGACTGGTCAGGAGTGAGAGATAGTTTGTTCTGAGAGGGCAGGACAGGATTTTACACCTTCTAGGCCTATTCCTTGTCAAAGGTCAGGCCCTTGACATTTAATCACTTTTCAAGGGACTCTTTTTCCGCTAAGAGAACTAAAACAAATTACGTTTGTCTGATATTTCTAGTAAGTGCTTCTGAGAACACAAGCATCATTGGTGTCCCTAAAGGAAAGGCTGCTCACAACCATCAGCAGAGTAGTGAAACATAAGTAAGTAAGAACATCTGTGTTTATGTCTAACCTGAACCTGAACTTAACAAAGACACTCCTGTGAGAAACATGATAGGCAGATATCCATACTGAGTTACAGAAGTTCCCCTCACCCCTTTAAAGGTATTCATCTGTTTGGACAGAGATCTCTCATCCTGATGTGCCTGATGCAAAGGCCATAGAGGTTTATGTTCCCAGTCACTAAGGTTCTCACACTGGTCCGTGTACATGTACCTCTGGCCACAATTCCTTTGAAAGGAAAGCAGTGGTCATCCATCCACAAGGGCAATGAGACTCTTGGAGTTCACAGGGTGTATCCTCATGTAGTTCAGCAGACAGGCTGCACTCAGAGACCTGGCTCCAGCCAGCCTGCCAAACCTGCAGCAGATTACAATCATTCCAACTCATGCTTTACATATTGAAACAAGTTTTCTTTGATTTCTGGTCATGATTAGAGAATGAAGCTGCCATCCTTGGTTTAGGGTGACAGCTAGATGATACTGTGACTTTGTTGTATCTTTTTAACAAGAAATCTGTAACCTAACTGAGCCTCATGCATCAGTTTTGGGTTGGTGTCCTGTTCATGCTCACACAGTTGAGTAGCATGAGAGAGTTGGAAGTACAGCCTGATTGCTGGGCCCTCATATATTGGGGTTTTTTTCCAATCTAGCATGACTAGGGATTTCATTAGGGATAGCAAGTACCTGCAGGGATAATTTGGTAGGTGTAACAGAAATCTGCATTAAGAGATCTTATGGAAATAGCTCCTTTTCAGTCTCTCTGCTGATGCACTTTTGGTTTAATGACTCAAACTGGAGGAAAAGAGCATCTTAAGATAGCTGAAAGGCATAGGCAGCTGTTACCAAGGACTGGGTTTTAAGCATATGTGCATGTGGAGTTACTTGTGGCAGAAAGAGACACAAGAGAGAAGTTTGCCTCAAATTCAAAGCAGAAAAGCTTCAAGCAAGCCTCCACATTTGTTCTGCTGCTGCAGCCAGAGACAAAATACACCTGAGAGAGAAAGAAAGTGAGAAGAGGAGGAGGTAAAATGGAGCCCCTGACAACCTTTGGCACTTTTCTTGTAAATCTGCTGTTTCTTTTTGAAATCTATTCTTGAAAATAAATGCTTGAAGTCCTTTGTGGAGTATAAACAAGACTATTTGGGGAACACAGTAGACTTCTAACAGCTTCTGAAGAAAGCTGCTTCTCTCTAAAGCAGGAAGTAATTTGGGAGAGAGGTGTGTGCTTGCTGTCTTTCACTCAGCAACTCTCCAGCAGGCTGTCTCTGAAACTCAGCCAAGTTGCCTGCCTTAACCAAGTGTTGCAACTCCCTGCCACTCTTCTGCACTGACCTTTTCTTCAGAAGCATGTTTCCCACTTGGGTAGTCTTATTCCAGGTGGAAAAAGGGAAGTGCCATTTACACTTTAGAGGGAAAAAGAGATGAAGGTGACAGTTTCAGTTAGACTGAGGAGGGCACAGAACCGTGGGGATGGTCCTGCCTAAGTATCATGGGTTCCTCCTCTGGCTCTGGAGCTCTTTTTTACATGCCGTACAGAGTGAAAGAACTCAGGTTGGGTGCCTGGATGAAATCACCCTACTGCAGCAAAAAAAGGTTTGTCCAAGGCTTGCTGTTCTTTTCTGACTTTTACTTCAGTTTTTGTTTTTGTTTTTGTTTTTGTTTTTGTTTTTTGTTTTTGTTTTTGTTTTTGTTTTTGTTTTTGTTTTTGTTTTTGTTTTTCTTGTCTACTGTCCCCACTTAGTGTTTATCTGTTTTCTGCCTTAAACTTCTGCCCTAAAATTGCCCTAGAATTGCTGTTTTCAGGCAGCTTGGAAACAGTTCTTCCTTTCATATATCACTGGGTGTTAAGGAATGGGCCTTCCGAAGATGCTAAAAACAAACTGAAGTACACTTCAACTCAGTGACATAGCTGATTTGACAGCTGAGAACTCAACAGCTCCAAATTGTGAGGGAAAGCACAACAGGGATCATAGGAATCTTTTGCCATCACTAATAGTTTGTGGTCTCAAGGCAGCCATACTCTGAACTTTGGCCCAATTACAACCAGAAATTTGGTGTGTCACACCCATGATTATTACTTATTGCCTCTGTCTCCTCTCTGCTGAAATGTTTGTGGAGAGGGAAAAAAATTTAAAACATTTGAAAATTGTGTGACTGTGGAGAAGAACAAAGCAGAGATTACAGTAATATTCCACCATGCCCATGCAAGGTCCTAGGGGAAGAAAGTGAGCCGAGAAGAAACTGTGTATCGCCTTCAGTGAGGCTGAATTTATGTGGACACAACAAGCTGAGGTTTTGTGCTTTGACTGCCACTGAAAGCAGAAGTGTTCCCTCTGTGTCTGAAACAACCTACATCTTCTCTATCACTTTCCTTGTGCCAGGACTAATGTTAAAGTTGCTGAAATACAAGCTGAAACAGATGTGAGCTTGTTGCAGAAATGAAACCTGAGGAAAACAATTTGTTTTCAGCTGGATGGGCTTTTGATGTGTTGTGAGCTAAACAAGAACTAACACCAGCAAAAGGGGTTCCAGGTGACTGCATACCTGGGACAGAGATAAGGGTGAGGCTGAGCCCTCCTGACTCCTCCCCTTCCTGCCCCCCATCCCAGTGGCTGTGCAGCTGCATCCCAAGACACAACATACCAGCTGTTGATCCACCTCACTGTGCTGCCAGGCTTTTGGCATCCTTCTTTTCAGATAGTGAGGTCCAGTGAAGGGGGGAATAGCCAAATAGTGTGAAATCAGGCTGGCAAAGGGGCTACCAATTCAATGCTGAACTGTGCTTGGTGAATAGATACCAAACTAGTTCCTCTGAGTTTTAGCTATCTGGGAAGTATCTCTTCCTTAATTGCAGGGAGCTGCACATAACAATCATAACTGTGACTAACCTTCAGGATCCATAGCATAGGGGCCATGGCATCAGGGTTACTGAAACAATATTTAGGAAAGAGAGGAGATGATCAAGGTGACCTGATGGTCTGTAGCTGAGTGGTCAGAATACAACCAGATAGAAAAAATCTATTGTCACAGGAAACAATTTTCACAGTGCTAACACAGTACCTGCTGTGGACCCTGTTCTTGCAAGGTATTTGGGGAAAATGAGTACTGCAATGTGGATGACTATTTCCTGTGGGTGGCCAAATGGGTGACTCACAGGACTTGCTTGATCAGTTATTTATTCTATTAAGTCTTAGGGTGTGCATACTGTAATGCTGCTTGGCTTAATCATGTTTCAGGCTTGCCCACAAGGAGCTCAGGAACATAGAGGAGGCAGTAAAACTTGGCTTGAGAACTGAAGTTCAGAGGGCCAGTAATTGTACAGTAACTAGAAGGTTAGCAACTGGAAACCTTTCCTCTTAGCCCTCCTGCTCTATTACCAATGTTCACTGCCACTGAATTAATGAACTGTTCAAAGCAAATAACAAAATTAATGGAATGTGTCTGAAAACAGGAAAGGGGTGAGGTGTTAGAATATTTTTGTTGTTACCAACTACATTTTTTAAATTTTGGCCTGTTTAAGAGTAGGAAGAGAGGAACAATAAGAATATTGTAATGCTTAGGGCTAAAAGTGACAACAAGCTGAATGAGAGAAGTGAACAGTTACAGAGCCAACACTATTCAGAAAACTTGCTCCTGTCCCATCCTGTAAAGGAGTGACACACCTTTCTGCTGCAAAGTTGTGTTCAGCCTTGGTTATTGTATCTCAATAAACGGAGTGAATGTAAGAATGGGTACAAAAACATACTCAAAGCATAATGTGACATGAGACAGAGTTTAAATTGTTTGGTTTAGAAAGATTAGAAAGTGGGAGGGTGTGTACACAGAGGGAAGATTTCCTAGAACCATGAATGAGAAAGAAGAGGATGATCCTGTCCTTCGTATTATGGAAGAAATAAGAGAAACTGTCAACTAAAACAAAACCTGCTTTTTACAGGAAATACAATTTACTTCAGGAACAGTAAATTTTCTACAAAGAAAAAATTAAAATGTAGAGAATCTCGAGTTTAGGTTTTTTCTTAGTTTTGTTTGGGATTTTCTGTAAGGCAGATTACATTCTTATAGTGTCTAGAAGCATGAATCTACTGTATGCAGTCCCAGATACAAGAAAGCTGTTTAGCAGCATTCTCAAGGTGAAGCTCTATCAGGAAAGGGACAGTTAAATGTACAGCAGATTCTCCCATCACCAATGCTGGTATGCTGGTTTACAGGACACCGCCCCCACCCCCAGCAGGCACACTTAACTACCCTGTATGCTAGAGTGTATACATAAGTTATGTACCTGAGTGGATCTGGTCCTGATGTCAGCATTTAAGAAGTGTGTCATCTTTCTGCATCATACAAGTCACTGATCATGTTCTCTGACAGAACCCTTGAGTGTGTGAGCTGCCATTGTGTCACAGTATGGCCAAGGCTATGTTACCCTACTTTCACAAAATAAAAAAGGAAATCATTACAAGCATCATGTAACCCTGAAATTTAATTGTGGTGAATGGCCTTGCATAACTTGTATTACCTCTCTCCATTTTCAGCCTTTCAACCTGCAGGGTAGAGCTTTCCATTGGGTTAACTCATGTCTCCCAGTAGGCCTATGTTGGTTAAAACCTTTGACTATATCCTAAGGGGTAACATATTGTAATTCTTGTTTGCATTAAAATTTGCACTAGGTTGGTTTTCTAGGGGAATTTATTTGTTTAGTTTATTATATATATTTTGACTGTGCATTTTCAAATTATTTATATCATTAGATTACACATATATCAGTATAAAATGCATACTATTTTTTCAACAACACGTGCATTCCTGATGTAGGAAAGGCCAAGTGCTATCAGTTCATGCTTCATGTTACACCAAAGCTGTTTATTCAGATATCTAAAAAACACCCCACTACCTAGCAGGAACTGGAATTTCATGTAGAACTGTCTAGGACATTCTTCTAGATGATTACATAGATAGCGTGCTGAGGAATGCAGCACTGCTAATAGAGTATTAGGAAAGTAGTCATTACCATAAATGACTGTATTTTTAAGAGTGACTTTTTCTAACAGGTTTATCTAAAGGGTTATTATGTAACACAAACAGCCCACAGCCGTTGCATTTTTATGAGGTAAATCCTACTCTCAGTGCACTGTCTAAACCCATTGACCTCAGTTAGCCTGTCCAGGTGGGTTCAAAAACAGATGACCTTTCGACCAACATTCACCTCTTCTGTTGTCTCATGAGGTTACACAAATAGTTTAAGGGTTTTTTTCATACTTGAAATACAGCTTAATTTTCTTTTAAAATTAGAATAGAATACTGTAATTTTACTTGGAAGGCACCTACAGCGATCAGCTAGTCCAACTGCTTGACCCCTTCAGGGCTGACCTGTCGTTAAGGGCATTGTCCAAATGCCTTAGACACTGACAGGCTTGCGACATCCTGACCCTCTCTAGGAAGCCTGTTCCAGTGTCTGACAATTCTCTTAGTAAAGAAGCGTTTCTTAATATCAAGTCTAAACCTCCCCTGGTGCACTTATGAACCATTTCCATCTGTGCTATCACTGGATCCCAGGGAGAAAGAGACCAGCACCTTCTGCTCCACTTCCCCTCCTCAGGGAACTGTAAAGAGGAAGGAGTGCTCTCCTCATCCTCCTTTACTCCAAACCAGAGTCCTCAGCTGCTCCTCACAGCACACACCTGCCAGCCCTTCCATCAGCTTTGTTGCCCTCCTCTGGACACATCTAAGGACCTTCACACCCCCCTGAAAAGGTGAAGCTCAGAACTGCACCCAGCATTCTGTGTAAGTCCACACCAACATCAATCACAGTGGGATGATCCCTGGTCTGACCGGCTGGTGATGCTGTGTTTGGTGCTCCCCAGGCCGTGGTTTGCCCTCTGGGCTGCCTGGGCACACACAGCTGGCTCACTCTGAGCTGCTGCCCACCAGCATCACGAGGGCCCTCTCTGCAGGGCACTATCCAGCCACTCTTCTCCTGGTTGATATTTATGCCTGGCATTATTCCATTCCAGGTGCAAAATCTGGCATTTGCTCCATGCCATTGACGATTGCCTGCTGCTCCAATCTATGCAGATCCCTCTGCAAGGCCTTTTATCCTTCCAAAGAATCAACAGCACCTCCCAACAAACTTGCTAATGGTGCATTCAACTCCTGTATCCAGACTGATAATTGGTAAAAAGAATTAGTCCTAAAGCTCAGCCCTGAAACACTGGTGACCAGTCACCAGCCAAATGTAGCCCCTTTCACTAGAGCCCTTTCACCCCTGCTGTCCAGCCCATCCTTCATGCAGTGTACTGTGTGCCTGCTTATCTCAAGCTGGATTTGTCCAGGAGGATGTTGTGAGAAACATTATTGAAAGCCTTACTAAAATCCAGAAAATCTACATTCACTCTCTTCCCTTCAACCACTGTGCAGGCAATATCATAGTAGAGAGATATCAGATTAGTTAGACAGCACTTTCCCTTTTGTGAATACATCGACTGTGCCTGATGATTTCATTGCTCTTTAATTGCCTTTCAATAACACCAAGTATGGCACCGAGGTTAGACTAACAGCTCTGTAGTTTCCCGGATCTCCACTCATGCCCTTCTTGTAAATTGGAATAAGGTAAGCTAGCTTTCAGCTTCCAGCTGGTTATGAATTCTCCAAACTCCCAAGGCCTTTGATAGATCATTTCATCAGGTAAATGGACATGCATTAAGTTCTATACTTAAGTGGAAGAGAACTCTGGTCTAGTAAGGAAAAATCAGGAGTTATATTTGGAACTTTCCAAGCTTTAAAGTTTCATGACCATAGTAGAAGGGTATTTGGAATTGCTCCTTAAAATTGTTTTCATCAAATAGATCTAAAATGTTGTACCTTAATTTTAGTGTTCTAAACTTAGACAGCCCATAGCTTTTTCTAATCCAGTATACGGTCTCTGCTGATACCCTGTGCTATATGGTTCTGAAGAAGGTAATAGAGCACTCACAGTTAATACCTTGGAAAAAAAAATTATTCACTTTTGGCTTTTATTTTGAAACAAAAGCTGTGCTGGCAATTCTGATTATGCTAAAAAGCAAGCTGATATGATTTGTCTTATTACTCATTCCTTAGGAGCTGAAAGGATGAAGTAACAACTTGTCCATGAAGAATTCTGCTAAAATAACCACTAAAGGATGCTCTGCTTGGCACTTATTAATGAAAGGCTCCTGGTGATGAAATGCTACATGTTCATATAAAACTGTGTGCACTTCCAAAGCACAATATTCATTTATATCTGAGGAAAAGATCTGTCTTTTTCTGGGATAGAATAGCTGTTACATAAGAGTTTACTAAGACAGTAATTCTAATCAGTGTACAGATACTTCCTAAATTACATCTAGGTATGTCTGGAGAAGCAAGACAATGAAAGCAGCCAGCGGGGAAAGACTGTAGTTACGTTTGCTTAATTTCATGCCAACTCAGTCACCATGGCATATTTAGAGTGATGAACAGGAAGATTAGCAGGAAATATCAATATATCAAGAGATGATGTGTTTTGATCAGAAACAGATGTGCAGAAATGACTTGAAATGATTGTTAGCATCGGGAACTTGTGTAAGATACATTATCGTCAGTCAGCATATATATGTTTGAATTGTTCCTCATTAGAAACTGTATAGGCTTTGCAGGATCACTTTCCAGAGAACACCTGCTACTGCAAATAATGGCAGTGTTAGAGAGCCGCTTCTAGTCTTTTTTGTTATGAAAGCAGTGAATGTCATTGTAATTGTAGAACCTATAACCAAGTTTTTTATTCATCTGGAACAAAGGAACAATTTTTGATGGAGGTCTTCATTTCATTCAAAAGTACCTTCAGGTATGTATTTAAACTATTTTAAAAAATGTATTTTATCTGTGAGTTATTGTAGTGTACATCATGAACTTTGTAGGTTTTACAAAGTTCTATTCTCTGAAAGGAAGCATAAATATAAAATTGTCTGTAATATAGACTTCTGTCTCCCTACTTTTGTTTGTGTTTTGGTTTCATTATCTATACAGAAACCTTTAACTTCTAGAGTGGTTGCAACTAGCTTGACATCTGTGAACAATCTATTCTGTGAATTCTTGAAAGTATTCACAGAACTCCCATTTGAATTGCAGCTGGGATGGATCCAATCTCTGCTAAAGCCCCTGATGTTCTAGGGAATCAGGTTATCAAGGAGTCATGGCGTCACCAATGATCTCAGTGGAGCACAGAACATTCCCTAGCAGCAAAAATATCTGATAGTGTGGTGCTACTGGTATGTTTAAGATATCTAATAAGTTCTCTGAGGTAAGGGCCACATGATCCAGTTAAATTGCTCTTGAACCCTGTGACTGGCCCGGTGACCCTGAGGAGCACAGCAGATGTGCCTGTAGCATACTAGAAATTAAGTTCCTTTCTGTGTCCAACGCTAAACACAAACTAGAGTCTGTGGCTATTTGTTGCATCATTCTGTTCATGTTACAAGATTGCTGTCAGAAAGTCCAGTTTATTTGAAAAGTGAACACATTATTTTCACAGTGTTTTCCATGTCAAATTTCCAGGGGTGCTTTTCAAGGGTTACACAACCACCTGAGACATAAAAAGACATGTTCTGTCCAGAACTACAGAGTCCTATAACTGGTTCAAGCCTTGTCCAAATCCAGTGTGTTTTGGAAAGTACCAAGTCTTTTGTCAAGGACCTTGCTGAGTGTAATGTTAGAGGATGTAAGTGACTGTGAGTTGATACATAATGTGACTTAGTCCCATTCCAGCATACCTAGTCCTGGTAGACTTCACCGCCCTTCACTGGTGATTCTCCTTTTACATGGAACAACAGCAGGATTGTGCTATGGCAGAAAATAAAGTGTAGGGCAAAAATTTTATAACAGCAGCAAATTTTGGATTGCCATCAGTCAATCCACTGAGTTCAGACACCCCCCATTATCCAGAGTATGAACGAGACAGACATCTTTGTGAAGTAACAGAATGCTGTTGTTTATGACCCAGAGTGTTTGCTGAACAGCATTGCAGCAATAGCATATCAGAGATTCAAAATATGATAGTGCTGGCTTCAGTTCTGTGCTGACAGATGATCTGTAGCTAGGGGTAGGGGTAGGGAATGGGAACATATTAAGATAACTCCCATTAGTCTGTTTTTTTATCAGTCTGGAATGGCTGTATCCCTGGTCTGAGTCATGAAGAAATGAAAATAGTGAATTGCTCTTGAAAAATGTTCTATGCTGAGCTCCTCTTCTACCCACAGCTCTTCAAACTGCTTCTCTGATTTGATTCCTAAGAACTGAGTCTAAAATAGAACACTCCCAAAGTGATTTAGAACTAATGTAAAAATAGAATTGCACTATGTGTGACTAGAAGCAGTACTGTGTTGGTATTTAGAAATACTGAAGTTCTAATAGATGCAATGGATATCTCTATAGCTTTCGTCACATCATATGCCTTTTTATGTATGACTTTCCCCATCTGAAGATACTGTGGTGTTGTGCAGGAGGGATATGTGTTGTACTTTGTCACAATTATTTAACCAAACAGACCACCGAAACAGTGTCTGTTCTAGTGATCACCTTCCATCCTTCTTTCTGCCTTTCTTTTTCTAAAGAAATTTTGCCACAGGCCCATGGAAATATTTTTCTATTGGCCACACAAAAGAGCATCAAGAAACAGAATTTCAAACACATCACTTCCATTGGTTGCCACTGCCTTGGGTGTAATTAAATAACTGAAATTATTCGAGCTCTATAAATGCCACTGGGTTTGTGTGTGTTTAAAATTTGACAGACTCTGTTTCAAAAGCTCTATAAAGTGCAAAGGAAACGGCTTAAAATAGAGCTTAGTCTCTATAGTGACATACCTAAAGTAAAAGGAACGAGTCCTTTGGGTTAATACAGTAATTGACCACCTAGGCACATAGATTACAGGGTTAAAAATTGAGAGCAGAATAACTGCTGTTTTTTATAATTAATTGTTTTATTCCAGAGGGACAGAGAACCATTTCTATTGTGTTTTCAAACTGTGCAGAGTGGTGAATATGTGATATGAGAAAATAAAATTCTAGGCCTGTACTTGCTTGTAGCAGGACATAAGGTAAGAAGGCAGCAGAGGGTGTTTGTGGCTGAACCCTTTAAGACCTGGGCATTGCTCCTGTTATTGTTTAGTAACTCTGTTGGGAAGACAAGAGAATGGAAAATGAGACCATGTTCATTTGCTCCAAGGTTCTCTTTCAAGTTTCAGTGTGAGCACGGATAACATAAAGATTAATGAAGAGAGACAAGGAGCATATTACTGCTGTTCACTATAACATCAGTGATGCAATAATAAACAAAGACTAAAGAAGAGGGTTTTTACAAGATACTTTTTTTTTTGCAATCTGGATTCCATATATAAAGACATCAGTCTTGAGTGGGTTTTTTGTATGTGTGGTTTTGCTTGGTTTTTTTTTTCTTTGGTTGTTTTATTTGGATTTTTTTCTTTGTTATTTTGGTTTTTGGTGTTTTGTTTTTAATAATAAGGCTAAATAAAACAAAATTATTAAGGAAGAAAGCTGTCTATAACAATGGACTGCATGTGAGAGGGAGCATTGACACTGAAAACCATTTTGGGGTAGTAGAGGACAAAGAAATCAACATGACAGTAAATGTGAAACTCTTGGCATGCATATTGAAAGTATTATGCAAGAGAAAGAATGTAAATTGTTAATTAATTGTGATGGGTTTGATCACAAATTTACAACATTAATATATAAATTATTAAAGCATTTGGAAGTTAAAAAACTTGTTGAAGGGAACCCTAAGAATGAATCAATGATTGGAAAAACATGCTTGGCACTGAAAAGCTTAAAAAGTACAGTCCATACAAGTATTTTAAAAAAAAAAATAATAAGTGCCATGTTACAAGTGTTAAGTACCTTCATAAGGAGAAAATGCCACCTTGCTAACAGCTCTGTAAAGTACCTGAGAATGACGTACGTAGCAAGAAACAGTGGTTTGGACCTTAAGCCAATGTTAATTTTAAACAAAAGGAGTGATATTATCTGTAACAGCAGCATTGATTAACGGGGCAACAAAATTCCTCAACAAATGGTAAATTTTTAATCCTCAATACTTTCTGGAAGACAAGCTCTGTCTAGACATCTTTACCCAAATCCCTGATATGTGGAGAGTTATAAGCATCTAAGGTATTTGGAAGGTCAGGTTATGTGATTTTAGGGTTGCTTCTGGCCTGAAATTCTAATAATTGCCTTTATTTCAAAGTAGTGAGCACAAGCTCATTGTACATAAGAACAGAGGTGGAGAGGAAGGGTGAGCAAAAACAAAGGTAGGAACAGCTACACACAACCAAGATCAGAACTTACCAAGTACAAGCACCACCTTCTGCAAAAATGCTAATAAAACACATTTTGTCTTTGACTTTGTCCTTGTCCTTCTATCCTGGCTAAAGCCACAGGTGGAGAACAACTTACATTCTGAGAGTTTGTCACTGCTGTGCTAGTCAACAGGAGAGCTATTAAGCCAGTAGGAAAAATGCCTGTGCCTCATTGAACTGTTCCTTGTATGTTGCAGCTTAAACTGTTTTGCTCTTTGGGCTACCACTGCAGTGTATCCTCCCTTGTTTTATAAAATGGAGCACAATTCCTAGAATCATAAAATGTTAAGAGGTTGGAATGGACCTTAAAGATCATCTAGTTCCTTCCCTGCCATGGTCAGGGACACCTTCCACTAGAACAAGTTGCTAAAGGCCTTATCCAACTTGACTTTGAACACTTCCAGGGTTGGGGCACCCACAATCTCCCTGGGCAACCTGGTCCAATGCCTTACCCAACCTCACAGGAAAGTTTCTTTCTTATATCTAACCTAAATTTCATCTCTTTCAATTTGTACTCTAGTTCTGTCACTACAGTTCCTGATGAAGAGTCCCTCTTCGGCTTCCCTGTAGCCCCCTTCAGACACTGGAATGTTGCTATGACGTCTCCACATAACCTTCTCTTCTCCAGGCTGAACAGCCCCAACCTTCTCAGCCTGTATTCATAGTGGACGTGCTCAGTAGTCGAGTTCATGTAACTCCGAGCTGGATGTCCATGAGTCTTCTGTGATTCCTTGGCCACCATTTGCCCAAGTAACAAAGATTAATGATCATTTAGAAATTGAGCTCTATACTTATTATGCAACTCTATAGAAGACATCTAACATTAATTCTGATGAAACCAAGATTTAGTTTTTTATCTGGTATGTTAACTCCGGTATGACCAAAGATTGTCAGTCATATGAGGTGTTTTGCTTATACTTTGAATATTTGAATTACTTATGTGCACCTTGCTGGCTTAATGATAATCACATACGAAGTTACTTCCTATAAGATTGCACTAAATAGTGATGACCTACATATTTAAAAGATAATAATTCTCGTGAAGAATTTCTAGCCTCTGTTTAGATAGTATGTTGTGCAAGAAGTCATTGCACAGTACACAACTAGTTGAAATACATACCATCACAGGCTTCTGTCCTGATTGGTTCTTGATATTGGCTAGTATTATAATACCATCTTGAGTTCCAGTGACTGGGGCTAAAACGATTAGTATCTGCTGTCTCATAACTCTCACATTCTCCTTTACCACATGTGTTAAAGGTATTTGCCTTGAAAGTTACAGAATTTAGGATCCTAGGCACAACTTTCTGTGACAGACATAGACTGTCCTGTCTTATTGGAGAGTGGACTGACTACAGCAAGATCCACTCATGAAATAACTGTATTTTAGGATAAAGTGAAAGTTAATTTTAGATAAGATTTTTAATTTTGGATATGAAATATTTGGTCATCTTCCCTTTTCTAGCAATGTTATTTTGATGTGATCTGTGCTGTGACTGGCCACGGGGCTCCATATCTGTAGAGCACAAACTAAAGGAAGGCTGCTGCAATGCCAAATCCCTGTGCTCTCTTGTGCAAGAGTCCAGACCCGTGTATTGAGCCAGTCACTAGTCAGTCTTTCCTGAGAGAAACTCTCGGTGCAAATATATAAATAACAGCACTGGTATAAGGGAAAAAGATGGATGAAAGCCCTCTTTTTTTTTTTTTTTTTTTTTTGTGTGCTGCTGTAGGATTTCTCCATCAGATTGTTTTTCTCAGTGTTTTAAAGTCCTTCAAACTGTTTTCTCATCTGCAAAGGCAAAAATCCCATCTTTTCCTTCTTGAATTTCAAGGCATAGGTGCTGGCTTTTGGAGTGGTTATCTGTTTCAAAGGGGTTTCTTAAGCAAAGGATTAAATGCTGCATCACCCTTGATGTGTAGTAGATCAAAAATTAGGAAGACAATAGAACAAGAAAGTGTGAAGAAACACCCCGTGAGAAAGATTTTATGTAGGAATGTTTGTGGTAGGTTAGTTGTCTGGGATTTATTCAACTTTTTTGAGCAGGTTTTCTCACCTGTAGTGATGTCTGTGCTGCATTGGTTGCATTTAAAGCTTTCTCAGGGAAATAAGCGGAAAGACACAGTAGTGACATTAGTTTCAAATCCCCCAGTAGGATAACATTTTCAGCTACTCAGAGAGAAAAATACCTGTAATTACTGTCAACTTAAGGGTTCAGCTGTTTGGAAGTGCAGCACACAGAGCAGAGATGTGGAAGTCACAGAACTACACAGCCTGTATTCAGAGACACAATGCATTTTTAAAATTGTGAGGCACTGAGAGGCAGAATACAGTGGGTATCAAGTTCGTGGCGTTGATTTGAGTACTTCTGTGATGTGTAAGAAAGAGGGCTTATGCATCAACTCCCTTCAGAAAATAGCTAAACACATTCATTCCCGACCTTTGGCATCTTGGACAGGTCCACACTCTCACAAAGGGAATACAAAAGCCCGAGGATCCCACCTGGCTCACAGCTGATTGCAAACAAATATATATTCATCATCTATACTGAGGGAAGTAGGACTCTGGCACAAATTAGTGCAACTAATTTCTGAGGGATTGCCTTAGATGAGTTTCCTTTTTATAGAATTAAACTTCTTAACTTTGTACCAGAAACAGATTAAGTAAATGTAAGCTCTCTTAAGGGTATCTCAGACCTCTGATTTGAGCAGAAAAGTTTTAGTCTCACAACTGCCAAAATTTTTCTAATTGTCGTAAATATATTTACAAAAAAATTGTCACACAAAACATACAGATTAAATAATTTTCTGTTTTACCAGGCATTTTCAACAATTATTATCTTCATATTCAGCTGATCTAACTTTCAGAAAAGCTAAACTCCTGTGAATTCTGATGGAGAGCTTAGTCGTAGAGCAATAGATATCACCCATATGGGAAACTTTTTGCTAGTTAGGAGGACATGTCTGCTAACCATCACAACCATATTGTGAGTCAGTGGAGTGAAATTATGCAGCAGCTGATGCTTATCATGATTAGTTTGAATCACCTGCCTCATTCCCTTTTGCTGCTGCCTGGAAAGTTCTATTGTGGCTTCAGAATCTCGAGAACAAGCTCAAATCATCTCCTCATCTATGTATATGATTTTTGTTAAGTTATGGAACAATGTAACATGTTTTATCCAAAGGTGGCAGGATTTTTGTAGAGAGAGAGAAACCTCACTGAAAACTTTCTTCAAGGGGTCCTTCAGTGCCTCCGAATGCAAATCATTATATGGAACAAGACATTCTTTTCTTCCAAACTGAATCATTATGTTCCAGATTTTTGGACAAAACTTGCTCTTTAGCTACTAGTCCCATTTCATGCAAATGGCTTACCTCTGAGCAGCATGCTGGAGTTTGTATTGTGGGGCTCAGGAGCCAAAAATGTGGCACAGTTCAAGAAAATGTGGTTAAATCAGGCAGACAAAAAAGGCTCCTTTAAAACAAAAATAAAATTATTTCTATAACAAGAGCTCTGTTAGCTGATAAAGTAGCATTTTCAAATTAACTGAGACTCATCATCCGAGCCAGGGTGCAGTCAAGCCTGGGAATTAGAACAAGGTATATAATGTTATGGACAAGCTGCCTGACATTTAGAGGTAGCAGCTGCATTCCAAGGTTAAAAATCTCGCCTCATAAAACCTACCCAGTTTTTTTACATGGGGTCTGATATACACCCAGGCTTCTTTAAAGATGAAAGTTTAGGTGGGGTTAGGTTGATGTTTGTAGCCACTTGAACCAAAACCTCGTTCAAATGACTTGTATTGCATTGGGGTTGCCAAATATGTATCTTCTCCAAACAGAGAGATGCTGAGCAAGTATCTCAAATTCAGACAGAGATTAATTTCCTCAAGCCCTCGCTGTTCTCCACTCAGATCTCTGCTGCTGCCTTGTGTTCATTTGTTCTCACTGCAGCAGAATGGCTACAGCATCCTCATTGCCGAGCTGCCCGCCGTCCTGGAGTAACCATCAAGACCGGGGGTTTAAAGTTTAAATAAACATTTGAGGTAGTTACTGGAGGTAGGCCTTTTTGTGCTGAGTCGTTCTAGGCATCTCTTAGTTCAGCACATTTTTTTAGTGTTAGAAAAATAAAATAGACTTGCTCCTGTCTCAGACCAAATTCATTACACTTACTTTCAAAAAAGTAAATCACCGCCAACCTAAATCTTGAGCCTTTACATGGCAAAGATATGAATTCCTGGATGGTTAGGAAGTTTAGGTAGATTTATTAGCATTTGGGTCATTTTCAATCACCTCATTCTTTGCATGTGCCTTTGCATTTGTAGAAATTTATGTAAATAGGTTTCCCATTCAGGCTAAAAAGCCACTGGCCCTCCCCACATTTGTTGCTTTGGATGTTTTTTCTCCCTCTTTAGCATGAAGGAAACCTCATCCATAGAATCTTCCCAGCCCAGTGGGAAGAAAGAAATACAGGTTTTGTGCAGAGTAAGCGTACTTCTGTGAAACTCTCAAGTTCAGTTTTTGCAGTCCTGAGAAGTTCACATCCATCTGTCTGTATCTGGTACCTTTTCCATATGCCATCAGATTTGCTGCCATTTCAATGTTGGGCTTCTTTTCTCAAGGACAGTATTGCTAAGTCTTTGGGGGAAAAGAGGGAAGGGAAGGCAAGGTAAGGCAAGGAAAGGCAAGGAAAAAGAAACACCCTCCACCCCCCAAACAAATTAAAGCATTGCAAAAATAAGCTGGTCAATATATGTATCCTGCTGCTCTTCTCCTTTCAAAATCCATGCTGCTCAGCAATGTGTCCTGGACAAAATTAAATGTTTATCTTTTGCAGGCCACTAACACACCTGTCAGAACTGTTGTTATCTAAATTATCAGCCAAGTCAGTCCCAGCTGGATTGAGGTAGCTGTTTGGATGAATGAAATGGGACCACTTCTGAGACCACCACTAAAGTGCTGTGTAGAAAGTTACAGCTTTCCTACCAAAGGGAGCAGATGCTTTGTTTGTTCAAATAAAAGCAAGTGAAGTTCTGTCCTTGTTTAAATACTTTGACACTGTTACAGTGTTTGAACAAACATACATGGAATGACAGCCTCAACATCTGAAAAGGCTATCTGACAGTCAAACTGAAACCATAATTAGTGACCAACCTTCAGGCTTTAAGGATTCCTTTGAGGGTTGATAATGAAACAATAAAAAGCTTTCACACTGGCATGTAATGCCGAGAGAAGTTGACAAAACCTCATCGTTTGAGTCATCTTAATATGAATAATTGGTGAGTAACACAATCAAACATGTCTTGGAAGAAAAAGTGTAGTGAGGCAGGAGCTGAGATTAATTCCAGTATTGAGAGGTAGGAAGGTCTCAAAAGCCAGGAGCTTTTCCCTCTTCTTTCGTCAATTGGGATTTCACTTCAGATTAGCAATAGCATTTCAGAGCATGGAAGTACCAGGCAGGGGATATTTGACACTCTTCATTATAATTGTAATCAAAATATGTTTAATGTTTTTTTAATAAAATTATCAGGTTTCCACCATTCTCAAAACTGGGTTTTTGCTGCCAGAAGGAAAAAGAAAAAAATCTGTAATAAAAAGAATGTAATTTCCTAATTTCTGAACACTTCCCACAGACCTGTCACCAAAGTTCATCAGATCTGTACAACTATCTAGCCTTATGTGCACATAGCCAATCAAGTGATGAGCACCTACTATAAAAATCATTCTAAGTAATATATAATGTATTTTACAGAAGTTTGATTAACGCTTTAATTAAGGGATATTGCATTTACTCCATCTTCACAGAATTTTAATGGTAGACTTTAAACACTCATTTTAGGCATTTTAGTATCAGCAACAACCTGCTGAGAATAAAAATAAGAGCATGTTAGGCACAGATGCAAACAACTTTAAGGCAAAGGTAGAATTATACAGACAGTGACCTTATCCTTAAAGATAAAGCAATAAAGTTGGTTAAAGCAGCCCAAAAGAACACAGAGAACTAAAGAAAATAATTAGGTGAATCCAGAAGATTCAGGTAGAATTATAAGAGGTCCTTCTGCACAAATACAGCTCGTAAGGCTACAAAACAGTCCCCTCAAGCACAGAAGTCCAAGTATTTGTAATCTAAGTAATTTAGACTTCAGAAATGGCAGAAAGTGTGATTTTGGACTATCCAGGGTAGATCCCAATGAAATGACATTCCAGGCCTTCATGTATATTTTCTTCTGAGAAAAATGATTACTTTCAGCTTGGCTTTAGACCATGGTTTTAATTTCCTACAACTCCATGTTCAAATTTTTTCATTATTATGTAACCAGTTGCTAGGGCATTTTTTAAAAATTCTTTTCCTTATCTTCAAGAAAATCTTAGTCTGAGTTCATACTTGACTCTCTCTAGGAGTAACAACTGACAGGAAGATGTCATCAATTTTCCTGAGGAACCCGCTAAACTGAGGAACATCTACATTGCTACCTATTTCTAACACTGAAGGCATCACAGTCTGCATGGATAGAGAGAAGGTGTAATGACTTCAGAACAGCCTCCTTTTCTATGAAGTGCTCAGAAACCATATGAAGGGAACTCAGAAGACTTGAGTTTCTTCTATTTCTTTTTGGGATACTCATATAGGATCAGGACCTATTTTTCATAATGAATTTAGGGTAAATGATGAGCTCTATGTCCTTCAATATTTCATTGAGACTAACATTGAAATACACATACATGATAACTGTTTCCTTGTGCTGAAAGGCAACAAAACAGAGGTCCTGGATTGTAACTGCAGGTGTTTATAATACTCACTGAACCATTAAGGATCTGTTACAACCACTTTATCTCAACTGTCTTTTTGGTAAGCCAAGTATCTCACTGCCGGTAGAGACGAGCTGCTGACAGCACTACCTAGCGTTGTGCAGTGCCAGTGAGTGCTGAACAAGTGCTGGCTATTGGTTCAAGCATACTCCAGTCCTCTTCTGTATCCTTTCAGGTCTTAATTCTTCAGTTTCTCTATGGCATTTTGCAGATGCAGATCAGAGAGAGAGCCCTTCTTCGAATTTGGTTCTTCAGCCTTGTATATCTGTGGTGGAATATCTGTTGGCAAGATTCTTTGTTACCCCAGTCTTGCCCTTTCAACATGTTTGTCAGTAACTGCAGGCTTGACTTCTCAATTTCTGAAGCACAGCCCACCCTATTAAAAGCAGGCAGAAGGGTTTTCATTCCCTCTGTATGAAAACCATGATGCTGCATGTTGTTAGTATGTTTTCACAGGGTATCACCTTAATTTACTTAAGTTAATAAACTGATGAAGAAGTTTTCCTTTTTTTTCTTTTTTTTTTCCTTCCCCCACCCCCTGGCCTCCCTTTCTTCATTTTGGCAAATAAAGCTGGCTGGATCCATAGAAGCAGAACTCCTGTGGCTCTCAGTATCAGAGATAATTACAGTGGGCATGAAGCCAACCTTTATTTTTCTTAAAAAATATTTTTTTTCTCTTAACAATGACATCTTTATTTTCAGTATTTCCAGAGGGGTCATTATGTATTGTATTTGGCTGAAGCTCCCATGCTGGGATGGAGTAAGATGAAAGGTTTGAATCTTTAATTAGTGTTCTTTTTTTACCCGAATTTCCTGGTTAGAGCAGAAGGATGGGTATCAAAGAGACAGCTTTGTGTTCTGCCAGTGTATTTCCATCTGTCAGAAAGAAAGGATTTGGTTGCTGAATTTTGTACTATGACAAAAATCAATGATCCAGTTTATTTGAGACTGGGTGATGAGCTTGAAAGGGAACAAAAATCCAGAAATAAAGCCAGGAATATGTGCAATTTCTGCATGGATCTCAGATGTTGCATGGTAGAAAATGCTGAGACCTGGCGGTGTAAGATTTGAAGGTAATTTGATACCTTGTACAAAGTCTGATCAAGTGTAGTTAATGTGCAATAACCCTGGAATGCTGAATTACCACCCGAGTCAGAATTATATTTTCTTTGTGACATTTTCATCAGCTCTCTAGTAATTTAAAAGCTGAATTATAGATTTTCTGGTTTTGCAAAATGTCTGATCTATAAAGGGTGGATCATTTGTATATGTATCTTCAGAGTTCTCAAGTGTCTGCTATCTTAAGAACAAAAACATCTAACCAAGTCTGGTTTGCTGATGCAGCAAAACTCATTTCCTGTAAAAAATGTATGACTATGAATGGAAAATTTTTATTGTTCCAGGATCTGGCAATCTCCAGGCCTTGAAGGGTAACAAGCTATTCAGAAACCTCTTGCTGGTAAAACCTGTGGTATTCATTAGAGAGGTAATGCCCCCTCTTGTACTAGTCTAGGCTGAAACACTTTTTTACAAGAAAGCATCTGGGACCTGCATGTTTGGATAATGGCACAAGACGGTAGCTGTAGAAGAGAATAAACTTGCCAGGCTGAAGTGGAAACAGCTGAATGGTGGGGATTCAGCATTGAGATGGTTAATTTATTCATATGTCTCTAGGTGCAGTGGGGGAGACAGCCCTTCATGTGACTGCATTGTTGGACAAAGTGGGTGCTCCTTGGCTTTGATGGAGGCAGCCCCAGAGCATGTTAATGAAACAATGATATCTGAGTGTAAGCAGGTATAAATGCTGAGCTGAAAGGACAGTATCAAGACACCCAAGAGATCAAAAATGGTCCCGTAATGGTCCAGAACCATGTTAGAGATTCACTCACTCAGGATCCCAAAGAGCTACTTAAAATTACCTACTCAAGGATGTTCTATTTTATTGTCCCATGACTCAGTCTCTTGATGCTTCTGGATACCTGCATTCAGTCGAAGAGGTAAACTGTGTACCTACACTGTCTATAAAAACCTGTGTACCTAAACTATGTACTTATGATAACCTAAAAAGCCTGCCAGTTAATTTTGTCCTTGGAATGTAGCCCATTCTCAACTCTTTTACACCGTTTCTCATTGCTATTTGATTTGCCTGGATTGGTAACTGAGAAAGAACTCATCGTGATAGTCTCTGCAGACATGTTTCAGTGCTATGAGAAGACATGGATTCAGATGATGTGGTTTTCCCTATCTGAAGCTTATTCTCACAGATGTTGCTACACAGACATGCCAGAGGAATCAATGTAAGCAGTCCTGAGGAGGAACTCTTCCCTGAACAAACACAGTCCCTGAGAGGAGAATGCATCTGAAGTTCCTGCACATTCATGTAACCCTCAGGAGCAGTAGTATTTATTTTGTGGGTTTGCTTAGATTTAAGGGTGAAAATTTTAGTCTGTGAATTTTTCAAGGAGAATGTCACTTTTTAGAATGATTTCATAGCTATTCTGTGCATTCTGTGAGAATTGCATGCTCCTATTTCAGAAAAAGTCTGAAAAAAGTAGAGGATATAGTGATTTATGTGTGAAATCTGGCTACGGTCAATTTCCTATCAGTGAGTAAGATTCTTCATGTGCCTCAGTTTCTCCATCTGTAAAATATGAAATATTTCAGAACCATAACCAAAGGCTGATGCAAAACATGGTGAAGTAACACTTCTAAGTACTGGAAATACATATAAGCTGTTAGAGAAATGTAGAAATATGAGTGGGAACAGAAGTGGAATAAGCAAGGTGCTAAAAGACTTTAATGAGAGATGCTGACAGTGAATATTGTTCATTCTGAGTAGCAATTCATTTCACGGTTGTAGTGTCTGCCTTTGGGTCAAAATAAAATGAACACTGCACGGATGAGAAACTAGACCAGACCTTACGGTCCTTCTCACAGGACGAAGTCCATACTGTCTTCTACAAAGTCATGCCTAACATGAGAACAAGATGAGAGTCTTGAGAATTTCTTGAGACTTTTTAGAAATCTTACACTTCATCTCCCTTTTTCCACAGATATTTATTACTCATTCTCATGGAGATCTTTGAAAAGCCTGTATTTTCCCAAGTATCTCTCAGTTTTTCACTAATAAAATATCTGTGCCTTTCCTGTGAATTTCTAGTTGTTGAAATGCTCCTGGCACATTTGATATGGTGTGATAGACAATATGGAAATCATGTGTTGCAGAAGAGACTGCTCTTCAAAGTGCTATGATGAAAGAAACCAGCAGTTTGGTGAAGGTGATAATGGAAAAGGGAGATGATGTTAAGAATCCTTGGGCCACTGAGTAAGTTTTCAGAAACAACCATGACAATTTCATCTACTTTGGTATTCACCTGTGGGCTAAACTGCTGTGATGTCTTCATTTCTGACATGCTAGCTGGGTGTCTTTGCATCTGTCCTCATTTTCTTCCTCTTTCTATCAATCTGTCTCATCAGTAGCATGTCCATGTGTCTTCCACAAACCCTAACTTAGGAATTGCCAAGGCAGGCAAATCTTGTCAGAGAACTTTTCTCCAGCAGTTCAGTCTTCATGGAAAAAAAGGAAGGAGTCTTTAGTCCATGTACCCCACAGGGCAATGCCTGTCTGAGCCTGCAGGAAGCCTAATGCACGGAAAAGAAGCACCAAACTTTAATCCCCGGTGTGAACTCTGTAATATAATGGTACTGACAAGAGCTGTCAATGACTTCACTAGCACCCATTACAACACTAATACAGCTAATCTGAAACTTCATACTGGATTTTCTCTTGTGCTCAAGAGCATTAGCTCTTCATATGCAACTGTAAAAAAAAAATTCTGCAACCTCAACTGTGAATGGAATTATGCAATATGAAGTTCTCATGTCTGTGGAAACAAAGTCAACATAAAAATTATCCTAAAAAACCCAAAAGAGCAGATTGTGCAAATGTATCCATACTGTTAATAATGTTTTCTCTTCAGACAGAACTGTTGTTCTGTGGGTCCACACATATTATAAGATAATATTTGATATCAGCCATGGCTTCATGGTTTGCCCCTTCAATTAATACAAATGGCTTTGTGACTGTGATATTATAAATTTAAAATGTAGCTGTCTGAAAGTATGTTTATATGAAATATTCACATAATTTCTTATCTACTGTTTTGAAGGTGAAAAGCATTGCTTCAAAGTGCACAGACTTGTAATTTTCATTTTAAAGCTGTCTTTCCAATGTCTTTCTCATGTGGATGCATTTCCTTCTCCCATTCTCTCCTATAGTCTTCATGTCAGGTAACATCACATCACATCATCTCATCTCTCCTAACATACACTTAAAAAAAGCATACAAGAGTCCTAGAGAGCAAATTTTCAAAAAAAAAAGCCTCAAAAATACAACAACAAAAAAAAAAAGGATTGAAATTTGTTAAGTAGAAGTGTAGGCTGAGTATCAGGAGATATTTCTGACAGTATGGAACTGGGGATATAAAGTGTTAGGTAACTAGCAGACATTTCAAAGCACTGGTCACTTAAAAGTAGAGTAGAAAAAGTAAGAATTATTATGTTTGCTAACTCTCAGTAAGGCTTTCTTGATACAAACCATCTATCTGTCTATGAAAAAAAAACCCCTCTCTGAAATGCTGGAACACCTCTGCTGCCAGGATTTGACATGACAGAGAGGATGGCATAGTGCTTTGTTGCATGAAAGATGCACCCTTTCATTATACTGCTAATCTGAATTACCCTTGAAAAGCAGAAAATCTCTGCAGGACAGATGGAAAAGAATGCAAATCCCAAACAGTTGTTTTCATTTCCGTATTTCATTTCTGGTTTCATTTCTCCAAATTCTATAGCTTGCTTGTTGTATTTCTTTCTGTAAAGTTGAGGTTTTCACTTAATATGGTACTGGGCTGAATTGTCATTTGATAAAAACTGGAATACTGCTAAAATGCCAATAGTTTTTTTATGTTAGACAATGATCTGGCCACTGTATTTGGTAATTGTCAATGCCACAACCTATGAGTGCAAGGAAATTAGTTTAGAAGAGAAATTTACTTCTACTTTTTATACTGACCTGTCAATTTCTTATCAGTCAAATATCTGTGTGGTGTATATGTGTTTATATACCTGTGATGTAAACATGCTATATGTATATGAAAATTTATTTCAATTTCTTTCCCGGTAACATCAAAATGTACTCCTACTGAAACTAACACGACAGATCTTTTCATCCTACTGAGTTTTCAATATTTCTTTTAAAACTGCTCCTCGTCCATTGTCTAGTTTCAGATTAAGAAATACCAAAGCTTCCAAAAGAGGGTCACTTATCTCTCTGTATACAAGCTTAATGAAAGCAACTTTTCAGAGAGTTAGATATTTTTCAGATCAAATCTGCTACAGATGGTGGTCTAATCTTACTCTTGATTACTTCACTGTAAATATAGTGACATTTCATTGAAGTAAAGGCATTTCATATGAACTACTTTTATGAGGAAAAAAAAAATCTGTTTAAATAGAGTCATTATGAGGCTGATGAACTCCTTTACATCCTACTCACACTATAAAATAAGATTGAAGTGGGACATAAGCCTTGCACTGCTTTTCTGAGCATGATGAACTTCGCTTACTTACATGATGAATGCTAAGTAGGTACATCCATTTAGGTTCCATTTTGCCCTGTTAATAGAGACTGTAAATAGGAGCTAAGATTATAAAAAGGAGTGAAGATTAATATAAAAGATTCCTTTTTGTTTTTGTTTGTCCTTTCTAATGTTTGAAAATAATTATTTTCTTTGCATTTCATTATATGAGCAGTCCTTTTACTCCATCCCCCAAAATCAAGAGGAAATTTCTACTTTAACACCTGCACCAAAATGAAACACTGAAAAAAAACCCCTGTTATAAATTATGCCTTTGGCTGTATGGCTTTGCAGAAAAGAGTAGAGGGGACATGATGGACCACAAGTTGAACAGCAGTGTGCCCTTGCCACAAAGCAGGCTAATCCTGGGCTGCACTAGGCAGAATGTTGCCAGTGGATCAAGGGAGGCGATTCTTTCCCTGTGCTCAGCTCTGGTGAGGCACCACCTGGAGTCCTTTGTCCAGTTCTGGGCTTCCCAGTACAAGAGGGACATGGAATTGCTGCACAGAGTCCAACAAAAGGTCACTAAGACAGCTGAGGGACTGGAGTTTCTTTCCTGTGATGTGAGGCTGAGAAAGCTGGGACTGTTCAGCATGTACAGAAATCTGAAGGGAGTGTTTGAAGAAGACTGAGACAGGCTCTTCCAGTGATGTCCAGTGGCAGAAAAATAAGCGATCGACACAAGCTAAAATACAGTATCACCTGAACATCAGGAAATGTATTTTACTGTGAGGGTAGTAAAGCACTGGAGCAGGTTGCCTAGAGAAGTTGTGATTTGCAGCATTTTGTTATTTTGAGGCTGTAGGTCTCAAGCAATTTCTTACTTTTAAAATTCTGCATGAGTTTGCTTGCTGTTTGTGTCTTATGTTCTTTCTGCCTGGTCTGGAAGTCCTTCTTACTCCCTCCACCTTCTCCCCTGAAGAACATAAATCTTTCATATGCTCAGTCTTTACTCTCTGCTAAGACTTGATTCTTGTCAAAATAATTTTCTCTCTTTCTCAGGCAACCCCCTGAGATTCCTCTACTGGTTTTGCCTTCAGCAAATAATTTTGGAATGTTGTGGGAATGTCAGATGAAGTGGTGGTGTGTAAATGGAGACATTTTTTGACACAGAGTCCTCCCCCTGGATCATTCAAATGGTATTTTTTCAACTTCAGGGAGAAAAATATTTAGCCTAAGTCACTGGTACACCACAAACTTCAAAAAAATGAAATTACTTCTCCAGTTTACACTCATCGGATTAGGGATAAATCTATACTTCTTTTTGCCCATGCTGCTGTCTAATCAAATGATTAAACAAGACAGAGGAGATCCAAGAATGGATCCTTGATCTAACTTGGTATGTAAAAAAAATGAAATAGCAGGGGAGATTGATGACTATGACACTAAGGATGCAATTACTTAAGCACTTAAGAGTAGTTCATTATTGTGGGATCTTGATTATGATGGATCAATTTGAAGAGAGGACTGGAAGGGGTGGATGTTATTTTTTATTTCTATCATCAGATTGAGAGTCAGTAATTCACATGGTTAAGTGCCCATGTGAAGGGGATCACAGATCCCAAGTGATGTATGGATAAAACATCAAGTTGCTATGATGGAACACATACACCACAGTACTGTGCGACCCCAACAGCACAATTAGAGTTATGTAATAAATGATGGGATAGTTTTACAGCATAACCATCCAGATCCACTAAAAGCCCAAGCCTGTGATCCACAGTTGCTCCACTCAACCTATTTCAGTGAGAGGATGCAGCTGGTTAAGATTTTGTTGACTGAATTATTTTAGATCCTAGGGTACTGCTGCTATGCTTACCCATTAGATCACGCTTAGAGTTTATCTCATCTACCTTTGCTCAAGCTGTACCTTGTAAGGGACCTGATCTGATAGGTACTCTCTGAATATGCCTAAAACCCCAAAGCGGGCATGCTAAAAATTGCTAGAATACAAACCAGAAGTTCATGAACCAATATTTGGCAGGTGGTATGGCCTACCTTTGATAGGGAGACTAAAGCTCTGGATCGCTTTCAGTTTTA
Source organism: Acropternis orthonyx (assembly GCA_035583155.1). Lineage (NCBI taxonomy): Eukaryota > Metazoa > Chordata > Aves > Passeriformes > Rhinocryptidae > Acropternis > Acropternis orthonyx. The sequence goes on from JAWWEU010000001.1 coordinate 28,815,069, forward strand.
GACATTTTGTATTTGTAAATTTTTATTTGCAATTAAAATCACACTAAGCAATAACGTCCATGATTAGTGATTCTTCTGCCCTTGGAGTTTCAGAAAACTGAAGTCACAGGTTCATTCTTTATTGTATTTAAGAAGGGCTTACAACCCTGGAATAACTGAATGCCTGATTCTTCTGACAAGGTCCTGAACAAACAAATGAAAACTGTGTCTAGGGAGGAAGTGGCAGACACATATATTTGGATAGTAAAGCTCTCATAAAATTGATCTTCTGTGGTCTGAACTTGACTTATGGACCATTTTATGGTCTATTAGATTGATAATACTGATTAAAGACTGCTTAGCATTGTAAAATGCCAATATATGTGATTCTGTGATTCTATAAAGATCCATTTTTGGAAAACTCTCATCTAAAGGCAGTCCTTGAAAGCTGGGAAAAAAAGAGTGCACTTTCCATCTACACAGAAAATATTTCCTAAAAAAAACATTTATGTCAGAAAGATAAGAATGTCCTAATAGTCAAAGAATTTAATTGTGAAAGGCTTACTATGATCTGTGGGTGAATAAGTCAGTGTGAGAGGCTGGGTTCCTGTCCAAGTATAGTATTAGTGAGAGTGATTTTGTCTGTTCTTGATATTCTCTTCTAAAAAGGAAGCCCAAAAATGTGATGGAGAACCACAGCAATGATGGGAGGACCAAAGAAGATGTGTTACAGGGAGACATATAAATATTTCAATTTTTTAGAGTATAAAGAAGTGAATGTCACCCAATGACAGTGTAAAATGCAGAAATATCAGATTACAAACAGCTCTTTCTGCCCAGTTGGGCAGTGTACAAAAAGTGCCAGGCAAACAGCAATTAAAAATTATTGTAGCTATGGAGAAAAACAGTCCAAGGTATCTGGTAGACTCATTATTCCTGAATTAATCAAGATTAGATGCCTTTCTAGAAAATCTTCAGTCAAGTGTAAGGTAAACTCATCAGAGGGTCAAGAGGTGAAATGCAATGTCCTTGATGCTAAAGATCAATGTTCCTTCTTCTGCCTTCATTTCCATGGCAATATGCCCATGTCTTTTTGTGATAAGACTTGGTTTTATTTCTAGTACTTTGTATAACCTGCAGAAGTTATATGGAGGTCCCATGTGCAGACTTGGGTCCACAAAAGGCAGGCTTATTCAGAGGATCTAAATTCAGGATATGAGTTCAGAGGAAGATAAGACATTTAGTCTCTTAATTGGTAGGTCTGATAGACTGATCTTTCAGTTTGAAAGAGTATTTTACCTGTCAAAAAACCCCCAACCACTGCTTCTCAGTACAAACTGCAGGCAACCCAGCTGTTGACTATATTTACTCTAGTCCTCTCCATTAGGCAAACCCTTATTTGTTTATCATGATCAGTGTTGTTATTGTTGTTGTTATTAGTTTGTTCTTGTTTTGAGTTCACAGAGATGACAGGTTAAAATAGCAACAGTTTTGAAACTTACAGTAGAGATGGTAGGGTACACTCTAATTTTTGTCCTTTTTCTCAGAGTAACATCAACAGATCTATTTTTAAATAGCTTATTTCAGATAGTGCCTTCTCATTCATGTCTGTCAAATTAGCTGACTTCTCTGAATGAACCCAATTTTCTTATTTTTAATCTCCTGTTCACTTGCAAAGTCAGTATGCTTCAAAGGGGGATAGTCTGTTCTCAGCACCAGAATTGTTGATAAATGATCAATCTGGTATAGCTGTCCAAATGTATGGGCTAAAAGTTACCAAAGTGCAATGAGATAGAACTGCATAGATGTAACTAAAATTCTAGTATTAGCCAGCAGCATGTATAATTTCTAGTGTCACTGTAAACTAGAAAAAACTGCAACCTTGCTTAGCATAGCCTGAATTTAAGGGACAGTTTTCAAAAGCAAACAACTTTATCACTGTTAGTTAAGCACACTTGGTCTTCTATAAGAGACATAAATAATGGACCAAACTCTATTAACTAGTTGAGGCATAGATGCCAAGCCACTGCACTCATACTTGTGACTTGCTCTTACAGCAGTTGACTAAAGACCCAATTACTGGTCATTGAAGGAACAAAGGTCATGGAAGAAATCAGAAAGAAATCTCAATATGTTTCTATGAATCTGCATGTTTCAACTGAGAATATTTCAAGAACAGAGTTTACTCATCACCTGGAAAAGGGAAATCAAATAGCTAAGCTCTAAGGCTTTTTGGGAGCAGTTCTGTACTTCAGCACACCAGGGGGAGCGATTCCTCTTTGAACAGCTCCTAGTTACAGCTCTGCAAGGTCTAGCAGACATCGCCATTCCTCATTAGCTCAGTGCAACCCTTTCAGTAGCACTGAAGCAGAACAGCTTCATACACAGAGCACAATGACCTTGAATGCCAGAACAAAAGGTAAATTCTGAGAGAGGTGCCATTTCTTCCATATAGATTTGAAAAGTGAAGGATTAGACTAGCTTTTTAGTCAGGCATGAGATTTGCTCTTGCATGCTCTCTTTAATGATATCCAGAGATTCAAATTTACATGTGATCTGCAATCCTCAGGATGCATGGTACCCATGAATAGTTGCTAGCACAGAACACATGTGATCAGCTGATTGCATTGCTCCTCTAGCATCACCTGGTTTCAGGAAAGAGAAAGAACTGGTTTGGCCTTGCACCCCAATCTGTTGCCTAGCTGCATCTGTATGTGTTAGAGTTGTGTAGTTGACTGGTGGGAAAGCAAGCCAAAGGCAGGATGGATTCAAGCTGGCTACCTCCACTTAGAGTATTCCCTCAGGTAGACTTGGCTGGAATTTCTGACCAAGAAAGATCCAGTGGTAGGGACAGTTCTATCCTTGTTTGCTTATTAAAGGCAAGTTCCTTGGTGTTGCTCATCATTCCCCACCACACCCACAGGTTTCATTCAGCTTCATAACATATGAATTGTCTGGGACTAGGGAAACTACAGCAGCTTCTTTCTTTCTAGATAGCCCTAGGTGCTGAATATATTTGTACCAAACAGATAGAGTCTTTTAGCATTTCTCTCCATTAAGCAGTTTGTGCTCCCTCAATTAGCCCTAATATAGTGTTGTTGAAGCATGCACTCGGTTTGCATCCTTCAATTTAAAAAACCCCAAACAAACAAACAAAACCACCAAACAGGGAATGCAAGCCATTTCACCTGCACATGCACTGAGGATACTTGAGTGTGAAACACAGAAATCACTGTGTAAGTCATACCATGATTGAGCCTTTCCTCAACATGATTTCAGGCATGGATGCAAAAATCTTAGTTATGTGCTTGTCTTTGAAAACTCTGGGGAGCAGGGCCTGCCTCTGACATAAACATGCCATGGCTTAGTGAGGCAGGCAGCGCACAGGCATATAGCTCCTGGCTGAGAACTCCACTTGGCTGCCAAAGAGGCATAGGTGGGAACTTGCTTGCCTGACGTGCTCTTTGGCAGCACAATACATTAACTAACATACTGGTGTAGATCCAATTATCTATCTGGGAGACTCTCCAGCAACTGACACTAAAAAGGCAGGTTCAAGGAACCTCATCAGGAATAATTATAAAACAGCTTGCCTTAAGGTGAAGTTTCTTCCTGTTTCCAGACAGTGAGAAGTTGCTTTCAAGCTATTAGTCTTTGCAATATATTCTTTTTAACTACAGATATGACTTTTCTGAGCTTTCATACAAATGCCTAATGCCCTCAAGAAGGTCTATACATTGGTTCTTGTGCATTTAATTTACTCATTATTCTTATACAGTGCATATTATAGAAAGCATATGGAGTAAAGGTGGGCAGTAACCTGCTAATCTCCCATTGCTTCTCTGGCAAACAATATGGCTCTGTAAGACCTTCTGGCATTGTTTCTCAGTGTTCTGGTGAAGGACAGGTATCAGATGCCTAGATGAGCCCCACTCCTTTCCCTCCTGACCCTTATCCCTCCCTATTGAGGGTGCTCATATACTGCAGGACTTCCCAGATGACGGTGGAAACAGAATGTAGAATTTCTGTTTTCAGATGATTGAGAAAACTAAGATGAGGACATTTCTAATGCTTTTGCCATGACTACCTTTCCTTCATGCTTGCAGAGTTGAGGAGAAACATGATGACAAATAACACAAGTTGCATTGCAACAGTAGAACCTTTGCATCCCAAAGTATGGGAAAAAATAAGCACTTGAAAATAGAGAACACACTGAGAATAAAGAAAATGGAGAGACTTCTTAGAGAAAGGAGTTATCCATTTTTGTTCTGTGATGCCATGCCTGTTTCTGTGTAGTTCTAGTCACAGCCATGACACCTTGACACTTGACTTGGAACTATCATAGGGACATTTCAACATGCCTTAGAATAGGAGGAAGAGGAGATCTATGATGGCAAATCACTGCCTACCTTCTTTGATAGAGCAAGCAAGTCCCCGTCCTTTGACTGTGAAAACAACTTTGCCATACACTTCATATGCTAAAGTACATGTTGTACTGCCAGAACTACTGCCAAGTGGGTTAATTCACTGCAGCTCCCCATAAGGGGCTACTAAACCTCATTGTCAATAGAGTAAGATTCAGACAAGGCTCTCATTTTGTCTCCCGTTCCATGAAGAGAAAGAAACAATGTATTTTCTGCATGTAAGTTTTCACTAGGCTGAAAAGAGTCCATATGAATTGAACTAGATTGCTAATTTCTCCACTGATCCTGACCACCCAAGGTATGGTAAAGAAAGGATGCTGTGTTTCCCCAGATGACACACAGAACTTCTAGAATACACCCATATATGAAGATGTATACATGCACAGTTGTCCTCTGGTGAATATATATGGAAGGTGCTAGAGACCACAGATTCCCCTCAACATCTTGTGCTCAATATGCTTTCTGAAGAGGACAACACTTGTTCTGTCTCAGATGCCGTGGGTGGAGCTGACAGTCAGTCAGCATACATGGGGCTGGATGTGTGAGTATTACAAGTTTCCAGAAACCCCTTAAAAAGCACAGACTGAAATTTTCTGGGGTGGGACTCTAGTCTGATGTGTGGGCTATTTTTAAACCTTCACACTCTCTTTGTACTGCCATGAATATTTTATTCATGTTTCCTTGTATTGTTTTTGTATTGACTTTATATATCTTGAAAGAATGCGCTGCTATTTTCTCTCTTCAGCTAAAAAAAAAAAAGTAATGATAATGTTGCTCTAGTGGTGTAAAAAAACGTCTGAACTGTGTTGGCTATTCTAGAGCAATTGTTCTGGAGCACCTCCCATCATATTATTGGACTCCTCAATCACTGTTAAACATGGGCTCTTCAGTTGCTGGGTTGATTGGGCAAATTCTCAAATCTGTACAGTAGTATCTGATGTAGTTGTGATATTCTAACCTTGACAGCTGGAGAAATACAGTAAGTCCATGACTAGTTCAGAGTGAGCCAGCAGATGAGCACAGATCAGAACAGTAAGGGTTATTTCCTCTCTAGACACAAAAAGCTATCATCATTGGGGTCTTGTTTGACTGGGCCATTTCCATTTCCTTCCTATGTGTTGGTGAGGTGGACAAGTGGTAAGGTGGGCATTCCCATTTTCCTTCCTATGTACTGATGAGGTAGCAAGTGTTTAGTTTTCCTCAAGCATATGAGTTTTCATGTCAAGCTCAGCTTCATGTTTTCTTACTCTGGCATAGGGATAGATAGACACAGTCCTGAAGCTCTGCCCCTTCCCAAAGCAGATCTTTCCTTAAGCAGGTACTAGTCTGTCTGAAGGGGTACATAAGCTCTGCCATTCGGGTCCCTCTCATGTACCTCCACCAAACAACATTGAAGTTGATCTCTAGAACATAGTTAATGCTTTTTTAAGGACTGAAGTGACTTGTGGGACTAGTCTCACTCCCTGATCACTCTTGAGAAAAACTGGTGAAAGAGTTTCACCTCCCTTGTTCCAATTGTCTGTTTGGAGTTCACTACTGCAGGTGTGCATTTTCTTCAGAAACAATATTCAAAGGGCCATGCCCAATGGCTAGGGTGAGAAAAAGAAGTATTTTTCAACAGTAAAGGGCCTTGGATTTTTTTTGTTACACTCTTCATTGTCTGTAGGGGGGTCAGAAGAGAACAAAATCCAAATTCTGGGTACTCAGGATTTCAGAGTATGAAAACTTTCCTCTCAAGAATGGGCTTGTGAGAACCAGAACCTGTTTGTTTCCCTTTCCACTTGCACATCCATCAGGATGGATTCTAGGAATCCTTACTCATCCATTCTGTTGTAGTTCCATAAATAAGGTTGTGTAGCACCAAGGATGGACTGTTCCTCACATAACTACAAAAGGTTAGTAATTTCCACCATGGAGCAGACCCTAGAACAGAACACGAAATAGCACTGACTTTTCAACCCTTTACTCCCAACCTCTTTAGCAGGTGACATGGTTATTGCTTACCACATATTGTGCAGTAGCTGGAACTTCAGTTCCAGACTGAGCTGGCATACCAAGTGATAGCCTCATGCTCATCTCCATCTGAATAAAAATCTCTCAGACCATGATAGCATTCTTCTGAAAAAAAAATGCTAATTTTTCGTTGCCTTTATTATGTCTTTGTAGCTTTGCTGGGCTCTCGGCCATAGATAATGCCTGCTGATGACTTTGTAAAGTTGTCAGATACCTTTTGGCAGAGGCAACAGGTGCTTGTGATCTGTCCAAGCTATTATTCCATCTCTGTCCCATGTTATTATAACCTTCCCACCCCAAACCCATTCCCAATGTATGATGTCAGCCACATTTAATTGTCACCAGTCATTTAGCTCTGCTTTCAAATCACAGCAAAGCTTTGCTTTTGTTCCTGGAACAGGACACGTAGTGTGCACTTTCTGGGTGCATTAAGTCTTCAAGTAGTGTACTGACATCTTTTTCTTCCAGTGAAAATCCCTCTGAATTCCCCCAGAACCTTTCAAGAGTTTGAGACTAGTGGAATATGGATGGTGTAAACATCACACTTCAACTGGTTCAAGTTGATTCAAATGGACTCGCATGAGCTGGATACTGTTTAGAATCTTCTTTTGGTGACCAATGAGGGTGATGCCAATACGCTGGATATCCCTGCAAAACAACAGAGGAGACATGGAAATCATTACAATGGGCTGGTTGTTCTGAATGTCCATTTTGCTCTAGATCCAAAGCAATGCCTATGGATATATATATATGCACGTATATTTGTGTCTGAGAAACAGCCTGACAAGGCTTCTGCTTTTGCTTGACAAATGGGGGTGGGTGGATGGGGGTGTTGGCAGAACTTGGTAGGTACAAAAAGAAGCAGTGAAAGTGGGCCACGAGAAGGATCAGAGAGTTGGAACTTCTCTCCTATGAAAAAAATCAGGGTTGGAGTTGTTCAGCCAGAAGAAGAGAAGGCTCCAGAAAGATCTTCTTGCAGCCTTCCAATATATAAAGTGAGCTTACAAGAAAGATGGAGAAAGACTTCTTACGAGACCCTGTGGGGACAGGACAAAGGGCAGTACATTTAAACTGAAAGATGGTAGTTTTAGAGTGCAAATAAGAAAGGGTGGTGAGACACAGAAACAGGTTGCCAGAAGAAGTTGAGGATGCTCCATCCCTCTAACCATTCACAGTCAGGCTGGACAGGGCTCTGAGTAGCAGCACTTAATGAAAGTTGTCCCTGCTCATGGCAGGGGTGTTGGACTAGATAATCTTTAAAGGTCTCTTCCAACCCAAACCATTTTATGACTCCAAGAATGTTCCTTTTCCTGGCTCCTGTCTTCTATAAAACCCTTCAATCCAGGACATGATGTGGCTCATTCTACACATCTACTTAAGTCATTATTACCTGTGGTAGCTGCCATGAATGTTCTGATGTAACAGTGTCTCTGACACTGACAGAATGTTTTCCAACGCACACTGGATCAGTATTAGTGCTTATAGAGACTACAAGTGTATCATGGTATGGATGATGTCCAGAGGCCCTAGCAATATGTAAGAAACAGCAGCTACTTTGCTCTGGCTTCATTCTCCTTTTTCATGTGTATGTATTGTCCACATAGCCCTTACTGAACATTTCTCACACTGCTTTCACCTTCTGCATGGAAAGCTCAGTGTCTGGTATCTTTTGCTCTCTGTCCCATTACTTACTCAAGAGTCATGCGTGATATGACATCGAACGTCATCAGACCAGCCTGGTCAAAATTCTCCTTATAACGGCCCATCTTGATAGCATCCAACCACTCATGGGCATTGCTGAGTGAGGGGAAATCTGGAGAACAGTTGCTCAGGAGAGGCTGAGATGGTCTGCAAAAGAGGCAGGTTCCAAACCCCAAGTTATCAACCTTGGCTGACCACACTATTGAAAGTAAGAGTTATGAGAACACAATCTCTGAAGAGTACTGAACAAAGAACAATGGCATTTGTTCTACATGCCCTGGATCCTAAAGTCCCACCTTGATCTGCTTTTTCTAGACTACCTGTGTCTCTTTTCTGCCTGAAAACAATCAACCAACCCAAGACATTGATCCTTCCCATTGCCCCTACTCGCTCAGGCACATTCTTTTCTTGTTGTCCAAGATCTTTCCACACCTTCTGGGTCTAGACCTATTAGCTGGGCTAAGAGCTGCAGTGAGGAGGTTTCTGAAAGAGAGATGAGACCTTATATACCTTTTTACCTTTGTGACTAACTCTCCTTCTAAATGTTTTCCTTAGATCAGATAGTAACCTAAGAGACAACAGCTGTGTTGTTTCAGCTCCAACACTCATCAGATAAAAGAATAGCAGCAAAATGCCAAACAAATGACTGTTCAGAGTCTTTCCCCCACCATCTGAATATGTCCCAAAGCTATGACACTCCTTACATGCTGCTTTTAGTAAACTGGACATCACTAGATACTTTCGCCCTCCCCCAGCTGTAGAGTACATTCCACTGAGACAAGATTTATAACCACAGGGAAAAACTCTCCAAGCCAGCAGGATGTCATTTTGTCATCAGCCCAGCACCCACCTAACCTTGTCACCATTTACTCCCCCTGAGACCTCTCCTTTGCTGACCTCCTGCCTCTTGTTCCATCAGGTTGCAAAATGCAGTTGGGAAAATATGGGATGCAAGATGCTGTTCTAATTATTCTTATCTAGAGGTTTCCTCCCCTCAATATGGTAACATCTTCTTTCTCTTCATCACCTTTGTGGTCACAGAGTATTGTGTGATCACAGACTGTCTTATGCAGCTGCATGCAGATGTGCCCCTCCCTTCATTCTCTAAGATCCCTCACTCATTCATCCTTAGTGCAACTCATTGTGATTTATCTCCTGTCACATTCAGCACTCACAACTCCTTTTCAACCATTAACTGAGTCAGGATACACATTTTGTCCAACCTGTTTCCTCTTTATTTTTTTTTTCCCCTTTAAATTTGTTCCCACTCTCAGATGGGAGAGTTGGAAAAAAAACAACCTATATAGCTTGATTTATTGCTTTCTTTTCCTCATGATGCCTACCAAGAGACAAGTCCAATTATTTTGCCTTAAATCTTCATCTCACCTGCTGGTCCCAGTGCCAATGGCTTTAAGGGCAGATGGCTTGCGAATCATTTTATCTAGGGCACTGACTATTTGCTCAAACTTGGGTCTCTGGACCCGTTCCTTCTGCCAGCAGTCAAGCATCAGCAGGTGCAAAACAGTTGGGCAGTCTGGGGGTGGTGGCAAGCGATAGTCCTGGTCAATGGCATTTATTACCTGCAGGAAAAGAAAAACAAAGCTTTATTATGGTTGGGAAAATAAAAGACAAAAGACCTTCAATCATTTGGTATGTATGGATTCCCTCTGCTTGAATTGATACAGGGCAGAGAGGCACATTCTCACCACTTCTAAAACTTACATCCTGATTGGACATGTCCCAGTAAGGCCTCTCACCGTAGGACATCACCTCCCACATGACAATGCCATAGCTCCAGACATCACTGGAGGAGGTGAATTTGCGATACTGGATAGCTTCAGGGGCAGTCCAACGGATGGGGATTTTGCAGCCCTAGAAAGTAGACAGAAATGTATGCAACCATAATGTCAGTGAGATAAGGACTATTTGTGAAAACTATGTCACTGAAACAATCAGATGCTAATAGCACAGCACAACTCTGAGCATGGGGTGACAGTCCAGTTGATTCTGTCTTGTAGATGTTGGTTTAAATTCAAACTATGCTCATGGTTTCAACCTTGTTTTGTTAACAAATATAGATGAAAAGAGAGAATTGTGCCTCCTTTCTGCTACAAATACTATGATTTTAACTTTCATAGCTCTACTTTGCAGCATTTGAAAGTGGTATATAGTAAAATTCTCCTGAAAGTCACAATCATTTGGAAATCTAAAGCCATTTAAAAAATCCCAACCTGCAAGACTAAGGACAGATACACTGAGTGGCTAGCATTAGCTCCTTTCTCTTTCCATCTTGACCTCTCTGACTGCAGGCATGACCTGCAAGATAAAATATCATTCAGATGCTGGTTCTTCAAAACACATACATCTAAAAATTGTTTCACTTTTCAGTGACTGAATTCTTCTGTGTTCCCTTCATCTTCAACCAATCTGTTACACTCCCACCCCTTTTGTAGTGTGTGTAGCAGGTGTTGGAACTTCATAGGCAATGAGTTCATTTGATGGTTGGTTATAAGCCCATAAATATACTTAGGCCATTTATCTTTTCTGTAGGAAAAAAAAAAAACAAGTCTTTCCTCAAAGGGTGGTAGTACCTGATTTCAATCTCTTTCAGTCCTTTACCCTTCCAGTAAAAAGCCAGTGAAAGGGGGAAGGTAACAGCTACATCAGGCTATGAGGTTTGACCTATTCATCATCATGCCAATAAGAACAGCACTGAGACTTCACGTGGCAGAGTGAATCAGATATTCAATTATTTTTGGTTTTCACTGATTTGGAACAAATAGTACTACAGATAGAAGGCTCTACTCCACTGGTTTCTATGGTCTCAAGATGGACTAAAAACGGTGCACCAAATCAAGGAGGAACACAGGAGAACACTACAGCTGTCAGCACTGCTGACTAATTCACACCATTGCAGTAACTCACCAAACCTCCAGTATAGGTGGGATTTGAAGCATCATCCTCCAGAAAGCGGGACAAGCCGAAGTCTGACACCTTGCACACAAGGTTACTGTTCACTAAGATGTTACGTGCTGCCAGGTCCCGATGCACATAGTTCATGTCTGAAAGGTAGCGCATGCCGGCTGCAATCCCCCGGAGCATTCCCACCAGCTGTAACACACTGAACTGGCCCTCCTTCTGCTGCAAGTGAGGAGGCAATCAGAGGCTTTTATGACCACAAAACATGAAGCCAACAGGGCAGATTAACAAACCACAAGGTGGATTTATGAAGTTAGAGAACATTAATCTCAACTTCTGCCAAAATCTGAAGGTCCAGGGACAGCAAATAAGAAAGGAGAGTGGTCTTAAAGCAATGAATTTCAAGTGAAATCAGACACTAGTTATCTTTTCCTGAAGGCAAGTCTCCTCTTGTGGCCACATTCTCCTTTAGTATCCAATGCCCAGTCACACTAACTACTAAGATGGCTAAATGAATGGCAGCAGATAAATCTGCCAAAAAGATCTTTACAATGGGCTCTATGCAGTTCTACACAATGGGTTCATATGCTCTTCAAAATGTGCCTGCCAAAGCATTCCTGGCTGAATTAGTGTATGAAACAGTAAAAAGGAGAAATGAACCATCTATACTACAAAAATGCCTGTACCTATGTTTCATTACCAGAAAAAGCATTGAGTCCAAAAATAACTGCAAGTTTCATTACTTCATTACAATGCTGAAACTTGAAAATATTCCATGGAATAAAGTCTGAAAAACATTACTAGAAAGGCAAATTTTGTAACATGCACATAAGCAAGTGAAAGGCTGTGTACAAAGATAAACAAATTGGTACTGTTTACAATAATTATTGCAGTTGGAGAAGTCTGAAATACTGAAGAAATGTTATATGATGGTTGAGTTTTTGAAATATATTCACCATGATGGCTCAAAACCACTTACTCTGGTAATTTGCTATTATTTCTATGCACCTGAAGAGGGCAATTGAGGACTTAAAGAGATAGAGAAAAGGAAGGACACGCAAAATTATCAGATCTGAGACTGGCACACAGCAAGATGAAGAGGTAACAGTTGTGGGAGACTCTAGTTGTGGTACCCTGAGGAAGGAATCCAGTGATCCATTCTCCATGAACTCTGTGACAATCATGACTGGACGGCTCTTGGTGACCACACCCTCCAGGTGGATGACATTGGGATGCTCAAATTGCCCCATGATGCTGGCCTCGCTCAGGAACTCCCGCCGCTGTTCATCTGTGTAACCTGACTTCAAGGTCTTAATAGCTACTGTGTATTCACGCTTCCCTGGGTGTTTTAGGCGCCCAAAGCACACCTCTCCAAATTCTCCTGTCAGGGAGGGAAGAAACACATCTCAAGTAAGGAAAGACAACAATGAATTTTAGTCAGGTGTACTAAAGCATTCTACTGGGGATGACTTCAGGCGCTGCTTGGAAATAAGGCGACTAAGACTGTTTAGATTAAGGTAAAGTTCTTGATGAAGACTGGAGACTACATATTCAGTGTTCAAATGAGGAGTTCTGAGTTTTAGGGTGTTTTAAACTTGGTTTGGAGCCAGCATCTAAGGGTAAGTAGGTTAAGATGAATTTGGGGAAAAGTGAAGGCTAGCTATCCTGAGACACTTGATGTACCATGGATCCCTGGGCTCATTTCAGCCAGTAGTGTGCCAGGTCTCAAGGTGAACAAGAAGACACTTTAAAATCTACAGATTCTCACACTACCTGATCCAATGACCTCCTCAATCTTGATGAGTGACACATCAATCTCCTTGGCAAATTCTCGAATAGCTTCATTGGGATCTTCATAGGTTGAAGGATCAATGTAATACTTCACTCCGAGTCCTGCAGTGGAGGAGACAGCCCAAAACATCACCAGAATCAAACTCTGAGACACATAGGTGTTAATGAGTCCTGAAAAGACACAGGCCCTTGCCATCTGTTGCTCAAACCCACTTACCTCGTGCACCGATATACTGCTGCAGGCGGTCTGTGTATGGAGTCTCTCGCCTTTTACTGCAGGACATAAAGGAAAGTAAAGTCAAAACACACACAAGAGTCTCTCACTGGATGTGGGGCAGGCTTCTCAATGCAAGGCTCAGAGAATCCTTGAATTTAGGGGTACAGGATGGGTGTTAAGATCCTGCCCATCTCCTGGTAACCAGTGCATGCTTGTTTTCTATGTGGCAGTTTTTACACCACTGTTTGCATCCCCACTTTAGATATGACAAATGATAGAGCCTTCATCACTATCCTGAAAAAAATATTACAGTTTAACGTTACTGTCTTGGAAATTTTCTTGCTATTCAGGTTAAATTTGCATTTCAATTTCATTCAATTACAACAAATCATTCTTTTCAATAGTAACCTAAGCTGTCTCCTGTGACGTCTTTTAAGTTCTTTAAAAACATTCTAAGAGACTTCTATTCTAATGCTTAATTTGTATAGACTTCCCCTAACTTTTTCCTCCTGGACTCTTAACAGCATTTATGCTGGCTATTCTTTATGTAAGTATGGTACCCAAATGCAACCACAAAGAGCCAGATGGACAGAAATCTGTTTCATGATGTGATTTTTGCATGTGCAGATCAAAACAGGTATGGTCTTTATTAGTGTAATGTTTATTGAATATATGCATCTAATTTCCGGTAAGCATAGGTTCTTCTCAACACAGGCATTTCTCAGATTTCATTTTCCTTCTATATGTGTGATTCAAGCATTTTTTTTTCCCACATGATCTAGGTACTTTGTAAGTTTCATCCTATTCTTTGTTTGCTTTAAATATATTTTCCATTTTCAAGCCTCTTCCTGTGTTCCAAACAGTGTTTGTTTCTTCCCCAAAAATCTACAATTCATGCTAGTTTACAATCATCATCTTAATTAGACAAGACTGTAAATGAAACCCTACAGTAGCCTGCAGTATCCTTGCTGTATGCACGGATTTGTGTCAACTCATATATTTTTCTGTTTCAGCACAAGACCTTTTAGCTGCTGATTCAATTAGCATCTGAAGACAGAGTATCATGAAACATTATGTTACTTTTCTTTAGGAACATAACTAATTCTGTCATTCTAATAGGTAACTGCATTATTCTTATATGTCAGGGTTATCTCTTCAAATTCTGCTAAGATTTCAAAAACACAGACAATTCTACCTTCAAAATCTGTTCTATTGTGCAAAGAAATTGGCTTAAATCTAAGAGCTCTAACTCTGCTGTTGAACCTCATCAGGCCTACATTAATTTTTTTTATGGGTTAACTAACATATTAATCATTTTCCATCACTAGAAAAAAACCCAAAACACTTAGCTAAAATAGGTGTTTCACATTGCATATTACCTGAAAAATGTGTACCAACAATTTAGAAAAACAAGTTAAAGTTATAGGGTTTGACTCTACATATGTTCAGCCTTTTAAAGAACTACTCATTCCATGTGGAGTTCCTCATTTCCTGCATCTTCAAACTTACTTTTCTTACCAAGAACAAATTTAAAATAGAAATTTGGTATCTCTATTTTTTCCTGAACAGCTGCCTATTAACTGTACATAATCCTTAAAGTATAAATTAATCTATTTTTTGTAGTATTTCTTTATACGTATATTTACAGATACCCATTAATGTCTTTCCCCAACACGGTTTTGGTAATATTAACTTATTCTGGGTTTGGCTTATTTTTTTAGAAAAATATATGCTTTATTGAGTTGTGCACATAATAACACATTTCCAGCTGTAACAAGAAAAGACTTTTTAGCAGTTCAAAGCTACAAAAGGAGGCAACAATTCAATTATAACAATATTTGATAACTCTTTTCAGAAAGAAAAATATTAAAAAAGAATATACATAAGAAGGAGAAAACAAATGCAGAAAAGGGAAGAGAACAAAAAAGAAATCATTAAAACTAATGTCAGTTTCTAAAGTCAAGTAGTTTATACATTTTTTTAGGTCAACAGAAAAAGCTAAAAGGTCCCTCTTGTACAGAGGCACAGTAGAGCAAAGACACAGAATCCATTACTGGCAATCTAGGGGATTAAGTTCAAACCTCAGTAAATTCAAGGAGTGGATAATGACTGTTTCTTTTCTTCAAATAACAAAACCTCCATTGTTTACTTTTGTACCTCTACAAAAGTAGCAACCCTTACTCCTTTCTCTTTAAAATTTGTCCTTCTTTTCTTGCTACAACAGATTATCTCTACAATTACTTATATGCCCTTTATTCTTTTCAAAATGGAAAGTGGCATTTGCTTTCTTTAACTTGTATTTTATGAGTTAGTGTTCAATGGAACCATTGGGGTTGTATAGATTTTACTCTTCAGCAAATGAGCCCTTGTCTCCTGGTCCCTGGTGAAAGCGTATTTAGTACCTTCTAAATAACTGAATCTGAATACTTTTTCCACCACCCCTTCTCCACTACATTGTTTCATTCTCCACTTGCCTGCCTAAAATGCAATTTACAGTTCCTTTTTTACAGTGATACATTTAAATACCTTTCGAGCACTAGCTTTAAAATGTTTTCTTTGTGTTCCTATTGCTAACTAGCCAAATATCAGCTAAGTACATGAGTGGTTTACCAAAGGAGAGGCTCCTTAGATAGGAGTAATGGGGCAGGATCTTTCCTTAATTACAAAATGGCATCTCAAGAACATCTGGATAAACGTAGATCAGGCTGTTTCCCTTGGGACGGGGTTATGTTGCAGGGATAAGAAAGTTCCACTGTCTGAAGTGCACATGAGCAGGTCAAGGAATTCACCTCTTGAAGATGATGGCAAGGATGGCAATGGCAGCAATTACCAAGAAGGCTAGACCACCAAGCGCTGAGCCCACGATAAGCGGCAGTCGGTCCTGCACCATCTCCGAGCGCTCCCCTAGAAAGGAAGACACATGCATACACACACACACAAATGCAGAGGACCAGAACTGTTAAGGGTTTCCCTTCTGCTCAGCTAGGTCTCACCCATAATTCCATCCCTACCAGCCCTTTACTTTCCAGTCACTGTGCTTCTCCAGTGCCTTCCTTCCTACTTCTGAAAAGCCAGTGGTTTTCAGTGCTCTGAATCCACTTCTCCATCCCCTGGCCCACTGGCACCTGACTAGCCATTTAAATATAGGCTAGCTCTACACCTGGGCTTTGATCCCATTTTCCACGTCTAATTTAGCCTGTAGATGACATATATGAGTACTTTTGATCCATACAATACTTTGATACTGCTGGAAAGCAAGCTTCTGCACATATGCCTGTGTCCTATCTATCTTTTTGTCCTGTGTCCCACCTGTCTCTTAGACTTTCAGAGAGCTTTCAGCTGTAAGAAGTCCCATGACAGCTGGAGGCCAAACTGCAGCAGTGTATAGTGCTATGTACTGCAATATCCCCCTAAAGAGAGTTCTTCTGACACACTCTACTTCTGCTGGCCAGAGGCACAGAGCCACCAGGGAGCAGGACCAGGGAGTATGGCAGTAGTGTAAACAACACTCTGACAGCATGAAGCTTCTTTGAGTGAAGAAATAATGCAAATTATGATATACAGAAATACAAGTTAAGTAGGAGTGTCTGGTAGCAGTCCTCCAAAGGATAAGCTAATGCACTCCGGGGCACACACAAGTGAAAGATGATCATGTGCAGATTTGAGCACAAAATGGTAACACTTACCTCCCATTAAAGTCTGGAAATACATCTTCCCACTGTATGGGCCATAGCCCACTGCTGTTCTAGCTCGTACTTGGAAGGCATAGATCTTGCCTGGGCTCAGACTTGATATGGTGGCCATGTTGGTTTCACTAGTTAAGGTGAATGAATTATCCTCATCTTCTGCCTATGAATGTCAGTGACCGAAACAGAATGTGAAACTTCTGCCCACACTTCTCACTCTCATCAAAGCATGATAGTTTCCATGTCAGCCCAATATTCTTTGATCCTGTTATGGAGCTGCTATTCCAGACCCTACTTTCCCGCACACCGCTCCTTCCTCACTGCTGCTTTTCATTCCCTTAGGCCTGGGAACCCTGGGCTTCCAAACAAAGCTTGGCTAAAGACTTTCAATCTAAACAAGAGTGAGGGACCAAACTACCTATAGTTCTGTGATTCGCTTTCTACAAACTCCAAGCTCATGCATTCTCCTAGGAGAATCCAGAGCAAGAACACATGTAATGCTGTATCCAGGAAGCTGCTAGACATCACAAGTAGCAGTCCCTTCTACCACTAGAAGAACAGCAACCCTGCACAATCCTGCAAAAGCATTTATGTGAAAGACCAAGAATACAGAATGGTAGCTTGTCTGAACAGCCCCACATATCTCTTCCCCGCAAATCAGGTGGATTAGGAGTCACAAAAGATGCGAATGGAGGAAAACTTTGTATTTTCCACCCTGTAATTCCAGCACATAAAGAGGTAACTGATATTTGTCACTTAGTGAATGAAAGAGCACATTCCTCCTCACAGAATTTCTTAGAGATCTCTGCTCAGGCATAAATGGGGATGCAGGAATTCCCCTCACAAACCCAACAGACTTTTGCCATGAGTCCAATTCCAATAAGCACATTTAGAAAATTGAGCTCCTTGTGCTATTACCTGTGTCAGCTGATGCTAAAATTACTGTTAGTCACAGGTTTTAAGCTTAAACAGGTGTCTTCTCTTTTTTTGTTTTTTTTTTTTTAAATTTGCATTGTCTCTAGATGTTTCCAAGTTGGGAAATGCAGATGGATTGATGTGAGTTGAAGTATGTATTACTTCTGGTAATAATTCTCTACAGTGTGTTTTCCTTCCCTCTGTTCATTCTGATCTAGGACTGTCTCTCCCAGACAGAAGATATCCCTGTGCTCTACAGAACAATCAGCACAATATCACTTTCTGCTCACCTTGTCAAAGTAGCGTAGCTGGTAATCCAGGATTATTCCATTGGGCTGGTCTGGCTGAGGCCATGACAGTGTGATGCTATTGGTAGTACGACTCACCTGATGCATCATAGGGACAGCAGAGGGGACTGAAATCAAAGAGAGAAAGGAGAGATTGCA
The DNA here is from genome assembly GCA_035583155.1 of Acropternis orthonyx. Taxonomy (NCBI): domain Eukaryota; kingdom Metazoa; phylum Chordata; class Aves; order Passeriformes; family Rhinocryptidae; genus Acropternis; species Acropternis orthonyx. The sequence continues at coordinate 28,833,160 of JAWWEU010000001.1, forward strand.
AAGGGATAAGCTTAACAACGAACTATGATCGAATATTCATTGTGATGAGTTAATAAGTTAGGTCAGCTTTTCCTTTAATTGCCCTTAATTTACATTATGAAGCAAATAAAATAACCATAAGAAATCCAGGCACAATACTGGGAGATACAGTCATTGACAACATGGGCAGAAAGAAAATGAAGAAATCCACATCCAACTGATCAAACACATGAGTTAAATTGTCTATATTGTACTGGGAACATAACTCTGATCTTCAAATCTGTAATTTTTACATGCAAAATGAGAAGGTGTTTAGTGCCACTCCCTTGTTTTAAGATCACACTTGGACAAAGAATGTGAGAGTGGTCAGAACAAAAGCAGAGCACACTACTGCCCATCTGCTTCTCCTCCAGATTCTTTGCCTGGGGGAAAAAACCAGTTATGGGCTACCAGAGTAACGGCAGCTTTCACTACCAGATCATTGCTGCAAACCAGAAGACAGAGGCAGATGAGAGCACTGACACATTAAGGAACAGACTTGGGAGCATGCCTCAGTGCAGTGGTCTCTGTTCATCTGCAGCTCACAGAGAATGAAAGCACTTCATTTTCATAGCCTGGTCTGCAGCGTTGTGTTCAGACCAGTTCCTGGATCTCAGACCAATCTCTGTCAGGACTGTTGCCCAGATGTCAAAACTTTTACTGTATTTCAGACTCTCAATCTGTGTCTGGGGCACTGGACCACAGAAGCCCAGTCTGAACGGGCTTTTAAATAGTACTGCTGCCTGGCATCACCACCTAAAGGTCACTGTTAAGTGTGCATGTGTGGAAGCTTCACACACAGTTTTTTGACCGTTCTTAAAGAGTTTACTAAGTTTCTGTCTTTTGGTGAACAGGTCAGTCTGAAATACTACCCAGATGAAGCTGTTAGCTCTCTTGATTTCATTATGATATTAAGTACTTGCAGTCAGTGAAAGATATTAATAACTGGGGGGGAATGTCAACTTTATGTAGAAAGCAAGGATTTGGGCATAACAAACATAAATGAGGGATTTAAAAACATGAATCTGAACCAGAAAGCAAACAAGAGCTTTTGTCTACCAATTTTAGAAAACATTTGATTGGTTATTCTCAAAGTCTCAAGTTCAGTTCATGACTCTGAGACTTGTGTCATTGCCAGTAATTCTCACTTACCTGGAACTCATTAAATCACTAGGAAGGAAACATAATACTATCTTGAAGATAACATGAGTAAAATTTCAAACAATGTTCACTGAACTAAGATTAGATCATAATGAGAAACAATACAAGCGACTCCTTGGGGCAGTTTTGCTTTCAATTTGTTGGTCTTTGTTTTGAGGTACCACTCACATGTTCTGAATACAACGGAGGTACAGAATACCTATTTAATGGCAGGCCCTCTCCTAAAGTACTTAGCTCTTCAAAAAAAAGTCCTTAGAGTAGGAAAAAAGATCAGTGACTGTTAAAGCCACTTGCATGTGAAGGTTTCTAGAGAATGGAAATCCACCTCTACCAAAAACATCCATGAATCCATGTGCACACACATGCACATTCTTCAGGTTCATGCAAAAGCTAAAAGAATGAGTTTCATCTTAGGAAGAGTTTTCCAAGCGAAAATCCAGGATAATTGTTAGAAAATCTTTCAGCCTGCTAGCTGTCTGTCCACAAAGCTCTTCTCAAGTTTTGCTTTCTCTCTGCAAGCAAAATGTCATGTTGCCAAGAAATCTCAAGTAGAGCAGCTAGGGAATCCTCATTTTCCTAATGTATGCAACATTTTCAGCAACATTTAAATTTTCCAGAAAAAGAATGCCAGTGAAAAGCTGCCACCTAACTCCACTGATTTTACAAAATAGACATAAGTCATAAACTTCATTGATGTGAGGAATGAGACATCTGGCAAATGAGAAAAACCTGCAGAATAGTATTTTCTTCCCTCATTAATTGTGAGAAAGATAAAAGAAATGTTTTTAATAACAACCTAAAATTATTCTTAAAAGCATAATTCAGATCGGCTTCAAACAGCTCAGGCAAGTGGGAACTAATTTAAAAATGTAAATGAAACAAAAATGTAAGAGTATAAACAATAAAATGCTTCCTCTCTCCTTTACTACTTTTACTTTTTTACCATTTCTTATTTTTCAAAGAAGATTGCACAACTGCTTCACCTGCTAATGCCAATGTTGAGACAAGGATGAAAGCCAGCAGCAGTTAACCAAGACCCTATGCAGTATTTAAACCACAAATGAATAACACAGTATTCAAATGTCAGGAGGTAATTGCTCAGTTAATATTTGATCAAGACAGATTCTGATACATTTTTACTCCCTTCTGATGGGACATAAAGCACACATCCAGGAGCAGAATACACAGCTACACTGCCCACTTCCTTGCCACTTTTGGACAAAGATTTTGCAGAATGAGCAGAGTTAAATCTTCCCTCCACTCCTCTCCTTCCCCCCTCCAACAGTCATTCTTCCCATCCTTCTCACTTCTTCCTGATCCCCAAGTTTCCCCCTCCCTGGAAGAAATAATCGAAGTCAACTAGCAACACTTGACCTGCATTTTAGTAAAAACATATCCAGTCTGATATTAATATGGGCTATGAATTTTTAGATACCCATCAACAGGTTATCTTTTGCCAGCAGTAGAGACCTAAGCTGGCACTGTGCATAGTACATTTAGGCTCAGCAAAACCTGCAACAGAACAGTGATGTTAAATGACACTCTACTCACATGGGCAGAATGCAGAAGCAGGTGATAACTAGGGGAATTAGACATATTGAGAAACATAACAAAAAACCCACTCAAGTGTATCTTTTGACCATGTGCCACAGCATTCTAGACTCTGCCTATTATACAGGTATGTTCATCACTCACGGTAATCAGATGGTGGTGGTGGGGATGACCAGCTAATGCAGTCTGTTGTATTAACAAATAGTAATTTCAGTGATGTGCACCTAATAAGGAGACACTACTTACAGCAAAATCCAGTGAAGATTCTCAGAAATAAAATCAGGAATCAACGCAAGGCAGGTTGTCTTAAATCTGCCTCTGTAAGACAGAGTTCAGATTTTGATATGTGTTTGCCTCTTCTTTAAGGACAAAAATTACAAAACACTGGCTAGGGACCTCTCCCATCACTCCAAGTAAAACAGGTATCAAGATTCCTCCTTTGAAAAATTTCGTACTAATGCAATGTGAATACTAATATTAAGTGACTAAGGTGACGTGAAATGTGAACATAATTGTTGGCGGAGCAAGTACGTATTTCCTCTCATAAGTGTATTATAAAGTTACTATCCCAGGGTTAACACATTAGGAAATACAAATTTCAAGGCTTCACGTCTACAGACATTCAAACTACCATACCCCTGCTGCCACAGAAATGCTGGATGAGTATTCTCCTTTGTATGCATGGCAGCTATTTAAAATGTTTACAATAGAACATTGCTTTCAAAGCTTTGTTTTGTGTACATACAACATGTCCAGTTCTGTGTTGATTTGTCACTTTTATTCATTATGTTCTTTTCACATGGGGTTTATAAATGTAGACGTGTTAGGTCCCTGTCTAATGACAGTTGAAATCACAGGGCCTGATCCAATCCAACTTGGGCAGCTGGACTAGATGATTGTAGGTCACTTCCAACTATCCTATCCTATCCTATCCTATCCTATCCTATCCTATCCTATCCTATCCTATCCTATCCTATCCATCCTATCCTATCCTATCCTATCCTATCCTATCCTATCCTATCCTATCCTATCCTATCCTATCCTATCCTATCCTATCCCATCCCATCCCATCCCATCCCATCCCATCCCATCCCATCCCTATTTCTATTCTCCGAGATGAAAAAAACATGCTGTGAGATCAGACATCTAAGTAAGACTGAAAAAGCAATGCTTTTTGTATACTATTTATAAAATAGCCAATGTATGGAAAATTCTTGCACATACAGACCTAGTTAAAGCTGTAAAGCAGTCCAAAGACCAGTTAAATACAACTCCCAGCTTTTATATTCTGTGAGTTGTCACTTACAACTCTTCCACATTGTGGGACAAATTTTTTCCTGGTACCAGGCCTGCCTGGTGGATTTAAGATAGTTCGAGTACCTTGGAAATGCTATATTCTCCGAGTTACTAACGTTTGAAAAGTTTCAGCTGTTTTCTAATAAAGGTGATGTCCTTGACTGTGGTATCTGCTTAGACCAGCAACACATGCCTGCAAAACTAAAAATCTTATCTCGATGAACAGACTAGGTAAGGAAGGAAGGTGAAGGCAGTGCAGACTCTTAGAACAGTACATGAAGATCTCCACTTATGTAGGGCAGAGCCAAATGCCATTCTCAGTAGACCATGAACATCTCTAGCATGTGACATTCAGTCCATATTCCAAGCAGATACTTCAGGAGAGCAGATGTGACAACTTTGTGGTTCTGCTTGAAGGAGTCTCATGGCATAAGGCCTGGGATGGAAGAGTAGGTTCAAAAAAGCTAGTTCATACGTAAGGGTTATTTCTTCCAGGTGCAAAAGCAGTTCATCCCAACAAGGAGGAATTCAGGCAAAAAAATGAAAAGAAGCCTGCATGTCTGAACAAGGAGCTCCCAGCTAAACTCAAACACAAAAAGGAGGGATACAGAAGGCAGAAGCATGGACAGGTAGCCTGGAAGGAACACAGAGGCACTGTCCAAACATGTAGACACATGGCTAGGAAAGCCAAAGCCTACCCAGAATCACAGCTGGCAAGTGAGGTCAAAGCCCAGAGGGGTTTCTCTAAGTACAAAAGTGGCCAAAGGAAGACTAGAGAAAATGTGGGCCTGCTGCTGGGAGGCGCTGGGCTCCTGGTGACACAGGATATCTTCTTCACATCAGTTTACTGTCAAGACTGGCGCTTAGGAACTTCAGGTCCTGCAGACCTGGGGGAATTCTGCAGCAAGGAAGATCTTCTTCCTCATACCAGATCAAGTGACTAAGTATTTAGGCCAACTACATAACTCCATGGGCCCTGGATGCATCCATCAGGGAGCAGGCTGATGTCATTTTGTGGCCACTCTTGATAGTCTTTGAATGATTGTGGTGACTGTGAGAGGTGCCTGAGGATCAGTGGAAAACAAATGTTAGTCTTCTCCTCAACAAGGACAAGAATGAAGCCGCTAATCCTCATTTTCATTCCTGGGAAGAAGATGGAACAACTAATCCTGGATACCTGTACCGGGCACATAAAGGACAAGAAGGTAATTGTGAGCAGCCTTAATGGATTCTCAGAAAGAAACTCAGACTTGACCAGGATGAAACTTCTGGTTTGGTAGATGAGGGAAGAGCAGTGGATATTGACTTCCCTGACATCAGAAAGGCTATCCACACTCTCTCCCATAATATCCTCATGGAGAGCACAGCATGGGCTTTAAGCACTGTCTCCCACAATATTCTTAGAGATAACCCAAACTTGATGAAGTGTGGGCTGGATGAGCAGACAGTGAGGTTAATCAAAAACTGGCTGAACAACTGACCATAGACCAGTGGAATGAACTGTGACAGAGCAATGGAGCAGACAACCCAGAGGGGTTGTTGAGTCTCCAACCTTGGAGATATTCAAAAGTCGTCTGGATGTGGTCACAGGCAATTTGTTTGAGGTGACCATGATGAGTAGAGGGATTGGAGAATATGTTCTCCAGAGATTTCTTCCAGGCTTAGCCATTTTCTGATTCTTTCTAGTTAGTTATGTGTTTTCTTCCCCTTCTGTCTCGCCCCATAATCTTCTGAAAGTATACAGTTTGATCAACCTCAGCTGTGCCTCTAATGTTTTTCTAATATGCCTCTATATTCTCTAATAGGTGCCCCAAATCTACCAATCTCACATTCTTGTTTCTCCTTTGTTACCTCTTCAGCTATCCTATTTTCCTCATATTCTAAGCAAATGGCATGAAGACCCTAGCTTTGTTTCACACAGCTTCCCCTCTATCATCTTCAAAGAAGATCAGTCTGAATACAGTGTGGAAATTCACGTCCTTACATGTTTATTATCTTATCTTTGTTCTGAAAATGTCCTATGTCTTTTCTACACAACTTAATTTAGTTCTTACCCTTTTTGTAAATACCTGAAAATCCTTTCAAACTATCTTGGATTGTCTTCTGTCATAACCTTGTACTTTATTTACAATGGAGGAAGAGTGCTTTAGAAGGGCAAATTGGTTATTTTCACTTCTCTTATCTCTATTATTAATACTTTTTGTGTATACACTACACTCACATTTAATAAAGAGAAAAAAATCCTTTCGGACACAAGGTGACAGGTTTTACTTTGTACCTCCTATTTATACTTGCTCAAAAGGTTTCTGTCTTCATTTAAACAGTGGTTAAAACCTGAACTTCGAAAACCAGCACATTTGTTCTCTGCTCATGCTGCAGACATTGGACATAGTAAAGAGAGAAACAGGAATAGCTTCTTTTTGTGAGTGACCATAGGAACTGTTTTTAATTCCCAATCATAGCTAGGCAAATCCACTGAAGATGGCTAAGTTCACAAATGTCATTAATGTCACTAACGGGAAAATTAAAATTTAAAAGAATATTTTTGTTGTTCTATGTCAATAGAAAACAAAGTAGTTAAATTCTTAAGAGACCTTTGGTGAGCACTCAGGGTTGGCAATCAGATCATAAATAAGCAAATAGCGTATTACTTTGAAGAACAATGTTGTTCACTCAGAGGACAATGAGCATTTACATTCCACTTGCTTTACCTGCTGACTTAAGCCTGGCAAAAGTATGTAGCTTTTGACAGCTTTCTCCTTATTCCTTTCTTGTTTCGAACAAGAAAATGCCTTGTCTGTGTCCCTGCTTTTGCCAACTAAGTCTACTGTACTCCTTTGGCTCTCTTTGGAAAAGCAAACATCTTCGAGCAATTCATAATTTCATTCATAATTTCCCTTCATAATATCATAATCACACTTGGCATTTAATTATTTTCCTCTTTTCACACCATTTCACCTGAAAATCTTCTGTCAGGTCCTCTTAAATTTTATGGTCCTACCCATAAATGTCCTTGTCCCCATTCAGCCTCTTACATAAGCCTTCAGACTGTCTAGCACTCATTTCTGCAGTGTTAAGATTTTTGGTATTGCCAGGTCCCACTGCTCTGATTCCAACTGATGCAGAAGGCTGCTACATATCTTTTCACAGGTACAAGGTAACCTGGTCAAATAACCTTTACCCTCACATACCTCCATTACCTCTCATAATGCCTCAATTCAGTTCAAAACCCGATCCACTTGCTTTTCAAAAGTCTGCATTGATTTGCTCCAACATTTGAGTCTCTGGTGTCTTTCTCTTTCCCTCTTCTCTCTAGGAAGACAACAACTGCCTGAATGAATAAGTTCAGTAGCATGTCTCTGGCAACTGACATTACTACATGCTTCAGTGCAAGGTGTAAGAAATAAAATGGACAGATAGTTACAGCTGTGCACAGAGAAAGTGTCTTCACAGTCCTTTAAATGAAAAACTGACTTCTGCCCTGAGAGAGAAGAAGAGGTATTTGTTTACCCTGATAAGTACACTTGAAGATGTTAGAATGACACATAAAATTTTAGTCAGTTTTATCTTTTATTTTTTCTTTTAAATAATATGTTTGGAGTTTAAGTTCTTTGCATTCTTTGTGTCAGGTTCCCACCTGTGAAGAAGTATAACTTCATTAGAATTACATAATAGCCTTTCCTCATGTACTTCCTGCTATCTGGAACAGCCTTTCAGCATCTTTCTATATACCCTGACACTTCTTTAGGTATTCACCCTCAGCACTTCAAACCTGAGCTGAAAGCAATTCCCTTCTCTTGTCTCATCTCTGTACAGTTCTTCCGGTAATTAGCACATCATAATTGCATGTCACAATATTACTATCCAAACAGGTTTTATTATTACTCTCCAAACAAGTTTCAGGTTAAGTCTTATTATAGTAAAGGACATTTTTCAGTGTCAGCCTTTCTTATTCTGAGTTCAGACACATAGTCACTGAAGAATACGAACATCATAATCAGTCTGCCACAGAAAAATGTGATTGTGTAACCAAAGGATCCTACTGCACTTTGGAGAAGGGCCAGAAGACTGCGAGGGGTAAAAAACTCTTAGATAAACAGTTTTGGAGACAAAGATGAAGAGTAAATAGGTACCATGGGAAAAAGAAAAACTAGCACTGTTCCAGCACAGAATATTGCCAAAGATACCTCTAGGAGTACTTTTTGGATCAGCAATGGCAGAAGCAAGAGAACTCTGACTGTTGTATAAGGAAGTAGAATATTCAGAAATTGCCAGGACTGGAAGGTCTTTTTTTGGTCATCTTTAATTCAATGGAGAGAAAAATTTTCCTACAACCCTTTATTCTGAAAGTAGATCTTTCTCCAGTTTGCTTTTTCTGGTACTCTTCATGCTTTCATGTACTTTTTCTATATCTTTCAGCATGTCAGCTCCTGAAATTTTCATCTCTGCTTGTATAATAATAATAGTGTTAGTAATAATTTTTATAATAACACAACAACAACAAGCATTGCTTAAGTGAAAAGCTGCTGAAGGAATCGAAAGGAGGGGTTACGGATGAGACAGGCCATGTGATGGAGGAAGCAGGGCCTTGTTAGTGTGAGCTGTCACTGCAAATCGAGGGCAGCTCATCTCAAATTCCCTCCTAACAATCCCAAGAAAGAGCAAGGAAAAAAAACCTGCAACCAAACACAAAAAGAAGCCACTCAGTACACATTGCTGTTTAAGAAAGTTGGCCTCCCTTGAAACTGCTTCAGTGCAAAAGAGGCACCTTAGAGAGGAACATCCACCATACCCAAGACACCCAGAGACACAAAGAGATATCTGAAGGAAGAGGAGTGGTTAGAAAAATCAAACAGAAGCAAAAGAAGAAGGTAGATTTGCTGATTCTGGGCAGCGGGAGGAAGCAGCTGATTAATTAAATTCTCTCTGATATAGATGAAGAAGGTTGAGATGAGAAGCATAAAGACAGAGAACTCTGTAGGATGTTAATAGAACACCTATCTATCTCCAGGAAAAGCCACAAGAACTGCCTGGAATTGCCACACAAATTACCCAGCCACATTTTACTGTAAACAAAAAACTGATCACCCACTTGCAGCCAGCCTTTTAAGCAAACCAGGTATCCTATAGATGCTCTGCTACTAAGTGTCTGTCAGGGAACATTTTAAAGGGAAGAAACAGATGTTGTCAACCTCCTGGCATCTCCTATCAGTAGGAAATTACCTAGGGTGTATATATATACCCTTTCTTTCCATATCATAAAAGCAGAAATGATAAGATGTGATTTAACCAAGATCATGATGCTGCATCTGGTTTCACTGCACTTTTCTTGAGCTTTACCAAAACCTTGTTTTGCAGGGGTTTCCACATGACACTCTGGGATCTCATTTGGGATTTGTTTCAGTTTAACATTTACACAACTCTAAATGTTTGCAGACATTTTCTGTCACTCAGTTCAAAATGTTCCCCTTCTTTCTCCTCCTCATCACATTACTCCTCATTATATCCTTTTAAACAAGCTGTGTACAATTCTTCTTCATATTAGCTTATATATTCTTGTAAAAAACAACATATGCCCAGTCTCTTAATGTTGATATTTAACAGAACTCTATGCCTGTATGCATGTAGCTCTCTCCAGCTCCAGTCCCTGTAGATGGTATTCACAGGAAATCAGAATTCCTCTGACTGCCCACACAAGCCATTAGTATCTTAGTTTAGTCATCCAATGGTTTAGTTCCTAGTTACAAGGATCACAACATCTTTGAATATAACATATTTTAATATTTATACCATAAAAAGAAATAAAAAAGTTTCTTATTAAAAGGAGAATAATATTCCAAGACCATGTATCAGAACAGCAAGGCTGAAAAGGTAAGAACAAGGGAGGAAAAATTACACATCATGCAGAGGAACCAGAGCAATTTCAGTAAAACAGGAATGATGATTCTGCCTCTGGATTCTTTGTCAAAATTTCATGTAACACCTCTCTAGGTATAGTAAAACCATAGTTTACATGTTCTTTTATGACCCCCAGGACTACACAGTATTAACACATGGCATCCCAGGAACATGTACATTTAGGTGATGAGCAAATATTGTACACATTCTTTCTTGTCATACTGCATCTACCTGTATCTTTAACTATATCTTCACCTTTAGGCAGTGCTTATCTGTTTTCCACTTCCTTGCTTTGATATGCAGCAAGACAAAGGTGGACGGATTTGATGGAACACTCAATACCTCTTGTAAAAGTTCAGTAAAGTATGACTGAAATGAGGAGAATGGAAGGTGGTGTAGAGGAATAAGAAAGTATGGAAAACCAGAGTATCTCAAAACACAGAAAAATAAAACCCAAATGTGAACAGGTGAAAAATGCTAGAAAGATTGTCTGAAGTGTAAGAACATGAAATGTAGAAGAGTAGGAGAAAAGGAGATGAAGAGGAAATGAAGAAATGCTTGCTAAGACCTGCTCTGGCAAGCTGATGCTCACAACTTTCCTGATAGTGTTCCCTCTCCAGCATAATGAAACAACATGCTTTGTCTGATGCAGAGAGATACATCTCCCATTGGCATCTTCTCCAGGGCAGCTTCTTCCCCAACAATCACATCAGCTGCTAAACTCAAGTTTTTCTGCCAAGATGGAAGAATGCAAAGCCCATTCAGAGAAGAAGGGAATGAAGAGAAACTGTGGAACTAGCAGGGCAAGATAAAAAAAGGCACAACACATAAGTAAAAACACAAAGCTACAGGATTCAAAAGATCAAAGCAAATCAAATGAGAAGTAGAAAGTTTGGGACTCGGACACAGGGGTCTCCTCACCTGACTGGCTGGTGCTAACATTGATGGTGGCGTAGTGGGGTGCTTCTGAACTCAATTCAGTCACCAAGTTGACAGCCTGGATCTCAAAGGTGTACTGCACACGGGCCAGGAGGTTGGAGACCTGCACGCGGCTTTCTGTGAGGCCCACTTGGCGCGGCTCAAATTGCACGCTGTCCCCACAGCGCACGCACGGCCCCGAGGAACCCGCCGGGCACACTTTGCAGATGACATTGAAGAAGACATCCTTGCGGCCACCCAGGTCCTTTGGGAGGCGCCAGGTCAGGAGCACATTGGAGCCAACAATTTCATAGCTAAGGTCACGAGGAGCAGAGGGGATGCCTAGAAGACAGAATGAAAGATCAAAATCCCATGAAAAAATGGGAGAGACGTGGGGGAGGGGAGAAGACAAAGCAAGGGGAAAAGAACAGAAGAACAAGTAGTTTTTTCTTATCATTCTTACTATTCTCTAGTTGCTTCTCTGAACAAGGCCAAGAAAAATATATCCTTTGCTACATTAAGCACACATATAAACAAAGAAGCAACTGTATTATCACATTTTAGAAAACCAAAAAAAAGAAAGGTCTTTGTTTCAAGGGTGTGACTTTTTCATTTCCCTAAAGGAACATTGTTTAGGGAAGTGTCAATCCTTTGTAATTTTAAACGTTACACAAGCTTAGTAAAGATTTGTCTCTTACTGAGACATTGAATTCTCTCCTTTGGCACCTAATACCTCTGAACTCTCAAACTTCAGTTACCATGTTCCATCTATTGCAGGAACTGGACACCGGTTTTCCCGGGATTATTCCTGAAGCCAGCCAGATTCTTCAATCCTCAATCGAGGGTAAGTTCTGACAGCAGAAAAACTGCCCATTCTGTGCATCCAACACTTGCCCTGCTGGCACAGAGACAGTGAAGAGCAGGAGGAAAATGCAGAGGGTAAGAAAAAGACATGGGGATGAGAATGGGACAAGACACTGCGGCTAAAGAGTGGAAAGTTCAGAGAGGGAAAAAGAGGCAGCAGAATTGCACTGCTTAAGCTGGGCACAGACACAAAGCAGGACGGGAAGGGCAGGGACAGAGAGGTTGAGCTCAGTAATGGGGAGGGACAAGGGAAACATTATTTATAGAACATTTCCCTCTGAAGGCTGAAATGAAATCCAAGAATCCTCCTTCTCACCACTACTCTGTAGTCAAGAAATATTGATGAAAAAGCAAAACCTTTTCTCTGGCTAATGCTGAGCAATATAAAGGATGACACCTTCTATTAGTATAGGTGGATGAGGTCTTTGTGGGGGATCTCTCTGGCTGCAATTTAGTTTACTGCTGGAGCATTTGAGTATTTACAGTAGCTATACTTTCCATGTTGTTAAAAATATAAATTATGTTGGAAAATTGCACACAGAAGACTGTTAAATAATGTATTACTGACAAAATTAAGTATTTGTATATAATGAAATGTCAGAATTATCTTTTCTTTTTTCCTCTTAACTAGGCAACTCAACATTTGCACTGTGGTATAGCATTTAATTGCATGATCACATAGTAGTTTTCCCTGAGCATTCTTATCACAGTCAATACAAAGGATAGACAACTGCCCAGGAAAAAATAATCCCTATGAATTATTTCATGCTGGCTGATGAAGATGGATTCTGTGCAGTACAGGAAGCAAGACATTACAGAAAAAAGACCACGATCACGTTTCCTAATTTCAGAGTATTTAACTTCAGAGCCATACAGTGTTTTGCTGTCACTTGCACAAAGGTCAAGGGTGATGCTTGACACATTATTTAAGCTACATTTTTGAGTGTTAATGAGTACCTTTATTTCATTTTCTGCATCTGCTTATTCTTTCTTGACCTGCTAATAGTCAGTGACTGCAAAATGTTATAACTGATGAAAACCACTGAGAAGCTAATGAAAAAACAAGTTATTTTTCCATAAATAAAATTCTCAGAATTCGAATTCTGTGCAGTAAATATAGTCTTCACACTTTGAATGATAAAGGGAAGAAAATATTGGCTAACTCATTCAATGAACACCTTGTACAAAATGAGTTTAGCATTTCATGAGAAATTAGTATGCCATTCCCTCATGAAAAGTTGTACCTTATGCATACTTGCAATGGACTTATTTAAGGTTGCGTGAGTCATCTACAAATTGACATTTTTTAATTTCTGAGATCTAGTATTGCAACGCTCCAGTATTCTCAAAACACAAGTGTCACCAGTGTACCAGCATTCTAAAAAGCATGTGGGAACACTTCTGCTTTGTCATCTGCATTACATGAGTGGATATACCCTGCAGTCAATTGCAGGAGCAAAGCGAAGTTCTGGGTTATTTCAGAGGTCTTGAGAAGAGGTGAACTGCAACTCCCCTGAATCATTTGGGCACATCCTCTCTCGTTAATTGCCCTTCTTGCTTTCAGACACTTCATACAAATACTTACCTGTGCAGGGAGCATCAGAATTGTCTGAAGTAGACCGATAGTAGTGGTTCTGACACACACATTCACGGGAACCTGGCAGTGGAGCGTGGCTGTTGGCCGGGCACAGATGGCAGGGGTCATCTCCCACAGACACTTTAAAGAAACCAAGGGGGCAGGCTAAGGGGAGGAAAATGAGAGAGGCAAAAGTAGGAAAATCATTAATTCAGATTTCAGAAACACTGCAGTCTTATTTACATTTAACTTGTGCTGCTTCTGCAGGAGAAGTTATTATGTGGAGTAACTACTACTGGTTTTGGTGCTTTATGGAGCATGTATTGTTCAAGCTGCAATTTCAAAACAGTTTATTTTATTCTATATATAAGTGCTTAAACTGATTCACTGGCAAATTAAAGAGAACCAATCCAGAGACCACCTGAAATAACTGTCTTCTCATTTCTCATTCAAAGAGCTTTAGAATTGGAGAAGCCAAAGAGCACAGCCATGTGATTGTCTGGAAATATCATACAGTTACATGTATTACCCACATCTACTTCCCCATTGCCAACACACCCACAAAACTGGATTTTTTGTGCTGCCTACAACAGTTTCATTGCTTAAAGTAATATACACTACCATGGCTGATTTCACATCAAAATGAAGGGTAGACACTAAGATTGGCAGTCCTATTGTTTTCCTGTAGGTCTGACAACTTCCCAGTAATGGATTAAAAGCATCTTAGTTAAATTTAATCTGCAAATGCACAGGAACATGTATATGCAACAAGCTGAAACAAGGATGGAAATCCATCCTCCAGGGAAAGAAAATGGAAAAATAATAACATTTACAATATGGGAATATGGCACATTCTAGGTTTAGCAAAGATGTTATGCTGAATTACTTCATAGGAGGTGCTGACACCTTACGCTGAAGTGCTTGGATAGAGATTTTACCATTTTTATGTAACTTTTATGTTAATTTTCTAAAACAGCTTTTCTACAAATAGATCTATAATTAGATCTATAAATAGATCCAGCTCTTCTAGATTTTTATGGACTAACAAGCTCTGGTAGAAGTTCATTTACAGACTGACATTTGGTTAGTAAACTTCACAATAAAGAGCATTGACAAGGAATGGGTCACTTTCAGATAGACCTCAGCTGAACACTTGATGTCAAAAGACAGAAGGGACACCCTCAAAAGAAGAACTGTTCTAGCAGTTACCAGGAGCAGAACATTCCCAAGGATTGTGGATAGCAAAAAATCATCTGAAAAAAGAAAAACACATAAGAGAAGAATATTGTATACAGGTGTTATATGAAATTAGGATCATATGTGTTTAATTCCCTTTGCAGTTACTGGCACAGTCCAGACATAAGATTCAAAAACATCTGTGGAGTCCCAGCAGCTTTGTACCTCTTCTTCATCATATTAATTTATCTTATCTGTCAAAATTCTTCCTGGCTGCAGATCAACCTCCACATGTACAGTGATAAGAGTGATAAGTCCTGGAACAAGTCAGACCGTAAAGGGACTTCAATAACTCTGAGTGGTAGTTACTAGATAGGAGAACACTGTTTCTTCTCAGCACTCCAAAAATGACAGCAGTCAGTGTGTGATACATTGCCATATGGAAAGGAAAGGGGAAGAAGAGACTCGAATTTTTCATATGATGGATGATGGTAAGAAAAGAGCAGCTGTCTTTGCCTTCAAGACTTTTTCCAGCAGAAAATCAAATTGTTTTCATATGAAGAGGTAGGTCCATATGTCCCTATGAGCAAAAAGAGGAAGTTTTTGTCCACTTTATGAATTATACCCCTTTCACTCAGTTTAAGGCTCTGTTAACAGTCACAGACACAGAATATAATTTTCACACTAACTGGCAAATGCAACTGTACTGAAACTATGAGTATTATGAATGGGAAGTTCTCATCCAACTCACTGCATAGTCATTCAACCAAAATCTACCACTTTCAGGGATCTTCCTTTAATTATTTCAAATTTGAGAAAGCAGAACTGAATGTGATCTTTTTCTTATAAGTACGTTTTTCTCATTTCTTGCATCAAACTCCTTCTCAAGCTTTTGTCAAGGCTTAGAACTAATGGCACAGTCATTCCACTTGTCAGGGTAGACACTGTAGAATGGTTCATTTAATTCAGTACTACAGCCTAATATCAAGTGGGACAATGACCTTGCTGCTAGTCACAACAGTGAAAATGAAGAGGTAATGGTAATGTCTGTCATCTGTGTGATGCTAGAAGGAAATCTGTAGAGGATATGGACTTTACCCCTGCAGTGCAAAAACATATTTACCCTATAAGGGCAGTGCTAAGAGAATTCAGGAAGGTTCATATTTAGCCCAATTGCAAATCATACGGAAAGTTAGCAAAGGATGAAAAAGAATTTGTCTGGTATTTAGCAAACAAAATTTATTTTAAAATAAATATGTTGTGTTAGAAATACACAAATGCTTATTTTTACACAGTTCTTTGAAGTATACCAGCAACTTGCTGTTGAGTTTGGGGATGCAGAGATGAGGTCTGCAGGGATGGCACACTATTGATGAATCAGAAAAAGATAGTAAGCAAAAGTGCAATATTATAGGTTTTATATGATGGAAGGAACATGTAGCACTACTGCCTCAGCAAAGAAAGCCAGTTCCTATAAGGCAGAACAAGCCTATTGCTTAAAAGGTTTCATCAATGATTTCATCAATGCTATGGGCAGTCACTCCAAGTGACCGTAAGCATTCCAAAGCTACTTATAAAAACCAACCAACCACCACACAGAGCAAGAATACAAATCCTTGCACTGGGACACAGAGTCAGCTAATGGATAACAATGTTATCTGGTCGTATCACTGACACAGTATACTACTATAGCGACACCACTTTGGGATATGCATAACAAACACTAGAGTTCAAATGCTTACATCCATTCTTTCTTATTTGCCTCACAAAATCTAATTTCATCATCCATGCACCATGCTCGACATTACATGCCTAAACCGTGTGCAAAGGCAGGTTATTGCTGTGTCCCCTAGCACTGGCCAGTGTGCTATGCCTTTTGTGCTGTCACACTTAGGTGACTTCTTGCTACCTGTGAACACTCTTACTCATTGAGGCAACACCTATTTTTCAACGCAGTTCTGGAAGTGTAAAAGTCAGTGAATGAAGAATTGTTTACTTATGCTGAAGAGCAGTGACAGCCTGAAAACAGGTGACTTTACAGTAAATTACAGGTTACAAGAGGAATGCTTTTACCAACTAAAGTAGCAGTCTTCTGAGAAAAACTGCCAATATGAGCAGCAGATAAAAATGAAGGGGAAAAATAAAGGCCTGCCCACTTTTAAGAAGGAATCTAGCCTGTTTCTGAAGGGATTTTGCAATACAGTTGCCATCTAGAGCAAAGTATCAGACAATGTAAACATATATCCTCTTTCAAATGTCTCCACACCCAACACTCCCTTGTCGTGTATTTAACTTAAGCAGAGTGTGAAGCAGACACACAGGCACAATAGTAACCACTCCACTACAGCTCAGTAAACTGAACAAATAAAACTTCACTGCAGCTGTTTCACCAAACCCCCACAAATTCCAGTAATATGTTCCTATTTCCTATTTCCAGCCCAGAGCAGACTGATGTCTTGGCTACACCAGGGTGTGTCAGATGGCTTCAGATAGTTACCTGTGAAAAACTGGATGGAGCTGAGAGCTGACAGCAAGAATTAGTCTCTCATTCAGAGGCACTGATCCTCATGGGGGACTTCAATCACCCTAATATCTGCTTGAGGAGGAACACAGCAGGGCATAAGCGACTCAGGAAGTTCCAGAAAGCATCAGCAACTACTTTGTGACCAAAGGAATAGAGGAGGCAATGAGGGAGGTGTCCCCTGGAGCTCATGCTCACAAATAAGGAAGGGGTCATTAGTGATGTGGAGACTGAAGGCAGCCTGGGCTGCAGTGACCATGAGATAGTGAAGTTCAAGATCCTGAGGGCAGTGAGCAGAGCTAAAAGTGAGCTCACAATGCTGAATTCTGGGAGAGCAGATGTGACCCCTTTGGCAACCTGGAAGAGTCCCATGACAAAAGGCCTGGGAGGGAAGTGTAGGTCCAAAAAAAGCTAGTTCATGTGCAAGGGTTACCTCTTTCAGGTGCAAAAGCAGTGCATCCCAACAAGGAGGAATTCAGGCAAATGCATGTTTGAACAAGGAGCTCCCAGCTAAACTCAAACACAAAAAGGAGGGATACAGAAGGCAGAAGCATGGACAGGTAGCCTGGAAGGAACACAGAGGCACTGTCCAAACATGTAGACACATGGCTAGGAAAGCCAAAGCCTACCCAGAATCACAGCTGGCAAGTGAGGTCAAAGCCCAGAGGGGTTTCTCTAAGTACAAAAGTGGCCAAAGGAAGACTAGAGAAAATGTGGGCCTGCTGCTGGGAGGCGCTGGGCTCCTGGTGACACAGGATATCTTCTTCACATCAGTTTACTGTCAAGACTGGCGCTTAGGAACTTCAGGTCCTGCAGACCTGGGGGAATTCTGCAGCAAGGAAGATCTTCTTCCTCATACCAGATCAAGTGACTAAGTATTTAGGCCAACTACATAACTCCATGGGCCCTGGATGCATCCATCAGGGAGCAGGCTGATGTCATTTTGTGGCCACTCTTGATAGTCTTTGAATGATTGTGGTGACTGTGAGAGGTGCCTGACAATGGGCAGCTCAGCTTCACCTTCATCCCTGGGAAGAAGATGAAACAACTACTCCTGGATACCTTTACCGGGCATACAAAGGACAAGAAGGTAATTGTGAGCAGCTAGAATGGATTATCAGAAGGAAACTCAAGACTTGACCAGTATTCTAGAATGAAATTTCTGGCTTGGAGATGAGGGGAGAGCAGTGGATATTGACTTCCTTGATATCAGGAAGGCTTCCCACACTCTCTCCCATAATATCTTCAGAACACAGTATGAGTTTTAAGCACTGTCTCCCATAGTATCCTCACAGACAACCTGAACTTGATGAAGTGTGGGCTGGATGAGCAGACAATGAGGTTAATCGAAAACTGGCTGCACAACGGCGTCCAGAGGGTGGTGAGCAGTGGCAAGAAGTTTAGACAGAGGCCAGCACCTAGTGATGTACCCCAGGGCTCAATACTGGGTCCAACATTGTTCAGCATCTTCATTAACAAAATGGATAAGTGTACCCTGAGCAAGTGTGCTAATGACAAAAGACTAATAGCTGTGGGTGATAAACCAGCAGGCTGTGTTGCCACGCAGAGGGACCTTGACAGGCTGGAAAAATGCACTGATAAGATCCTCATTAAGCTCAGCATGGCGAAGTTCCGAGTCCTGTACCTGGGAGGGAATGAACCAGTATATGCTGGGGGATGACAATCTGATGCTTTGCAGAAAGCATCCTGGAGGTCCTGGTGGACACTGAGTCATACCAGAGCTAGCAATGTGTCCTTTTGACAAAGAAGGCTAATGGCATCCTGGGCTTCATTAGGGGGACTGCTGTCAGTGGGTCAAGGGAGGTGATCTTTCTCTTCTACTCAGCTTCGGTGAGGCCACACTTGGAGTCCTGTGTCTAGTTGTGGACTCCCCAGTACACTGGAGACATTGATATATTGGAGACAATCCAGCAAAGGGCCACAAAGATGGTTAAGCATTTCTCATAGAAGGAGATGCTGGGAGAACTGGGACTGCTCAGTCTTTGGAGAAGGGAAGGCTTCCAGCAATCTCCTGAATGTGCAGAAATACTTTAAGGGAAGATGCAAAGAGAAGAGAGCTAGGCTCTTTTCAGTGTTGCTCAGTGACGGGCCCAGAGGTGAAGGGCACAAACTGAAACACAGGAGGTTCCCTCTGAGCACAGGGAAACACTTTACCATGAGGGTGACTGAGCACTGGAGCTAGTTCTGGGACACCTGGTAAGAGGGGACCCTACTTGAGCAGGGAGGGGTTAAAGTGTCCTCCAGAGATCTCTTCCAAGTTCAGGCATTCTGTGATTTTCCTTACACATATGCAAATTAAAATGTGTGGAGAGAACCCTGTGGTCTTGGCTGCCTCACTGCCAAATCATTCACTGAATATGTGATTGTGGCTCGACAGGGAACAATGAATGAAAAGTTTCTGACGTGAGGCTACATCTCATTTCAGATGTTCAGAAGTGAAATCAGAATAGGACTGTTAGGTTTCCTCTGAGGGAGAAACCTGAGAAAAGACTTTGAACAAGACAGAGAAAAGTGTAAAGAAAAGCAATAAGGAAGAGGATTCACCTGCCTGGTTCCTACTACATTGCAGAGCTGGCAGCTGAAGAACTATGGAGTGGAATACTGAGCAACTTAAGAGGAAAGATCTCTCCACAGTGATTATTTTTTTATTACCTAATGAAAAAAAAAATAATTACTACATAAACCTATAATCTCCCACTGTTATTTCCAGGAGGGATGGCAGATACAGAGGAACAAGCAAGCTTTGAAACTCATTCTGCCCCTGGGTATTTCTATTTCCAGAAGAAAAACAGCAAAATGAAATCATGCAGCATACTGCAAGCAAAGCTGATTTACAGTGATTAAACATGATTCACATCTCTCTCACCTTCCTAACGGAAATTTAGCTAAAAAAAATTACTATTACCTAAAATTAATTATTACTTATATTTTACATCTGCAATTTTGGCCAAAAAAAGCTGGCCTGAATACAGTAGGCACTAACTGGCCTTTAGCTAAAGGAACATAAGGAATGGTCTTCAAGGGCGGGCACTGCAGCTATCACCAAGTTTCCGCTTCCACCTAAACTGTCTCTGCATCCAGTCAGAGAGCTGCTTACATTCATGAGCACCTTTATCTCTTTTCAAAATTGTCTAAGATAGGCTAGCTCACAGCACTCAGGACCTTAGCCCACAGATAGCAATAGTAATTGTTCCCATGATATGGAGCTTTTCCTGGCATTGCCTCAGTCCAGTCACTATAAATAGTCAGGTCAAGTCAGGAGGAAAGAGAAAAAAAATCCCTGGCAATCTAAATAGGCAAAAGCCACTTCCTTTTATTCAAGCAGTCACAGTGAGCCTAAGGCTGTCTTTACACACACAGAATCCATCTCTCATTTGTTTCTGATGGATCTTATCTTACATTCCCTTCTTACTGCAGATCATGGCATCAGGGCCACTTGCTCTTGTCCTACAATGTCTGCAGATGACTGCTATGCTCACTGGAGATAGTTGTAACACATATACAAGCTGAAGCAAGCCCACCATCTCTACGACTGGCATGTTTTGCTTTAGTGAACATTTCCCCTTCAGGACCATTCCAGAGAAGGTCTGAAAAAGAGCTGCTTCTCCTGAAACATCTTCACTGTGTGCTCACAGAACAACTTCACACAAAACACCAACATCAGCTAAGCCACTGGAGGCCTTGTCACTGGCAATAGTACGACTTATCATTCCCCAGACACCAGGACTTTCCAAGAAAACACAGTTCTAGCTCCCATTGATTCACAATATCCAATGCAAGGACAGAGGGTTGCAGAGCTAGCACCTCAGGGGGCAGAGCAAGCTGCCACTTCCCATCAAGTCAACACTACTATGAAAGGAGAAGGCAGAGTTTGGAGTGCGCAAGCGCTTTTCCCTCAGCTTGTCTCAGTCATTTTTCATATCTTGGCACAGTGTCAGAATGCCACAACAGTTCAGCTGGGCACAGCTCATTCCAGATATTGACCCAGTTTTCCTCACCCCTGCGTTGCCTGTGTTTGCCTGACTGCTCACTGGAGACAAGTTCCACCCAGGAGGCCAGAGGAGCAGTTTCTGACAGACTTCTAACAATAACAAATATCAAAACCAGCAGAGAAAAGCACTGGAATCATGGAGTGGCAGGGGAAAGAGGAGTAAAGAAAATGAAAATTACAAGAGGACAGACCAAGAAACAAAGAGGTTAAGAAAGAGAAAGAGACATTGGAACGCTTCCTTGGACAGTAAGGGCAGAGAGGAAATACTCTGAGAACTAAACAAAATGCAGTAAGGGGAGAAAGACCAAGAAGGGTAGTCGAGAACTTCAACAGAGCTTTTTGTACCCCTAGCAGCAGTTTTAGGAAGTGTGATACAGGTGATACCGACAGATATGATTTGGAACTGAGCTGGGACATAGGAAGACATTTAGAAGAACATAATATTTCTCTCTTCTTAACTGCGACAAGTGAATTGTTTCTTATATGGGAGTTCTGCTCCCAGGTGTACTGTGGGGCAGCAAGAATAAATGTGAGAGTACTGGAAATGAACAGTGTCAAAGCTGGCATTGGAGTCAAATTGGGAAGGATGAATGGACATAGGTGAATTTGAAGCCTAGGGAGAACTGGATGTGCAGAGCTACAGAGGGTCTCAAATGAGAATGACTCCAGGCAAAGGGAGGGAGTTTGGCACTTAAAGCGCAGGACAAGGAAAAGCAGTTAGTAACTGATCATATTGTAGAAATATGTTGTAGACATTTAGATATTACATCTGTCATAATGCAAGAAAGATAGCATAATTATCATGAAGAAGACACACTAGAAAATAATAAAAAAATTTTTTTTAGATAAAACGGTGGGGTTTTTTTTACCCCCATAGAAAAAAGTCCATGACTAGCCTATGGTGATATGAAGTAAATTCCCACTGGGCCAGGCTGTTCCACAGTGACTGTTACTGTGCATCTGGAGTCTTGCTCTGACAGAGGTGGGATCAGCCAGAAGTAGAAGCAACATGGTCAAGCAACAGGGCCCTGGGTTGACCTAGAGTTTCATTGTTACTGCAACTGTTTGGGTGGGGAAGAGACAGCAGAAAATGAAAGAAACATAAGGCGAGAAAAATGAGGCTTTTGAGTTTTAAAGGAAAGCATCAAATCAACTGAGATAAAATAAATGAAGTGACTAAGAACTCTTTCCTGCTGAACTGTTGATAGGAGATCAGTCGAGTAAGGGATTTTTTAGTTAAAAGAGGCGGAGCTGAAGCAATTACTAGTTAATTATATGTGGGAGGACTGCCAGGGAATGGGTTGTGTGAAGCAGAAAAAGACAAAAAACAAGAGAGGAAAGATTTGGGCAGAGTAAGGACAAAATATGAGTTGATAGCAATCATTTGATACAGTAAAGGCAGCAAACTACTTGAAAAGCACCAAAAGGTATGTGCATGTAGCAGAAAAGAGCTGGAGAAGCTGATGAAAGGAGCAATATGGAAGGAAAAAAAAAAAAAGAAAAAGGTAATCTAACCCAAGGTACTAAACATTATTGTCAACTGTGAGTTTCCCTTGAAATTAAAACACTTAACCAATGAGATTAAGACACTTTGTTTCATGTTGAAGAAGAGCAGGCTGTGGGGTGGGAACTTAACGACTGGCATCCCCAACCTAATGGGAGGATACAAAGAAGGTGTAGGCACAAGGTGGTAGAACATGAGATAACACACACAAGCATAATATCCTCTTATTACATCTTACTAAAATCTTCTCCTACATGGGGAAAAGTAATTTCACCATGGGTGTTGTCAAACTTTGAAGCAATTGCCCCAGAGATATTGTGTAATCTTCATCTTTAGGAATAATGAAAACTAGACTAGAATAGGCTTTGAGTGACGTAACCCAGTTTGATCCCACTTTGAGCAGGGATTGAAGCAGATCACTTCCACAGGTCCCTGCAATGTAAATTATTCTGAGATTTTAAAGGAAGAACCTTTTAAGTGATTAAAATTTGAGAAGAGCTTATTGTGCCTTTTTTTTCTTTGCTAATAGCACGTGCATATTTTTAGCAGACTACTGAAGCTTTCTCTTTAACATAAATCTTAACATTTTCTTAGTCCCATACACTGAAAAAAGTTTATCCAGGCTGGTGAGAAAAGGCATCTTTTAATAATATGAAAATAATCACACAATACTCTTCCCAAATGAGACCTCAAACATCTGTGTGTACAGTTGCTAACTCCTATAGTTATCAGTAACACAGATGTGATTCCTTCTGCAATCGGAAGGGACTACATATAGCCATAGGACACAGGCAATTTTACAGAATCCTTACAGGTACTACAGACAACAGGCAGACCTTTTGTTTACTTAATACTCTTAGGGAAAGAAGAGAAGAGATGCAGCCATGTGGATGGCTAACCTTGGTAAACACCCAGCCACTCTCTTACTTCTCCTCCTTGGCCAGACATAGGGAGAAAATTGGATGAGAAAGCTCGTGGGCAGAGGTAAAGACATTATAAAGACAGGGATCTTGTTTACCAATTACTATCACAGGCAAAACAGACTTGGCTTGGGGAAATTTAATTTAATTTATTGCTGATTAACATAGTTTTGGATAATGAGAAAACAAAAACAAACATTGAAACAACACCTTTCCTCCTCCCTCTACCAAGCTCAACTTAACTCTTTCCACTTAAAACCTGTTCCCTCCTCCCTTCTCTGGCTGGCATTTTCTGTCTCTCATTAAACATGTTTGTACAGAGGTGTCACATGCAAGACCAATCAGCTCAGCTCTGTTCTGATCTCTGTCTTTATTCATTCAGAAGTCAGCTTAGCACTTTATGTAGCAGTCATTTCTCTTCTCCTTTTTGTCCACATTGTCATTTCTGAAATATTTTTAAAATATCTCAGTCATGAACTTTAAATATTATTTTCAAAAGCAACTGGTAACTTCAGTCGTTTATGACTTTTAACTAAAAGGCAATGATAAGCAGAGGGCAGTGAATCCCAAGAAACACATTATTTAATTGTTTAAGGGGATGGATTTGGGAACAACTGTTTTCAGTAACGAATACGTCGATCTGAGAGAAGGCTTGAGAGAACAGCCAATCAGTCCAGAATTTTGGGAACCAGCATCCTAGGATAGCCTAATCACACAGAACTTTCTGTTTCCAGCCTTCTACAAGGTAAAACACAAGCTTCAGGAAACCTTGCAAGGCAAGGCACCCTGTGTGTATACATCTACAGAAAGAAAAGAAGCTAAGGTTCCAACCTTCCTTTTTCCTCTGTAAACTGACATTTTTCTTTCTGACTGTTCAGCATGAGAAGTCTACTCAGATAAAGTCAAAAGTGAATCCCATGCAGACCACATCCCACATCACCTACAGGGCTTACTAAAGGTTGTTGTTTCACTCTTCTCTCTAGCTGGAGAAATTTGGTATATAGTAAGATACAGCAGGCAGTCTTATAAAACTAATGAAAGAAAGTATCTTAACTTATGATAGGGGGTAAGGGGAGAAAAAGAGGGCTTTCTATCTATCAACTCAGAATGGCTCTTGGCAGATTCTTTGTTCTAAATAAAGAGATAACAGCTGGTCCAGGAAGGACTCCACAGGCTTGCATATGGTGAGGGGGAAGGCAATGCCCACACACGCTTCTACTAAAGCATAAGAAGGAAACTTGCTTCTTCTTCCTATCCTTGGTTGATTCTTCAATCTTATTAAGAACTCTCTGCAGTATCATCAGTAGAAATCTGCCCTTGGGCTATTGCTTTTGTTCTGCATTTCATCTAGAACACTGTAGCAGCTCTGTATCATGGTGTGTGCTTCTGTTCTTAGGAAGGGAGAACATACGTAGAGAGACGAAGTGCTGGAAAGGACTCCACACCAAGAAACACCAAGCAAGGGGACAAATTACACGAGCTGAATGTGGCTCTATTCAGACAGGACAGCAACATATTGTTAGCAGAAGAGATCAGAAGCAATGATCAAGTCAGAGGAGTTTACAAGAAACATGAGCAGCAAAAAATACCCTCTAACATTAAGATTCATTATTTGGTTGTCATTGGTTGCTCCAAGCTGCTCATGGAATCTGAGGAAGTAAATGATGGGAATGGAGTTTTGTAGCTTGATAGACTGTCATTATTTCAGTTATTTCTTATAATGTTTACCATTTTAATCTCTCTCTAGCTTCTATGATAATGATGCTGCAAGGGAGTATCAGCTTTCACTGAAGGCTATGAAAAATGGAAGCTATATTTTTTAAAAAATCCCTGTTTAATTTGCCAAGCCTAATTTAATTATTTTTTCAGTGCTTAAGACTACTATCTGATACTAAGTTATTGACTGGCAGTTTATTTAGACTGTGAACTAGTCATGCTACTGATACAGACAACAAAGCCAGTGCCATACAGAGCTGTTCTATGTCCATCTGAGCTTACTGTCTCAGGAGGAGCACTATATGAATGTAGTTACACTTCTTTCAGGATGAGCAGGATAAAAAGGTACAGACATTTTAATTATTCTCAAAGATTAAAAAAATGAAAACCACTTACCAATCTTAATTGCTTTATAAGTCTCCAGCACAATTACCTGCATTTTAATAACACTATTTTACATGACCCAACTCCCTTCATGAAGCAGGACTTTAAGGTAACATATTGACAACCATTAATCATCTATTGCATTTGCACTTGGTGTTAACCAGAATATTTGTATGCTCGATGTCTGGGTCAAACTCTTATTTGAATAAATTGCAATCCAACTTTAAAATTGTGCCTGCAGCAAAAACTTGGTTCCACATTACATTTATTTTTTAGAGTAGTAAGTATGGTGTAGCAACATTTTACATTGCTGAGAGATTTTGAGTAGATGCATATTAAAATAAAGGAAGTATGAGAAGGACATTATACAAAAAATTATATAACCAACATAAGCAGTTTCCTCTAATGGACTGTCTTAAGCTTGAAATAGGAATACAGTCATGACATTAGGCTGGATGTTCTGGCTTGACCAGATTTTGGCCCAATACCACTTCTGGGTGATACATAATTTATCCTACTTCCTCAAACAAATATTTCACAGAAAATACATTGGACCCCCTGGGCAGAAAGTACATTACTAGTAATGATAATACCATTATGAATATTTTTTCTAGGCAGTTCAGCCCTGCCACGTGTTCCCGGTCCCATGACAAAGCTTCTGCCGTTTCCCCTTTCTTTGTTTTTTTTTTAATTACTAGTTCCAAGAGCACCAGCAAAAGGGCCAAAACTACCTAGGACAGTAGAGTTTATTAGCTCTGGGCTCATCTCTGCCCCATGTGGCATCTTTCTTCTAACTCTGTTGCCTCTTGCTAAAGAAGTGGAGTTACAGTAGGTCTGGCTAGTGACAACTCCTGCTATTTCTCTATAAGTAGCCTAACAGGCTGTCTCTGTGCCAGCTTGAACTAAGGCCCGAGTGGAGTTTCCAACCATGTTCTTAGCACCAAGAAGTGGTGTTCCAGCTTCAGCAAGGACAAGGCTAATTTTTGCAGCAGCTGGGAGTAGGTGTGGCTAGGATCCAGATGTTGTATATCATCTAGGGTTGTTGCTGGGGGCAGGGGGAAGGGACTCTCCCTTCTGAGAAGGGTGTTCCTTCCAGTCCAGAAAAAATGTGACAGGGAAGAACGGATCGGTATTTGTTCATTGTCATAGACTTTCCATGTATATAATTTGTCTTGTACTTTTTGATATTAATATTGTTGCTGTTACTGTTCATTTTCTTATCTCATTGCTGGTTTCAGTAAATTGCTCTTATCTCAAGCCCTTTGTGTTTCCAATTTGAGAAAGGGAGCAAGGTGCTGTGGTTTTAGGGGGAATACTGAATTGGAGAGTACCATTCCTAAACCACTCCAACTACAGTCTGAGGTGCTGAAAGTGTCAGAAGAGGCTGCTAGCAAGCATTCAGTGTAAGAAATGGTTTAATCTCCTAGCTCTGTGAACTTTTGTCTAGTGCCAAATACTGCTGATATGGAAAACCAACAAAAAAATGGCTGCCTAAAGGGTGGGAAAATGGTTCTCTCACCTTGGCAGGCTCGTTCATCATCAACCGGCTGGTAGCCAGCCTTGCAGGTGCATCGTCCAATGGCCACCATCCACTCCCCTTCTCCGTTGCAGTGCAACCGAACACTTGAGGACCCAGTCGTGCTTGTCTCTTCAGCATTTGGCACACATGTCCCTGGTGACTCCACCAGTGAGGTCCTCTCCCCTCCAGCAAATGTTTCAGGAAAGGAGGCAAATCCTTTCACCACAGCTGGGCACTTGTAGAAAAAGACTTGGACCGCCACCAGGGACATGCAGGCTCCTGAGTCCTGGAAGGCCAGGTAGAAGCCATGCTTGGTGAGCGGTCCAAAGCTACGCACTTTAACATTCATCTTTACCACCTTCCCAGTGCTGTCCACCTGTGAAAAGCTTTCATCAGCTGCAATAGTATCCACTTTGGTCCAGGGGCCCTCACGCCACTCTGGCAGGTCCTGAGATGCTATGTCAGCCTCTGACTGGTGGTAGTAGAGGGTGAAAGTCTCCTTGCAAGAAGAGGCCACAGTGCGCATGCTGGCACAGTCTCTAACTGAGAAACGGAGGCGGACGTGGACTCGGTGGGCTCCACGTCGCTCTATGAAGTGAGTACGCAACCAGTTGTTCTGACCTGGTTCAGCCACGTTACAGACTTGAAAGGTTCGGATCAGGCGCTTCTTGTCATCCAGGACACTTACCTCATCCCACTACAATGGATACAGGGGAGAGAAAAGAAAAAAGACAGAGTTAAAAAAAAAAAAAGATTCAGTGTTCAACTGCACCAAAAATACAGGACAGGACTTTGTCTTCCCCTTCCTTCTCCTTGCCATGTCCATGACAAAACTTGAACCTCCTGATACCATGTGCAGCACAGCAGTTTAGACAGCACAAAGTATGACAAGGTAAAGAAGGGTGGTCAAAGCTTTGAAGTAAGAACTGTTGTGACAGAAAACATAATTCATACAAACTTGTCACATGGCACTGAGAATCTTAAAATGAGAGAGTCACTTTCTTCCTGCTTATTTCCCCACGTCTTATCTCCAGACACAAGATGCATGACACAAACAAATGAGACAGGGCAACAAGACACTGTTCTTTGGAAAACACAATAAAGCAGAAGTCGCTTCTACCCAGCTTTACCACAGCTGGAGCTGTGCTCTGACACCTCCTATGCACACAAGCCACTTGGCATGATCACTACAGGGGCAGGTCCAGATCTGGTTTGTGCCAGGAGGAAGGCACAAGGGAGGGATAGGGAGGGGTTGCTGTACTGGAAGGAGGTTACTGTACAAAGCTGTAAGAGAAATCCCTCTTTAGTCTCTCAACTAGCTTTAGAGAATACATACAGAGCCCTGAGTGTGACAAAGGAAGTGCACAGTGAGATAGAAGAGAAGGGACCTGCTCAAGCACTCTCATGAGGATATGACCAACCAGCTCCTCACAACAAGATCTGCATTAAACCAGTGTCAAGAAGAAACAATGGCAAGTTACAGTCATTAGTGACTCTGTCTTGTGTGAAACTGCAGCACCCATTTGAAGACCAGAATATCTTTTTAGCATGTTTGCTGCCTCCCTGGGGCTTAGTTTAGGGATGTCATCAGATGATGGAAGAGCTTAGTACAGCCTTCAGACTATTATCCACTCCTGCTTTTTCACATGGGTACTAATAACGTCCCAACAAAAAGTACAAAGTTGATCAAGAGAGATTTCAGGGCCCTGTGAAGAATGCCAAAAAAATTCAGAAGCACAGGTAGTGTTTTTCCCAATCCTCTCAGTAATGGTGAGACACTTTGGAAGAAACAAGTGATCCCCAGATGCCAATACCTGGCTTCAGGACTGGTGCTTCTGCCAAAATGCTTGGTTTTGTAGCTATTGAAGAATCTTTGAGACACGAGGTATGCTGGGATCTGAAAGGATTCACTGTCCCAATGGGAGAAAAGTATCTTTGCTCATAAACTAGACAGTCTGATTGAGAGAGATTTAAATCTAGAACTGACGGAGGAAGGGCATATCAACAGGAGAGCTGGAGGAAAACCAAGGGTTGGCATGGCACAGCCTGAGGACGGCAGTGCTAGTGGGAACATGTATGCTGCTACTGGGAGCATGGAGGGCTCAGGAGCACAACAGAAATGTTTGCACATCAATCCACACAGTATGACTCACAGAATCATAGAACATCTGAGCTGGAAGGGACCCACAAAGATGACTGAGTACAAGTCCTGGCCCTTCACAGGTCTACCCAAAAATCACACCATGTGACTGAGAGTGTTGTGCAAACGCTTCTTGGACTCTATCAGGCTTGGTGCTGTGACCATTCCCTTGGGGAGCCTGTCCCAGTGCCCAACCACAATCTGAGTGAAGAACCTTTTCCTAATATCCAGCCTAAATCAACCCTGACATAGCTTCATGCCATTACCTCAGGTCCTATGACTGATCACCAAAGAGAAGAGATCAGTGTTTGTCCCTCTGCTTCCCCTCATGAGAAAGTTGTAGACTGCAATGAGGTCTCCCCTCAGCCTTCTCTTCTCCAGGTGGAACAAATCAAGTGACCTCAGCTGCTCCTCATACAGCTTCCGCTCTAGACCCTTCATCGTCATCACAGCTCTCCTTTGGATACACTCTAACTGATCCCTTTCCTAGATTGTGGTGCCCAAAACTGCACACAGTATTCAAGGTGAGGCCACCCCAGTGCAGACCAGAGCTGGACAATCCCCCTCCCTTGACCAGCTGGCGATGCTGTGCCTGATGCCCCCCAGGACATGATTGGCCTTCCTGCTTGCCAGGGCACTGCTGACTCAGATTCAATTTGCTGTCAATCAGGACCCCCAGGTCCCTTTCCTATCCACTCTCCAGCCTCTTGTTCCCTAGTCTGTATGGATATCCAGGGTTGCCCCATCGCAGGTGAAGAATCCAGCACTTGCTCTTGTTAAACTTCATATGGTTGCTGATTGCTCTGTCCTCTAACTTGTTGAGGTCTCTCTGCAGGACCTCTGTCTTCAAGGGAGTCAACAGCTCCTCCGAACCTGGCGTCAGCAGCAAACTTACTTAGTATTCCTTTGAGTCCTGCATCCAAGTCATTTACTATTATATTAAAGCACACTGGCCCTAAAATGGAGCCCCATGGAACCCCACTATGAATGGGAATACATTCAGTTGGTGACCGGTCACCAGCAGTGTTCCTTGGGCTCAATTCTAGGCCCAGTTCTATGCAAGGCATTTATAAGTGATCTGGATGCAGTAGTTGAATGCACCATTAGCAAGTTTCCTGTTGAGACTAAAATGGCAGGTGATGTCAACATTCTGGAGGGACAAAAGGTCTTGCAGAGTGATCTGGATAGAGTAGAGCATTAGGCAACCATCCATGGCATGAAACTTAAGATGAACAAATGCCAAATTTTCCACTTGGATGGAGTAACTCTGTGTGCAAGTATATATGGGGAGAGGGGTGGCTGGATAGTGCCCTGCAGAGAGGGCCCTCGGGGTGCTGGTGGGCAGCAGCTCAGGGTGAGCCAGCTGTGTGTGCCCGGGCAGCCCAGAGGGCAAACCATGGCCTGGGGAGCACCAAACACGGCATCACCAGCCGGTCAGACCAGGGATCATCCCACTGTGCTCAGCGCTGGGGTGGCCTCACATGGACTGCTGGGTGCAGTTCTGAGCTTCACCTTTTCAGGAGGGGTGTGAAGGTCCTGGAATGAGTCCAGATGAGGGCAACAAAGCTGGTGGAAGGGCTGGCAGGTGTGTGCTGTGAGGAGCAGCTGAGGACTCTGGGCTTGTCTGGTTTGGGAAAAGGAGGCTGAGGGGCAATCCCTTTGCTCTCTGCAGCTTCTTGAGGGAAGGAAGTGGAGAGGGAGATGCTGATCCCTTCTCCCTGGAGTCCAATGATAGGACACATGGGAATGGTTCAAAGCTGCCTCAGGAGGCTCAGAATTGACATTAGGAAACATTTCTTTACCTAGAGGGTGGTCAGACAGTGAATCAGGCTTCCTAGAGAGGGAGTCAATACTCCAAGTCTGTCTGTGTTTATGAGGCATTTGACGATGCCTGTAATAATATGCTTCAACTTTTGGTCAGCCCTGAAGTGGTCAGGCAGCTGGACTAGGAGGTACCTTCCATCTGAAAGACTCTATTCCACTCTGTTTTATCAGTGTTGAGGAATGGCTGGAGAACTCATTAGTGTTTCTGAAGGAGAGTGGAAGAAAGGAGGTGACAATAGTATCCCACCCAGTATCCTCCTCTCTTAACAATCTGGCTTTGCACAACATACTGTGTTCAAATTGTTCATATGAACAAAATCCATAAACAAAGTCTCATTGCTTCCAGTTTCCCTTTTTTCATCAGATGCATGCATGGTTTCCCATTAGAGGTACAGTCAAGAAGAGGACAAGGGAAATGCTTACCCCATCAGAAGGGTGTGTGGTCCAGCCAATCTCTGAGGTCTCTTGAGTTGTATCCAGAAGTATTTCTGTTTATATTTAAAAAAATTAAATAAAAAGAGTATTTTGTGCTATTCCAAGTCAGACTAAAATCTTATCTGTTCCTCACAAGATTATCTTGTAGAGGGCTTCCATACACCAAAAATATACATTCATCTTTTGAGATTAAATATGACAGTTATGTCCATACTAGTAAATTAAGAAGTGCTAAGACAGGGGCAGAGGCACTGGGCACATGATCATGCTAAGTCATGATTAGCAAGTTGCTTGGCAATATTCTAACCAGACTTTTCTAAGCAAAGTGTAAGCACACTGACGGCATGGAGCAGAGTCATCATAATGAGCAGTACAGATGAGGCTACTCTCTTTTTGGAAAGGAAAAGGTGGGATAGAGAGATGAGTCACATGAATGCCCGCTAGTCCTCTTTAGACTATGGCTGCCCATTTTATCTGCAGTTGTAAGTGTGGACATGATGCCAAGACACGTTTGTTTTCAGTTCTGGAACCAAGTTTGTTTGGGAGTTTAGGATGATGACCCAGTTAATCCTGTAATGGATTCATTTTGTTCTGGATCTGGGCATTACATTGCAAGCCTGTATAGGAGTCCCAGTTTTATCAGAAAAATAGTATTAAACAGTCTGTTGTATTATCCTGCTTCAGAGGCCTAGTTTACTCCTACAATTAGTTTGCATTTCCATTGTTATTGAATCTTCCACTGGAGACACATGCTAGCCTTGACTGCTCTTGGACACATTATTCTCTGTTCAGGTACAAAGAAATACAGAAGAGACTGTGACAGTGCAAATTATAAATGTAGTGCTCTCCAAATACTATGTCAAGGTCTGAGACCACTCTGAAAGTTACCAGTATGCAAGCATGTGCACTTTACTGTGTACATTTATAGTGAGGACATAGAAGAAGAAAAAGACTCTCTTGAATAGGTATTTACTTGTGTTGATATATACTGTATAAATCAACTGCTTTTTCTTTAATTCTGGAAAGCTTTATTTGTTTATTTTGATTTTCATGTTTCCATCTTGTTGCTTTAAAAAAACCCAAACCTTTAAAAACATATTAAAAAAACAAAACAGAACCGAAAAGCAATATCCATCTTATTTGCAATTACGATTCATTATTCCTATTCCTCTTGTAAAGGTTTAATGATATGACTGTGTCATGTTTTATGCAGGAGAGAGATCCTCAGTGGTTTCTCTTTTCAGTTCATGAGTTGCTGATGCCACTATCCCTACCAATGCACCTGGGGATTCACCCCACAATAATCATCAGAAAGGAAAGACTAGAGTCATCCTAAAGCAGACATGATCAAGTTTATCCAGACCTCAACCTTCATCGATGTCCCTGAACCATGTTTTCTGTATTCCTATAGGAGATCTTACATTTCTTGGACCTTTCTGAGGAGCCTATGCAGTTCTTTGATTTAAAAACAGTGCAAAACACCTGGGCAGGCTTGCCAAAACTGGAAAGAGCTGCTGATTACAGTTAAAGTACAACCCCACTAAAATTATCTAACAGACCTCAAGAAATGTTGAGCAGCTCAGCACTCAAGGATATCTTGGCTCAGATGGTTACTCTGAGCAGTAGAACATCTGCAAAAGGCCTATGCCTCCCTGAGGCACAGTCTTTCCTAGGCTGTCCTGGCAGCAGAGGGACATGGCATTCCCCCACGCCCATTAAAGTCTCAGTTGCATGGTCTGGCACAGGGTTGCTCCGTGTCATGTCATTACTTTGCCACTGGGTTCCCAGACATGGCCTTGATATGCTGAAATAATATACAAGGTCATTTTTCAGCACAGAAAGAACTTTTTTTATAATCAGGTCTGTCTCCCCTTTACCAAAGTATAATGCACCTACCCCATGGAAACTCTGGAAGAAAATAAAATAGAGAAAAGTTAATCAGGGATTGGAAAGCCAGATAAAAAGTTAGAAAGGAAAGAAGAAGCAAGCAAATAGAGAAGGCTTGCTCAGCAGACTGTGCTTGCCATGTCAAGCATATTCTCCAAAATAGCTTCTCACCAGTGAGCAAGGTAGTGTTTATCAAGCACATGAGTATTTCACAAGCAAATAGAAATAGGCAGCCTGAAACAGAACTGTCCCTCTCACAGTGAACATTTTAAGTCAGAAAGCATTAGAAAAATAAGAAAAGTACACAAGAATTTTGTGTGCATAAATCTCATTTCACAACCTGCAGTCAAAAGTCCCTCACTACTTTTCTTATCTTTCTCCCTCTCCTATTGGCTGTATGCCCTGAATCAGATCCCCAGTCACACTACCTGCAGGCACACTCACAAATCCAACAAGCTGTTACACTGCTCTCTAATTCTGAGGACAAGAGGCACAGGATGGTTCATGTTCAAATGGCTGAAAACTCCAGCCCCACAGAAGTGCATGGTTGCATCCATCTCTGAGGAATGGTCCTTGGTCCATTCTAACTTCTGACCTATGTGTAGGCACTGTTTATGACAAGATTAATTGGCATGAGCAAAACCCATGGCTGTGCTAATAATTTAACTATGAATGGCTACATGTGTACAGGTACGAGCCTTCACTCTGCCACTTTATTAGTACTGATGACTGATGCAGCATTCCACATCCCCAGTGTGCTGGGTCAGACCAGTATTCTGCTACTCTTCAGTGCAGATATAAATTAAATCAAAATCCCCAATACTTAAGCTAGTACTAGTCTATATTTACATCACAAACCAACCTCTTGGGCTACATTATATTACAATGTCAGCACCAAGATCAACTGAACAGAGGTTGGAAGTTGCTATTACAGATCTGCCTGTTCAGAATAGGCATGTTAATGATTTTAAGACTTTTAATGTACTTTCAAGACTATTTAGTGCTTGTGTTACAAGCAAAATGGTCCCCCGATGCAAGAGGATGACAATTCATCCAAAGATGATTGACCCTTAGACAACCTTCATGAAGGCAGAGATGGCTTAACTGCATTCTGGATTGAAGAATACTTGTCCTCAGTGTCTTAACCGTGCAGTGGTGCAAGAGGGAATTATACAACCCAAGTCTAAGCAGACTATATCCAGTGACAAGAAAGTCAATCCTGAGAAGACAGCAAAAGAGTCTCTTTACCTGTGGGATGAGAATCTGGTGCTAAGAATGACCAGACCATAGAATCACAGAATGAAACAAGTTGGAGGTCATCTTGATCAACACCCTGCTCAAGGCCAGGCTAAATTACAGTAGGTTGCTCAGAACCTTGTCCAGCTGAATTCTGAATATATCCAAATGTACATATATGAAGGGCAACGGGCACCACAGTAAAAGATAACATTCAGAAAGTTCCCCTTGTTCTGTAGTTGAATGCCCCAAGCAGCAAAGCTCTAGCAGACTTCTTGAAAAGAACTGAAACATGCCTTGAACATGAACAAGTAGGAAGACTGTGAATGCTCTCTAAGAAGGCTGGAAAGAGAAATCATTCTCTGGGCTTGTGTAGAAATATTGTTAGGGGTTGTCAAATCCAGTAACCTCACATAAGTAAAACTGTTGCAGCTCCATATCTCTAGGTACAAGTAATAGCAAGGTTGAGTGGGTATTCCCAACAGGCACACACAAACACATGTAGGTACTGCATATACATGAATGGCCAGCCACAGAGATTAACACAGACAGAAACACTCACTAGTCATGCAAACAGACACAGCACACCAGTAGCCTCATCCTGCTCCCCTTTCTGGTTGGTAAGGATGAAGGTCTGTTAGTGGGAAATATATATGCACTTATATACAATATAGA
Organism: Acropternis orthonyx; assembly: GCA_035583155.1. Classification (NCBI taxonomy): domain Eukaryota; kingdom Metazoa; phylum Chordata; class Aves; order Passeriformes; family Rhinocryptidae; genus Acropternis; species Acropternis orthonyx. Next base: position 28,868,391 of record JAWWEU010000001.1, read on the forward strand.
TCCCTGCAATAATTGTCCTTAAACATTTGGTCTCCAGTAGTTGACCTCTGGATCTGTGGTCTCTCTGTATGCTGGCACCTGAAGCTTGCAGTCCCACTCCTGTTGCCTAGTATTCAGACACCTTTCACACACACACAGAGGATTGCTATTGGATCCTCTACTAATAAGCTTTAAGCATGCAGCTTACCCAGCAGATAGCCCTGGATTCTTTTTCTCCTGGGTTGCTGACACTTGGACTTGTGAGCCTCCAAGGTCTGTAGCCAGTTGCTGTAGTGCTGCCCCACTCCACAGAACCCTACTTACACCTACAAACACATGCACAGGCACACATACTGTGGATCTCTCCATTAGCTGGTCTTAGACACTCAGCCTACCCAGGAGCTGGCCCTTGGATTGTCTTGTCTCCGGTTGCACTGATATTCACAATATATAGACAAGCCTCTCAAAGAAGCCCCAGAACTTACGGTGACCTCAGTAGTTGACCTGGACCTCCTGACTCCCTCAGCAGACAGTCCTCTCCATCTGTTGCGCTCACAGAGACACAAACATACAAACAAGTGCCTCATTCATCTTCCAGATTCTTTGGTCTTTCTCTGGCCTCTCAACCCACTTACTCTACTAATGAGCTAGTCTGGCTTGATATAGAGATCACAGATTCACTAATAAAAGCTTACTCACTCCAGTCACTTGCACCACAGATGCACAGATCCTAAGACCTGTGGTCCAATTTGAGTTTCTAGCACTTGATTTTCATCCATTCGAGGCTCTCCAGCTGCTGCTCATGCTGACTCATGGGCCACTATTACCTGTGGTTCAGCTACAGTTGCTGTATATAAATGTCCATGTACACACATACACACAAAATAAAGACCCCTCACCCAGCTAACTAGTGAAAAATTGAATTTAGTAAGAAAATAGGATAGACAGTGGCGATCAGATGCCTGACAGGCGTACTGACCTGCAGTTTGTTTACATGACTGGTCCCTTACCTTTCTACTTTCTCACACTTAATCCTCCCCAAAACCACCTTGATCCCTCCCTTTCCTCACCTATGGTTTCTCCCCTAAACAACTCACAGTAAGTTTTGCAGAAGCCCCAAATGATCTTCCTTACATCCCCTAGTAAATCCCACGCCCTGTTTTTCAGTAAACCCCTTCAATCTCCATGGTGTTTCAGAAAGGGCTTCCATTGTCTTAACTTAATGGGTTCTATTTCTACTGCTCAGGCTGATCACAATCCTGTTATAGCACTGAGAGAAGCTGGGTCAGGGTGCTTATTTCTCTATTACGTTATTCAGGTTCCCCTGTATTTCACTTTCCTTCTGTGCTCCTTTGAGCGAATGGAGAGGACCCTTTTATCTGGAGCCTTTTATCACTCAACTGAACAAATATATTTGTATACAGGGTCTATCACCTGGAGACAGAATACAGTCAAACCTTTGGGAAGCCTTAAATACACTACAACTTCTTCCAAAACTGAACAGCTCTTGTGGTATATCAATGACCAGTGATACATGCAACTGTAACAAGTATTCTATTTTTCAAAACTGAGTTGATGAAACAAGTAAAAAACCACACAAAAATAGCAAAAAAATTCTACTTGTTTATAATTACCCAACACAGAGATTGCTGTTATTTTAAACAAAAAAAATATATTTTTTAAAGTTTAGCTATGACTTAATATGAAAAAACAAGTTTCAGAGTTACAAAATATGCTTCCTAATGTAAGAGAATATATACAAACCCAATCTATATGAGACAAAGAAGTTTGATTTTTTCCTTGGAGTTCTATATTTTGAACTCATTGCTGCAATGAATGGTCCTGTGTTACTTCTGTACTCAGATGCAATTAATTTTAAAAAAGCTATTTGGAGCCAGTGGGCTATGTGTTTAGTAAGTTCCATGAAATACAGTCTTATTTAACTACTTGCTATGTCAGAGCAAAATGCTGACACTATCAGAGCATCAAAGTTGTCATCCAAAAGGAGGAATTCTCACATCCCAACGTGGAGTTATGTGCCATCTGTGAAAGAGAGAAATGACAGCCAAATGGTCTAGGATACGGAAATACACAGCCTTTTGCAATGTAACATAGATTTTTAAGCTTTATGAATGACTGTGTATTTTTCTCTTTACCTTCCCTTTTCTTTTGTTAAAGCTCTAGGGAAACTGCCAGGACTAGCATGTTGCCCTAATTCATCTACTGATGTCAGAAAATGGAGGCATCAGGGAATTAGAAAAAAAAAAGTTTCAACTTTGCATATGAAATCAGATTAAATCACTATCTACAGCTTCCCCAGTGTTACAATATGTGTTCTTCTACAGCTTAAGAGGTTCGTTTTGCAAACACACACTACTGAGTCCAGAACTTGGATCCAACTGACATCAAACTGGCTACTTTTGATGACACTACAGTTTGACTTCTAGTGTTTACCTATGTTTCCCTGCTTACTTTTTTTCACAGACATTAAAAAGTGAGTTTACGTCTTCCAAAGTCTCAGTGAAGCATATACTGAAAGTCCCAGATACCCTGCATTGCAAGAATGCAGTTCTTTTTCTTTGAAGGTTTAATTAGCTTTGAATATAAACAGTGTTAGTTGCAGCATGAATAGCCTTTACTTCCTACTGGCCTCTGAGCAGCAAGGGCTAGCCTGCAGTTTGGGAACAGATTCAACACAGTGCTAGGGCACATACCTGGGAATGGGGATGTCCTAGCACAGACTATGAAGGAATCTACTCTGGAAGAAAACAGATCAAATGGAGCTGCAGAGACTGATCAAATGGATAACCCACTGTCTAGTCACCCTTTACAAACAAGCCGCACATCCAGCCCAGTCCCGTTCGCCTTCTGCATGGCTACAATAGGATATTCCTCTGTCCTGGGCTTTCCAAGCATGTGGCAAAGATTTTGGCATGCAGGGATGTGTCAGGAAAGAACTGGGGAAAAAACATTTGCTAGGATTTTAATAACTCATATGAATCACAAGCAACCAAAGCAAAAAGTTAATTTTACTTTTTTTTCCCCCTGAAGTAAAATAACACTAATTTAAACTTTTCTTTGTATATACTAAGCTGTATACAATAAAGCAAAAGACAGTGGTATTTTTCACTCTGAAGATTGCCTTTGAGGAAAGTATAGTTATCCTCCACTTCAAAGGCAAGTCAATTTGAGCAATCAATACATTATTTTCAATAGCCCAAGATGACAACCAGTTAATAGAAGAGATAGGGGAAAAATTAAATAAGAATGTCTGACCTCACTACCTTTTTCTCCCACATTCCCTTTTGCCAAGAAGACACTTTCGATGCAAAGAAGTTCTACCAAAGCAGAAAAATTATTCTCTCTCTATCATGCACTTCTGGAAGTTAGTTAGAAAGGTTGTCCAGACATTCTGCAGGCTGGAGAGCTTGTTATAAAATAAATGCAGTCACTTACAGGCAGAACGCATCATTCCTTTGGAACATATTTAATGAGTCCTGCAAAATGAACTCTGCTTGAGTTTACAGCTGTAGACATTTATAACTCAGTCACAGCAAAACCAATATTCCGCATAAAGTTCATCTCAGTGCTCTGGTAAGAGCTATTTCATTAACAAGTTATCACTTGCTCTCACCTGTCTTGACTGCAGCACATCAGACATTCTTAAACTCTACGCTTCACTAACTTTTACAATCAGAAATGTTAACGTGAAATGGTAACTTAAATGTTAAGCTATAAACTGTAATTACATATATATACAGATTTTCAAAGAAATTAATTTTCTGTGTATTTCTTTAAGTGTCTTTGAGAAAAAGGAAAAATCCATTACTTCACCCAGCCTGCAGCTCAAAAATAATGCTCTCCAAATGAAATCCTCAAAAACTCTTGTTGACCCAAAAACATTGGGAAATGTAACCTTAATGAAAACTTTTGCGCAATCTTGTTTCTTTTTATAAAGCTAAAATAACAAGTTTACAAATGTCTTCTGTTTGCAAAGCAGTTTTCCCTCATGTTTCCCATGTAGGGTTTTTTTTCTAGCATAAAATTCATGTCTGGAAAACTTTGGACAGATAGACTCATTCCTACTGAAATCAGTGTGTCCAAATACTAGAGCTGTATCAAATAAATTCAGCCTAATGATTCCTTTTTATGCATTAAACCCAACAACAGTAACAACAAAAACACTTTCAATTGCTTACAAGAACTACTTTACTTCTGAGTCATGAAGGAGTCTGAAGACCAACTAGGTCCTGTAAATGCATGCTGCCCTCCTTATATCTGGAAAATATTCTGCATAAAAAGTATTTGCTCTCTTCATAATGCATATAAAGATGGTTTGAATACTTTTGACTACTCCTCTTCCCCTCTCTACAGCTTCTCCTTTTATTTTTAATTATTTACAGTAAGGTCTGGAAAATTTCAAACAATGCCTAGTTTAAGAAAAAAAGGGATTTACATTCAGACTGTTAAATCTAACTCAAATGCCTGAGAAATATCTGGAAGAAAAATTACCTTGACTGATTTTCCCACTCAGTCAATTCTCTTCAGTTAGAGGTGGGGTGTATTCTAAACACCTTCTAAAACTTCTAAGAAACATTATAAAAACTAAAGACCACAATGGATATTCCCTATATTTTTCAACTTAAATCTGAAACCTGAAGTTCAAGTTTCTACTATATGTAATAATGAGTCAATCAGCCATGGGCCTTTTTATTTCCTTATGGACAACTCTATACTAAAGCAAAGCTTTCTACATAGTTATCATCAGACTTTCCTCCCCACTGCATAATTTTTCTTTGACGTTTGACCACAACAAAAACACTTACCTCTGAGATGCAAATTAGCTTTGGAGTGCAAACCTAGGACCATGCAGCACCGTCACAATGAAGGTGCTGACTCCCCTGACTCTGCATTGAGAGTTGAAAATCAGATCATGGGAACCTTTACTGCTTCATCTCCACAGGCAGAATTTTACTGTCCTATTTTAATCCAAGGAATTCAACTGATCTGTGAAGCTGCATCACACAGTGTTTTCTCATCTCTTTTATCTCTACAAATTTACAGGAGTGAGTACTGAATTCAAAAAATGTCAGCTCCCACAGGCATCACTGAGTTGCTTTGTATTTGCAGAGAGAATTGACATTTTCTATCTCAGTTCCTTTACCAGTTATACAAGTAATTACATAGTACTTTGTAAAATAATGTTTAAATCAGTAATTAACAGAATTTCAGAAATTTAAGAATTTGTATTTAATCTTACATCAATTATTTAGTTTCTCAACTCCTCCCCCACTCCACTCTCCTCCTATTAAGAGAAGGGATGCTTTAACAAGCTTTCCTCTTTTTATTAGGTCTCATACTATTCTCCTCTCCTATCCTCTAGGTCTTTCCTTGTCTCCCTTTGATTCCTCCTCTCCTTTTTTTAGAGGCTTTTAGAAATGCAAGAGATGAACATTCATCACAAAGCAGTACAGTTCATTGAGCACATGTAGCTGCAAGGATATTTATTGGAACAAACAAGAGGACTGTTTACAATACCTCTGCCCTTCTCTAAGTCTCTTCCATAGCTCTCATCTTATCTCCTGCTCTCATCACCCTCCCTCCTACCATTTAATCTTTCTTCTACCATTTTCCTGGCCTCTCTTCTCTGGCCACCTTTTCCCTAAACTGCCTTCACTTCTCCCTCCCTCCTCTCTGCAGGCTGAATGTGAACTGCCTCTTCTTGTTAATGTAAAGCATTCTCTCCACAATTATTATTTGAGGCAAGTTGTTCAAATGTGAGACAAAGACTCTTGATTTCAGCCCACTGGAATCTGCCTTCTAGAACAGCCTAAACGTTCAGAGATTGTTTCACAAAACAAACATAGTGCAAGAATAGGAACACAAGAATCAAATACATGCAAAGCATAAACAAGGAGCTTATTCCCAGAGCAGAAAAAAATATTCTTTGAGGCATTCACTTTGGAGAAAGCTAGTAGTAATATTCATCAATGATCTTTCATTAGAAGGTTTGCCTCTCTCACTGGAAACAATATTAAAAGTTCTACATCTCAAGAGATAGTGATCAACCGTCAAACAGAAAGACATGCTCAATGCTCATCTGAGCTAGGATAAGCATATTGGAGAGCATACTTTTTTAAAATTCTATTTTTAGCCTCTACAGAAAGCTTCATTAAGTTGTTGCAATATATAACATCTCTTCTTACCTTCTAGTGAGGTTACTAGATGAAAGAAGCAGACCATCCAGATCCAACCCATTCCCACCGCTCTTCTTGCACTGATGCCAGCATTAGAATCCATGAAGACTCTCTGTGAATGCCATCATCTTCAACAAACACACACCACTCCCTTGAAATGGTCAGAGATTTCTTGGAATGTTTTAATATCTTCCCAAATCAGAGCACAGAGGCCTTCACACAGAAATACTGTTTAAGGAAAAACAGAAAGAGGAAAGAGAAATCAGGTCACAATAATACAAAACTGACAGTTTTTATACCCCCACTCCAACACTTACTACTTCCTAGATACAGGTGAAAAAGAGTAGCACAGACCCACTATTTACCATATACCTAGCCCTCAAAACTTCGGTCAGTCACAGGTGTTTTGCACACTGCCAGTAGTGATTTTGAGACATTCATGGCATCAGTGACTGGGTTCCCAAATCAATGTTAATCCGTACCACACTATAGGCTGTACTCGTACTTAAGTCCTGACCCTTTGCATCTTTGGCAACATCTCTTGGAAGGTGTCCATTCCATTTTCCCTGCATGCTTTTCAAATTCTGTCTCACTTTGCCTTTTGAGGACTCTGCAGGGCGGTAGCTACGACAGAAGAGTTTTTGCCAACACAAATCTGCCCTGCTGACACACTTGCAACTGTATATCAGATGCAAGCATTTGTCCCTTTAAGCATAGGACTGCACAACACTACTGAAGCTGGACAGTATTTTTCCCATTGATATGTTGTACGTGAGGAAGAAAACGTCGTGATACTTAAGGTCAAATAGTGTTACAGCCAGAAAAAGCAGAAAAAGTACAAGTTTATTATCCTAAGTGGGAAAAAAATCCAAACAAAACTCTACCACCACCATTAAGAACCTGACATACAGGCTTATCTCACAGTAAATGAGCAGCATATAGCCTAATCTGGCATTGCATTAGATCAATCCAGCACAATATTTTTGCTAAGTAAGGTAATTCTGGCTCCATCTGCTCAATTGTCAGCCCACCAGAGAAGTACCACAATCATATGTAGGTTGCACGCAAAAAGCCAGTATGTTTTGTTTCTTCAGGTGTTCTTTGCACAGAGCATTGAAAATACTTCAATGTCTTCAGTGAGACAGTGAAGCGTGACTAAGGAGAAGGAAAAATGTCTCAGGCAATATACAGAAATGGCTCAATAACTTGGCTGAAACAGGAGACAGAAGAGTTGTAATTAAAAGGGGCAGGCTCAGTGGAATTGTCTGAAAACCTTGCAATGGGGGACTTAAGCAAGTTGGGCACAGCAGAGAAAAAAGCAGCCTGGGGAATATGCGAAAAGGCAGTGGAGTGCAATTTGATTTTCTTTACTGGAGAGGGGTAGAAATTAATGGACAGGATGTAACAGTTCTCTCTTATGCTGCCCCCAGTAAGAACCTAGAACACCAAACACAGATGAACCAAAGTCACTCTGGGCATCACTGAAATGTAAAAAAACTAAAGGGACCTCAGCAAGAGGCAAAACCTTTTATTCATTACTTATAAGGAAAGAGAAAATTAAAATCAGTTAAGTATAACGGAGAAAAATTGAAGATTAAATGGGAAGATGGTATAATATACAGTTACTGCATATTAGTTAATGTATACATCACAATGTATCACAGAAGAAAAACACCATTGGATGTAACTGTAAAAAGGAGAAAATTTTAGGCTGAATGATCAGAAAGCTCTTCTTTACAGAAAGAACTATCCAAGTACATAGCAGGCTTCTCCTGGAACAGCACTGAAGATTGCTGCCTAAGCCACAAAACCCAAGACTGGGTATACCGGTACCAAGCCTGCATGACTACATGGAGACATAGGCACTCACCATTCTTACTGGCTGTCAATCTGTAACATTATAATATCTAAAAAACCTTTCTTATTAGGCCAGCAAGATCCTGAGAGAGGTGGACTTTTAAACATTCATTTTGAAGGCAAACAAATGCAGAAACAGAGGTCAAATAGACTGAACAAAACTTTTATTTCAGTCAAGGAGACTTCATTAATTTACACAGGGTTTGAAAACAGCTTACAACTCAGATTTTCTCATGTCAAAAAATTTATGAGTGGCAGAGCAAAAGACAGAACCCAGATATGCTCTGGCTGTTGGATCTCAGGCCATAGTACTGAAATTACCACAAAACAGATTAAACTAAAAACATCCCTTGCACACAGAAGCAGACACAAAACAATTTCTGGCTTCAGGAAAACCAATTGTTCTGCTTCCCTCCTGACCTGCACATCTCTCTTACAGCCTCTGGCTTACCCTGGTCAACCCTATATCCCACTAAAGTTGCATGGCTCTTCATGAGGAATCATCCAGCCTCTGCCTGGATTAGACTGGAAATTATTTTTCCTTGAAATAAACTGTGGCTAAATCAAAAAGTTGCTTGTGATTTAGCAGTCAAAAATAGATAAATTTGCCTTTTTTCTTTCCTTTTTTTTTTAATTTTTTTTTTTTTATTCTGCCTCTTCCATACCTGAATGAAAAATGCTTACTCCCCAATGAAGGACAGAGAGAACATTGTGGAAGCATTTAAGGGAGAGTAGGAGGGAAGCACTAGTCTCTCTGAATTAAAGAGTACAAAGCCCCTAAATTGCCAACCACTGCCTTGCCCTTCCCCCTAGCACTTGATGCTATAGAATCTGACCACACCCAAAGACGCTCATCTTTCATTCTTCAGTTCTCCTACTATTTCTTCCCTACACCAAACTACGTAAACAGAAACCTCAAACCATCCCAACTTTTAAACCACCCTCTTCTCTTGTCCACACAAGCACCTTTTCATGGCCTTTTCAGCTAGTTACTTCTTCCAAAATTGCTTTCAGGGAGCTTACTTCTCCTTGCTGTGGAATCTACTATTCCCCATTCTCCCCCAATCCAAATGCAAAGTAATGCACCTTGTCTGAACAGGATTCTTCAATAAACTTCCTTAAATATCCCTTCTCTTTCTTCCAACTATGTGAACTTGCCAGTCATGTACCATCTGTCAATCCTCTTACTCTCACTCTTCCATAAAGGATCCTAAACCATTTTTAGGCACGTATTTCCTTAGCTAGTGGAATTATCTCCATCTCCTTGAAGTTCTGAAAATCCTAAAGCATCTGAAAAGCATGACAGCTCCTGAGGATCCAAATGTCTTTTAATGATTCAACCCTATTAAACTGTGAAGATCACAAGCAGTCAGAAAAGACGTCATACATTTCTTTTGCTTTAGTACCAAGCTCCAAGAGATGTGAGATGGAAATCTCCAGGTTATCTGCTCCCATTATTCACCAGTGATATCATGGCTGTTTATTTCAGCACCATGTCTGTGCCACTGTACCCCGATGACCAAAATTTATGTTTGAGATCCCAGTAACAGACATAAATACAATTACCACCAGTATTTTCAAGAATCCTGATTTCTTAGTTGAACAACCAGAGAGGAGAAGAGTTCTTTGGGAAGCTTGTCAAAGTGAGTTTTGAGCATTACCAAGAATGGAGATTCCTTGGCTTCTTTGGGCATCTGTACCAGTGCTGAACAGGATTTTCAAATTTTTTTTTTAATGGGGGATTTTTTATTCTTCCTTATATACAGTTGCTCTTTTCCATTGTGTATTTCTAAAGAGGAGAGTCAGCTCTTGCTCAGCATCTTATACCCAAGACTGCAAACATAAACCATTTCATCTGGAAAGCCTCGAATGTGAAACATAATATGCCTGGCTTATCTGGCACTGTTTAAGGTCTGTTTCTTCTCACCAGACAGAATTGGTGCTGTAATTTCTCACTTTTTCTGAACTCAGTCTTGAAGTGGGAACACTTTAGTACAATTTCCAGGCAAATGATGCTCAGTGCTACAGAACAGATAGCAATAGTGTTCCCATATGTACTAAAACAAACGACACTAGCACAGTTCTGTGCTTGCAGGATTTCTCTCACGAAGTGGGCTGCTGTGTGCCCATGCTGTATAAAAACTGTGACAAACATTTCATGCAGTCAGTATCTCTGAGGCAGTTTTCTTATGCAAATAAAAGATTCCCTCAAATTTCAAACACTGTCAGTCATGACACATGAAGAACCATGGGGCACTAGTGTTGCTTAACGGGTCAGCATTCACTCAAAATTCTCTTCTATCAGTAGATGGGATTTTATTAGAAAGGAAGCAGATTTGCTCCTAGATTTGTATAGTCACTTCTGTTAGAGTACCCCAATGGTACATGTCTTGAATCTTGATGAAGGTCGTCATGCACATGACAAACCTAAGATGAGTCTCCTTAGAATGGACTGATTTCTTTTTTTCCTTCTGAGTTTGCATGTCACTCTGAAACTGATCAAGAAGAGTGACAACTAGGTAAACTCTGTTAATTCTGTTCTGTGGGTCCTAAGCTTTAAATAAAACACTTTGTTTTCTAATCCTTTTGAGTCCATCCATAAATCTTTATAGACAGACATTCACTGAAGCAAGTTCTAGCTCAGTATGCAGACAATATGTAGTCACAGATCAGAAAGTAAGGCACATGGACTCCATTCCCCTCTGACAGACACCACCTGCAGAACCTGACATCAACTAGCATTAAATATTCATCTGAACCATGGACCTGGTCTGGCTTCTGCAGGAGGAATTCAGGCATGCCTTTAGGATTAAGGAAAAAGCTAGGATTGTTCAGGCACTGCACAAGACTCCTGGAGAAAACATGAGGGCCTGACATTAATGAAATGTAGCCGGTTTTTTGAGTTCTGTGAAATCAGAGCAAACCAGAGGCATCAGGAATAACTATTAGTCCCATAGCCTTAATCCCTACAGGAGACCGACCCATGGGCAGTTCAAATATTCTATTCCTTAAAAGATGATAGGAGATTGAACCACTGCAGAAAGGATGCTCCATCCTCCACTACTTTGTAAAAATTCCAACTCTAATATTGGCTCAAATACCTTATTCCCAGGAGGCATGGAAGAAAATGGAAACAATGGATATGACAACACAATGCAAAAATTGTCATTTCTTAATCAAGAGTTCCTGACAGCCTTCCTTATTGGAAGAACACTTATGTCTTTGAATGTGCTGTCAAGAGACTAGCAATTCTGCATGCTTTAGTGCAAACTACATTTGAAAACACAAGGAAACATTGAAGCAGAGCAGTGTTCATCTAACCCAACTTTTCTCTGTGTTTTCAGTGCCAAGAAGAGCTATGTGGAGACAGCTTGCAAACCTGGCTTCTATGTGATCCACTCCCCTATTTCTCCAGTATCCACAAATATAAAACAAGGGTTACTAGAGAGTATCCTCCAATACACGCCCTTTAGTATATCTTTAGGAATTTTTTCAGTCCCTGTTTTGAACTTGTAATAGATTTGGAAAGATACCTATCCTCATGTAAAAAAATATTTTTATTTATTTTAAATTGTTCTACTAATAGAAGTTGAAATATTAACAAGGCCATTTTTTTTTTAAGCTTTCAATTCTTCTTAACTGTCCCAAGACCTTTTCCAAATCATCTTGTTTCCTCCCACTGGAACAATGCTTCTTCCTCATTCATTGTTAACGGACTCCTCTAGGCTTATCTCACAGTAGAAATCATTATATGGGTACAACTTCTCTCTGTCATACTTGATTCCACATATTTCCCCCACATTTGGCATACTTTGTCCTCACACAAAGGATCTAGATGCAATATAAATGCACCTCAAAAATTCTTCAGGTCAGAGAAAATGCTGTACCTTTGAAAGCACAGTCTTTCCTCCTCTTGCACATTTTGCATTGTGACTCATATGAGCTTAATATTATCTCTGAGTGAGAAGCATTAAAAAGATAAATGAGCACAACATCTGGGAGAGTCCATAAGCTACTATTCCAATTAATTTGTGCTGCACACTGATTCATCATATTTAGGTAGCGTACAAAAAGTGGAACTAATACTTCTCATTCATGATAAACAGGGAACCATGATAGTGTTATACATCAGGAAGAGGCCTTCCTCCCTCCTTTGTTGCCCCCAGTGCTCTCCAACTATAACTGCTCCTTTGCCACTGAGATGCCCTTGCAGCTCTGGTCACGCATCTCACTAGGCTAAATCTCACAATGCCCTTGTGAAAAGCTGTCATTCAATGCCTGCCCAACACTCTGAGCATGACATAATATTGCCTACCTTCTTTCTTAGACAATGATAACAATAACTGCTATTCATAGAAATCTTTCTACACCCCAAGCAGGAAGTGAATGGGGGGAGAGCAGCACATAATTTATTGCTCTGGGTCTTATTATTATGAAGTTAATATGTTTTCTTCAAAAAATCTATCACTGAGACACAGATAGCAGCACGGAGAAAAGTTTGATTAAATAAATAAATCATCTCAATAGTTGCTGTATATCCTTTTATCTTATGTTACTATCTGAGGTTATTTTTAATTGCTCCAAAATATTTTAAAAATATCTGAGAGGAGAGTGGAATTTGTAACAAAGCCTTGTGGATTGTTTATGGTCTGTTCAGTTTATTACTTTAATTTTGAGATAAAGGCTCAAGGTGAAATTTATAACTAAGCTTAAAGGAATTCTTCTTCAACAGTGTACTTCATAAAATATTTCCTCTAGCTGGCTTGATCATTTGTTTCCTACAGATTATCTAAATAGAATTGTTTCTGTGTCTTTTGGGATTCCTTGAGTTTACAATAACAATCCAAAGGTTAATTTTTAATGTTCTCCAAAGAAAGGCATTTATTTCCTTGTTTACCATGGAAACACCAGGAGTCTTGAAGCTGATCTTGCATGCTCTGATTATACATTTCCTAGTGGGATCCAAATTAAGAACTTCCATAGGGAAAGTTCCCTCTTAAAGGGAAGAAAGAGATGCTTATTCTCATGAATTTTTATTAAACCCTTGAGGCTCAAATAGGGTGCCCAAATTAGAAGCATCATCACTCAAATGACCTCTACAGTCAGTGGACTGAGCTGAATCATCTTCAGTAGGTAATGAAGATGTGCATTAATTAAAAAAAGGAAGGTATGGACAGCTGAAGAGCTCTGTCCAGAAGACTCTCTAGGTGCAGTCTAAAGGTATCCTGAGTCTCTGTGCTGTCTTCCAAACCACAGAGGTGGTCATGTAAGCACTTCTTTAGATAACTACAGAGCTTTCCCTTAAATCCCTCTTCTCTGCCATGACACATAACTGGCTAGAGTAGGCTTACAGCATTGCTTATGACTCCAGTCTTTCTTCCTAACCAAAATTCATTCGCAGCTGCCCTGTGTTTCCACAGGCTCCCGCAATGCCTCCACATTATGTTTCTGCTATGCCTAACAAAGATGAACACTGATGTCTTGAAACGACACCAATTAAAAAAAATAAATTCTAATTAAAGGTACAGATTCTTTCTTCCACCTATTAGGTACTTGAATTACATGCATATTAAGTACAACTAAGTTCCTGAATAAAATCTCTTCCCACCTCACAATATTTGACTTCATTGACAACTTATATAGTGACCTGTGCACTTTTCAAAGAAACATTGGTGATTATACTGAAGTTTCTAACACTAACATCTGGATGCAAAATTCCAGCTCTAGAATATTAATAACATTATAGAATGAAAAATATCAAGAAATTCATTGTTGTGTTTGTTATCCATCACTTGCCTGACAGAAACTCTCCTAAAAAATAATAGAAATTGCAGTGATACAGAAATCACTTCCTTTGAATTTTCATACAGTAAATAGAGGAGACTGCATATAGAAGAGGGAGCAAACAAATTATCAGCTGCCCATCACAATTATCTACTTTGATTGAAAGAGAAGATGACAGCTGTACCTACTGGGTACAGTTTCACTGAGATGTTATCAATTTTACTCTAATTTCTCAGGATACTCCTCTCAGTACAACTGTGCACAGATCCTTGCAATGCACTTTTACTTATGTGGAAATAAACATGATGTTTTCAACTTCAAGTATGATTTACCTTTAATGATACTTATACCTGTACAAAAAGAAAAAGGAAGACATAAGACTTCAGAGATTAAAAAAATACACAGTTCACAAGCTCTAGGGCACAGCAGCAAATCTTTCTCAAGCACTGTGTAAAATGTTGCATTTCCAAAATTCTAAGAACAGGATTTTGTGTTTATGGTACTAGACAAGTATCTCCGAAGATCAACCACATTATTAACTTCTAGGTGAAATTAATCTGTGGCAGTACAAATTCTTTGAAAATCGGTATTTCCTTCTCTGGTGCAGCTGGCAATAACTAGGTTTAAACAAACACTTCAAATTTCACTGTAATTTTATGATAGAACAAGTTTGAAAACACGGAAAAGATGCATACAATTTTGGCACTGAAAAAGGGAAAGGAAATGAAACTTTCACACAGAACTTTTGAACAAAGGATGTGTGACTGTCAGCTGTGACTTTCAGCTGGGACAGAGTTAAATTTCTTCTTAGTAGCTGGCACAGTGCTGTGTTTTGGATTCAGTATAAGAATACTGTTAATAGCACAGATGTTTTAACTGTTGCTAAGTAGAGCTTAGTCTAAATCAAGAACTTTTCAATTTCCCATGCTCTGCCAGTGAGGAGATGCACAAGAAACCAGGAGGGAGCATGGCCAGGACAGCTGACCCAAACTGGCCAAAGGGATATTCCACACCATGGAACGTCATGCTCAGTATATAAACAGGGAGCAGTTGGCCTGGAGCCGTGGATCGCTGCTCAGGAATGGGCTGGGCATCGGTCAGTGGGTGGTGACTGACTGTATTTGTGCATCACTGGCTTTGCTTGGGTTTTACGCCTCTCTCTCCTGCTTCTTTTCTTCTTCATCATCATCATCACCATTATTATTGTTATTATTTTATTTCAATTATTAAACTGTTCTTATTGTTCTTATCTGAATCCATGTGTTTTATCTCTTTCCAGTTCTTTTCCCCATGCCACTCGGGGGTGGGAGGGTTGGGGAAAAGCGAGCAGCTGTGTGGTACTTAGTTGCCAGCTGGGGTTAAACCATGACAGTGACATAAAGAGCATGTCCCTAAAATCATGTTCTCATCTACTCAGCAATGCTGATAGTGCTTTTTGAAGTGAAATTAAAGTTATTATATACCAAGTTCTGATTGCTGATGGATGAAAAGTGATAAAGCACCCAAGCACAGTATTTGCAATGGCCAGCAAGCAACACCACAAATCAGACAAATAACCTTGACATTTTCTGAACAAGTCTGCAATTGCATCTCCAAATATGCACAGACAAACCAAACACAGAGCTGCAAAAGAGCCTTAAAGGTGCTGTCAAGATGCTGAAAAAGAATCAAGGGCCTGAAGGGTTGAGCAGGGGGAAAAGTAAGAGTGACTTGCAAAACTAAGATGTGGATAAACCTAAAAAAAGGGATATTTTATACTAATGCCATTTCCTACTTTAAATTAAGAATGTAACCTTACATGGCATGTCTAGAAACACAGATCTATGCACAAAGGCTCAAAAGACACAATGGAGGGGGAAAAATCCCAAACCAAAAATACTTTCCTTAAACTGTTCTTTGTGGACCAGTTTGCAAAGTCCTTTAGTAAGGATGAATATTTTCTTCAGATGCAGTATATTCATATGCATATCCTCATTTTTTGTAAAAATATGCTTACTGTCCTCATGTCTAATTTTGCTTTTGACTTCATGAGGGTTTTACAGTAAGAAATATTTAGCAAAAGCAGAAAATGCATGCTATTCATATTCACAGTGTCCAAGGCTATGTTGTTCATTGGGAGATAGTGGCAGCACTGACAGCCAGCTGAAAGATAATGTTCCTCTTCCATGGGAATTCCTAGCATTTTGAAATTGCCTTTCGTTCCATGAGAGAAACTGTCATTTCAAAACAGATTACAGAAAGAACTAATAATTTTAAAGTATCCTAATTTAAGTGCAGCTCTTTTTATTAGGCTCCTTTCTGGCTTCAGTGAGGCAACTTGGGTTTTCAGAGAATGTGCTTCATAATTTAAGGGTTAATTAAAACTATTTTTTTCCATTTTAATCAGTTTCACAGCCTTGGGCTGTCATAGAGCTTGGTTCACAAATTGTTGGCTTCATGCACTTGCAGATAGAGGCAACTTTTAAAAGTATTTAATTACTAGCATTATTTATCATTGTTGTTTTTATTCGGGTTCAGAGAAGCCAGAATGTTTCTTTGTAAAACAACAAGGCAGAAAAGCACTGAAGCATAATCATTTTACTGACTTGTTAACTGCCTTGATCTTGCTGTCCAAACCTCCTCCCCCAGCCTCACTCCATGCGGTTGATTAGCAGGTAGCTTCCATTCAGTTACACCCCCACAAAATTGCAAATACCAGGTTTTGAGTTCATAAGGTTGCCCTAAGAGAGGCCTGTAACATAACATATTCCCTGAATGGAAGTGGGAATAAAAAACTACCTTCAGTCAGGCCGATTCCCTTATGTTTTGCTAACTGCACCAACAGGCTATACCGTACACAAGTCTTAGCTCCAACACATCAATTAGAGCGTTTGATGTGGAAATGCATGCACAAAACTAGGAAGCTGTGAAGGAGAGAGAAAATGGCTCAGAGAAGAGTTGTACCACACAGTTTTCATCTCTATATGACCACGGTTTGCCTATTCTACTCTTAGTTTGAATCTCCTGTTCCCATTAGGCACTAAAACACTACAAAACAATCCTGCACTGCACCGCTCACACTCCCCAGAGAGCTGCCCACCAACTCTAACTACGGTCTGTCTACAACCTTTTTGCAGCAGGCATTACTGCACCATGCAGGAACAAGCAGCTAGGGAGGCGCCTTGGCAGCAATATCTCAAGGAACAGTAAGAATACAGTGAAAGAACTATGAGACTTAGAACTTATTTTGAAAAAACTTTGCGAAAACAGATGGCTTCTCCAGTTTTCTCTCTTCAGTTCCAGTCTCCAAATCCATAATGCTCAGTTGCCTTTTCTCGTGGTATCATAGTCTCATTGTTAAAGGGATTGAACGGAGCAACAAGAACAGACACTATAAGGGTCCTGCTGAACTTCAGAAACATCTAACTCTGTCTTTAACACTAAGTTTCTTTTAACTTTTGTCAACAACATCTGGATATTTATTTAGAGGACAACATTAATGATTCATGCTGGTTCAAGGCTTAGACCAGGCTCTCACTTTGGTTTTGGGAATTCAGTTGCCCAAAATTGACTCTTGTTTACGAAACAATAGAGAGAGGAATGAAGTAGAAATGGTAGCTTGAAGAAAAGAAGTGAGATTAAGGCTGCAATGAAGAGAGAGATGACCTGAACGGGAATGACTGATTGGAACAATTACCTGAGTTCAGTGAAGCATCACAAGGAGCCCATGTGTAGCAAAAGCAAGTTAGAGCCCCACCAAATATTTGAACTTGCCACTGGCAGAGCCTGCAGAGCAGCCAATTTCATTCTCAGGTCCTTCCCTCCTCCATCCTGCATTTCCAGTTCAATGTTTCCACCCTCAGGAAACAGGAACATTATGTGCCACTAATACTTCAGCAGAACAGAAATAGTCTTAAGAGGAAATGGGAAGGCCAAGCAGGTTACAGCAGAAAAGATATTTCAGGCTCATGGCATCTCTTTCTAATGCATGTTTGTATTATTTTTCGTGACAGAGATGAAAGCAATAACACATAAATCTCAGAGTTCATCCTGCCTTCTCTGTGTCTCAAAGGCTTATTTATATTTCAGTGTGGATGCTGGGGCTCACTGCTCTTGTTATGACCACATCCAACCTCAAAAACAAAGGATTACATTAAAATGGAGCAAGTACAATACACCACTTCCTTTTCTTGGATACCAACTAGTCTTGGTTGTAACACACCAGATCCAAGATGCATTTTCTGTCAGGAAGGTAGTCCCTTCCCCAGTTGGTGGTGAGACTGTAATAATAGAAATTAAAAGAGGAGGATGGACATCTTTATTTAGACAACATCTGGCCTACTGTCCCCAGTGAACTGCAGGACTTTTGTCTGTATATTTTTTTAAGCTTTCATACTTATATTTTAAAATTACATTAGCAATTGGGGTTCCATGACTTTCTACAGTCTACATGGACCTTTGCTGGAAAAAAACACACCTTAATACTGAACCCAAAATGCTCTATTTTGGGCAATTTGAGACAGACCTTTTACTTTGGCCACCCTGTCTAGGATCCTCTCAATAGTCTCCCAGGTACTATAGCTACTCCAGAGCAATCCCTTTTCAGCCATCATTAAGCTAGTTCTTTTTAATAGCATTTTAAAAAAAATCCCTGTAGTCTCCTAATCACTTCTGTTGCTCTTCACTGAGGTCCTGGTTCATCAGTGCTGTGCCAAAGAAGTTCACATAATCAAATATAAATAGGCTATGTGCATTTGCATTAGTGCCATAACATCAGGGATTGTCCAATTCAACATCCCAGGTTCAGAGACACAAAATAAAATACAGTAGAAAACACCAGGCTGACTTGCTATGATCTGGGGGGCGGGGTAGGGAGTGGTAGTGGGGAACAAAGCTGTTTTCAAAAGAATCATCTAAAATTTAATTTTAAAAGAACTTTCTGAGGTTTTAGGGCAAGTTCCCCCTTAGAACTCTGAATTCTGGACCCACAACTCTATTAGACACAGTAGGCTGGTACAGACCACCAGCCAAGAGAAGCAAGACAGGTACAACGATTCAATGAGCCTACTGTGATCCTTTCAATTAGGGTTGTCCATTAGGTGTTAATTTATCAGACAAAGTAAGACTTGCTTTAGCTTAATTCTTTTAAAGAATTGAATATTTTTATTTTTAATCTGTTTCTAAAGAATGATTTGCTTTCTTTACACTCTGCCATTACACATGGTCTTTTGGGGGTAATTCATTAGACATAATCAAAACAATCTACTGAGGGAACAATTTTAAAGCTGTTCTCTTCAGGTAGCAGTGATTTAGTCACTAATTTGATTTCATAGAATCATAGAATGGTTTGGGTTGGAACAGACCTTAAAGTTCATCTAGTTTCAACACCCCTGCCATGGCCAGGGAAACCTTCCACTGGACCAGGCTGCTCTAACCCTCATCCAGCCTGGCCTTGAAGACTTCCAGGGAGAGGGCATCTACAGTTTGTCCAGACATCCTGTTCTAGTACCTCACCATTCTCTCAGTAAAGAATTTATTCCTAAAATCTAACCCAAACCTACCCTTCTTCAGTTTAAAGTCTTTCCTGCATGCCCTATCACTTACATGTCCTTGTTAAAAGTCCCTCTCCAGCTCCCTTGTATACCCTGTATGTACTGGAAGGCCACAATAATGTCTCTCCAGAGCGTTCTCTTCTCCAGTCTGAACAATCTGAGCTCTCTCAGCCTGTCTTCATAGAACAGGTGCTCCAGCCTTCTTTTTGGCCTTCTCTGGGATAACACTTCCTTCATGGCCCTCCACCTTCTACCCAAGGTTGTCCTTAGTTCTTGCAAGAACCTGCAGCTCTCTGAGACCACCCAGAGCCACTTACAAGACTCCTAAAATTATCCATGAGAAACATGCAACTTTTAGCACAATTCTTCCTTCAGAGTTAAGAGAACTTTTGACTAAAACAAGGAGCACGTCATGCATCATTCCTCTTACGTTAATTCACTAAATGTGTTTCTGGTGCTCAACCTGGGGCCCTGAGCAACAAGGTAGCTACACTAAGGCTCAAAATGAAGACTAATTACTCTTCAGCACCTGACTGCACATATGTGTCCCAGCAGGACACACCACCAAGGGACATGCAAAATAAGAAATTTTCCTCTGTAAAGCCCCTATCTCCCTCTTACATTTTAAGAGACCACTGACTTATACTCAGGTCACCAGAATTTGTTCTCAAATCATCTTGTACTGCTCCTTCATGTATTTCTAACATGCCTAGATACTGGAAGAGGAGAGGGCCACTAAGGTCCTCTCTGCACTTGTAATGAAATGAACATTCCTCAACAAAGCTTTTATATTCCTGATAACCATACCAATGGCAGTGGTAACTGCTGATAGAGTAACCCCCTTATGCAGAACACATGCACCAAATGGGATTAGCAAACTCACTGAAAAGTGAAAATGTCAGTACATATTCGCATTCCCTTGCTGCTGGCACCAGCTGAAAGCCTACTGACATTAGCAAGGGAAGAGGCCATCTGGGAGACAACTGCAGGCAAGCTTCCCAATCCAGCTGTGCTTCCAGCAGCTTCTTCCTGGCTCAAACCCAAGAAGGAATACTTTCAAACATTTTCCTGGTGCAGAAAGCATTCCAGATTCTGCGTACTGGAATCAAATTGATCCTAGCTGTGAATGAAACAACATTAGGAAATTCAAGCAGTTTTATAAACAGTCCAACTTCAATTTACAAATTGAAATTATTCAAAACCCACCCAGAAATCTCCACAATACTGTCCCTCTTGTGACATCCCACCTTCTTCTTAAAGAATAGTTAGGAAGATAAGAGAGTTCTGCCAAGGAACCATTTGCAGACATCCTCATGATCTGAGAGAATCTGTGGTAAGCCTGATGCTAAAGGCCTCCACACAGGCGTCTGTATCCTACACACTGCCTCTGAAGTGGTCAGCTGGGCCAAACAGATTCATATCATGTGAGCATTTTGCAGTAAGTGGGAGAGAGATCAGGTCATTTAGGGCGCTTTGAAAGCTTTACAGTAACTTGAAGAAACATCAGTATGCTAAAACAGAAATATGTTACAAAGAGTCAGTAGTCCTCAGTCTTTAGCTTCTAGGGTTTAATTACATGATTTAGACATGTTGGGTATTTTCCAGAGGCATGGCACAGAGCAAAATACTGCACTTGGAAACTGCAGAATCAGCAGAGGAATCATTTACTTGGCAAGCTTGAGAAGACAGGGAAAAAAAAAACCCTCTCTGAAAATGAAGTCATGTATGTTTCAATATGCAGGTCTGGGCTGGCAAGAATTTCCATCCTAAGATGAACCAAGACCTTAAGGCTTCAGCCTTCATACGTAAGGCTATAGTTTTCAGACTGGATAGGGTGTGTTCTGATAGTATCCAGCATCTTGTCTCTTCCCAAGACAGCACCTTTTCTCTCCTCGTTACCCGTTGCTGTGTGCACACACGAGAATGCGCATGCACACGTGCATATGGGAGTGGGGGTGTGCATGTGAAACGTTTGAACAAAACTCTTCTTGACAAGCAAGCCTGAGTAGCAGAAGGCACAGGGGCCTCTGGAGGCATGGAAAATTGAAACCAGTGACTAGAAGAGCTTTTCTCAGAAGTAGTCTCAAGAACAGTCTTCAAGTAGAACTTCTGTGACAATCATCAGCCTGCTCCGTAGTGACTTTTTAAGAGGCACGACAGTGCCTTCAGTGGGTTAGTGCCTCCATAAACTACACACTTTTTAATTTCTTTTTTTTTAAAAATACATGTATTAACAGTACACTTGAAATAGAATTCTGTTTTTGGTGGCAAAGGAATATTTCTTGAAAGCACAACACATGCCTCTGAGAAGAAAGTACCAGTGTAGCTCTTCTTCGTTAAGTTTTAAAGCTCCTGGTATAAATCAAACCTGAGTGACAACATGAAATGGCATTTTCTTACTCAGATTTGCTGATCTCATGTTAGAGTGCCATGGCTGACATGAGTAATTAGAGAGTTTTTATCCTTTTGGGGGTCTGTTTGGGTAGCACAGTTGGCAGCACTGGAGACAGAGAGCTAGTGCAACATCTACAGAATTATTTACGAAATACACCTGCTACACTTGTGCACACCGCTAAAGTCCGTGACACCACATGGTTGCCAAAGAGAGCAAATATGGAGAGAAGGGGGATGTCCAGCCCAAGACTTAACACGCAGAAGCTAAATTATGAGGTTGCAAAGAAATGGAAAAACTGCTGAATGTGTGGAGTCAGTAGCTGGAAGAAGTACTTTAACTGTATTGTTGTAAGATGATACAAAATTTGATAACAAAACACAACTTTTATATATTTTTTAACAGTAAGATGTAATACTAGTATAATATTAAAGTAGATTTAAGAAAAAAACCCTACAAAATAATGACAATATTTATAGGAGGCTCATCAGTTTCCACTTAAAGTTTTAATCAACTTTTCACAGAAAGAAGTCTTTTAGCTTTTGGAAAAAAAACTATTACATGTTTATCACCAAGAACAGGCACTCTGGAACATTCTTAATAAACACATCTTCATGATAGCACCCTTTTGGGGAGATAGTGACCTCTTTTTTGGTGGATAAACCACATTAAAAAGCTCTAGTTTGACCATACACACCAGTTTGTACTTCTTCCACTGTTTGTGTGCACAGTAAATGTGTGCAATATGGCCACAGAAAAGAAAAACAAAAATAAACTGTGAAACCTTACATGTGCTCCAAAAGCACTTTGCAGTCAACTATAGGGACTTCAGGATAACCACTGCACTGCTGAGGGAAAATGCATGAAACATAAGGAAAGAAGGTTTTAGGGAGAGCAGATCTGTAAAGGGGAGCATTCCAGCAGTCAGAGGAAAAGCATGCATAAATCTTGTAACAGAGCACGTATCCAGGGAAGGAGAGCTGACCACAAAACCGCTCTATCTCAATGGAGGTGCATAAGATAAGGGGTGAGAAACTGTATTATCTCTTACATGATTCTCTGCATATGGCACATGCAATATCAAAAGGGAGGAGGGGAAGACATCTGCACCTGGGCACAAAGAGGAATGTACACAGTGAATTTGTACAGGCAAAAAGAAGACAATTCTCAGTGGACTGAGGGATCAGCTCCCTTGTCAGACACATCTGCTGGCAGCCTATGGGAGCATGCTGGAGAATAAGCAGCTGTCTCCTTGGAGCCACCACCTGCCCTTCCCCCAAAAAGGATTTACACTGTGCCACTGGTCAGCCTGCAAGTAAAATACAGAAGGTGAAGAGAGTAACAGCCTTGGTCAAAAGAAAAGACAGGAGACATTGCTCCCCCAACCCTCTCAAAAAGTCTCTATAACCCAAGCTGTTCTTGCCACAGATAACAGCTTGGAAGAGCTGAGAACCTCAGAACAACACAAGAAAACATGCCTTTCTGTGGCGTTACATTAGAAAGAGACACAATCTTAGCTCATACATTCTCCAGTGCTCCAAAGTAATGGTATTTCCAAGGATCAAAACACATGGCCATGCAAACAATTCTGAGCAGCTCAGTGCAAGCCCAAGAAAGTCAAATAGGAGAGAACTCAGAAGTCAAGAAAAAAATGCTTAGTGGCTAGAGGGGCACACAAGTCAAGGAATTGAAAACTGCACATGCGTAATTTGGCTAAGTCACCATACATGGGAAAGGCAGTAAAATAAAGGAAAGCTTGACAAAATACTAGCAAAATAAAATGAAGTAGTGGCAAGGTGTTGAATTTAGGGAATGAACTTTTAGAGAGAAACAGTATCTTTTATTCAGCACGGAGATGGGGTAACATCAAAGGAAAAGGATTATTAGATTGTGGATTACCTTTTCCTTTTCTTCTCCCAAAGGAACCTCAGCATTGGAATTATTTCAAACTGGGAATAAAGGAACAACTAAAAATAGTCAATAAATCTTTAAGTATTAATGGCTTAGGGCAGGTGGATCAGCTGTGATGAAACAAGAAGTGCACCCACATCCTGTTTCATGTTTCCGATTAGAACCTATATAACAAGGAGAAAGGGAGCCTCCCTCCTTCATCCCAGCTGAGGCTGCAGATCTGTCTCTGCATCAGATGTGCCTGGTGGCAGCAACTCTTCTTGACTTTGTTTCCATTTGCCCTCTCACTCTCATTCCTCGTGAATCTGCATAACTTGGTATCACTGCTAGTGAAGGATGCCCTTTGGGAGATTTGCTTCTCCATCTTTACCCTCTGATTTCCAGAATTTCCAGAAGAGGCAGGTGATATTCACTCTTCTCAACTGAACGAGTGTGGTAATAGCAAGAGAAACTTCAGAGTAAGTGAAATCATCTCAGTAGATCCACAAAAGGCAAATTTAAAGTTACCCATCACAACAGCCCCTCCCACATTTACAGATTTATTTAGCTTGAGTAGTAGTAACTTGCATCATCTCCTTAAAAAAAATAGGTTAACATGGCTTTTCTCTGCCACAGGCACTCATACAGCCATCTGTCCCCCATAAAAATCGCTGAACACCCTACCCACAGACAAGGCCACACAGACTTCCATGTATCGTTCCACGAGGATCGGGAACCTGGACCAGCATCCATCCACCCCTACTTTGGAGACTTCAAAGGAAGAATTTCCCTATGGCTCTTCAGAGAGCGAGAGAAAGGGGGAAACAATGGGCATGGGAGCAGCCCAAGCGCACGATGTATGTGTGGATCGTGTCTGTGCGCGACGGTGATTTCCGTGAGCGGAGAGGCCGTGACCCGATTCCCCGCATCTGTCCCCTCCGTGCCCACAGATGGCACCTGACAGCAGAGGTGCGCTCGGGGGAGGGTCCCAGTAATGCAGCTTTTGGACAGCAGACACCAGGAAAGGAGAAAAAAAGCATGACCTGAGGAGTTTTAATCCCTTTCGAAGTAGTACTCGTTTGTTCTGTGTCCGCCCCTCCCCCGGACGGCAGAGACCCGAGGGTACCCGCGACCTCGGCCCGCGACCTCGGAGCGCTCCGGTCCGGCTCACAATGCCCATCCCCGCCGGCCCGCTCGCCCTCCACGGTACCTTGTGCAGGACTTCAGCAACACCCCTTCCACTTCCCAGCATTACTCGAGCAGTTTTCGCAGGAGCCCTTCCCCCTAGAGCGCTGCCGACCGGCCTCCCGGCATCAGAAAAGTTGGACAAAGACCATTTTTCATCGCGTGAGTTGCACCATCCCGACGGGCCAGCTCCGGCTCCGCCGCTTTGTCCCCCGGCCCTGGGCACAGCCCCCGGCCCTCGGTCGATGCCTTTCAACAAGTCGGATGCTCTCGAGCAGTCCCGATCCTTGCGCTACTCTCCAGGCCCTTCTCTGGCAACCTCCGCTCCCCGTCCAGGATCCCTCTCTCCCGCAGGAGTCTCTCTTCCTCTCGCTTCCCAGGATCTGCCTTGTCCCTTTCTCCGGGCTACGCTCTCTCTTGCTTTCTCTCCCCCCTGCCTCCCTCCCCTCCTCGCCGTGCCCCTCCTCCATTCTCTCTCCGCCCTCCCGACCTGCTTTCCTTCGCGGAGGCCCAGCGACGGCAAAGGGGGGTGGGGGCAGTGTGGGACCCGGCACTCCGGGGCGGCTCCAGTCCCTCCTGTCGCTCCCGCGACCATGGCCATCCTCTCTCCGCACAGCCCCGCCGGCTCCCCCGTCCCCCGCCGCTTCTCCTCCGCCGGCGGCCGCCCGCCCCTCGCAGCGCTTCGCTGGGCGGGCCCCTGGGCGGCACCGGCTTCTCTCCGCGATCCCGGGCTATGCTAAATGGGGCCCCTCCAGCTTCCCCCCCAGCCAGCCTCTTCCAGAGGGGGATTTTCCAAGCGTGTCTTCCCTCGCCGCAGCCTCAGGGCTGCGCTCTCCGCTCTCGGCTGCAGTCGCGCGCCCCGGCCCCTGCCCCTGCCACGTTCAGGTCAGGAGAGACATTGTGGCCATACAGGACTGATCCTTGGTCGGTTCTTTCTTGACACTATTGAAATTCATGTTACTGTGTGGCATCTCCTGCTTTTCCTCGGCACCCCTGCCTAAAGTTAGTGCTTATGTGCTTGTATTCCACCTCCAAATGCTACCCCTCTACTCAGCCGTAGTGAGGCGCATCTGGAGTGCTTTTGTCCAGTTTTGGGCTCCTCGAAACAAGAGAGAGATATGGAGTCCTCGTGCGAGTCCAGCGGAGGGCAACAAAGATGATTAACAGACCAGAGCATCTCTCTTACGAGGAAAGGCTGAGGAAGACAGGCCTGTTTAGCATCTAGACATGTCTGAGAGAGGACTTTATGATTGTCAGTGTCTGCAGGGTGGGTATCAAGAGGAAGGAGCCGGGCTCTTCTCAATGGTGCCAAGCAATAGCACATGAGGCAATGAGCAGAAACTGATGCACAGGAACTTCCTTCTCAACATGAGGAAGAACTTCATTACTTTGCAGGTGACCGTGCACTGGAACAGATTGCCCGGAGAGGTTGTGGAGTCTCCCTCATTGGAGATATTTTAGAACCACCTGGACATAACCCTTTGCAATGTGCTCTAGGATGACCCTACTTGGGCAGGGAGGTTGGACCAGGTGACCCCATGGGTGATCCCTTCCAACCTGACCCCTTCTGTGATTCTGTGAAATGTCACAGAGGCTAAGTGCTTCCTTGATTCTGGTTATTAGCAAACCTCAGTCATTGTGGTGAATCAACCAGGGTTTCTCAATTATCCCGAAGAAGAACCTCAGCATCCAATGTAGAAAAAAAGGACTGGAAGCATCTTTCTGGATCTCTCTTGTCTCCTGCTAGAGCAAGAACAAGAGTCTACCTACTCATTCTGCAAATGTCATTGGGCTGACCATGGAGTAATGCTAGAGGACAGGGCATGCTGCATAAGCCCCTGCTTGTTCCTACATTCAGTGAGTTATATAGGCAAGTGGCAGAAAATGAGGAAGGGTGCAGTGAGCTACAGTGTAAGCACAGTGTGCATTTAGGACTGAATGGAAAACATATCAAAACTCAGTGGCTTACAATTCACAAATACTTCTGTGATAACACAGAGCAGAATTTTGAGCTTCTGCTGCCAAAGTAACTACCTTTGGTTTGAGGTATGAGCTTCACATTACATACAATAGAAAGTGACTGTGATTCCCTTCCACAGAAGACATTGGTACACACACAAAAGGACAAAGCACATTAGACACCCCACTGCATGATAAAATGTATAAAGTTCTGCTTAAAAGAAGTACCATCAGCAGATACTGCCGCATCTCAGTGTTCAAAAAGCTAGGGCTAGTTTCCACACAGCATAGCCTTTTCTACCCATTCTGTATACATGCAGAATAACACAAATACCTACGTCTTCCCAGACAGCATAGTTTCTTTCTTAATCCTCTCTGTGGGGGTTTCTAGACACCAATTACAAAAGACCTCTTTCCTTCCAACTTCCCTTCCCCCCTTCCTCCCATCTGATTCTAAAAGAAAATTTATTTCATGAGAAATTGCAGGTATTCAGCTCCCCTTGGAATCTGGTCCTTACTCAGTAGGGTAGTAAATTTTTGCACATATGTTTTCCTTTCTTTCCCCTTTTTGTACTATGGGGAGTATCTGGCCCCTAGAAAGGAGCAGTGGGACTGTACCATTGCACCGGGGTCGGGAAAGAGGTTAACTAGCTGCTTTGTTCAATAGCTGCAGAAACACTTCCTCCTCTTTATGGTAACGGAATATTCCCCCCAAAACCTTCTCCTCCTCCTCCTCCTTCTTGTGGAACGAAAGCCAAGCATGAGCAAACTGCTACACTGAATGGGGAAATCTGGGAAATGTTCCTGTGCACGCGTGCACATGCAAAATCCAAACCCTGTTTAAAACCTCACCTGGTGAAAGGCAAGCTGACAGTCAATCTTTTACAAGGGATTAATTTTATGGCAGTGTTTAAATGTTCTTTCTTTAATGTTGCAGCATTTTGCAATGCTGTGGCATTTATATCTTAAAAAAAAATTTTCCAGTTTCTGAAATCTCCCTCTGCTAGGCAGATTATCACACCCTACCAGAAAAACTTACCCTCTCAATATGTAAAGAATCACGGTCAACATGACAGAAACAGTGAAGCAAAAGCTCTCACTCTCAAACAACCAGGGGTGGATCAGATTCTTAAGATAATCTTAAACGTGACAAAACCAGCATACTTCATGCAACAGTGTGACTGCATGATGTAGGGCTGTGAGCTCCAAAGTGGGGTGCATGCACCCTAGGGGGTATACACAACAAGCCTCTGGGGTGCAGAAGGAAAATATTAGAACTTCAGTAGTACACAACTTATAAATAAGTAAATATATGTAATTTGGGGGTATATGCTAAAGCCTTTTACCAAGAAGGGTACACAATCAAAAAAGTTTGGAGAGCACTGATACAGACAAGTGCTCCAAATTACACAGACAGACATTCGTTTTATAGACACATGATTCCACAAAATAATGAGTTTCAAATATCCAGACACACAAACAGGTCTTGCAAAATTTAAAGAAAAAGGAGAAGGTGGAGTTATTAAAATAATGATCAGGACAGCAAAGCATAATTCATTTTTTAAATACTCTCTTCGCTGTGTGAAACAAGTTAGGTCTTGAAGAGAAAAGATTTGGAATGTGCAGGGCAGACCACACAAACCAAAGAGAAGAAAACCACCCATGAGAGAATAGCTGAGAAGGATAAAAGGGAGGGGTTGGGTTAAGAAAAGGGGAATAAAGTTTCAAAGGAAAAAAAGGAGAACAAGGAGAGTAAGAGTGAGAGAGGTGGGAGACAGAGGTAGAGAAAGCAAGATACACACAGAGCAACTATAAAAGACAGACAAGGAAAGAAAGAGATGTGAAGAAGAAAGGTAGAAGCAGGAAACGGCAAATAGAATAGCAGGCAGAGGAAAGAGTAAGAAGAGTACTATTTAGACATGAGAGGACATGTTTGACAAGCAGTTTGGAAGCAGAACTATTTAGTGGATAAAATCTTCAAGAAGATTTTTTCAAGGCCAGATTTATCACTGCAACTGTCTGAAGCAGCACATTTTTCTTCACAGATTTCTGAAAAATAATCATACAGATCAGTAAATTAAAACCTTATAATATCCTCTAGATACCATATATTATGACCTTGTTGCTTTGTTTGTTGATGTTTTTGGTGAAGTACAAAGGTACTTTCTCTCTAAGAAAGGCCAGCAGAAAAGGAGGAAAAGCTTACATAAAATTCATAAGAGATAGCTGAAGATAAATTGAGGAAGCACAGAGGTGCAAAGGGACTGAGGGGAAGCCCAAAAGGGAGTGTGAAAAACCTGCACCTTTAGAGTCTCCACACTGACTCTTGGCAACAATCAGTATTCACTCCTGCTTAGATCTTTGTTTCTTGAGCTTTAATGGAAATAAATCTAAACCAGAAAGGAGAAAAACCCCATCTACATTATCTGATTATGCATCTATTTGTATCTTTAATTATTATTTTTGTTAAGTATATGTGTCAGTTGTTATGAAAATTACCTTTGCTGACTGTTATATCAACTAGTCTTTATAATATGACAGTGTATTAATTTTGTTAATGTATATTAGTTCACATTATACATTGTATTGTCATAAAGTTGCAAAATTTTACTGAAGACAGTAGTATTGTTCCTGTTTAAGTAAAAGAAACTAAAGGGTCGCCTAGTCCTGGAAATAAGGACTTTGTTTCTTGGAAACTTGCTTTGTCCATGAAGGATAAAGCATACCCATGGACAACCAAGATAATACCAGTATCCTAGACCATGTCTTGGAAACCTTCCCAGCATCATCTGGTGTCATAGGTAAGTAACTATAGCAAGACTGACTCCAGGGGTGTCTGGATCAATAGATAAGCATTAAGAATTCTGCAAAAATGTAGTTGCTTTCCAGAGATTTACTGTGATTAATTATCAGTAGTGTGGGTGTTCATGATTAGTCAAATCACATAATACCTGAATGTTAGAAGGGTATAAGAATTGTGTGTAAAACCACATTTGGGTTGCCCCAATTTGGCTGGGACAACTCCTGCACATTAATTGATATTTACCCTTGTAATTCTATGCTTTGTATCCTAACCTCTCTCCTCAGCTGGCATGGACCAGTTGCAAATTTTCACAACAGTCTCAAGATGAAGAAACAGCTAGACTTGTGCTGGTTCACTGGAGCTACAATCTAAGTGTCTGTTTATCTATCCATTTTCTAGCATTCTCTCTATGTAACCCAAGTGTTTTAACACACTTGTCACACAGATCGAGTGCTAGTGTTCATGATGCTAACACCCAGGAGGAAAACCACTCGTTTATGCAGTAGGCCAGAACTTGGGGACTTTAAAAAGAGAAGTAGTCTCCTGGAAATCCAGGACTGGTTTTACAATAAGCCTCATTGCATGCTGGGACTGGACATTTTTTAGTCAATTCTGTGCAGACCTGCAATCCAGCTGTGTAAGGTCAATACTGTCTACTAGGTTTTTACCTGAATGCTCAGACCTTGCAAATTAATTTGTTTCTTACTGGAACATGACACACTACAGGATTTCTGAAGCTACCAAAGGGGAAAAAAATAAAATTCATGAGCCCTACAGCCACGACTCAGGAATAGAAATGTACAGTGAGAGATGTATATTTATCTTACATGTGTTGTTACTAAAGTTCTATGAACTCCCTAGAAAGTGTGAATGTATAGGTATATCTCTTATAAATGTACTGAAGTTGTGAACTTGTATGTCTTCTGATCTTCTCTGAATTCTATCAAGCATTCAAGATTAGCCCTGCCTATCTACTGATTCATGTTGATCCATGTTCCAAACTTCACTCATTTCCTTTGAAGGTGTGCTGCAACCACAGTTCTTGACCAAGCATGAAATTTTTAATTTTTGCTTGTGAAAACCAGGAACTTCAAACTCCTGTTGGAATAGCACAGACAAAGTACCACTGTATTTTTTTCAGTAGTCTGTTTAACTTGGAAGAGAAGCTCAAATAAATTGCAATTATCCCAATGTTTGGTTGCTTCTAGTGTTTGAAAGTATTCCATACTTAAATCACATCTGTTCCAGATTCAGACAACTGTGTTGCTTATCTGAAGAATAACTCCAGAAAGCTGCATAAGATTCCAAAAGCTCTCATTTGTGTTGCATGCTTATGCTCTAGTGGAAAAAATGGATCAACAGTTACGTAGATGGAAAGGGAAATTGCATTCCCTAAGTGCCCTGGGATTTAAGCAAAATTGCCCTGCTGAAAAGGTCACATAACATGCAGCTTTTTATTGGAAGCCGGATAGAAAAATAAGGACATTAAGTTACTGGCGTTGAAAGACAGGGAGGTGAAGGCTAAACATCCTTAGAAAGCTGAAAGGAATGGAGCTGAGGTTCTGTAAGAGAACCTCAGGTACCCACGGACTTTTTCTATTTGTCTGCCAAACTGGATAGCTTGCGCCACCCTATGTCCAAGTAAGTCAGTGAGGTCTCGGAGCCTGCTCAAACTCACAGCCAGGGGTTACATAAGTGACTGTCGTTTCCGTTTAGCTCTTGGCTGAAAAATGAGTAGGAAAAGAGAACTACGATTTTAGTTTGAAATAAAATGATTTATTTTCTTTCTGAGAAGAAAAGAATGTGGGAAGTGTTAAAACAATTTTGTTTAGCCTGAAACTCCATTTAACTTAATTATTTCAGGAGTTCTTCAGAGAAGGAAATGAATGGCTAGATGCATAAAGCTGCTGGCAGAAGAAGTGTTTCATTAACAGAACTGGTCTGTACCTTGGAAGTTCCTGGGTCCCAATCTGTTGCCTGGGTGCCAGTTTCTTCCCCAGGGAATGCTTAATTACTTGTAAGATATGGAAACATCTCAAAGGGAAAATTAATTTCTCCCATCACCCATTCCATCTCCCATGCACAAACTGGTATGCTCAGGAATCTGGTGGTGGCAACATATTTGTAGAAAACAGTTTAAAAGCACTGTAATGCAAAATGGGAACTTGTTTCTAAGGTTGTTATCCCACAGACATTTAAGCCCCACAAGAATATGAACCTCTATGGGGACGGATAACCTTATACCCTTTTTTCTCTACCCTGAGCTGTATTTCCTCATTACCTTCTGTGTGCTAGCAGCAAAAACTTGTGCAGTGATCTGGATCAAAGAATTGATCTGTCTGAAAACTAATTCATCAAAAATTATATGTAAAATTTTGGAGTGCATGTAGGAGACTTTATAGGGTTGAATAAACACTACAGCTGGAAGATGGATGGGAAGGCAAAGCATGTGCAGGTTGAGGAGGGACAGTCAAGGACACCGCTTTTAGAAGCAACCCAGTTGATACATGTTTTAAATGGACATATGCCAGTCCCCAGAGTATGAGGCCTTTAAAACTGAGAATCCCATAACAGGGATGTGTTTTCACTATCCCTTGCTCTTGCAGTCTATGTATGAAACTGCTTTATTCCCATCAAAAATAAAGCTGGAAAAAGAAAGTAAGAAATTCTCTAAGAAACTTCAGGAAAATAAAGCTAAACCTGAAAATGCCTCTAGAAATGGTTGAAATGCCATTGTTTTGTAAATCTGGAAAACACTAAGGGTGTGGAGGTGTGAAATCACACAGGTTTAGCCACAGTGTAACATGAAAAGAGTAAAATCCTATGCATAAGGCAGCACTCCTGCAGAAGGTGAGTAAACACCTTGAAGGTAACAGCAGCAATGAGGAGCTGCTTCTGTTCATGCTGAGGAGTGATCCATTATAATTACCTCAGCTCTCCTGCTTAAAATTATAGAGTATCTTGAGTTGGAAGGGACCAATAAGGATCATTGAGTCCAACTCCCTGCTTCTCACAGGACTACCTAAAACTAAACCATACAACTAAGTGCTCCTTGAACTCCAAACTTAGTGCGGAGAACATATCCCTGGGGAGCCTGTTACAGTGATTGATCACACTCTCAGTGGAGGAACTTTTCCTAATGTCCAATGTGAACTTCCCCTCATGCAGTTTTGTATAATTTCAATTGAATGAGAAGACAATAAAAATGTTTTTCTAAGTAGTGAGCAACAAAAGGAGGGCCAAGGAGAATCTCCAACCTTTACTGGATACAGGGGCAAATGGATGAGGAAAAGGTACAAATGCCATATTTGCCACAATCAGATCACAGCAAGATCAGTCGTTCTTCAGGGACCCAGCTCCTACAGATGGAAGACAGAGACAGGGAGCAGAGTGCAGCTCCCATAATCCCAAGAGAAATGCTCAGGGACCTACTGCACCATTTAGACGCACACAAAGCTTTGGGCCCAGATGGGATCCACACAAGGATACTGAGGGACCTGGCAGAAGTGCTCACTGAGATACTTTCCATCATTAATCAGCAGTCCTGGCTCACCAGGAAGGTCCCAGGTGACTGGAGGTTGACAAATGTAATACCCATCCATAGGAAGGACCAGAAGGAAGATCCAGGGAACTCCAGCACTGTCAGCCTGACCTCAGTGCCAGGGAAGGTCATGGAGCAGATCATCCTGAGTGCCATCACATGGCAAGTGCAGGGCAACCAGGGGATCAGGCCCAGCCAGGACGGGTTCATGAAAGGCAGGTCCTGCCTCACCAACCTAATCTCCTTCCATGACATGGTGACCTGTCTAGAGGATAAGGGAAAGACTGTGGATGTTATCCTCTACTTGGACTTCAGTAAAGGCTTTGACACCATTTCCCACAGTGTTCTCCTGGAAGAACTGGCTGGTCATGTCTTGGGACAGGTATACATTTCTCTGGATTAAAAACTGACTGGATGGCCATGCCTGGATAGTGGTGGTGAATGGAGCTAAACCCAGTTGGTGACCAGTCACTAGTGGCGTTCCACAGAGCTCAGTATTGGGGCCAGCCCTATTTAATATCTTTACTGATGATCTGGACAAGGGGATTGAAGGTACCCTCAGTAAGAATCCACCAAACTGGATGGGACTGTTGGTCTACTGGAGGGCAAGGAAGGCTTTGCAGAGGAGTGTGAACGAACTAGATTGATGGGCTGAGACTAGTTGTATGAGGTTCAACAAAGCCAAGTGCTGGGTTCTGCACTTGAGTCACAACACGCAGTGCCACAGGCTTGGGACAGAGTGACTGGAACATGTCCCAGCAAAAAAGGAACTGGAAGTATTGGTCAACAAATGGCTGAACATGAGCCGGCTGTGAGCCCAGGGGGCCAAAAAGACCATTGGCGCCCTGGCCAGTATCAGAAGTAGTTTGACCACCAGGACTAGGGCAGTGATCATCCCCCTTCCCTCAGCACTTCTGAGACTGCACCTCTAGTCCTGTGTTCAGTTTTGGGCCCCTCACTGCAAAAAAGACATTGAGGTGCTGGAGCATGTCCAAAGAAAGGCAGCGAAGCTGGTGAAGCACAGATCTTATGAGGAGCTGCTGAGGGAGCTGGGGATGTTTAACCTGGAGAAAAGGAGGCTCAGGGGAGACCTTATTCGTTTCTACAACTATCTGAAAGGAGGCTGTAGCCAGGTGGGGGTCAATCTCTTTTCTCCCATGTAACAAAGGATAGAACAAGAGGAAAGAACCTCAAGTTGTGCCATGGGAGGTTTAGATTAGATATTAGGAAAGATTTGTTCACCAAAAGTATTATCAAGCATTGGAACAGGCTTCCCAGTGAAGTGGTTGAGTTGCCATCCCTGGAAGCATTTACAATGTAGATGTGGCAATTAGGGATACAGTTTAGTGGTAGACCTGGCAGTGTTGGGTTTATGGCTGGATTTGACAATATTAAAGGTTTTTTCCAACCTTAATGATTCTGTGATCTCCTTGTGTCCTACTGCTGGTCACTGGAGAGAGATCAGCACCTCCCACTCTATTTCACCTCGTGAGGAAGCTGTAGGTCACTTCTCAGCCTTCTTTAAGCTGAACAAATCAAGTGACCTCTTGCTCTGGAGGTCTTTCATCATCTTGGTCACCCTCTAATAATCTGATGTTCCTCTAATATTGTGGCATCCAAAACTGCACACAGCACTCAAAGTGAGGCCACACCAGCTCAGAGTAGAGTGGGACAATCAACTCCCTCAGCTGGCTGGTGATGCTTTGCCTGATGCCCCCTCGGACACAGTTGGCCCTCCTGCCTGCCAGGACACTGCTGACTCAAATTCAACTTGCCATCAGCGTGACCCCCCATATACCTTTCCACAGGGCTCTCCAGCCTCTCATCCCCCAGTTTGTATGTATTAGGGCTCAGGATGTGAACAGAGAAGACTAAGATTTGTGAAAAAAAGATAGGAAAAGAATTGAAGAGGAATATGCAGAACGGAGTGTAATTTTGCATCAGATCTCTGTAGAATAGAACTGGTGGAGGTGTTTGAGAGTAGTAAAATTTCCTTGCACTGATGTCTGCATGCAGGGGCTCAGAGGCTAAAGCTACTATATGTACGGTCTGGCATTTCTCTAGTTCTTTCAAGAGAGCGTGGAATTCTGGTTCTCTGTGGGTGTAAAATCACACAAAGCATGAAATTTAAGAGCGCCTCTGCCAAAAACTCGGCGCTGGTGCCGGCGGATGCAACTTTGTGTTTCTGTGTCTGACAGTGTCACCCGGTGGACAGAGGCGGTATCGCTGGCTGACTGAACACGCTGCTGACATCCAAGCATCCCAAAATGCAGGGGGGATCAGCCCCCACTGACCTCCAGCTGATGCCTCACTTGCGTGCCGTTTACTAGACCCGGAGGTAGAAAAGCATTGTGTATACAAAGCATTGTGTATACATATACATACATACATACATACATACATACATATATATATATATAAATACATATATATATATACATACATATATATATATACGTATTAAGCGTGGGTAAAGCCCTTCCAAAATCTTCGTTCGCAAAGCCTAGCCATGATGATGATGATATACATATATAAAAGCATTTTGTATACATTTGTATACAATGTATACAAAGTCCATATGAAAAAAACCCAAAGTTTGGAAAAGTACTAACCCTTTGTGTTTATCGATACTCACCTGCACTGAGTTCAGGGTACTCAAATCAGTAGAGAAAGAATTCTACTACCTACCTTATCTCCAGCACTGTGGGGATACTCATGAATTCTAAGTCACTGTGATTAATCATTAATCATTAACTACTACCCTGATGGGCTGCTGCAGAAATTATCTTGAAGCAATGGGTGCTCTCTGTTTAACGTCAGCCTTATCCTAGTGACACAATGTGATGCTACATTGTGCAAAATTAAGTTATTTTTAAAGAAAATCTTTTTTCCCTATGTGACTATTATTTCCTCTGTGATGCTTGTTGAACTCTACTTTTTCAGCCAAGACAGTCGGGGTCCTGAGTGCACCAATAAGCCCTAATTGTCCTGGACAACTTCACCTGCACCCTCCAACAATGCAGTTTCTGTCCATTGCCCCAGGAGCTGTATTTAAGCTCAAATGTAGTCACACATTCCCCGTCTAAGCTGTGTTGTGGGCAGGTCTTTACCTTTGTTGTCGGTAAGATAGGTGAGATGCACCATTGCTCTGCAGATCCTGCTTTTTATTTGCTGGTAGAAAAAGGTCTAATGATCTTCTATGGACCATATTTATGAATGTCTGTTCTCAAGTTGACAGTCTCCTGCTGGCTTGTCTAAAGGCTTTCTCTTCTACTTAGTGACCACTGGATTGATGTGTAAAGGTTCTTGGAATCATTTTAAAGGCAGAAGGTCATTCAGGAAAGGCCATCTCAAGGCCTTTGGCACTGACACAAGGTTATGTTACTTTGCCAAAATGCAGATATTTTTCTCAGATCCCATTAGCATTACTGAGACAATAATTCAGTCCTTGTATAGACAATGGCAGGGAGATGTAATCCTAAAAATACAGTAGGTTTTATGGAAAATGCCATGGAACTACTTGACAAGGTATATCAATGAGATTCTGGCTTCTGAGTACCTTATGTAGTTAGATCTCATCTTCACCTGTTCATTAGGTTCCAAAGTACCAGACAGAAAGATCAACTGGCATGGCTGTAATCTTGCCTTTAGTGAAGGCTTCAGCTTTCTTGTTTCCTTTACTTTTGAAAATGCCATTGATTTTTTAAGAAAAATACTATATTTAAGTTTCTCTTTATGCCTCAACAAAGCAAAGATAGAAACTGTAGTGTTGCTGATGCAGAACTAGGCACTGCAGCTCACTTCCTGCATAAAAGGAGTATCAGTTTTGACAATAACCAAGTGAACAATAAAAAGCTGCAGAAAAAGCAGGAAAAATTAAACTTGTTGCTGAGCTTCACAGCAAGACTGGAAAGATCATCCAAATAAAGAAGTATATATGATTTGTGCATGCAAAATATATGGTACAGCTGTTTCATACTTATAGTTGATTTTATGTCTGCTCATAGAGGAGGACATGGCAAACAGCTTGTCTGGGCACAAAATACTGGTGAGGAAGAGGACACCCCTCCTAAAGTGGCTAATGCAGCCTGCTTGCAAGAAGGTGCTTTCTGGTTTCACGTTCAACAAGAACATGGATGTGGTTGAAAGATTTCTGTCTGTAACTGCAGCAGTTTCCATCCTTGACTAAGTATTCTCTGGCTCAGAGAAAAAAATACCTTAAAGAAAAGGCTGCAACTTTAGATAAATGCAAGCCTGTTTTTGAGGGTCAGTTATTATACCATGGCCTGTAAAGAAAGTGATTTTGCCCACAGTAACATGAGTTTGCTTTTTTACAATAAATAAACTAGTCTAATGGCTTCCCTTCTACTTCAGTGTCCCAGGAACAGGCCTTATTCCCAAATTATCTTTCTTTTGCTTTCTGCAAATCCATTTTTCTCTCTCATTCCCATTTATCTTAAAATGCAGCCTGTATCCATCTGCCTACCTTACAATGAATCTGTGACAGTCTAGTATTTCTACCCACTGACCTTCTGTCATTCTCTTGATATGAAGTGTTTTTTAAAGACTTGCTAAAATTCTTCATTTTCGTGGACTTTGATTTACTGCCTGAGCAAAACCAAATCAATAATTGTTTTGAGTAAATCATTTAAGAGGAGATGCAGTTACCACATGCAAAGAGGTTCTTGACTGACTGTTAAGAAGCTACAACTCTGCCTAGTCAGTTCAGGGTATTGGCATCCTATACTCAAGTTCATATGTAAAGAAGAAGAGAAATGAACGTGGAAAATTTATGTTTAGAGTAGATTTATCTCTTCTTTCAAAGATGGAACATGACTCATAAAAGGAATACTCCAGGAAAACAGGAACTAATTTCATACTTAGTTTTTCAGTAATTCTCTTGTAAAATGGTTCTGTGGAATTTGAATGTTGAAAGAAACACTGAATGAAGAGTAGTAATTTCTGATTTTTCTGGAAGTTGAAAAGATAATTGAAGAGGGAAAACGAGGAATAAAGGGAGAGTCTAATAGAAGGAGGGAAAGTAAGAGCCAAAGCATGACAAAATAACAAATCCGGATGAATGAGTTAATGGAGATTGGAGAAAGGAAGGTTTTGTAGGAAAAAATAAAATCAAGGCAACAGATAGAACATCTGGCTTCAACGTGCCTGATATCTCTTGCTGACATCAGGATGGGAAAGTGCTGATATGGTTGTTGTTCCTCCTTACAGCTGCTGAATGAAGGAATGGAATGGAGCTGGCAGGACCAAGAGGTGTGTCTTCTCTTTTTCTCTCTGTAAGTTTTCAGATGAGCACTCTCAGACATTCTACTACGTTTCATTTTTCAGCTCCAGGGACCATCAGTTCAGCTTCTTGGAAAGCTACAGTGGCAATGCTTCTACGACCCAGCAGTCAGCCCACAAGGAAGCTTTCCCAGCTCTGGTGGTTTGTGCTGCTCTGGATAGCGCAAGTATCCTGCACAAACATGTCATGGCTAGTTGTCAAAGACTCAGCTCACAGTGAGCACAAGGAGTTTCATCAGTAATGACACAAGAGTTGTGTTACTGGTGCCTGGAGCTTCATGCTGAACTGAGTTCTTGCACAGAACTACCCTGGTTTCATCTGGCACTTCCTACCCTCATTGCAGGTAAGGGCCTCAGATTGTGTCTTGATAAATAGAATCACAGAATTACAGAATCAATTAGGTTGGAAAAGACCTCTGAGATCGTGGAGTCCAGCCTTTGACACAACACCACCTTGTATACTAGACCATGACACTAAGTGCCACATCCAGTCTCTTCTTAAATACCTCCAGGGATGGTGAGTCTACCACCTCCCTGGGCAGCCCATTCCAATGTCCGATCACTGTCTCTGTAAAGAACTACTTCCTAATGTCCAATCCAAATTTCCTTTGGCTATTTACATTTTGTTAGTCCTGGAAGCTGAATTAAAAAGGAATCCCTCATTACTAAAGTTTTCTCAGAGGTTTTATATCAGATCACAAGTACAATTACTCCCAAGTTCCAAAGATATTCTGAGTTCATAAAAAGGCTTTCTATGGATTTTTGCCAGCATCTCTGAGAATTTTTGCTCCTTTTTTCATTGTTATTTCACACATAAAAATGGGATTCACTGGAAAATATAAAACTGCCTTCTTGTCCTTGAAAGCGTTCTTTAAGATCTACATTTTCAGGGTGTATGGAATGTGGTTCATCCACCTCAGTCTAAGGAATACTGATCAGTGAGAAATCAACAGAAAGGTGAGCCCTCAAGTGTGTTCATGCCCTAGGGGAAGGGGAAATAGGATCAGCTCCCCATCAGCTTTAATTATGTGTGGGAGGGACAATTTCTTTTGACTCATCCTGCTTATATTTATGCACTGAGATTTTATTAATGAATAGAAACAGGTTGTTCTTACACTTTTATTTAGACATTATGACTGTTCAATCAACTCCTGATCAAGGTTTTGGATAAAACAGCTCATGCTAAGGCCTGATGTATGCTGGGAGCCTTACATCGATGTGAGAGCACCACACAGGCAGGACAAGTGCCCAGAAAGAGGTAAAGGGCCATTATGCAGCCACTGTCACCTGCAGATTGCTGGCTCCTGCACCCAACTTCTTAGTCTGGCAGTTTCTTCAGAATCTGCAAACTTATGAAAATGGTGTAGACCAGACTTCCAAGCTGGAAGATATAAACCCAGGAGCTTCTGCAAAAAGCAGGTATAACAGCAGCTGGATTGCTGAGACTTTTATGCTTCCCTGTGTGATACAGGGGATGTCCACACCATGATATAAGAGGAAGGATGAACACTCTGACCATCGACTAGGTTACTAATATTTGTTGTAATATTAGTTTTTACGACACTAGGCATGTGGGAGTTTTTTGCTTGTAAGTGCACAAATTAACAGTTATGAGTTCTAAGTTATGAAACCTTATTATGTGAATGGTGAATAAGTGAATTCATGTGATAGACTAGTCTAGGCAAAAGAGGACTGATCCTCTGTTTGCCGTATTCTTAATAAGCTCATGAAATAAAGTTTAAATAACAGAGTATTTTATCCTGTAAACCTGGAAGATCCAAATGGGCCATGGCAAGGCATTTGATTTGACAGCTCTTCAAAACACAGAGTATATCCTAATGCTGCTCTATATGCATTCTTTTCTAGACATACTTGACATCTTCCGAAGGTCAAGGAAAACAGAAGAGTAAATGATATATAAGAACTTGTTTTAGGAACAGAAGGATGTTGAAGATTTTCAAGTAGAAAAAAAAATAAAGTCTTCATTGGTATGCACTGGAACTGTTGTTTAATATAAATAAACTTTGTTTTCTGCTTTCTTTTAGGGTGTCTTAATATGTTTAACTATAGGGAATAGTATGAATAGAGAAACATCCTTTAGCGCTACTGTTGATAGAAATTCAGCCTGGCTGCTCATAAATCATCTTATGTAACTGCAGAAATCCAAGACATTGATTGATTTTAAGTCTTTTATACTACTATTTGTCAATTTGACATATATTTGTTGCCAGTTTTATTTCATAGTTTGATTGAGAGAAAAATTGCATTATCACATTTTACATGGACATCAATATAAGTTCATTCCCACAATCATATTGCTCCCCAAACTCTTTTTTAGCTTCACTAAACAGCTTCAAAAGCTTGTAAAAAAATGTAATAAGGACTGTTCTGTGGATTCAAGTATATTTGTAAAAGTCAATATTGTTAAAGCAATGGAGAAGCTGAAGTTTATTAATGCTTATTTTAAATCCTTTGTCTTTCTTCATGAAAAAGTCAAGATACTCAAGTTTTCAAACGGAGAAGTAAAGTTTATTTGTGCTTTAGCTTGTGAGATATTTTTTTCTTGCAATAAGTACTCTGATTAGCAACCAAACATCAAACCACCACAAATACAGGTGTTTATGGACCTAACTCTTATTTATGGTTCCCTTTCTCTTTGCCAGAGGAAAAGTGTCTTCAAGTGAGTGTAACTAACTGCATGAGTTCTTTTCTCAGGGTGTGATAAGAATTATGAAATATATTAGGGTTGGAGTACATTGTTGCATGGTTAGAAGTGGACTGATAAACAGATTATGCTCATCAAACTACAAAAAAAGTTATTTATGTCTCTCAGATTTAACCCACTTTCCCCTCCATATTTAACTGTTCACAGTTCCTGGTAAATTTTAGCCAATATGTAATAACATTTTTTGAATAATCTGAACAGTGGAAAAATGGATAGTTGTGACAGATACAGAAATATTCATATTCTTTCTCAACCACATTCTGAGTGCACATACCAAATAGTTTTATCTGTTAATTAAAACTACTTTAAACATTGTTGGTTTATACCTCTGTCTTGTAGTATCAGCCAAAAACATTTCTTCCTTCTCCCATACAGTCCTGCTAGCCTCATAAAACGCAAGCTTGTGTTTCTTAGTCTGGCCAATGTGTGACCCTCACTTTACTCACTCCCTGGCCATATGTTATTTGTATACTTTTGCAAAGTCGAATGCTTTGGGTTTAATTATCTTTTTTTAACATATGGGTAAGACTGGAACCAAAGAAATTAATTTCCTTTGGTGGTCATATGTGAGATTTTGTACGGAGGTGCTAGAAAGCAAATTCTGTTGTTAAATACTTTTATCGCCATGTGAGAAAACACAGTTTCAGACTGGTTTTAAGCTTTTGCTGACTTGTCATCTTTCCTTAGTTTTTCAGTAAATTGTTGAATAGTTAATGAGCAGTATCTTCTACTCAAGAATGCATGGCAGACAGCATCCTTTAGGCTTTATTTGCAGCTGTGCTGTAAAACATGCTTCTTCACTTACATGAGAATTTAGAGATCTATAGCTTTTGCTTCCTCTGCAAAGTCTTTTATTGACTTCAATGACAGCAAATTTACCCAAAATCAGTACTTTGAATGTGAAGATTTCTTAGGTGAAGGAGAAGCAGTATACTTGCTGGATCTCACTCTGTAGCATTGCAAGTTGACCAAACATCTGTTCCTTGGCATTCTATTATCTTTATTTAAGCCTCCATCTAGATCTCTTCTGAATGAGGCAATACACCTATCTCCCATCTGATATTTCCAGTTTTATCTTCGCTCTCACCAAAGTAGTTGCACTGTTGATGGACAAAAGGACTTATCTTTATACCAACCTTTCTCTTTTACCATTTGACTCCTAATGCTGTCCAGTCTCCTACTGGTTCTCCTTCTTAAAGCACACACAAGCAGGTCTGGTCTTTTGGAAGAGCCAAGGGATCAATAGGGTTGCAACATGCTTGATGCTGGTACTTAAAATAGGACACAGACTGTAATAGAAGTTGAGATCAGCTGCCCAAGGAGTCATCAGTGCTGCAGGACAGGATTTTCATGGTGCCTAAGTAGTGTGATATGAAAGACTAAACCTGGATGAATTGGAGAAAATGGTGTATTCTAGTTTTGATTGTCAAATCGAAGGAGACTGTAAGTATAATACCTCTCATTCTGCATGTGTGTTTGAAAGAGCAGAGGATAGGATTTGTAGGACAAGGTTGTGTAGTTCATCAGACCAATTGAGTGGGTGGGGAAGTCTAAGAGTTTCTTGTGTTCTTCAGAACTTACAAGATGACAAAAAGTAGTCTTCTGAAGGTCTGATAATGGAAATTTTAAACAGAGACAAACAAAACTACAGACTGATCACAGAGGTATCAAATGCAAAAGATGCAAAAGGACTGTGTAGTTGGTATACATGCATGGAAATCATGTTTAGAAATTA
Source organism: Acropternis orthonyx (assembly GCA_035583155.1). Taxonomy (NCBI): domain Eukaryota; kingdom Metazoa; phylum Chordata; class Aves; order Passeriformes; family Rhinocryptidae; genus Acropternis; species Acropternis orthonyx. The sequence goes on from JAWWEU010000001.1 coordinate 28,911,270, forward strand.
TGAGTTTTAATTGAATGGGAAGAGAATAATTAATATGAGAAAAAGGAAAAATGGAGGTAATCTATAAGAGTGTTGTATGGCAGGGGGAGATAGAAAGACTGATATGTAGCTTTAACCTGCCTGGAGCGAGGCAAATTACCTGAGATCAGTGATGGTGAAAGAAAAAAGACAAGTGGGTAGCAATTGCTTCTCCTTTTTATCATGACATTCACCAAATACATGAGCAGAAATGAACTGCTATGCACGAGAAGATATTTTCCTTCTCTTGTTTTTTTTTTTTTTTTTTTTTTTTTTTTTTTTTTTTTTGTTTTTTTTTTTTTTGGGTTTTTTTGTTTGTTTGTTTTTTTGGGTTTTTTTGTTTGTTTGGTTGGTTGGGGTTTTTGGGGTTTTTTTGTTTGGTTTTGTTTTGTTTGTTTTTTGTTTTTGTTTGTTTTGTTACTCCATCCCTCTTTCATTCTTTTACAAGTGGATTCTCGACTTCTCCACCAGGAGGGGCACAGAGACAATCTTGCTGTTCAGGGAGTCGAGACAGCATGTTTCAGTGCAGGCAGCAAAAGAAGTGAAAGTTTACACAGAGCATAAAACAAGTTTATCAGAAAAAACCCATAGGGGTGCATTACTGTGCCAGGAGCGTTCAGTATCACCAAGCACAAGCTGGTCCTGCAACAACAACAAAATAATCTCCTTTACTCTGGACTATGAGTGGCTAAACAGACTGAGCTTCAGGCACTAGGCCAGTTTCTTTCCCTTACACCCTCACCAATATATTCCTTGGGATATACAGCCCAGTACCTAATTCTGTTATATCTGCAATAAAAATTTAGAACTGAATTTTAGAGCTGGAAAAAAAGAAGCCATCCAGAAAAAAGTGGACTAAAATTCTAGGCCTGACTAGAAAGGGGATAGTATGAAAACTACACTGCCAGTAGCCTAACTGTGATGGCAACAGTCTTGCGCTGTGCTGAAACTTCCATTATCCTCGCTGAGCAAGAAACACACAAGATTCTGAAACAGACTCCATCAAGGAGTTAGGGATCTTCTGAAAGGAAATATATATCTTAGCCCTGGATAAGAGTAGCGTTCAAAATTCTATCAATGAAGATTGCTAAGAGATCCCTGATTTTTGAGACAGATAATTTTGCAGTATCTCTTGATGTTATGAAACAGATCAAATCCATGCTGAAATCCATACTGAAATACTTTTTTGTGTAACTCATCCTCACCAGAAGTGTTGTCTGAAATTGAATTGATCAGAAAAGAGATTATGGAACATGCAGATGATACTAAATGCCATTATCAGATTTTTTCCAAATAAAAATGCTATGAGAGCACAAGTCTGAAACAGCTGGCTTAAAGATAGGAGTGTGTATTCTCTCCTGTAAATTGTTGTTGATACCTGTGCAGGAAGGTGGCAAATGGAACACTAATTTTGAAATAAATTTGACAAATCTAGAAAAAAAAAGGGAACAGTTTCGACATTTCATCTTGACTTTTTTCCTGACAGGATAATAGTTAGGGGATTTAAACGAATATTTAGAAAAAAAAAAAAAGCAGCAGTATTTTTTCTAAATTTTTGTAATTGTAGGTGTAATATTGTGGGTTTTTTCCTGAAAGATGTATTTGTATTTACTGGAGCAATTCTCAGCATGTTTCATTCTTGTAAATATTAACATTGCTAATAATAACCTTTTCCCACATCTTGCAATTTCAGTCTCACACAAAAATCCCAAAATAACTAGTTAAAAGGATACTGTTGGCATTTGTTGAGAATGGTGAAGTCCTGGGACATGACTATAAACAAGTTCATATGTATCCTAGGTACATAGGTCATACAATATCTGAACTTGCAGGTCCAGCTTTGTATAATAACCTGTTAGGATGCAGCAGTATTTAATGTCTGGTTCTATGGATAGTAGGGCTGCAATTTTCAAAGCAATTGATTTATATACCCTCACTTTAGCTTTCATAAGTTCCTGGATACCAAATCCATGAAGCCCATGCCAGCCATTCACTCCCACTGAGAAGAAAGATAGCCTGTCACAGCACTGATCTGATGATTGCTCAGGTCATGTTACACTCAGAGTGATAGTAAGACATTTTGATGCCTTTATTTTCACAACTTTATCAGGAAGACTAAGCTCCCTCCCACCAAACTCACTGTCAGGATTAGGCAATGAGGTCTCTCCCTCCAATTGACCCCACTTAGTAGTCCTAGAACTAAAATACCCAACTGGAAATTAACAGACTAGGTTTTATTCCTCCTCTTGCTTCCTTTGGGCTTGACTTAACCACTGTTATGTAACAAAATGTTGCGATTCAGATTTTCTGCTTGAAATTATTTCACTTTTTATTAAGTACTTAAATATTTATTGGTCAGACATAGAATCCATTCCATGTAAAAAGTCCAAGCTACAAATTTGTATTTTATATGGAGTAGAAAAACATTAGTCAGTAATTCCTTTGTGATACGATACAACACAGTGCACTACAGAGTTGGTTTGTCTGGATTCAGACATGTGATTTGAATCAAGATATTGCCTGTGAACATTTTTCCTATAATATTGCTGTAGCTCCCTCTTCTGCTCCCTGTCTCATATAAACCCAGTGGAAAACCCTAACTATGTGTTCTGTGTGAAAAGAGTTTTCTCCTTCCCACACATTTACCTGGATCTTGGGGCAACATCTTTTACAGCATGTCTAGTTAGGTACTTCATCAGCCACTTCACACACTAGTTCCCCTCCTCATCAGCATTATCTTGGCTTTGTGAAATCCCATTCTCAATACCAGCTTTGAGATCTTTCTCCTACAGATAAAGAACCTCTGTACTTCGGAGTCAATACTTTCAATTCAGCATTTCACAGTCTCCAGTTTCATGACAGACATACGTATCTCTGGTACAAAAGTTTCAGTCCCTTTTCCATGAATCTGCCAAAGCAAAAATAGAGAACTGTGGAAAATACAGTCCCTAAGGGTCACTGTAAACACCCACTCGTTCCACCAGATGGTATCCTTTCACTTCAATAAGAAAGAATAGTTTCAGTAGCACAGACTTTAGGTTGTTTAATATTAGCTTTGGTCTCTAGGCCCACATTTCAAAGCTATAGATGGCAAATATGACTACTGTGGTGGTTGCCTCTGTGCACCCAAAATATCATGGTAGGACAGAGATGAGTCTTCTTAACACAAGTTAAAAGGTTGTGTCAGAATCAGTGGTGTCACTCTATATCCTGGAAAATGCATTTATAATTAGTACAGATACAGCTAGACAACTAAGGGACAAGAAGTCATTAGGTCTTTGGTTCAGGAATAACTCAAGTTTCCTTCACTTTTGCTGTGTACTAAGGCTACAATAGGCTCCAAAAAGCTCTTCCCAAAACAATATCATACATGCTTGTGCTTGCAGGCAGAGAAGGAAGACAAATAATTGAAGTCTGATCATCTGTATTGTATTATTTCAGAAAGAAAAATTCCAGCACTTACAAATACAAAAATAAAAGCACTTTATTAGGTTGCACTGAACATTTTCTGGTTTATTCTGGAAACAAAATATCAAAAGGTAAAACAAAACATACAAGGGTTAATAAAAAGACTGTTGTCATATATTCCAATATACTATCTGATAGAGTAAGAAAAGCTTCCAGCTGGGTCAATTTGAAACTTTCTGTGTGTTTTCAACACATGGGCAAGAAAGTGTTTGCTTGAAATTTCTTGCAGGAAGGAGCTTGTTTTCAGCATCAATGCAGCTGTTACAGAGATCTCTGCTATTGGTTTAAGAAAGGCATGTGAAACAGACCTATATAAGTCCCTTATAGGGGTAGATTCACTGACTACCGAGGCAGAAATGAGGATGTGGACAGCTTGGTGTGTGGCCTTGTACTTCTTTGGAGCAAGTAAGGGTTAGGGTTAGTAGAGCCATAATACCTGCTCTGCTGCTGGGAGAATGTAACTTTCTTGTTTTACTGTATTTTTGCTTTGCTTTCTCTTGTAGGAGCTGATATCACCCAAAGCCCAGGTCTTGTGCTGAGAGAAGATGAGAAAGCTACTCTGAAATGCAGTCAAAATAATAATCACAATTCTATGTACTGGTACATGCAGCAGCCAGGGAAAGGGCTGCAATTGATTTATTATTCCATTGCCGTAAATCGAAAACAAGAGGGTGACATTCCCGCTGGATTCCAAGCTGACCGTCCAAGCCTTGCAGATTTCAATTTGGATATTTTGTCTGCAATGATGAACAATTCAGCTGTCTATTTCTGTGCCAGCAGTTTGGACACAACACTTCAAAGTCACTTGCTTTCTTTACATAAACCTCTCTCCTTTCAGAATCCTCCCTCCAAAGGGAGTCGCTCTCAGCACAGGAAAAGGGTGTGTAGGCCAATAACCTATTCACAAACAAGATGTTGCCAAGAAGTTGGAACAAGAATAGGTAAAAATAAGAGCTAGGCAGAATAGGTAGGTGAAGTGCGGGCTAATTGCTGAACTCCTTTTTCCTGATCAGCCATTTATCCTTCATCTCATCAGGACAATCAATAAAGATTGTTAACCAAAGGAAGACATAAAAGAAAGGAAATGGAAACTGTGGTCTACACAGCCAAAAGTTATTGTCCCCTGAGCCATTTTCTTGCCTGACACAGAACAGTTGCTTGACAGTACAGTCTGAAATACTTTAGAGACAGTGACTTCTATGTGCACTTCTGTTCCTTCCTGAATATTGTCAAGCAGTGAAAACCACAATGTTTTTCACTGTGCTTGGAAATCTTACCCTAATCACATGAAAACTGTAGAATTACCATTGTCAACAGTGATGAGAAGGAGCCTGAACAAAAGATGGTGCAAGAATAGAAACTAAACAGAACTAATATGCAACAGATTGGATTAAAATGATAAAAGAGGAAACATTACCATGGCCTGCAAGTGCATAGACACAGCCCTGAAAAGCTGTATTTATATGGAGGATATAAAGTAGAAAGGGAGATAGTCAAAGTAGTAAGCAACTTATAATTAATTGATATTAAAGAAAAAAATAACATGTAGATTTTAATTTGTTCAGATTTTTTTCTGGCTATCAAGTTTACTTCTGGCTACATAGTGAAGCCCATGCCACTATGTGTGTCACATATATTTTTTATGTACCTCTCTCACAATTTAATCAGCACCAACAGTCTGTATTAATCTGGTTTATTCCTTCTTTCTGTGGCTGAGTTCTGAGGACATTTTTCTCCCAGGCAATTTTGTGATATTCCTCAATGTCTTGTAGATCTTTCTGACTGTGACCTAAGTCCTAATATGAACTGTGCATCAGAGAGTGTCCATATTTTGAAGACAAAAATATAGAAGGATAACAAGCAGGATGTGAATGTAAATTTATTTACTACATAATCTCTCACTGGTGGAACATTTCAGGTTTGACATGGAGACATGGAGAGTCCTTTGTCTCACCCAAAAAGACTTGCCATCACCACCATTCTCTCAGGGAGTGTCATTGATGCAGTGGGAGTAGTCATAGCTTGAGGTACTCTTTAGTGTAAGCTTTCCACGATGACAATATAACAAATTGTCCTAAATTTTTCTAAAAAAAAAAAAAAAAAGAAGAAAAGAAACAAAAAAAAAAACACCAAAAAAAACCTAAGGAAGGTTCTTGTAATGTATAAAAGCTACCTGCATAATTTGCTAGTTCTGAAATAAAGAAGAATAATGATGTGTTTCCAGTTTTGTAAAGGTTTAAATAAAAGATATAGAATGGGAACATTCCATATATAGAAACATCATCTGCATTGTGAGATTATTCTTATCCCTATCTGAAATATGTAAAATTATATTGTAAATGCTGTATGACAAAGGAGTATTACCACACATGAAGGATAACCATACTGATCTTCAAGGGAAGCTTTCAATTTGTGATTATTGAACAACATTTCTTCATTGAGAAGGGAATTACTGGATTACAGACACATCCCTGGAGAACAGGTGGAAGAACCTTTTTCTGAGTCCTTTAAATATCAGCTGACTGGCTAGAGAGCAACTTTGCAGAGAAGCAGCTGAACATGAATAAGCAGCAAACCCTTTCAGCAGTGAAGCCTGATTGCATCTTTGGTTGCATTAGCAAGAATGCAGCTAGCATGTTGAAACACTTTTGAGAATATACTTGGAGTGCCACCTCTATTTTCCATACACATACCTGCCCCAGTACAACAGAGAGATCAAAAACTGTAGAGTCCAGCAGAGGGTCAGTCACTAAGATGGTCAGGGAACTCGAGCAGAAACATAAGAAGAGGATTTGAGGGAATCTATTTTGTTCATCATGGAGAGAAGGCAGCTAAAAGATGACTAATTGCACAAATCCAACTGACTAAACAGAGTTGTAGTCTTAGAGGGGAGCAGCAGAAGCAAGTGGGAACAAACTGCAGTGAGATAAACTTCGATTAGACATAATGAAAAATACTTCCAATTGATGCTTCAGCACTGGAACAGGTTTCTCAGAGAACTTATCGAATCTCTGTCCTTGAAGATATTCAGAAATCACCTGGCCAAAGCTCTGAGCAACATGATCTAGCACTGGAGTTAGCCCTGTTTTGAACAGGAATTTGGACTGAGAGACCTCCAGAAGTTCCCCTCCCATTAAAATTTTTCTACAACTCTATGATTTTTATTACCTTGCTTCGCTGATTTGAGATGCCCAGAAAAAGCGCGAGGGTTTTTTAAATTTGCAAAAGCAAATCAGCAACTCCCCCAAACCCACAAGTCTTTCATTTTTTGTATGTTGCACAATAGAAAAGCAGCTGCACATGCAGGACCCATCTGCAGACTTCAGTAACAAGAAGATTGTGGTGATAACGAGACAAAAAACCCAACAGCTTTCATAAGGCCCCTTATGTGTCACTGTTTCTGTCCAACTGTAAAATGGTGAACAGAAATCCACATCCTGTGCCTCATCCTGAGAGGCTGGGGTGGTGGTGCGGTAAGCTAGGCTGAGGTGTTATCAAAATGCTTTTTTTGAGTAAGTGTCAAACCGCATCCTGTTTTGCTAAAATTCAACAGTTGTTCCCTTAAAGAGATACTTTCAAACCCATTTGGACACATCACCTGCTCTCACTCTGAGGTACCATTTTCTGTTGAGCCCTGCAGAGACATTTTCCCCTACTGTTCACTCTCTGCTAGACAGAAACTCCCTTCAGGGTCTCCACTCGATGCCTCCTACTCCTTCTGCCTTTCTATTGCATTTTCAGGTCTGCTTCCAAAGCACCCCAAGCACTCCTCTACCTTGGCCTGACTTATTCCTACATCTGTTTAGGAAAATAGCAGTGCCTGGCAGCAAAAGCAAACACGGGACACATTGAGACACATATGCACAAGTCACATGTCTCTTTGCATACACAGGTGTATTATAGATAAAAGAACTCACTCTCAAGAGAGGAAAACATGAAAGGTTTAACTTTCCATTGAAGATACTACAGTCAAAAAAAAAAAAAAAAGAACAAGAAAAGAAAAAAAGTAGGAGATATTATTTGAGCCCAGGTATGTATCAACTCCCCCTTTTAAAGTGCTCTGTTTGCACAGTCATTTGTATAATAGAGGGGGTGTGTGGGAGTGAGAATTACATGGCTTGTAGCAAGCTTGGAGAAGAACACAATTGGATTCCTGTGCTTGGTCTCAATTTCCAGGGACTGATAGATAGGAGTTCAGTGTAGGAACATTCTTTTTATTACAGAATCTTAAAGGAAATCCCTTTATTTGCCGTATTTTTTTTCCTACAGAGAACTGTTTAGTTGTGTCACTCCTTCAAAATGTAGCTTATCTGCTCCAAAACACCTCTCCTCAAGTCTGTCCTCTATTCACTCTGACCAAGTTCTACCATAACTACTCTGCAAGTCTAGATGTGAGGTAAAGATTGATCTGGGGTTTTTTGACAGCCTTCATAAATGTAGCTATTTCCACATCATCTTAATGTGTTCCAAATTGAGCTGGAATTATTTTTTAATATTGCATTCTGCTGTGCTCTAGTCTGTTCTAACTTCATAAAACATGAATAATGAAGCATCTGGGGAAAAGAACCCATCATCTGAATCCAAAGACTTCTCTTTGTTTATCTTTGTCACTCTCCCTGAAATGTGCCCCTTGCACAGCCTTCTCATGGTTCCTGCTTGCTGAGAACTGTTACTTTTGTTTCTTCTCCAAAATGCAGATATTGGCACAGCACAGACTTAAAGGATAATATCAAAACTACTCACACTTATCCTGTGTTGACTGCCAGTGATAACCATATTACATCTTTAAATATATTTTTCCTTTCCTTTCAGAATTGTAGCCAAACCACAGCATAAAAACAACCCTCAGTTTTCTGTCAGTACTAAAGCACTTTATTGTCTGATGCTGTAGTTTGACATCAATATCCTCACAATTTTTAGGAATCATTATATACACTGTATTATACAGTATTTTTCATTTGAACCCACTCTTGCTTTCTTTCCCTGCAGCCTTCACATCTTTTAGCAGTTCCTGATAAACACCTTTTACATCTTTCCTAGTCCTACTTCTGCCTTTTTGTTTTCTTGGACACACATTCCATTTGGATAGGGCAGAGGGAGATATACTGCATCAATAAGAGGAAATCATAATGATTAGCTCATTCCACAGGCAGTTTAATTGTGTGGCAAAGACTTGGACAGTCACATAATTAATTTCTGCTGGAATAAAGCCAATAGACTCAGCAAACACTGAGTAGAGTCTTAGGAGTTCTGCGTTGTACAGGTAGTATATATTCTTCCAGAATGCACTTGTCTGACTTGAGGTCTCTGCTTCTTTGGTCATGTCTCAACTTTCTCATTCCCTTCTGTTCATTCCATTAAGGTTGCCTGCTTGCTGGCTTTCTTTACAGTTTTATTACCCCGTTATTTTAACACTAAAATGTCCTATCCACAGGGCAAATTCAGGAACTGTTTCATTTAGTGAAACATTGACTAATAAATGTTCCAGACAATGATTTTTCTTTCTTTAGGTCACTTGTCATATATCATAGCTTTTTGCAGTCCTGCAGTCTGAAGTGTGACTACACAACCTGACATTTACCCTCATTACTTATTTAATTCTGCAGAATTTTGAATCCCCTAATTGTAAATCCCTCACCCATGGACTCTCTTTTCTGCAATTCAATACCTGTAATGCAACGATCTGGTGTTTTACTCACAAAATCTGTTTTCTCCTCTCCCATAATTAATGTCCTGCCCACCTCAAGTGCAGAGGGACTCAAAACTAGGCGTACTTTTCAAGTACTTTTAAAATTTTATCAGTCACCAGAAAGAATTTCTACTGTACACATTTCATGTGAGATGTTGCTTCAGATAGGCAAAGGCTGGCTCCCACAGGAAGCTCAGTACCTTTGGCATGGGCTAACAAAAAACATTTGTCAGGAAAGGTGCAAGAAAAGTGATAGAGGCACTCAGCTTTGTGGTCAGCCTCTATTTATCACTCAGAGTAGTCACTGAGTTGTCTGAATTTGAGAGGGAAACAATAAGAAAATAGTAGTGCATATCTGTTGAAACAGAGTTAAGATTTTGAAGGGTTGAGGACAAAAAAACCATCATTAACTCCTTGGTTCCCTCTCTCATCACTCTCTCATCTTCTGTGATCTTGGAAATTTTGGGGTATTCACCAACTGCAAGGAGTGTGAGGCTGTTTATTTGCTGTCCTCAGGACTCTGGAACACTGGTTTGTGGCAACAGATAATTTTCCCCTATTCCATGACACTGTTGGCACAGAAATTGCTCACTAACCTTTTTTTCCTCATTCGCTTTGGATTATGCTCTTCATCCTTTTGCTTCAAACACTATTTCTGAAGTATATTAGTCCTTTGTTTGGATTTTCAGACAGCAGTTCCTTGCCATCAGCCCTTCTTCTCCTTCAAAAAGACATATTTAGAGCTCTAATTTGTCCCTTAATCTTTCTTTCTATTACTGAATAGAGTGTTAGTGCCTTGATCTGGAAGTCAGCTTACGATTTTTGCTTCAAGAATCCAAACATCATCTTTGTTCTTCTAGGGGCTGCCCTCGAAGATGTCTATGTTTCTCTTTGGGAATTTTGCCTTCATCTGTATAATTGTATATTTTCTTGACTCTTTCAAAAGCAAAAGTGACCTAGACAGTCTTTAACAATGTCCAGGGCAAACATGGCAAAAAGTATTTATGAAAGTAACAATTGCAACTGTAGGACTGATGATCTCTCTCACTGGTATGTAAAGAAACGTAATCATGGCTTGACTAGAATAGAAAAAATAGGTATAAAAAGAAATAATTGAAATAAAAAAATCTTTCTGGGCTTCCTTTGTTTTATTTCAAACATATTTTGCAAATAACATTTTATTAATTGTAGCAGTCAGATTGGTTTCTCCTCCAAATTGCAGTGGCTCTGTGTAAGCACAACTAAAAATTAATGCTAAAATTTGTAAAATCTCACAGATAGGTGTCCAAATGACAAGACTGTTTCTCTGTGCTGAGTTTATGTAATGGAGAAATCAACTCAAATTTCCTTTTTAATAGTGAAGCAAATGCTAAGACTTTATGTGATTTATTGAGGGACAATTAAATTGTTTGAGGATGTAAAAAAGTGTTCCCTTTCATAGAATCATAGAAACACAGAATGGTTTGAGATGGAAGGGACCTTAAACATCATCTAGTTCCAAACGCCCTGCCATGGGCAGGAACACCTTCCACTAGATCAGGTTGTTCACATCTTGTGAATGTGAGACTCATAAAGGCATTTTTGTAAAACATAGTTTCAGGAAACAGTTCTCCGTTTTGTTTGAAACAGCCATGAGATCACATAAGTAATTTCTGTAGTCAGAATACACAATAAATCTCTTTGTTCAATATGGTATTTTCTCTTGTTTTGAAGTGTTTTGAGTAGATTAAAGGAGCAACAAGCACAGAGCAGGAAAAATAACTCCATTTTATAGGATTATATCCATCTGTCCTCTAGTACTAAGATATACCTTTTTTTTCCTTTAACAACATTAAAAAAGATATGCCAACTTCTTCTTAAATCTATCATCAGATCCTTTTGAAACAAACACCATTAACTGTCGGGGGACCTTTAATACATTCACAAAATATTTCTTCACTAACACAATGAGTTTGGTGCCATCAGCAAGCTAATCTCAAGAACACAGAGGGAGAAAAAGCAGCTACCATGCTGAGTGGGTGTCACTTCTCAGCTGGCTGGAGTTCTGTTTCCTTTGAATTATGCATCTACTTTGGCTAGGAATCAGTCACTGGAGTGTGCAAGCCTCTAAAGCCTGCAGCCCCGCTCTGGTTGTTGGTATACAGCCTAAGTACTGGATGAGCCTTCTACTGTTCCCATAATAGACAAGTTATTCCTATAAGGATTGTCAGTGAATGATCTTTAATGCGAGTTCCTTATGACACTACTCATCACTGAAAGTTGTGTGGTAGGACATTATTACTGTAAAAGAAGGAATTAAAACACAACTCAAGCTTTTTCAATGGAAAATAAGCTAAAACTTTATTCCTAAATCAAGGAGCTGGGTTTTAAGTCTCTGAGCATTAAGAAGGTGCTAGTTTTAAGGATATGATACAATACAATATGATTCAATATGATACGGAGGCACAGAAAAAACCCAGCAGTGATTACAACAAAGAGGACCGCAGAAGAACAGGAAGAGGACAAAGAATCATCAAAAAATAGCATTTAGAAGTTCTCAGAAGCATAGATCCTTTACTATGGAAAGGTAGAGTGTATAACTTTCCGTGTTCTTCCTGATGTGATGAAGAGGTCTCCATTTATTCTCTATTCAACTTGCTACCACTCTAATTGAAAACAAAACAGAATAAAAATAATAAAAAAAGAATAATGATAACAGTAACAGCAGCAATAAAAACCAAATAAAAGAAAAAAATACAGGAGTTGGCTGGAAGACCATGCCCAAAGAGTTACCAGCAATGGTTCGATGTCCAAGTGGTAACCCATAACAAATGCTTTCCCTCAAAGGTCCACACTGGGACCAATACCATTCAATACCTTCATCAGTGTGTCATTGATACTGGGATTGAGTGCACCCTCAGCAAGTTCACAGATGACACCAAGCTGAGTGGAACTGATGTGCTTGAGGGAAGGGTTGTCATTCAGAGGGACCTGGACAGACTTAATGACTGGGGCCACGTGAACCCTGCAGCCACCAGCATCAGTAGAGACTGGGGAATGAATGGCTTGAGAGCAGCCCTGCGGAGAAGGATTTTGGGATCCTGGGTGATGAAAAACTGTATGTCAGTCAGCTGTGTGTACTTGCAGCCCAAACAGTCAAGCATATCCCAGGCTACATCAAAAACAGTGTGGCCAGCAGGTTGAGGGAAGTGATTCTGCCCCTTTGCTCTGCTCTCACGTGACCCCACTGTCCCCACTTGGAGTACTGTGTCCAGCTCTGGAGGTCCCAGCACAGAAAGCACAGGGACATGTTAAAGCAGATCCAGAGGAAGGCCACAAAAATTGTCAGAAGCGTGATATGAAGACAGACTGAGAGAACAACCCCTCTTCAGAAGGGAGAAGAGAAGCCTCTGGGGAGAGTTTCAATGTACAAGGGGGCTTTTAAGAAAAATAAGAGATGATTTACCAAGGCCTGAAATGACAGGACAAAGGGCACTTGTTTTAAACTCATATGGGATAGCTTCTGATTAAAGGAAGAAATGTGTTATGGCAAAGATGGTTAAACAGCGAAACAGGTTGCCCAGAGAAGCTGTGGATGCCCCATCCCTGGAAGTGTTCAAGGCCAGGTTGGACGGGGCTTTGAGGAATCTGGTCTAGTGAAAGATGTTCCTGCCCATGGCACAGGGATTAGAACTAGATGACCTTTAAAGGTTCTACCTGAACTAAATCATTCTGTAATTCTAAGGTTTTGATCCAGTAAAGTACAAACCTTCTCCCTCTAGTATCCTTGGAAAAGGTCCAAAAATATCACTGAGATTGTGTTCATACTTGCCCTCAACTCTATCAGGTCACTTTTCAAATACATCTCCCTGTCCTGCTTTTAAAGGACAAGTCTTGAGGCTTCCACTGCTCTCACTGGGTGAATCTTTCAGCCATATGAGAAACTTATTAATAAAAAGTATTTCCTGGCAGTCAGTTCAACTTTCCCATTTGTTCAGATTTATCCCACTGTTCTTTGTAAATCTTTGTAAAAGTTTGTTCAGATTTATCCCCCATATCACTTCATAAAACCTGCATGTTATTTTCACTGCAGGCATAAGTCTTTTTTCAATGGTTACAGAAAAGTATGATATATCTGCTATTTCCCTTCTTTGCTTTCTAGACAATTTGTCCTTAATTCTCATATTTTTCATGTGTTTGAGGAGTATTTTGAGAAGGAATTTCTCTGCTAGACAGCGCTGATTTTATTTGAGTTCTGGAAAAGCAGTGATAGAAAACTCATGTCCTGTGATTTTTCAAACTAGACTGCACAAAGCCTGGCAGAGTAGATGCAGATCAACCACAGGTCTGAGAACAGACCTAGCCTGCACCCACTGATCCTTCACTAGCAAGCAAGCTGAGCCTTCAGGTGGCACACTGGCTTACCTTGGCTGTCCACACCAGAGTGCTCACCAAAACTGCATAGACCAAGGCTTTGCCACAGAGAATGAGGTACGCAAGCTTCGCAGAATTTCCATACCGCAAGTACGACCCTGCAAAGAGAACATCATTTGTGTCACCACGAGATACCAGATCTGATGGAGCTTTAATCAAATATGAGCCCCTGAAATCTTTAGCCAAGCAGCATAAAGGAGCTAGAGCCAAATGAATGTCTCTGTTGTCACCAGATAGCAAGGGATGGGAAAGAACATCGTGATCCAAAGAACCAAAAGAGAAAGCAAGCCTAGGAAAGACAGAGACTGGCTTTATGCTAAGAAGGTACTGTGTTGTCACACCGACTGGTAAACTAAGCTGTTCATCTGAATTCGTTCTTAGGAACCCAAAATAAGCTGAATTACAAGATAAATTTTTTTTTCTCTCATTACTGTAAATGGCCTTATGAGTGCTGCTGACATATCAGGAAAATTTTACACAGCCCAGAATAACATGGTATCTAGAACTTTTATGCTTGTAAGTTTTTCACTCTTAAGGAGTTGCAGTAGTATTGAGATACTCAATAACTCGATGTTGGTTCAGCCTTAAGATTCCTGAAACATTAAGGAAGTTGGTAAAAAACAGGAGTGAGAAAATGTGTATATATAGAGGAAATAAATGTAATTTGTAATCTGGATATCCTCCATATGTAACTCTAGTCTTGGGGTGGATGTGCCCTGCCATGAGAACTATTCTGAATTTTATATTAAGAAATATTCAGAATTTTGAATTCTGAATCTTGATGTCATAATCATTTGGAGAAGTATGAATCATTTCTTTCATGGTTGAGCAAGAATCTTCCCAACAGAAGCCAGTGTTAAGGACAGGAGGAGATTATAAAGACAAATTATACTCTACAGGAAGGTATTTCTCCTGTGTGTTCAAAAGGGAGTCATAAGGAATAGCTAAAACCCAACATCATTGCTACATATAGTATGTAAAAACCACACTCTCAAAGTATTTTTTCCTTTATTTTTAAATCTAATATACAAATCACTTAGATGAGAAAGTAGAAGGTATTCATGTAGTAGAAATCTTACACAACTTGTACTTGGTGTCAGTGAAACTGGAATTAAAATACATACAGCCTGTGAGAAGACACACATACCTTCTGAGAGTGCACAACCTGAAAGACAAAAATAAACTGAAAGTCATGTTTCTCTTCAAATCAAACAGAACACAAATTTTAGAAGTTTAAGTTTACAAAATACTGCCTAATTCATTTTACTATATATTTTATTACACTTTGTGTTTTACTATACCGCAGAGATTTCTCAGTGAAAAGCTGAAGAAAATACAGATGTATAATGCTAATGTAGATAGAGAGGCCCAGGAATACGAAGAGACATATTGTAATACCTACATATTTAGATATATATTTGTGTCATAACAACACCCTGGATAGAAGTTTTGTATAGACGTGCTTCATATCATAAGACATACTCTTTTGATTTGTGATTTCTAGTTTGTACAGCAGGGTGATACAAATTTTTTTACTCACCAGCATCACCAGAGATAAATTTCTGTATGGATTCCTCTTTTCCATTCTGAAAAAATTTGGCAACACATTCAAAACGATTCAAAGGGTTGAACCATTCCCAGGCTGGAATTCTCAGTCGGCTGGTCAATGAGTAGGTACTCCCCTTCTGTGTGGAGAATTCATCTGTCCCCACCCCTTGTGTCCTTTTAACACCATTTACCATCCAGACCAGAGTCAGGTGGTCAGGGTAGAAACCAGAGGCCAGGCATACCAGCGTGGCTTTGTTCTTCTGTTGGATCTCCTGCTTTGATGGGGAAAAGATGGCCACAGCTGGAGGTATGATTTCCTTGTTCTTCTCTGGAATGGAAAGCAACATGGCTCAGAGCCTTCATGACTCTATTCAGTCAGAAACTCGTTAAAATTGTACTGTATTTGTGTTGTGTTACTCCTTATGTTCCTGGCCTTTTAACATTTGTTCCTTAGACAATTAATATTTATTAGATATTAGACACCCCAGCAAACTGAAAGCATTTGTTTTCCCTCATTACACAGAAACATAAAAGATCTGGCTACAGAAATGCATGAGTATTTGAATTTCTAGTATTGCCTTTGTCAGAAGAACAGGAAAGCTGGAAAGAAGCTGAGCAAACAGGTGGGCAGAAAAGCACCCAATTATACTGTAAGGCCTGTATTTGTAATACTGTATTAATAGATAAGGGAGTCTGTTCTAAGGCACAAGCATCTTCAAGGGACTGAGTTACATCCCTGAAGATGGAATTAAGACAAATGGTTCAGAATTACAGTGTCATGTGATACCCTACTTGGACTCCCTATCTAAGAGGTGACTTGAAAGGAAGGAGCTAATCTTTCTCACTGACCAAAGTGAAGAACATTTGAGGTAGGTAATATGAGTCTGCCTGGGACAAGTTTTTCTTTAGGTCTTAACTTGCCATCCTTCTTTAAGACAGCTAAATATCTCTTTATACAATTTTTATTTTTTTAGGTTATCCTAGATATGAGAGGCCCTCATCCTAGGCTACACTTTTTCCCAAAATGATGCAAGATTCTATACACTACAAACCAAAAGTTGTCCCCTGTCCTAAGGTGTTTAATATCTACATAGAAGACTAATGAGAACAGATTTCAGTCAAAAAGATGTACGAGGCAGCAATGAGAAGTTACTCAGAAGCCAAGCACTGACCCTAAAGCCATTTTCCCCCCATATACTTAGTAGAGTGCCTTTTTTACTCATCTAGCACCATAAACACAACAGGTCTGCAGAATGCTTGTGGAAACAGAAATGCAGAGAAAACTATGGAGCCAAAGAGAAAACTATTACTGTTCTTTCAGTGTGAAGGCACCATAAATTGTAGGTGTTCTTCCTGATCACTCTCTCCTTTGCAGAGTAAGAGAGTTAGCAGAGTTAGCAGAAATTTATGTCTTGCATAGATCTCCACTCCCAAGCCCTAGTGTTTACATTCAGATGTTAGCCTTAATCATGACCACCAGTGCTTACTCTACAAAGATCCCTGGGGTGCTTCTGTGAAAACTTGTGAGCTCGTACAGACTTTAGAAGTGGTACCTAGATATTAATAATGATAACTCACCAGAAGGTTTGGCACAGCTCTGCTTTCCCTTCAGTGGATATGAGGAGAGGCTGATCACTTTTATCGCTCCCATTTAGCACTTGGCTTTATGATTTTTTTCCCTGTCCTAAAAGTATCTTTGACAAGTTCATTGGCTCATAGCCAAAATGGCTAATGAGTGAAGAGATGGAAACAAATGGGGGACACAAAAGAAAATGGGCAATATCAAACACACCAAAAAATAACAAAGAGGAAAGTAAGTGAAAAACACAGACAGAAAGAATGATAAAACTACTGGAAAGACAAAGAAAGCCAGAAAATGAACACGTTTTAAATACAATAAGGAGACTGGTAAAAGCAAGAACAGATGCAACCAGAAAAATGTTATCAACAGCCCATTGTGTTCTGATCTTCCATACTATTCATGGTAGACATGACACAAAGCTTCATCACTTCCGTGCATAAACCCATGCATTCCCACTCACAGAGTCTTCACCCACCTAAGAGAAAAAGCACCACAGTTCCTCCATTCCCATCATGGCAAGGTCAGTTTCATAATTTTTTGTTATATTTCACTCCTACTCTCATTTTAAAATTCTCTGTGTATATGCTGCATATCATTAATGCAAGGGAAATTTTCGAGTGCCCTGCACGCTGAGCGTTTGGGTGAATCACAGCTACTTACCTATAACTCTGAGCACAGTGCCAGCTCCAAAGGTAAGTCGCTCAGTCACACGCTGCACAGAGTCAGGCTATAACCCACAGTGCCATTATGCTCTTCCTGCCAGACATTTAGTTCCTTAAAATGGTGCTGTTTAAAGGAGCAGGTACCAGGGTGTATTTCTACAGTTTGCTATCAGGTAAGGCACTAGCAGATGGAAAAGGCTACTTTGCTCTGTGATTCCAAAATACCTTGATATAGGTGATGGTAAATTCTTTGCTGGGAGGGGAACGGGCAGAGAAAGCAAATCGGGAAAAGTAGAAAGAAGAGAGGAGAAAAGTGCCCTGAGAGAATTAGAAGTTGTGAAAAGGACTGTTAGCAGATGCCAGTGTCCCAAAGCAACTTTAGGCAGCCTACCAGCCATCTATGGAGAGGCAAGCAAAGTGTCAGCAATATTACTCTGTCCCTGCCTGATTCAGCGCACAGGAGAATCCAGACTCTCCCCACGAAACGTTGCTTTAGATTGTTACATAGATGAACTGCAGAAACCTGCAGACCACAGAGGCATTTTTCATTCTCAACCTCTATACTGTTTTCTTGGGGAATGGGATGAAACAACATTATTTATTCCTTTCTCCCTTCATGATGTTCCCAGAAGTGAAAGACAAAGGCTACAGACACTAGGATCTCAAACTTTGTCCCTGCAAATCCTACACTTTCATAATAGAATATCTCATTTTAATAAGCAACCAATAAAGCATTAATCCTGTTCTCATGTGTGTATGAAAAATTATTACAGGTAATTATTCTGCTTTTAATTAAGAGTGCTCTTGTCCCCTACACCGGTATCACATATATCACAGAGATGTGACTTCTGACTTACCCATGACTGTGAGCTTTGTCCCTTTGCCAAAGACCAGTCTGTCGTTATTCACACTGTTTTGCAGCTGCAGAAAAACCTCCCCTCTACTCTCAGTCCTCTGAACAAACCTGCGGACTAACCCTCCCCTCATGCAGTACCAGCAAAAGAAGAAACACAAAATACAGTAATCTATGGTCTCCTAAAACCAAAGATCTGTGGTGGAACACCACCACATCTGGAGTCTAACCACCTGAGATCAATATCAGGAATACCGCATCCAGAGCCTTTTTGCTCTGGGCTTCCATGAACTAGTTGTTGCAGCTTTCATAATTTCTTTGGAGGATAGTTATCTATTTATCTAGGTGCAATAATAGAAAATATTTCTCATATGCAGACAGAATAATTTGCTTATTCTCAATTAAACAGCCCCACTTCATTAATTTCCTTGCCTATTTCAATATCATGAATGTTCTTTTATAAATAAAAATTATTAAATAAATGCCTTTTTTCTTCACTTGCAAAATAATTTTAATATATACACAGGATCCTAGTCCTAAACATGCCTTCCTTTCTCCTTCCCTGGATAGAAGTCGCTGCTTTTATTATTTTTGTTCTGTTATTGATGATTATTCAAATTAACTGCATAATTGACTATGGTCAGTGAGGGATTGGTGTATTCATTTTCCTCAGTTCAGGCACCTCAGATACACATTGGATTTTGAAAAAATGAGCTGATCACTGAATTTTTGCCAGTGCAGATTGAATTTTATCACTTGTAATCAATTTATTCTGCAGTGGCACAATGTAGTACAAAAGTCTGAGGTATCAATTCTTCTGACTCCAGGAGCAGCACAATGAGAAAAAGAAATCACTATCATTTACCAGTCTTAGAAATGATCTTGTTTTGCCCTGGATTTGGAAAATCGAAATCCATAAATGTGGCCCAGAAAGAAACATTCCCTGAGAGTTCCTTCTGTTTGAAATGAACCATATACACTGTTTCTTTGGTTTTCACTGGCTGTTTAGCATCCATTCTGAAATAGAAAGACTGTTGTCCTTAATGATCTTTTATCACCACCCTGATGAGCCTGTTTTGTGGAAAGAAACTTGCTGTACTGTGGAGAGTTCTTTCTATGACAATAAGGAATTAAGCAGCTGCAGAGATATCTTAGTATTGCTTATTATAAAGTTGAGTATTTCTTTGTGCCTTCTGCTTTATCAACCAAAAATGCTAGCACAATTGTTTTCCCCAGTTATCTGAGATAACACATGCTTTAGTTTACCCTGAAAAGATCCAAAATAGTTTAAGACTGTATAGTCTTGATTTTGTTTTCTAGACCTGTTCAAAGTGTAACTGTAAGTCAGTTCTTTCCAGAGAGACAGATAGATTTTTATTGACTTGTCCTTAATTGTCTGTAGCCCTGGGAGAACTAGCATTACAGAGAATAGTTATACTTTTGGGGGATAAAGATTTTGGCATATGTCAACGTATTAAGATAATTATTTTTTACGATATGCAAACATTTCTTAATCCATTCCTTATCCTAATTCTTTACATGGACAACTTTTTATTCACTGAAATACATTCATTTAGTTCTCCAAAATTAAACGTGTGTGCGTGCCTAGAGTACTACACTTAGTCTATTCTCCAAAGTTGACTAGTTTACTAGCACATCAGGAGAACATCAGTTTAATAATGAAAAGGAGAACAATGATGAAGTGCAGTTCTCTAAAGAGAAGTGAATTAAATAAGAAAGCAAAAATTTCTTACCTATTACTGTAACTTTTGTGCCATCACCAAAAACCACATCACCACTATTCACAGTGACAAAGTGTTGTGTCATAAGCTAAGAAAATGCACTGCAGCTCACTTACTATAAGCAGCTTAAGCAATCATTACTGTATTTGGAATCCCACTCAATCTTTGTCTGGAGGGGTTTGACAGAAAATTAAAATTTGAAAGAGAAAACAAATATTTCTTACCCATTACTGTAACTTTTGTGCCATCACCAAAAACCATATTCCCGGTGTTCACAGTGACAAAGTGTTGTATCATAAGCTAAGAAATGGGATGCACTGCAGCTGACTTACTATAAGCAGAAGTTTAAGCAATCATTACTGTATTTGGAATCCCAAAGATCACTCAATTTCTGTCTGAAGGGGTTGGACAGAAAATTAAAAAATTAGAAGAGAAAACAAAAATTTCTTACCTATTACTGTAACTTTTGTGCCATCTCCGAAAGCCAAATTATAAGCATTCACAGTGACAAACTGTTGTACCATAAGCTAAGAAAAGGGATGCACTGCAGTTGATTTACTTTAAGCAGAAGTTTAAGCAACCATTACTGTATTTGGAATCCCAAAGGTCACTCAATCTCTTTCTGAAGGAGTTGGACAGAAAACCAGCTTGAAATCTACTGTATAATCTGCGGCATTCATAAAAGCATTTGCCAGAGGTTTTTGATACTTACTGTCTCTGTGTTATTGTTTTGGTTTGACTCTTGGCAAAATGCCAACCACTTCCCAATGTGACAGAGTTTCAGTTAAAAGAAGTGA
>JAWWEU010000001.1:28932141-28944345 GCA_035583155.1 Acropternis orthonyx
TGACCCACAGAAGTGGGGCCTAGCTAAAACTAAAACCTTAATCTGAGTTTTTTTGGGATTTATCAAACCCATCACACTCTGTTTCACCTCAAGTTGTTTTTGCAACCTTTCTTCAATCTCCCTATTACCTCACTGCTATTACCTGCTATTCTCATTTTGCAGATCTCAAAAACACACAGACATACCCAAAGGCTGCCTTTGTCTAGAAACAATTCCTCTACAACTAGATCTTCCTCATTGTCAGTCTTCTACTCTTAGCATTGTGAAGGCTGGGGTTAATAATCAAATAATATTTGTTTTGTGGTTTTCATATTCAAATGTAGTTTGTTTGCCTTTACCACTGACCTAAAACAAATCCATTTGTTTTCCCTTCCATGTCAGGCCAATTGTCTTGAATAGGATTTCAGGACTCCATTCAATTTTCTGATAGGTTAAAATAATCCACAGAAGATGAGCCCAGAATAGTCGGTTGACTGGTCTACCAAGCCCTTGGTACCCACGAGGAAGAACTGCAGTGAGGTAGTGTGGGGAAGGACTAGAGACAACCTTTGTTCTCACAGGCATGAGTCAGTCACTGGACACTGGAGGTTTATTTAAGACAGAAAACCCCAACACATTTTATATAGTGTCTCTGCTACATGTCAGAATTCTTCTAGCACTTGTATCACATTAATAAAGAACCATTTTGTGGTCCATTGCAAGCATTGATTCATTAGAAAAAGTACTAATTTCTGCTTTGCATACTCTGATAAGCTTTAGGTGCACCTGCAGTCAATTTGGTTTGAGAAAAATTATTTCTGTATCTCAAAATTTCTTAGTTTGCTTCCCAGAGAGGGCAGGCTTAGTTCTCAGATGATGAAAGTCCTAGCATATTAGGTTCTGTCCAGGAAAAACAAGGCAGAGCATGCCACTCTGCTGCAGAAGTGTCTTCAGCTGCCTTACTATGCTCTCCCACAAGCCTTACGCACATCTGGGTTTTTGTAAAGGCCTCCTGGAGAATGTATCATCGTGTATCCCCTGTCCCCACAACGATACAACCTCGTACCAAAACGATCCCACCCATGACTCCACCCTCCCATTTTTGTCAACCGACTGGTTAACCGTGGAAGATTGCCATGAGAACCTGTGCTGGTTTTGACTGAAACAGAGCTAATTTCTTTCACAGTGGCCAGTGTCGGGTTGTGGTTTTGATTCGTGCTGGAAGTGGTGTTGATAACGTGGGAATGTTTTTGTTATTGCTGAGCAATGCTTACACAGAATTCAAGGACTTTTCTGCTTCTTATGCTGCCAGTCTGGCAAGGAGGCTGGGCATGGATGGGGAGCTGAGAGGAGAGACAGCAAGGACAGCTGATGCCAACTGTTCCAAGGGACATTCCATATCATATGGTGTCATGCTCTGTACAGAAAATGAGGCAAGGGGGCAGAAGAAGGAAGAGGGGGATGTTTGGAGTGATGGCACTTTTCTTCCCAAGTCCCAGTTATGTGTGATGGGGCCCTGCTGTTCTGGGAATGGCTGAACACCTCCCCTGCCCATGGGAAGTGGTGAATGAATCCCTTCTTTTGTTTTCCTTGTGTGCATGGCTTTTGCTTTACCTATTAAACTGTCTTTATTTCAAGTAATGCGTTTTTTCACTTCTACTCTTCTGATTCTCTTCCCTAGTCCTGCTGGTGAGGGGTGGGGGCGGGGGCGGTGTGGTGGGGTGTGTGGAGTGAGCTAGTAGCTGCTCCAGCTTAGTTGCTGCCTGGGGTTAAACCATGACAGAACCACAGGCCACATCCTTCCTTTGCCATTGGTGTTTCTACATGACAGTCCAATTACCTTAGTGTATCCATTATCCCTGCATTTAAAATCCCAACATTTTTTCTTACAGTAAAAAGGCAATGTTTTCTTTTCTTTTATTGATTTGTTTTAAATGAAGTTATTTTTCACTCGGTAACATCATGACAATGTTCATGCTGCTTTCCTTTCCACTCCTGCTCTCTTCTGTCCCAAAGTGACAAAGAGACTTCACACCCACAATAACTGGTTTACAATGAGAGTTATTTGCTTAGTAGAGGCTGGTGTTTTTGTTTGTAGCCTGGTCTTGTTTGAGAGCATCCTCTCTTCTGCACTTGTCACAGCTGCTCTGAAAGTGAGGCAACTAGGATGCTGAGCTGTTAAGCTTGTATTCCTCTGATTGCCCTATTACAGGAAGCAGAAGCACAAGTTTCTCCCAGGGCCAATGACTCTTCCTATGAAAAGACTTACTCTGGGTGTAAGAGCCAGCCTTCATTTTGCACACTGTCTGAAGAGGGTGGGAACTGATGGTGACAGTTAACAGGCTACTTTTGTCTCCATCCCTCACGCATAACTGGCCTAATCTTATCACATAAAACGTCAACACATAGTCATCAATGTAACTAAGTATCTGAAGTAAACATGTTGTTCATATTTCTCTTTAATGGCTTCACTTGAGTCTGTCTTGATATAAAAAATAGACTGTAAAACAGAGGACATAATCCATTGAAGGTCATTCTACTAGGAAAATCACAAATTATTTTCTCTTTTGTTCAGATATCACAGGAAAACATGTAATTTCTGATACAGCCTGTTCAGCTGGGAACAGCTGTTACTGTCCCATGGAAAGGAATGAGAAACATAGACTAAACTGAAACATTTAGGATCAAGACATAGGACAGAAGGCAAGGTATTGGACAGGTCATTTCAGAGTGCTCCTAGGCTATCCTCTCTACTACAACAGGACACTGGGTCCTTAAGTCACTAATTATGGAAATGACAACGATATTTGTCTGTTATATTCCTTTAAAAATGCATTTTGGATTGCATTTGTCTGTCACTTCCTAAATAATAACACTAATAGTGGGATATGATTTGCCTGCCTTGCTCTTAGTCTGCTATGATTGCAACATTATTTATTCAGGGGCTAAATCCATTGTACTAAAATTAATTTAAGATTATTCTGCCTTCATCTCCAGTCTACAGCTCCATTAGTGTCCTTATTGTGGCTAACAGACTCTCTCCCATATGTGTCCCTCGTTTAAAAAGAAGGAAATCACTTCTCTGTTGGTTTTGAAGGAGTATGTGGTGCTAACAGCTCCTCAGGTCATGTTCATTAGGCAATTTCCAAGACATGCCAGCAGAGACCAGTCTTGTCTCACTTTAACGTTCCTCTGTAACCTGCCAAAAGCAAAGGCCTTGAAGGCCATTAATTCAAATGAGTGAAAGTGAGAGAAGAAAGACTGTTCCTTGATTTTTATTTCCATGTCTTTCATAGCAGGCTTCGTGGGCCACTCTGTGTAAAACTTCAGACAAGCAAAGACAAGAATATGTAAGAAAGAGACATCTAGGGACTGATTTTCTAACAATAGCATCATTTTAGTGGGGGAATTCACAGGAAAATAGTGATTGCATCACTTATATCAGTCCTGGATTCTTTAGAGTTTACAGAAGAAGCAGCTACAAACAAGCAGACCCTACTACACAGACTAGCTGAACTTCACGTATTTCTTTAAAAAAAAGACACTAGGAAGATTTTCTTAAACAGTCAGGGCTTTTGACCACAAAACCCTAAAGTTAAACAACCGCACTTTTTCAGAGCATGTCTCTGCACTGGAAAGATAAGATGGTGGAAGCAGGGATCTGATTAATGGTCTGAATAAATATGATTACAGGGAGTGGGATGAGGAAGAGAGTAGCTGTTTCATGAGAAGCTTCTTCAAAAAGCTGCTTTTTGTGCAGAGCCACTTCAAGGTGGCAAAAGAAGTACTGCATAGGAGCAAATCATACCTTAGAGCTGGAAGAAGGAACTGTGACCGCAGAACTTCAAGATGAACAGAGAGATCCCTGTGGTTTTCTACTACCACCTGGAAATTGCACAGCTGTGGCCAGTCAATAGCCAGCTCATTAAACTGCTGTGTGTTGAAGGTCACTGATAAGTTTGTTATTCCAAAGTCTTAAAACTGCATTTGCCATGCTAAAGTAGAAGTGCTCAGGAGCTGAGTAATAGAAAGGGATCCTTCCTCTGTTATGTTACCAGTGCTGAAAAAGTTGGTTTGCAGTGCTTATGAAAAAGGTCTGTGCTAAGACTGTAACATGGCTTTCAGGAAGTGATAGTTTACTTGAAAAAAAAAGAAATCTGAAAAAAAAAAATCACCCCAAAGTCACCACTGTAGTGCTCATATTCCTTGATGACTCCAGCATGAACTATTTTTCCTAAAACTTTCACAGGTCATTTGAATCACCAGTAATAATTCCAGAGAGCAACAGTGTGAATATTTCATACCTGTGTAAAGATGATCTGAACAAAAAGATCAGAGGCTGATGAGGATAAGGAACTCAGTATGTCTCTGCTGTATGAGAGACCATGCGTCCCCAGTGCTTCCCTGCTGTATGTCTGCAGCCTCATATGAACAGAAGGTGTTCTGCGGACCAGATGAGTGTTCCCTGGGAGCAAGGAATGGTGTGTTACACCTGCTGCTGAGTAGCTCCTGACATCAGAATATTGGCTACAAGGGTGTGCAAGGGTGGTGTAGGAAGCTGAGGCTTTCAGAAACTTCTTTGGTGGACTGGAGTAAGTCTGGTATGCAACTAGATTTAGCCTCTTCAGAGCCTCCTCTGTGTCCAGGGTGAGACTACAATGAGCACAAGTTTCTGTCATGGGTCTGGATTTCCCTAGCTAAGGATAGTTCACTTTCTTACAGAGCAGAGCCTGGAAGCAAAGTAACATTTACATAGCATGGATGAAAAGGAGACTAGGAGCCTGGCATGAAATTGAGAGATCCATCCTGGCAGTACAAAAGTCTCCTGGCAATGCTGGCGAAATGGAGTGTGAGGAACTTTTACAGGACATGCTCACAGCTGATTTCAGTGCCTTGCTCTCACCAGCTCTTCTTATCACCTCTCCATTTTTTATTTTGCTAGAATCACACAGTGTGTTTCACTTCAGGATACTCAAATTTGCCACATCATTGAACAGCACAGTACATTTGCTACCTGTGTTTTTTAAATCCTTGATATACTATGCCTTCCACATGAGCATAGGAAACCATTGGGTTTTGTACAATGGTATGCAGACTGTCAAAGCCAGAGCCTAAAAACAGAAGCCCAAAATACACAAGCGTATAGCCATACTTCCTTAAAAATACTTTTTGCTCTTTCCTATGCCATTTCCCTTCCTTTGAAGAAAAGGGAAGTCCCCGGTTATGTGATAAAAACAGGAGCATGGACAGGCAGTGACAGATGAGGGAACCCTAATAATATCCTGCCCCCAGTTTTCCCAGGTCCAGCAACTAGTTCATCAAAGGTTTGTCTCTGCAAGCAATGGAGACAGAGGCACAATGGAAGGTAATTTCTGCCCTCAGCTGTTCCTCCCAAGGGGAGCAACATGAGATGACAGCTTTTTGTGGTTTCTTTTCTCTACTGATGAGGTTTTGCTGTGATGGGATGCCTTGGTCTGGCTCTGAAGTGTATGCATTTCTGTGGCAAGAGAGGGAGTGATCCTGCAGTTAAGCAGTGTATGAAGCAGTTGAATAAAGTGCTGCAGTGCACACTGCTGCTTTTAAAGATAACAAAGGGCTGTCCCTTCCACAATGGGAGGTATGCCTGGTCCCCTGGGCATGTTTTCCTCCACTGGTACTGGTGCCATCCTCCTGCATCCATAATCAGGAGCTGGATTCTCCCCCCCCCCCCCCCCAGTCAATCTATGTTTGGGTACCTCAGTTTTGGGTTCATCATCAGTATGTGGAAGAACTTCAAATTCTCCTTCTCCTTTATACTCTTTTTCTGATGCTGTGGTGGTATCTGTGGGGAACTAGTGGGTCCTAGAATATGACTGTGCTTCTGCAGCACTAATCTTAAGATATATATGCTGCCTTTCACTAATGACACCGGTAGTGCCTCAGTTCTTGATGTTGATCTAAGGGTTTGTATTTCTGATTGCTTTCTGTCTTTGAAGCTAAAGACTGCTGTACTGCTTTATCTCACTCCCCTTCAAAATATCCTGTGTCTAATCCTCTAACATGTTCCTTGTCTTTTTTGCTGCTCTTTGCCCCTCTTCTAAGTGCCTCAGGTTTTTTCAGACTCCAGCTCTCACTCAGACAAGGTGGGGATTTTATCTTAGTGCTCAAACCCCTTGCTGTACTGTGTGATCACTTGCAGCACAGAAATACAAGGCTGCATCCTTGGATGTCACATTCTTGATTGTCATCACAGTATAATCAGTATACTCTCTGCGTATCTCAAACTTGGCCTCACTGTAACCATCCTCATAAAATTTCTCCCTCAGTGTGGTAGTACTGACCATTAGCTTCAGACCATTTCTGGGAGGCTGCCGGTACCAGAACATATAGGCAAGGCTAGTGTAATTCTGGTAGCAGGAGATGGTCACAGTGTCTCCAATGCTCTGAAAGATTTCTTCTGGCCATTGTGAAATGATGATGGATCCAATCCCAACAACTGCATTTGTGAATGAGAAAAAGAGAAAGTGAGGATAGCAGTACAGATGATGACTAAAAGGGTCCTTTACCTAACACCAGCCCTACATGGCCTGGATGAGAGCCGTGTTGCATGTGGGATCTGTACTCTCTCACCATGTAAAAGAGCAAGCAAAACAGTCAACATCACCCTTCAGCTGTGCCAGAAGAGCCTGTTCCTGCTCATTGTGAGCTAAGAGTTAAGAGAGACTGATGCCCCTCCCCTTCCACTGATTTTTCTGTCAAACTTGGTCAGAGAACAGAGAAGGGACTGTCCACCTTTGACACTTTCTTTGGTGAGCCATTAAAAGCAAAGATAAGTATTCAAGTGGCTCTGAGTTTTGCTTTAGCCTTTCCACAAAACAGGCAGTGTTCTACACACATTTATTTCCAGTGATCTTAAGTAATCCTGATATTGCAACTTCCAAACAATGAGGGATATACCTGAGGTTTTCTCTTTTTCTTTACACTTTATTGATATCTTCCCTCTCATATTTGCCTAAAGCTCTAGAGAGATTTATATCTTCCTTTTACCTCTACATATTTGTAGAATAGGTATGTTCTGTCTGGGAGCCTGGCAATACTGTACTTTCTCTGTGCCTAAGGCTGAGTTCCTAGCATCACACCAGATTTCAGAGCAGTGTGAATCTCAAAAATTTGGTAGTGAATGTTGCCCGTCTCACTTTTTTAATCCTGCTTTGTGAAGGTGTTAACAGAAATTACCTGAGAAACTATAGCTTCTTCCCAGACAGAAAAGAAAGTATAGAATTTTGTGTGTTCTCCAGTATCATGGACACTTAGAATTTGTGAAGGAGAGGTTTCACCATTGCTCTTGTTCAATCCCTGCCAGTGCTCACCTTTGTGGTTTTCTCAGGATAAATTATTTATTACCTGTGAGATTCCTTACCCAGTGAGATTGAGCCCTGTGCTGGAGATATTACCGTTTCAGTGACTTTTCAAGGAATTGTAGACAATATAGAACTTTTTTTTTTAATTACTTTCCATATCTTTTAATGTTTTCATTGAATATTTGTGCTATTTTAAGAACCAATACATAATGAATAGCAAGGAAATTTGAACAAATTTAATATGCTTCAGGGGTTTTTTTTTGTATTTGACACAGATTATCCTTTGATGCCTCAATAGCTAAAATAGCATTTGCTCCTCACAACCTATTCTTTTTAACTCTCATGAAAGGTTTGTTTTGACATTGCTTGTCCTCCACTTGATTTTATTGAGAGTTTACCATTTCACCTTACTTCTTGGACGGGATGCCTTTAGACATTTCCATGGGTCCTGTTGAGACAGTTCCATGGGACACTGCTACTTTGATGAATGTCCCAAAATGACCCCTACATGCCTTGAGTATGGAGACACTACAGGCTTTTTAGTTTGATTATTGTCTGTCATACCAAACCTGTTAAAAACCTTTTCTTCTGGTAGTAATCAGACCTTAAGTTCTGGAGGGAGAAACTGTTTCAGAGGCTGATGAGAAATGAAACAAATTATGGAGGCTATGGGAATTAATTCTACAATTATACTGTGTAAGAACTCTGAGACAAAGTGAAATCATTACAGTGCATTTGGGCTACACATTCTTCTCTAATCACATATGTTAGAATATATTACTCATTGCAGGATGCAGATTTTAGTCAGAGCAGCTTCTCTGTCTCAGGAAACAAAAGATGATTGCAGACTCTCCAAGAGAAGGACCTCTAGTGTGTCTCTCTGGAATCGCCTAACATGTTGCTGCCTTCTAAAGACCATCTAGATTGACAGCCCTTTTCTTCTTCCATTCAAAATGTTTGATTCTTTCAATCTGTTTTCTCTTAAGACCAAGAAGAAATAAGGGAAAAGAAAAAAGTCACAAGATAAAGGCGGGTCGAGCTTCCCAAATAAGTCCCAGAACTACCACATTTGAGGAAGAATAAAAGCAGGAAAATAGAGGAATACAGGAAAATAGAGTTGTGAAAGGGATCACTCACGGGTAACAGGATGCTGGTGAGTATGCTTGTCTGGCTATGCTTTTACCTGCTTAGCTCAGTGCATCCATGTCTTATTATGTCCCATTTCTAAGTATTTACTTGAAGAAGGGACTGTCTATTCTGTGTACATGTGTTTTGTGTATGGACATCTTAGTGCCAGGAGCTGGAGTCAGACCACAGGTGCCAGCAACTGGAGAGACCAGAGAGAGTGAATTTCAGCACCAGAAACTGGAGTAGGGCCACAGGTAAGAGCTACCAGTTTTTGGTCGTGCTGGTAGCAGGGGTGAGGGAGGGTGTGTGGGTGTATGATCACTAGTGAACATGAAGCCAGACAATCTGTCAAGAAAGTGAGGTTACCTGGGTTTCAGGTGTGTGTCTCTAATGGCAAGAATAGTGGGAGGTGGCAACCAGAGGGAGCAGGGGAGTCTCAGGCACCTACTGGAGATGGTGCTGTGTGGGAGGGTGTGTGTGTGTGTGTGTGTGTGTGCATACCAGCAATTGGAGTGGGGCTGCAGGACCTGGGGGCTCATGAGTCTGGGTGCTGGCACATGTGTTTACTGGGATCCAGTGGCAGTTCAGTCCAAGCCTGGAAACCCCGTGGAAAGTTTGCACATTGTACATATGCATACATCTATTTCCCACTAGTGAACTCCAGCCAGAGGGGGACAAAAGATGAGATTATTAGCACTGTTTCTGTTTGTGGGCCTGGTGGGTGCATCTGTGTTAATCCATGTGTTCATCTGTGTATACATATATATATATACTTTGTATATATTTGTGTCTACTGGGGATACATTCTCAGCCTTGGCTGGACCAGGGGACACAGAACTGTGGCAGCCTCCTCTTTGTTAGGCCACCAGATTCAGCTCAGCTTACCAGTGAGCCTCATCTCCTCCTTAATGGAAAAAGAGACCATAGAAGAAATGTTACAATGACGAAAGGGCAGAGGTACCCTGCCTACATGGAAGAGAACCAAAGGAACAAGGAAAAGATTCCTACTGAAGAGTGTTTAATATAAACTGGAAACAGTAAGTACTGGCTTAACAGGGGTTTGTGCTGGATTTGGAAACCAATGTCATGAAACAGAGCATCAAACAAAGGTTGCCTTTCCTATACTGAATGATAGAGAAAATTGCCTGTTGCAATAAGAGGAAGGCACTCACAACCCATTTTCAGACCTACATGTAGGTTTAGTGCTTAAGACCACAACAGGTCAATGGTGATTGTAAGTATCAGATGTCTCTTTAGTCTTAGTGGATTTAAGGCATCTCAGGGCAGTTTAGTTCAGTAGCCTATACCAGTACTGAAAGTTACTCTAGGACCAACTCTTTGCCGACAATTCTGAGAGAAATCCTTCCTCTTCAGGCTTGTCCTTGCAGATCCCTTGCTCTCTTCACACCTCTCATCCCCAACCAGTCCATTCTAATTCCATTTCAAATGGAAGCAGATGTGTCTGCTAGTTTGGTGCAAGTTTCTCTTCCTCATCCATTCTATTTCACTGTATCAGCCTTGCTGGCTGCCACTTCTAAACTTCTTCCTAAGTTTTTCAGACCTTCTGACTTTCCACCTTGCCACCTTTGTGCTTTTCCCAGTCCTTCTTTGCCTCCCTTTTTGTTTCCCAAACTTACCATCCTGTATTGTTACAGCAAGGAGTCAGTTTCTATGTTTAGAGATGTTAAAATTGCTCAGTAGTGGCCCAGTTTTCACAGGTTTAGGGTACACAGACCCTTCAGGGAAGGCTCTTCAGCCTGCTCTCTTATCGATTATGTGCTGGATGAGATGGATTAAAGAAATATTTTCAAATCTACTTCCCCATCTGCTATGTACTTTCAGGGCCCTTCCTTCTAGTCCAGCCATTTGCTGAAGATTCCTGGAACACAGTTTGTTTCCCACCTCAAAGACTGATGCTTTATATCCATGTCTGGATCCATGTGGGACCCCTGTTCTTAGGATTTTCCTACCATCTCCCCAATACCATGCTCTCTTCTTACTTTGTTATTTCCTCAGTGCCTCCGGCACAGTTATCTAGGACCCCTTCCTAGCTGTGAGTTCGGGCACTCTGAAAGAAGTCATGACTTTTGTTCTTCACTGTCCAAAACATTAGCAAAATCAGAATCCCTGCAGAGTAGTGAAAAAACCAGAGAGAACATGAAGGCTATGCAGTGTTAGGCACTGTTGGACGCTGGATGTTATAGCAGAATGTAAGGAACCACATTTAAGGTATTTGTAGGTATTTGTTGGAAGTACTGGAACAGTGGTCTCCAAACATTTTTCATTCTCCACCACTGTCAATAAAATATTTTTAAATGCACACCACCAATATTTGTATAGTTAGTAGTTAATAATTATATACTTATAATACTAAAGTTCTAATGCTTCCTTCCATGCCTCAATGCAACATCTTGCATACCCCCAGGGGTACATGCACCCCACTTTGAAGACTCGTGCACAGGAACATTGTAAGCCATCAATTACAGATGTAAAGATTAGAAGATGCAAAGCCCTTCACTAGACATTCTCCTGTCTCCTACTGGTTGAAAGAGCTGGTGTTCCTAGGTCTTAAGTGTGCCTTTCCAGAAACACCTCACAGGAAGGGGACACTTGGAAAGAGAGAAGCAATGATGCCTCCACCACCAAGCTCTGTGGCATGTAAAAGGACTAAACTCAGAAACACTTGCAATTTATGTTCAAGGGAAGCTTTATCTCTGTCAGCCCATAGTATCACCAGGTTTCTCTTTCCCAGGATCTTGCATCAGCCTGGACAAATGTATTTCTTTATCTGAGTCCAGTGTTGATACAGCTGACTGAAATACGCGAAGTCGGAACATGGAGTTCTAGAAATGTAAGCTGTCCTTGCTTGTCAATTGGTAATAACTAACACAGCTGCCCTGCATTAACCAAGCATCCTCCTTCTTGTGACCCTGGAGCCACCAGCTTTCTGCTGCAGCATCACTGCATGAAGTGAGAGATTCATTTGCAGCAGCTGGTCTACACACTTGAGTGTATTTTTTGGCAGACCCTGAAGAAATCCTTGTAATGAGTCTGTAGAAGCTTCAGCAGCATTGAGTAGAAGCAGGTATCTACATTTTAGCTGGGAATTTCTCCTCTCAAATAAAGGAAGGAGGCACAGGAGAAGATGTAATTCAAAGGAGTCAGTTCATCCTTCACAGTTCTCATGAAAAGACCTAAGGCCTGCTCTGACACACTCTGTTTGCTGCATGACCTATGAGTCGTGCATCAGAAACACCCTGCTTGCCTTCACTTGAGGTCAGTTTACTCCATGAACAGGACACACACCCTGGAGATGTGGGCTTCATGGGAGCCTCTAGAAGGAGTGTCAGAGAGGCTGTTAGAAGAAACGGAGGGAGTTGGGTGGGGTATCCTCACTAGATGCCTGCCTTCAAGGATGGAGGACCAAAAGAAGCGCAGGAAGTAAGACCCAGGTCTTTGGCCATGAGCTCTGGCAGTAGCACGGAAAGAGGCCAAGAGTCTCCTCTTGCTGATTTAACAAAGTAGCATAGAGAATCTCGGACATTGCTCTTCTAAACATTGCTAACCTATCCTTCATGATGCAATTGCTGCAGTAAAGAAAAACTGATAAGTCAAAGATCAGAGTAGATTAAAGAAGTAACAAAGGAAGCCAATAAAAACTAAAAAGAAAAGGGCAGGTCTGGTCAAGCTTCCCCGTTCAGATGCTTAGTTTCTGGATTTTCCTGAAATTTGGGTGGATGTTAAACCAAGTGAGAAA
>JAWWEU010000001.1:28944445-29116899 GCA_035583155.1 Acropternis orthonyx
CATTAAACAGAAGCCATATTCTTTGAGGTGCTTGAATAGCATGATGGAGTATATAGGAATACTCTTTCTACTCCAGTTCATGATCCATTTCTTTGAGAGCCCTGGAGGACTGATACTCACAGTGGCATTGTTCAGCTGGAATTGTTCCTTCACATTAAAGCACAAGTCGTAGGCCAGCAACTCCTCCAAGGTGTGCATGAATTGTGTTGCCCTTTAGAGTGGTATCAGTGTCCAGCTTTCTTAGAAGCATGTTTTATCCTGTGACACAAGTAAGGATGAGAAGCTTCCTGTGGAAAAGTAAAAAGTCCAGAACAGGACTAAGCATGGCAAAAATTACCAAAGCTGTCCAATCCTATCATAACTAAGCAGAATGGGAAGAATTTCTAGTCTACAACAGTGGTTTTATAATTTCTTTTTCAAAAACATGCCATTGACGTAGGGTCAGGCTGTCATCAGATATACTGCTGAACATTCCATAGACCTATTGTAAGGTTTTTTGTAGGGTCTTTCAAAGAATACACTCAAGGTTGTATATCTGCTGCTGCAAATGAATCTCTCACTTCATGCAGTGATGCTGCAGCAGAAAGCTGGTGGCTCCAGGGGCACAGGAAGGAGGATGCTTGGTTAATGCAGGGCAGCTGTGTTAGTTATTACCAATTGACAAGCAAGGACAGCTTACATTTCTAGAACTCCATGTTCCGACTTCGCGTATTTCAGTCAGCTGTATCAACACTGGACTCAGATAAAGAAATACATTTGTCCAGGCTGATGCAAGATCCTGGGAAAGAGAAACCTGGTGATACTATGGGCTGACAGACATAAAGCTTCTCTTGAACAAAAATTGGAAGAGTTTCTGAGGTTAGTCCTTTTACATCTCACAGAGCCTGGTGGTGGAGCGTCCGTTTCCAAGTCTTTCTTGTGTAGGAGCAGCTGCTACATTCTCCAAAGCCCTCCACACCTAAGCAAGCCTGTTGTCACAGCCCCTAGCCTTGTTGTTTTTGCATGTGTTCCTCTTTCACCAATGGCTACCAATGCTTTTCTTCTATTTCTACCCACTCCAGAGAGATGGATTCTCAGTGTCCTAGAGAGAAAGAAGACATAGGACATGACAGGGGTGAATAAAGTGAATGGCCTGAAGAGCAGGGGGGAATGATGATTTGTTTGTCTCTTTCTCTCAAAAAATTGGGGAGAAACATGCAAAACCTGAGGAGGGTGGTTGGTTCAAAACACTTCCTCCTCTTTTAGAAAAGCTGTGAAGTCCTTCCTACAGGTTTTTATGGAAAAAGTTGCAAAAGATTAAGTGGTCTCAAAAAAAACCAGGGACATTTATGGAAGAAAAATCCTTGGCATGCTATGAGTTTAAAGGACACCAGATTCGACATTCCTCATCCCCATGAATGGCCTGGTGTTGGAGAGTTTCTTGCTACTATAGCCCAGTAAGAGACCACACATTATCATGCATCTGTCTGGACTGTCACCCATCTGCCAGTGTGTCACCCATGACCCAGAGAAGGACAGTCAGGGTTCCTCAAGTCCTGCATAAGTTTGGAGACTTGCCCAGACTCATCGCTTTATTTCTGGAGCACAGAAGGTCTCCTGGGAGCATCTCAGCCCCTTTTGAGCAGGATGGGAGGGTCTGACCTGACAAAGATGTGTGTTAGAAGGTGAGTTTATCTGACAGTGCTGCTGCATTGCTCTTGTTCAGGTAGAGGTGGAAGTGGGAATAGCACTTAATGATGGAATACTTGGCCTAGGGGTTCCAAGCTCTGGAAGGGGTTTGCTTGGGGAGTAAAATACCAGTCTTTCCTAGGCAACATAAAGACTCCTCAGAGCATAGTTTTCCATTGCCTCCTCCATCATGTCCTCCATCACTTCCTCTTTCTCTCCTTCTGCTCTGTTCTTCCACAACTGTTTCTTATTGCCTTCTCTTTATCTTCTTTTTCTTTTATGCCATTTTTGACACCTCCTTCTGTCCCCTCCTCTGTCACCTTCACTTCTTCTGCAACCTTATTCATCCTCCTCCTTCTGTTCTTCCATCAGCTTCTTCTGACACTTCCTTCTGCTGCCTTATTCCATGACGTTCCTCATCCCCTCCTCTTCCTCATCTTCCACTACCTTCTTCTGCCATGTTCTTCTCTTGGCTTCTATGTATTGTCCTCCTTTTACTCTTCCAATGCCTTCTTTCACCACCTCCTCCATCACCTCCTTCATTTCTGCTGCCACATTCTTCTACCATGTTCTTCCATCACCTATCAACTCTGCCTTTTCTTCTTTCACCACTTTCTTCCACCATTTCTTCTATCACCTCTGCCATTGCCTTCTCCATCCTTTACCTTTCTCTTCTTCCTATTCATACTT
The DNA here is from genome assembly GCA_035583155.1 of Acropternis orthonyx. Taxonomy (NCBI): domain Eukaryota; kingdom Metazoa; phylum Chordata; class Aves; order Passeriformes; family Rhinocryptidae; genus Acropternis; species Acropternis orthonyx. The sequence goes on from JAWWEU010000001.1 coordinate 28,946,804, forward strand.
CTGCTGTCTTATTCCATCACCTCCCCTTCCTCTTTTTCCACCTCCACCTACTCCATCATCTCCTCCATTGCCTCCTTTTTCTCCTCTTGTCCTGCCTTCCTCCACCACCTTCTTCTGTACTCTTTGTCACTTACTCACTATTTTCTTTTATCACCTTCTTCCACCACTTCTTCTGCCACCTTCTTCCATTGCCTCCTCCTTCTTCTGCCACCTTCTTCTGTCACTTTCTTCATCGCTTACTTTTCTTTCACCACCTTCTTCCACCACCTTCTTCTGCCACCTTCTTCTTCACCTTTCTCTTTACCTTCTTCTATCACTCCTTCTCTTCTTCTGCCACTTTCTTCTGTCACTTCCTTCAATGTCTTTTCCTTTTCTTCCACCACTGTCTTCTAGTGTGTTCTTCTATCACTTATTTAATCACATTCTCCATCACCTCCTCCTTTCGCACCTTTTTCTGTTGCCTTCTTCTTTTGCATCCTCAGTCACCTCCTCCTTTTCTTCTGTCACACACTTCTGCTGCCTTCTTCCTTCTCATCCTCTTTCACTTCTGCCCTCTCTTCTTCCACTGCCTTTTTCCAGCATCATTGCTTTCTCCTTCACTTCTTCTGCTACCTTTTTCCTTCACTTTTTCTGCCACCTTTTTCCTTCACCTTCCCTGTTGTCTCTTCATTCTTCGTCCACTGCCTTTATCCGCCATCTTCTCCATTCTTTTTCAGTTGTTTCCTCCTTCTTTACTTCCACAGACTCTTGCATCCTCTCCTTCACTGTCTTTTTCCCATTGCCTCCTCCTTCTCTTCTTCCAACACCTACTTCCTTTGCCTCTTTCATTTTCTTCTGCTTTTCATCTTCTGTGGCTTTCTTCCTCCATTTTTTTGTTGCCTTCTCCATTGCCTCCTCCTTCTATTCTTCTGCATGTTTCTGTTGCCTTCATCTGCCACCACCAGCTTCCAATATAAATGCCTTCCTTCTGCCACCTCCACCTTCTTCTGTCTTCTTCCACCACCTTCTGTTTATGCCTTCTTCTACTGCTGTTGCCTTTGTGCACCATCTTTATCTACTGCCTTCCTCCACTGCTTTCTGCTGCCATCTCCTGTCAATGCAATCTGCTGTCAGATTCCATCACTGCCTCCTGTTCCTGCCTTCTGCTTCCTCCACCTCCCACTGCTGCCACTTTCCACTGCTGAATTAATCAGCCACTACCTCCTCATGCCAAAACAGCCTTCTCTCTTCCCTGCCTTTACCATTGCATTGCACCACCTCACCCTTCTACAACTGCCACCTTTAGTCACTGTACTCCTCCACCTGTTGCCTCTGCCACCTTCCATTCCTTCCTCCTTCTCTTATTCACCACCTTCTTCCAGCTTCTTCCATCGTCTTCTCCTGTCACCGTGTCACCTTATCTATCATCTTCCCTTTACCACTTCTTCTGCCTCTTTCTTCTATTGTTTTCTCTGTCACCTGCTCCTCCTCTGCTTCCACTGCAGCCTTTTGCCACTTCTTTTGTCACCTGCTGCTTTGCCCCCTCTTTATTCTCCTCCACAGCCTTTTGTTGCTGACTGCTGCCACCCCTTGCTTCTGCTGCCTCTTCCATCATTTCCTCCTTCTCTTTTTCATCTCCAAGCCATCCTAATGAAACTCTTATTGACAAACCCAATAATTATAACTGTTCTTGCTAATGACTGTACAGGTATGTCTGTATCAGGTCATAAGCAAGTGTAGCATTTTAACAGCAAGGAAAAAAAGCTTTTCCCCCCTAGTATATTGCTCACTGGTACAACCCATAAGTCCTAATTCTGCCTCTGTCAGTAATCTTGTACTATTGCACTGACCTTTGAGTAAATCACATCACCCTTCTATGTGTCTACCTTTCTGCTTTTTTGTGTGTCTTAGCTATACATACTGCAGATTTTAGGATAAGGACACTTTACATTAGTTATTTTCACTTTACCCAACATAGAAGAAATACAATGGGATCTTTATAGCAAAATATAGCAGTGAAGTGTCATATCCAGACTATGCTTTTTGCTCTTTTACTCTAAAGACACTATTTCGTAGCATCACAGAGTATTTTTTGCCTGAAGGAACATGCAGGGTTGAGGGTCTGTGGTCCAACTTCCAACTCAAAGCAATACCAGTTTTTAACCTGGAAGAGGTTGATTAGGCACTTACCCAGCTGAGAGCTGCAAACCTCCAAGAAAGGAGATTCTGTGGTCTTTCTGGCACTTTCTGTTCTAGCACTGTAGAACCCTCAACACCAATTTCCCCCCCCCACCCTCTTTTATTCCTGCAACTTGTAACCATTGCCTCGTGTCATTATGCCTTGTACTGTCTCTATGTCCCTACCTCTGCCTTTTTAGTAGTGAAAGATTGAAACTACTCCCCCTGCTCCACCTGTCCTTAGCTTTCTTCTCACCAAGCCAAAGAAAAGCAGCTCTCTTGTTTCCTCTTGTATGTCATGTGCCACCTAATCATCTTGGATACTAATTAACTTGTTTGCCATATGCTGGAAATTCTCCAGGATGTTAATACTACTTATGCATGGAGGGGAAGGTGTGCACAAAACTGGACTTCCTGCAGTCCTTTACAATAATCAGTTCTCTGTAAGGAGCAAGAAGGGTTCAGTCATCAAAGTTGGTAACACGGGTCAAGCAGAAGATGGATAAAAATGTTTTTTGCTAATTAAATAGGTACGTACAAGTAATGGTGACCTAGAAATGATGAAGTGTCTATGATCCATATTGCCCTTAATTATAGGAGGGACAGATAATTTTTTTACAATTTTTACATCGTGCAAAGAAATTTAGGTATTTTTCCTAACCTAGAAAGCAGGGTAAGAATAATTTCCCATTTTTCTCAGCCTAGTCCAGGGACTTAAATCATTGTAGAGTGTCAGTGCCCTAGAACACAGTGAGGTTTTTATCTATAAATAATAATCACAGGCATCTTAGCATACTAGATTTTTTTCTATAATGTGTACTTGTTGACAAGTAACATTGGTGTTTGAAATGCATGTGAGGATGGGCAGGTCTAAGTCACAATTCTTTGGTAGTTGTGCAATCATTTTCATTAGCCAATATGATAAGAGTCAAATAATTTACTAGGATGGTGATGACTGTTGCTGGCACACAAAATGAAGTCCTTCCATGAAATGCATGTCAAGCACCGTGTCCAGGAGATTTTCCTTGAGATGTATTGCATCGATTTTAAAATACATCCTCTTGGATGCACCAGCAGCTGGATGGGAGGAGCATATGTGCATTTTCCCTGCAGATGCTTCAAGGGAACCTGTATCCTTAAAGGATAATGTAGGTAATCTACCAGCTCTCTCAGGACAAATGAAAGCTAGAGATTTTAAAAAATGATGGCCTGAAAATGTGGTTCCTTACTGAAATCAAGGGCCAGGTCAATTCCTGTGAATCACAACACAGAATCATAGAATCATAGAATGTTAAGGGATTGGAATGGGCCTTAAAGACCATCTAGTCCCAGCTCCCCCCGCCATAACTCTGGGTCATTAGTTTGGCACTTTAGTTCTCACACTACTCCCACAGTCTTTTCCTATGCCTGTGGCCAGCGGTCCTACTTTAGAGCAGCAAATGAATGTGGTATTTAAATGTTCTGGATTTCAATACCATTTAAAGGTGAAACCTTATGGGCTGTGTGGACCTTGCACTTAACATTAGTTTCTCAGTTCCTACAAAGATGTAATGTGTCGTTATATGGTTGTAGAGATAGAGGGAACTCTTCAGATGCAGATGATCTTTTACTATAGTGTGTAAATGCACAGAGTTGCTAGGAAGATTTCCAGTAGGACAAACTTCCTAAACTTTTAATTGATCCAGAAAAGTATTTTGACTCTGTGAGGTCTTTTCACTATGTCTTTTTCCCAAAACCCTGTTTTATTAAATTTATAAGGACCTATGAAATTAAACTCAGACCATTGCTTTCTAGTTGCTATATATTATGTGAGGTGTTACTAGTATGACGCTCAAGGAAATACTCCCACAGTGAGGTTGATCAACAACAGAAGTCTCTGTTATACGGATAATCTTTAAAGTGAGACATCTGTTGTTGATCAACATCTGAAGATGTACAAAACCTGATTGAACACCAAGCAATCTGCTCTAGCTGACTGTAGTTCAAGAGCAGGGGTCAACCTAGACAGTCTCCATAGGTTCCTTCCAGCCTCAAGATATTCTGTGTGATTCCATAACTGGAAACTTAAAACCAAAGAATCTTAAATATTCCATGAATTTCTGAGGTGTTTGCATAAATAAAATGCAAATTTCTAAATTGACTCTCAAGCACCAAGGAAAGAGGAAGATGCATTTTTCTGTATCTAGTAACTTGACTCTTTCTATCCGCACTACATTTCAACTTTCCTTTTGGAGATTACTGTTATGCTGCCTGCAGTGCACTGAAGATACATTAAAAACAATAAAAACTGTTCCATTAAACCATATAGGTTTATGGTCAAGGTCCTGCTCTCTTAGCACTCTTACTAAATTGGAAGAAGTAAATCCTAGACCTAGTCTCATAGGAATAGTTGTATTACCTACTGAAACTATCAGGAACATATATTCAATTTACTGACTCTAAAGTTAACTTGGAGAGATTTTATGTGCAATTTTAACTGTAAGACTGCCTTTTCTGTCTGCATTGGTCCTATAAAAGATGACATAGAGCACCGCAAAGCTAAATCTTCACTTTTCCTTGAATCTGCAGGCATACAATCTATCCTCAGATTTTTCTACCTCTGTCTATCCTAGTCCAGGATGTCTCATGTGATAGGTCCCCTCCAAATATCAATGCTGATTTCCTGCTTGTTTTCTCTTGAAGAAGATAAACAGAAGGGACAACTAGGCCTGCAATGGTTCCTTCTGAAATGTCTGAGCTTGTGTAAATCAATTGCTTTAAAAGTCACAACTTATTATACAAAGTCCAGTTAACAACCATTAAAGCTAAGTGACTTCTAAGCAGGAAGATGAAATATCCTGTGGGCCATTATTAATTCACTAAGCAGCTCATTCTTCCTTCACCTCTCTATTTCTCTTCTGCACTTTTTCCCTCTTTAGTCTTGTCAAAATGCCGGACAAAAATAAAAACAGTTGAAAACATTTTCCTACAGAGAATAGAGATGTGAATACTTCGTCTCATTGGTTCATGTACTCGGAGTGTAGAAAACCAGGAAGAGTTTCAAGGAAAGATTCTATGGGAATAGATATGAAAATCCTAGCTCAACCAATTTGATCCTTGCTATCCCCCATTTCACTGTCTCTTCAAAAAGTCTGTTTGGTTGACAGTTCTTTGTTGAACTACTGCTGCTGTTCCAAGATGTATGTAGAAGGGGCCAGGTGGATGAAAGATGAATGAGCAGGCTGTTCTGGCATAATTTAGCAAATTTTCAATATGACTCCTGCGGTTGATCCAGATGCTCTCATTCATATGAAGACAGTATTATAAACTGTTCCTACAGCCTTTCCTCACTCTTTAGCCTTGTTTGACTCCAGCCATAACCCTCTTTTCTCTGAGTCACAGTACAGAATTTCTGTATCCCTGCAGATTTCTCTCAAGTGGGATGGCTTTCCCTTATTCACTGATTTCTCTCTCTTAGAATGGGAAGGAAATTTATAGTTGTATCAGTCACTTCAGGAGCTGCAATTCAAGCAGTGGGGAAATTCTCCTATGGAAAGCACATAACCTATTCTGCAGGACACACTCTGCAGCTGCACAAAGTGCAATAAGTCTTGTATGGCATGAAAACTATCTTGTAAAGTGCTTTTAGTCATGGAGGCAAAGCAAGCAAGCCATTCACTGGAGATGAGTATTTGGCATGGGCTTCCAGAATCTGGAATGCTACCAGTAAGCACTGCACAGTTGGCAGCTTTATCATACTAGAGTTGCTAAAACCTGCAAAGATTCTGATCATGGCTTCAACAGCTGTGTCACAGATCAAATGTTTTACACAATCTTAGTTAAGTCATAATTATCCTAGTCCACACAATTCCAAGACCCAAAGTCTGTTTATGAGGTTAGTTCAAGCTCCCTGACTATAGTCAACAGGAGCACAGTCCAATCCAGACCTAATCTATTAGGGGACTAAAGCTGCTCAACATCTACTGAACTTAGTGAAAGGTAAATCCTTCCCCTTTAATGATCTGCACCACACACAAGGAGACAAAATCTGGTTGACACACAGTCTTATAGACACAGAATACTGCTTGTACTGCTATCAATTTCACTGGACAACAGATTGACACAGTTTTTGACATTTTTCCCTGTCCTCCAATGGACAAGTATATTTTCTTATGTAAGACCTCAGTTTTAATTCACTTCAATTCAACCTTCAGGATAGGAGAAATTTTAAGGTATCAAAGCTGTATCAATTCTAGCATGCACCTTAGTTGTAAGGAACTGATATTGCTTAGGGCTAGGTTATATTCTGCATGGGTAAGTTGTAGGTAACACTCATAGAAGTCAGATGAAAAAGATATGAAAACACTGTATGCTTTGACACAAGCAGCTTGTGAAAGGAAGAAAACTTTCATTTGCACTTCTGCAAGAGTAGGTCAGTTAATGGAATTAAGCTCGAGGTTGTTTATTATACTTTATTCTCTCTGTTGATGTATTAAGAGATAGTTCTCATGGGACTTGGAAATACCATTCTTATTGGACAGCATATTTCTGTACAGGTCTGTATTGATTTCAAGGTTCTGTAATTGTGTTTGTATGGTACTGTAACCCAACACATCAGACAGAACTTCTGTTATTCAAGATCCATAGAAATTTCCTTAAAGTCAGAAGCAGAAAGCTAATACTTTAATCACTTTGAACAGTACACTAATACCTTTGGAATATAAGTACTCTCTGGATCATATCCTCTGATTTCAGAATTCTTCCTTCTTATTTGGGTTGCTCTCACTTTGGGCTTTTTTTTAATGCTATTCTAGCCTTTTAAAAACTTACTGTGATAATTATTAAATATTTTATTGTGCAGCACCCTGCAGCTTCAGGGCATGCTGAAGGGCACTGCTATGATGTTTTATTGCAGTTGCCAATGAATGTGGTAATATTTGGTGTGTGCTTTTCTCTGGAGTGTTCACTTTACATTCTGTTATCCCACTTATTTCCCTGTTTCTGGATGCTAAAATGGATCTCTTTTTAACTACAAATAAAATAAAATTTAGATCATAGTTATGAATGATTCTGGATGCTCTCTGAGGAGGATAGTGCTTTACTGGAACAGAAACTCATAAGGGCTTCCTGCACAGCTGGATATAAGTGGTCAACTATTATCTTGGCTTGCTCACACTCTTGGCAGGACATGAAACAAAATCTGTTCCCAAAGCCATTTATACATGTTAACATAGGACTGGGCCTGATCAAAGAAGCTCTTAATCTCAAGACTGTCAAAGTCTTCTGATCCAGAGGCAGTTCACAGCAAGAGATGACCTAACTCACAACCAAAAGAAAAGGTTGTCTTGTTAGTAAATCTTTATTTTAGAGAAACTTTTTTTGCATAACTGTGTTTCCATTTCTTCCAATAAAATGCATCTGCATGGCAAAGAGTGTCAAGGACTTTTTTGGTGAGAATTACCACTTAGGACCATAGGTTGTTATTAGTAGCCACAGGGAGAAGATGTTATTTTAGGTAGCTTGCAATGTCACACATTCATATCATGTGCTTTACAGGTGAGAGCAGAAATTGGCTAAGCAGAATCCTCTGCTGTAACTACTATATGTTGTTAAGCTTTTGTCAGTGGTCAGTTTCTGCTATGTCCACTCCTTATATGCTCCTACTGAATATTTACAAATACTCTTTAAGAACAGCTTTCCCTTCTCTTTCTCACAGCTTTCTGCTAGTTTTTTACTGCACTTCATTTCTCTCCCCTTGTCTTTAATCTTCCTCTTGCTGATTCAGTGACTTACTGAGATTTAAAGCAAAATGGATTCATTCAGAGAATTCACAGAAACCCAAGATTTATGAAATTATTCATATGGACTGAATTATTCTATTGATCCATTAAAAACTTTTCCTGCAAACTAGCCCCAGAGAGGAATGGGTTGAAGAAGCCAATAAAATCTTTGCTTTGTTTTTTGCTCAGTTAACATGCTGAAAGCTATTAAAACTTACAGTCATGTCACACATATGCTGTGTGTCCTTCCTGAAATGTTTGACTGATGGAAAAGCAACTGAAACAGGGCTAAAGACCTTGGAGGTCAACACTGAGTAAGATTTACATTTACCCTGCCATTGATGTTGCTTAAGAATTATTCTTTTGATACTATTGATTTCAGCTGCAAGAGAATTAGGCTTGCCCTGAGCAACTGAAACAGAAGAGGAATTGACATGGACCAAGTAATAGCAAAAATCAAAGCCTGGTGTATATTGGCTCAGTTTTTGGGAGCTCAGGAATGCACTGAATGACTGGTATCTTTTTCAGGCCTGAAATGAGAAGCTGTCATAGATTTGTGCAGTTATGGGAAGTGGTTGTTTGCAAACTCACACCAATTTAAAAAAAAAAACCAAAACAAATTATTCTCACTTTAATTTGGAAAACTAGGATGTAATGGAACAACCTGCTTTGTCCCTCAACCAGATGGCTCTGGCAGGAGGTTTTGGCAGTCAGGCAGAGTGCATTCTTGAGTCCCTTCCCCTGGCTGAATATGCTGTCCTTAGTTCAGGTAAGAAGTCCAGTCAAGCTGATGTCAATGCCAGCCCAGAACACAGGGTTTGAGAGTGAATGCAGAATTTCTCCCCACATTTCATTATTTTTAAAGCAAAAAAAGGTTACAAAGGCAATATCCATGCTTGCAAAGAGAGGCCATGGTCTTTAGAGCCAATGTACTTACATATTTACATACCTGACCCCGGGTACTTAACTGTGCACAGCTGTAGTTCTTCTGGGGAACTGTCAGAGGCTTTGTGTCACAGGAAGCAAAAAGAGGCACTGTCAAAGCACAAGATTAGCAGACAACAATGATCAGCAGCAATAGACTTTACCTATGCAGAACAATTATAATTTAAAAAAACAAAAAGCCCCAACAAACCAAAACATGAAGACTTACTGACTTATTGGATTTCTAAGCTGATTCTTTGATTAACACATGTGAAAGATTTGAGAAACAGAAATACAAAAGATTTAAAAGAGACAAAGCCCAAGTGTTTCTGGATGAAAGTCATCTTTCATCCAGGATGAGAGAAAGGGTGAAGGGCATGTAGTAACTTTTCCTTTGAGAAAGCCATTCTTTAGCTGTTAAATCTGCAGCTTCTTGCATCTCTCTTGGAAGCACCTGGTACTAGCCTCAAGGCCAGTCATCTCCTTCTGCATTACCCTTAGCATGTGATGAACTCAGTGTCTGCTTGGTTGTATGCTTGGAAAAATGTGGGGGAAACATCTATTTTACTCCTGTATCTTCCTATTACAGCTGAAATATACTGTCTTCACTGACACCGTAGGTGTCAAGCCATGAGTTAAAGACAAATTAATGTCACGCGTATTTTGTTGCAAAATTGCATTTATTCTTGCATATGTCATGTTCAATTTCCAGTGAAGGAAGATGAAAATCATCATGTTGCACTTCAGATCCATTAACCCAGCGGATGTTTAGAAAACACATGTATTTTGATCCCCTTCAAAGCTCTAGAGATCACTGCTAAGAATATTTTATGACTTCCAGAATTCCCTGCTCTCTAGCATTGTTAGTTTGCAATTGTTCAGCCACCCAGGATTAAAGGCATTCATCAGAAACTGAAGGATCATTTGGTGCATTAGGTTTTCTTGCCAAGTGAAGGAGAGAGACCTCACTAAAATTAATTTTAGCACATCACTAATGGAATATTCTCCTGATAGCTTCAATATTTGTGGTTTGTTTTGTTTTTTTTTAATAGCTGCTTTCTGGAGCCAAGATAACTACCATACTTTTTATGCAGGGTTGTGCATTGAGGAGACTGTACTTCCGTATCTTTGGCAAAGTATGTTTCCCTGTGTGTATTGATGTAGCTTTTTATTCCATGCTGCTGCTTCCTTCATTTGGGATGGCATGTTTAAAAATAAAAATTTGAGAATAACTATTTACTCCCTCTGAGCCCTGCAGCATATAAACTAGACTGAAAGTGCCATGTGGCTGATTTCCACAGTCCTTGTGCTGTATTTCAGAAGTGTCAGGAAAGAATGTTACTGTATCCCCACACTCTTCATTCTTCCTGTTCGGTAGCATTTTCCAGCCTTGACAGGGTAAAAGAGGGGTGCAACAAGCAAAAATATTTTTGCTATAAGCTCATCTGAAAAAAATCTGAGAACTCCCAAGCTTAATTTTTTGCATTGCTTCATTGCTCTGCGTAGGTCAGCAGAGACCAGAAGCCACCCCTAACTTACAACTTCCGACTATTACTTTTCACAGGGGGGAATTCTTAATTAGGGCACAGTGAGGTGTAAAGAGCCAGGACATCAGAGAAGGAGCATTTTAATGTAAACATTGAAGCTGGGTGTAAGGTGATTGACAAGCAAACTCCATTACTGTGTAATTTCCTTGGCTGTGTATTTGCTTTTCTTTTAATTTTTATATGTGAAAATCATGGAAGATTATCCCAAGAAGGGATAATGGTTTCCTTTTTCTGAAGAAAATATGTATCTGAGCTTGATGTCCCCTCTTGCCACGCCTCTATCTGGCTTTTCTCCAAATTAAGTGTGTTGATGGCCCTTGAAACAGAAGAATTATGGTGTTCTCCAGTACATAGCTCCGGAACCTCAGATGGATTTACCATGGTGTCAGGGCTGCCATGTTTCTGGCAAACCTATGCACCTGGTTACAAGGATTACACTCCTTGTTTGAATTCAGAGAAGGTTGCTCTGTCCTTATTGGCATTGATAAATCTATAGGACTTTTCTTAAGTGTCGTCAGTTTGCAGCAGTGGGTTGTAAAAAGAATCAAAAACAAAGGGACAATGAGGGATAGAATGAGTGTCCCACAGATACAGAAATGTTACAGACTGGGAATGTCTAGAACTGCTGAGAATTTGTTGCAGGACCAAATTAATATAAAGTATTAATATAAATTAATATAAGGTATTAATTAATTTAGGCTGCAGGGCTACATTAATATAAAGTATTTATCATTTTTGTAGTACATTCTAGTGATTGTTCCTTAGCAGGAGCATCCCAACAAACTAAAATGAAAACACAACCTTGGATGAAAAAAATCTTCTCAACCAACCACTTCTTTGGTGCAGTGTCACAATGTCTGTGTTCTCCAACATCACAGTGCATCAAAGAACCGGTGAAATGCAGCTGTGCAGAATGCTGTGAATATGATTATGAGTATGTAATGAAAGACATAAAAAATAAGGGTTTGCATAGAGAAGAAAAAGAAGCAACAATGAAGTATTTTACAGCTTAGCCTTTTAATAAATGGAGTGCAGAAAATCTTATATTTATGCTCTTGGCATTTGCTTGTTTGCTCTACCATCACAGAACTGCCAGGTTTCTCAGTTTGTCCACCTGTAAAAATTTGCATAGGTAGTATTGTGTGGAGATTGTGGTGCCCTTTTATTGCTTAGCATTGTACCAAATCTGACTAGCCTGACAAATAAGGCAGCAGTCTACTTATATCATGAGTTCTGCCAAATTTTTGTTTTCATTCTTTCCTTTTTCAGAGACCTTTATACCTATGATTCTTAATAGCTAGAGATATGGTAAACCTTTATTGGATTGTTTCCTTTTGGAGAGTATAGTTTGATTATACAGAACTCAACTTTTGCAGCAAATTGAAAATAAACAGAGTATAAGTTCAAATATATATTATTCTAATGTAAGTTCTTGAAGGTCTATTAACGGAAAGGCAGCAGTCATAAAGCCATATAATTCATAGTAACCTGATTAGAGGTATTTTCTACCAGCAATTGGATAGCTTTTTGTACTGCTTTTATGTACTTCAGTTTCTTAAAGAAAGTTTCTTTTTATGTACCTTTATTGATGTTGATATGATCTCATATACTTTGATGTTTGTGCCTGTGTTTTGGTATCCCTGCCTATGGAGTACTTATTACTTGACCCAATAAGGTTGTAATATTATCCCTCAAAAAGTGAGTTAGGGACAGCTGCCATAAATCTGTTCTTGACCCCAGATATATGAGTGTAATCAATCAGCAGTTCCAGCCAGCAGACTCTAATGAATCATATGCTTTGGTCTACTTTTGGGAGTTGTATAAGATATATTAATCAACAATCCATGCATGTTTAGAAAATACTCGACTCAATCAGCCTTTGCTTTGAGAGTTAAATTTTTTATATTGCTTTGATGATTATAACATCATTAGGTATAGAGGGTGGTTTGCTCATCACAGTCTGATGATTTGCTTATGATTTAATCAAGCACTAAATTCAGAGAGGAATGTGACTGCATCTGGTTTCCCCTACTATTTTTAAAGAGATGGGGGGCAGTCAGTATTCCAGGAACATGACAGCTTTGCAATCATATTGCTTATATTCAACTTTTTTGTAAAGATGTTCATTATGTGAAGTGTTTATGCTAAGGATGATTATGAAATCAGTGGTGATTAAGGAACTGCCTTTTCCATTTATGAAGCCTTAATGGGACCCAGGACCAGTCTTGCAATGTGAAGCACAACAGAGTATCAAGACAGAGGCAAGGTGGTCTTCTGAAATATTTCATATGCCTTTTGAGGAGCTGGTAATGCAAGGTGTCTGCTTAGAGGAGATTAATTCACTGACTAGTGTGGGAGAGAAAAAAAATACTCTGGTCTGACTTATATAGAGAGAAACATGCCTTACCCTGAAAGATCCTGCAAGAATTTACAATATCAGTATACAAGTTTTTTAAAATTTTTTGAAGTATTGGGAAAGGATTTTTTTGTGTTTCTTTGAAATTCAAGAGAAATATGAAATTTTTCATGTAAAATCAATGGCAATCTCTGCATATAGAGCTAGCAAGAAGACATGTTGGTAATGAAAATGCAATTGACTTTATAAGGGTTTTGTTGAAAGAGGTTGCAAAGTAGCATTGGCTTTATAGCTGTTCATCAGTTGCCACTGAAGTTCTCAGGTTCCTTATTTATTATCCTATTTCACATTTAATCTATTACAGTTTCCATTACACATAACAGCTAAAAGTCCAGACATCACTGATCATTTTTTTATTACCTCATTCCAGAAGTAATTTTCTGAGTAATGATCACTACTCTGGCTTCAACCATCAGGTGTGATCTACCTAAAATTACTATCTTGTTGAGATAAGCAAGACCAAAACATACATTCCAAATTCTCATGAACAAGCTGTGACACAAAAGTTGTTATACTGCTCACATGGTGAGGGAATTAATATTCTCTAACAGAGTCTGTGGAACTGGACAGGCATTTTTAGTTACTTTGTCTCATGGTCTAGCATATTGTCTTAAAACACAACTTAAAATGGATTTGTGCTACAATAGCAGACCATAAACATGAGTGTCTGAGGTTCATATCTATCCTGGTTATTCTATAAATTACTTCCCCTGACCTGCCTCATTATGTTGTTGTATTAATATAAGAGCATTTCAGGTAGAAAATCTACTATTATAAATGTCTGTGTGAAGATAGCATCTTCTTATTGAATAGTCTTGTTCCCTGTGTATATTCAGAGATTAATTTCCTTCCTTTTGTTACTGAAACATCTCTTTTTGCTAGATTTTATCTCTATTTCTCTTTCAAAGCCTGAAGAGAGCAATGAGAGCACTTCGAGCGAGTGATGATATGCCTTCTTTCATGTTATCAGTCTTTTGGACCCAATAGACAACTGTTTACAACAGAAACTAAATAGAATTGCCTGGGAGTTGTTGCAAGAACATGACTGACATATGATTGTAAAGGAATAAAGGAAATTAGTTACTTTGTGTAAGTTATCAGCATTGGCAGCTAGACATGCTGAAGCCTCAGACCTCAAGGTGTGAGCTTTCCATAGATTTGCTGAACTTTTACCTCCTTAAGGGAGGCCCCAGAGAATAGTTTATGCTGGAATATAAGGAAGCAAAGAAGGTCACTATTCCCATCAGCAGAAGCTGACACCTTCTATGCAGGAGATAAAACAGCCCACCTGGAGACAGGGAAGAGAAACAAAGGGGAACAAGAAGACCCGATACCCTAATAATACCATTCGGCTGAACTGTTGCATGATGGGCAGGAAACTTAGATTGTAACAGTATAATTCCCATGGATTCCTTTGTCCAGGGTACCCAGCTTGAGCCATTCCTGTTGTTGTACCAGTCAAATATTAAACTATTTCTTCATGGAATCAGACGTCTGAGACTCGGCTGCAGGAAGCCTGAGGTGAAGACATTTCTTTAACACATCTACATAGATGCCAGTGAGCATCCTAATTTATTCTGCAGAATTTTGTTGCTTGTGGCAATAGAAATAGAAAGAGTGTCTCAGATTTCAGATTGTATTTCAAGGGATGACAGCTAAATTGTAAGCAACAATTATTTTGACTATTCTTTCACCTGAAGCTTAAGCTTGGTACTTCATAACTTTTTTTTTGTGCAGTTAGAATACAACAAAACTTTGAGCTATAGGTCAAACTATCTATTGCTACTATTGTTTAACGTATCATACTACCACTACATACAGCCCTTTACAGAGTCCAAGAGAGAAATCCTTACCTTTGCATGCCTTTCTTCTTGGGAATGGTGAAAGCAAAAGAAACATGCTTTAAAAGTCTTTTCACAAAAATGAGACAGGTACATGGGATCACAGAATGTGTCAGGTTGGATGAGACCACAGCAGGTCATCTGGTCCCACCTCTCCTCTCAAGCAGGGTCATCCTAGAGTACTTTGCACAGTATTGCATCCAGACAGTTCTTGAATATCTCCAGTGAGGGAGACTCCACAACCTCTGTGGGCAACCTGTTCCAGTGCAGGGTTACCTGCATAGTTAAGAAGTTATTCCTCATACTCAGGTGGAATTTTCTGTGCAGACAGATGACTCTTGGACATATCCAGTAGTGGAATTTACTCAGTTCATTCCTCCCCATACTAACTTCTAAAAGACATAAAGAAGTGCAAAGGTTCTCTTTTTTGATTTTGTTCAAACGTCATGATTCACACTTGAAAACTTGCCCACATACAGTGAATTTGCTATACATTGTGGTGAGAACAGTGCTCCATCTGTGAGAGAGCACAGGAAGTGCTTACAGAAAGTAGCTATCTGTTTATTGTCATTGTTGGCAGTATATATGATAAGTGACAATATGAGGTGATTGCAGAATATGGGACAACAGCAAGGAAGGGCAGTCTTTTTCCTCTGATCTCTCTTCAGAGAAAACGCCTCTTTTCTGCCATAGTTTCTACGTAAGTTTGTATCAGAACAGGCAGCTGAAACAATACATGTTGCTTCTCAAAGGGTCAACAATGAGAAACTGACCATTCTTAGGTGTGTGATGTTTATCTCAGTGCCACCCTCATCCCTCAAAGATATATCCCGCAGAATATGCTGAGTTGGAAGGGACCCACAAGGATCATTTGAGTCTAACTCTTAACCCTGCACAGGATATAGTTGTTCATCTCAAGTCTCTCATGTTTATTGGATGAGTTCTTATGTGAAGATGGCAACAGGTTGATTCCAGAAAGACTGAGTTTTCCTGGCATCTTATATGCCTTCTAGTCAGTATTGGTACTTGAATGTGTTGAGAGAAAGCAGTTGTACAGTGTCAGTGAATTATACACATGGAACTGCAGATCTAGGCCAAGAATTCAGCTGACAGGGTTAGATTTGATATGGAATAACACAAATCAGGTGTGAAAAACCCTAAACCAAGAAGATATTTAGTTAATATCTTCAGTGTTACAGTATTGTTCTCACCAGTATACGTCTTACTAATGTTTCCAGTAGTGCTGACCACCATTGATTTATAAGAATTTTAAATATTAGATTAAATTGCCATTCTTTACTCATCTCTGCCAAATCCCAAAGGGTGGGGATTGCAGGTATGCTCTTTTTTTTCCCCCTTAAGTTATTCCTATGATGTGCAGCATTCAGTTTTATCATGTTACTAATTAAATGTCTTCAGTTACTCAGCAACACCACAGTTGTCTACACCATTTTGTAAATGCATTCTTGTCCTGGTTTTGGATGAGAGAGTTTATTTTCCTCTTAGTAGCTGGCACAATGCTGTGTTTTGTATCTATATGAGAATAACGTTGATAACACATTGATGTTTTAGTTGTTGCTATGTAGTATTTACTCTAAATCAAGAACTTTTCAGTTTCCCATGGTGTGCCAGAGAGAAGATGCACAAGAAACCGATAAGGAGCGTGGCCAGGACAGCTGACCTGAACTGGTCAAAGGAATATTCCATACCATGGAACGTCATGCTCAGTGTATAAACAGGGAGGAGCTGACTGGGAGCTGTTGGTCACTGCTCAGGGACGGGCTGACCATCAGTCAGCAGGTGGTGAGTGACTGTATTGTGCATCACTTGTACTATTATTTTGTTTTGTTTCAGTTATAAAGCTTTTCTTATCTCAACCCACACAGTTTACTCTTTTCCCTGATTCCCCTCCCCCATGGGGGAAGCAAAGGCAGGGGCAGCTGGGGAGCGAGTGAGCAGCTGTGTGGTAACTGTTTGCTGGCTGGGGTTGAACCACAATAATTCTTCCTGTGTTAAACACATCCTGCCTTCATACCCTTCCTGGTAAATACAAACCTTAATGTTTCCCAGTTCAGTCGGCATGAAATGAAAACTGTTGCTAAGGTAGTCCATTAAAAAGGAGCTTAAAATAGGAAAAGAAAGCATTTTTAGGACAGGAATGTTTTTAGGCTTTTTCCTATTCTTTTTTTCTCTTCCTTTTCTTTGGCTGGCTTTGTTGTTTTAAAAAGTTAGTATACCTTCAGAGATGAGTATAATCAAGCTAAAGAACAATGTTTGGTCAACTTCAGCCAATTTCTGTAGGAATTTTAAACAGAAATATTACATCACTGCATGGCTCAAGGTAAAGCAGACAACCCACACTGTCCTTTTTTGTATAGTCTAAGCTGAATGCTATGAAAAGAGTAAATGCTTGGTGCTGACACTAAAAAACTGATTAAAATGATCACCCTTTTTATTTCTCCCTAATTCATCTTAAGGTAACATTAAAATTCTCAGATTCCATTTTGATTATGGTATCAGAATAATATTTCTTATTCTTACTCTGTTCCTGTAGCGTTTCCATTCAACAATATTTTGTGTCCCTACATGTTACTGGCAGTTTGTTAATTAGCTGTGATTTGTATTAGCACCATCTTGTACAATTTGGATCTATTCTTCTTTAATTGGAATATTCTATGAGTTCATAAATTATATTTTTTTAAAGACTATAACTTAACAACTATAAGACATTTTTATTTAAATGTGCTATGTTTTCAATGGTCTCTTTGTGCCCTCTTTTTACATAGCCCAAAAATTTCAGTAGTGAGAGCCTATACCACGCTATACAGGACATTTAAAAAAAAAAAAAAAATGGATTGGATTCTTAGCTACTGGTATAAATCACCATATTTGCAATTACATCAGTAGTACTTCAGTGAAACTGTGACCAAGGATCTTTTAAGGTATCTTTAAAGGTAAATTCAGACATATTCTGTAGGACAGCTTTTTAATACAGGTTTTTTCTTCATCCACCTTTACCCATATGATTTAATTTTCTTATGGATTAGGTCAAAATGTTAAACATCCTTTCTGAGAATTACTTGGTGGATCTGTTTGGTCTCAATCATCAGGATAGATACATCATTGCCTACTACACATTTCCGTACATTTAGTTTTATTTCTTGTAGCAGGGAAGAAAGATGTATTGCTATTTTAGACTCAAATAATGCTTCATTTGTCACTTAATCCTGCAATAGTTTTCATTTAGAAGTCCACAAATAGTCAGGCTTTCTTTCTTTCTTTCTTTTTATTGTCTTAATTTTCATTTTTTTGTTTGTATTTAAAATGCATACTCTCAATTTCTAGCACAGAGCAGTTTTGGAGCCAGCCAAGGCATTGACAAAGGCTTGCCAGTATTATGGGTTGATAAATCTAGAACTGCATCAAAACATATAATATTAACAAGAATATTCTCAAAATTATGATGCCTGGCATTATGAGTTTCAGTGCAGTCAATAGCCTGTATCTATATCTGGTTAAGTCTGTATTCCATGACTCTAGCTCTTTAAGGATTGACAACTCAGCAAACAAAGCACACATGACAGAAAAAGGTGATGTTAATGCCTTATTAAGGTTTTGTAACTCACAATAATAAGTAGGGAGGTAAGGACAGGTAATTTGTAGGAACTTCCTATGTGACTTACTCTGAAGCTCTAAAAATGCCATGTAAAACACATTTTTGACACATGCAACTCTGTGGAATTACTAAGGAAGGGAAAGGAGGCTTTCAGTTTTTGCTATCTAATTTGTCTTCAACACATTTCTGTGGTGAAACTCCCCTCGTGACAATACTTTGTTCACCTCTAATTTTAGACTACACTTTTGTGTAAGTTGAATCAAAAAACTCCTCATTTCAGTTTGGAAAGACTAAAAGACTGAATAGAGAATAATGGAGAGAATCAAGGGTTGAATCTCTATAGTGCACATAGCATAGGTAATTGGAGTGCTTACAACTTATCCAGTTGTTAGTTAAATATGAGAGTACAATCTGAAGTAAAGTATCTTGCAGAAATGTCCCTTGTAGATATTTTCTGTAAATATATACCTTTGTATAATATTACAAACAGTGAAGGATATTGGAGAATCTGGATAGAGCCTCTTTAACAAAAACATTGCCAACCCCAAAATTTTGTTTGCTAGAGGTGAGTTACATTCAAGCCAACACGTGACAGAGACTGAGAATTAGTTTATGTCTGTATATATTTAGGTTTGACTGAAGTCAGTGGAAAAAACACATGACTTTTAGGGAATTCAGTATTTTAAGATAATATTAATTCAAATTAAAATAATTTGGCTAAATATTATCTTAAATTAGACAACTTTTAAGACCAGGAGGAATCAAGACAATCTTTTTCTGGCCTACTGCAAAATGCAGGCTGTAAAATTAAATTCCATGATATCTGCACTGAATCTGTGTTCTGACTGCTCTTACAAGTGTATTTGGTTGAAATTTGCAAAGTCATTTAGCTCTTGCACAAAAATGAATATCATCTAGACCCCTGGCTGAATTGTGTGGGCTCTGCAAGGAGACAGGAACAGGAATAAGAGTTGTAAAAGTATATTTTTATTTTTGAGATAAATAGATCTGTCTCTGAATAAACACAGCAATCGAATCTGTTGAGTAAGAAGGTGGAATTTTTGTGTAATCCCTTTTGGAATAGAACTTCCAATATTCTATAGAGTTATCCATTTGTTAGTTGAGTACAATCTGACCTTAAGTACCTTTCTGAGATGTCAATTTAAACTCTTTTCTGTAAAATAATACATTTGCGTTTCCCACTTGACCTTTCAATGTAAACCTGAATGGTCTTCTCATGTCTCCTTTTTCTCACAGTAGCAGTTTAAACTTTACTGTCGATTTTTTTAGGATTTCATTACTTCAGTGCTGTCATCTCTTCTTAAGCATTTCTCCAGACTATGTATCTCCTGATTCCAATGTGAAGTGCATATCTCTCTTCTTTCTTTATCACTTTATTTGGCTTGTTATCTGATTTTGTTTGCCTACCGAAAATGCATGTTGTCTTTCAAACAACAGGTAACTCATGTAGAAGAGCAAACTGCCACTGAGATTGAGAGCACTGTGTTCTTACAGTACTCTTTGCACTTGCCTCCTCTACTCTTTGTGTGCCTTAGATCAGAAGTTAAAAACATGAGTGTACCACTGCATTCAAGTTCTTCCTCTTTGCAAATGTTTGTATTTACCTTTGGGCATTTATTTTGTTCAAGCCCTCAATAAAATATTATATTCCTCTTCTGAATCTACTTGTCTGCCTCATTTCCCTACATTTGGTTGACTTCACTTGTTTTCTCTTAACTGCAGCATTAACTGATTTTACATGGTCTAATTTGCATAAACTGTTAATAGCACTTTAGCTTTGCCCTCACAAAATTCAACATAAAACTTGTCCACAACTTCCGGTCTGTTTTCAGGCTCTCACATAGACCTCACGCAATTTTATTCTTTATTCCCTTGCTTTTAAATTTTCCAATGCATGCAGTGATAAATGGGTGGATTTTCTTGACATTTATCTGACAGTGCAACTCTTACTAGGAATTGAAAGATCCTTTGTTCTGTAGTTGTTGAGTTTCAGCACATAAACTAATTTTAACACCTCCTACCTTCACTATAAACAGCCCAAAACTTTCTTGAACCTCATATCAGGATTTTAAAAATCTCAAAAAATCAGTCAGTGGCTTAGTTAGCAAAACCACTAACATTTTCCCAGCATTTGTTTTCCAGAAAATTCTCCCAAATATTTTTATTGGGTTTGTTTTAATTAAATTTCTGGTGTGAAATTTTGAAGACATACAATGAATTTGGTTTTAACCACTATCTCTCACGTGCAGGATAACAGTGCCAGTGGAAAGGAAGGGGAAGTGGCAGAAAATTGCAATCAACACACAGTTGTTTATTATACCATAAATCCTGTTTCATTTCTAGTGTATTTTTCCTGGAAAAAGGGACCAAAAAAACCCCCGCCATACATGTACCCCATCACCTGTCTTGTATCAACTGTTGAAATGTAGAAGCTGCCTTGCTCAGAGATAAGGTGTCCCTGTTTGTTGATAATGTTTCACGATGTGAGATGACATCACTAGATACATTAAAGCTTTTGCAGGAACTCAGATCGTGGTAAACATCCAGACAAGGACAGAGTGATGATGTTAGGACAGACGGGGATATTTGTCCTGGTTTCAGCTGGGATGGAGTTTTTTTTCTTAGTAGGTGGCACAGTGCTGTGTTTTGATTTTAGTATGATTATGATTAATGTTGATGACACACTGATGTTTTAGTTGTTGCTAAGTAGAGCTTACTGTATATCAAGGACTTTTCTGTTTCCCATGCTCTGCCAGTGAGCAGGTGCACAAACATTTGTGAGAGAGCATAACCTGGAAAACTAACATGAACTGCCCAGAGGGATATTCTATACCAAACAACTTCCTGCCTAGTACATAAACTGGGGGCAATTCAGCCAGAAGCTGACAATCGCTACTCAGGGATGGGATGGGCCTCGGTCAGCAGGTGGTGAGCAAATCTATTATGCATCACTTGTTTTTCTTGGGGTTTACTTCTCTTTTTCCCTTTAAAATTATTTTTACCGTGACTATTATTACTAAACTGTTCTTATCTGAACCTTTGGGTTTTGCATTTTTCCTGTTTCCCTCCCGATTCCACTGGGAGTGGGAGGAGGGTAAACATGTGGCTGTGCAGTGGGAGCTGGAGTTAAACCATGGCAGTCCTTTTTGGTGCCGAGTGTGGGGTACAAAACGTTGTGATAACAACAGATCTGACCAGAAAGTGTTAAAATAAACTTTCGCATTCATTGCACTAATTCAAAAGTCACTTGTCACAATGCTGATTTATTTGCTCTTAGAGTTTCTGCATGTGTGCTCAGGTAACACCTTACTTGCTGTATGTGTTCCCCGATGTGGTGTCTATCCTCCTCGGGGCCTGGGCTAAGGTCATTATTTTGTTGTTCTATGCAATACTGGTTTATGATATGATAGACTCGCGGGTCGTGAAACATTTAATCCGCTCAGCATTGCCATCATCTCTGTGTTACGGGAGCCATCTATTGGCAACCATTAATAATTACACCTTATCCGCTTGCAGAGCAAACCTATGGAGGGATACTTCTACCTTCTCTTTCTTCTCTTCCTTCTCTTCCTTCTCTTCCTTCTCTTCCTTCCTTCTTTTCCTGGCTGATTACAGTAGCATAAGAGATTTTTAAAAGTACTGAATCCTTTGAATCCTTTAATTCTATTCATCCTTTGAATATCCTTGAAACAAACCTGGTCCTTCTACTAGGACCCAGCACATTGTTGTATATGGTCCAGGTCTTGTTTAGGGTTAAGCAAATATCTGTGACATGGTACTCCAGAAAGAATTGAGTCAGACAAAGAGACTTATTTCTGAAATAACCTCACAGACCCTGAGACTAAAGAACAAGACAGTGAGTGGGGATATCAGATCTCCTCTCAAGGACCAGCCTCTGGGAAAAAATGGAACAATGCAATGGACTGCTAAAGACTATACTGAGAATAACGGGTGGTGGGACTCTCAAACACTGGGATACACATTCAGTGAAGGCCACCTGGTTAGTCTACACCAGGGGATCTTTCAGCTGGTCTGGCACTGCCCAAACAAAGCTTTTATCTACTGCAGAAGGGGATACAGTTCCTGGGATATTCCTGCCTCAGGCAAAGGCAAATTGATCTGCGGGATTGCTTTTGCTCAAGAACCTGGGTGCCCTTGCTGGGTAAAGTGGGAGGATGGGAAAGTCTGGTGTGTGCCTCAAGGGGATTTGATTTGGGGTAAGAATAGCCAATTATTCGAATTTTATTATGTTAATTGCTATATAGCAATAATTGTTATATTATCACTTCTACAGTGACAATATGCTCATCTGAACCCCACTCCCTTTGGATTGCCACATTAATGAAAAATTGTCTTTGATGAAACTTGACAAGTGCAGTGGTGATGGAATCATAACTGACTTCAACCTGCAACAGTCCAACATTACACAGCATATTTTCTGCCTTGAAAGACTGTTATGACAGATGGAGCCTAATTTCATGGACTAAATTAACTCAATGTATGGTCGATAGATTAAGATGCTATATCTAAGGGAGTATACCTGTGCATATATCAAAAAACAGGAAAGGTGATAGGACATTGGAAGTGTGGTATGACATAAATGGTATGGAATAAGTAGTGGATAGTGCCCTGGTTTCACCTGAGATAGAGTTAACTTTCTTGTTAGTAGCTGGCACAGTGTTGTGTTCTGATTTTAGTGTGAAATGATAACACACTGATGTTTTAGTTGTTGCTAAGTAGAGCTTACTTTAAATAAGGACTTTTCAGTTTCCCATATTCTGCCAGCAAGCAGGTGCACAAGAAGTTGAGAGGGAGCATGGCCAGGACAGTTGACATGAACTGGCCAAAGGGATATTCCATATTATGGAACACCATGCTCAGTATATGGAGGGGAGTTGGACGGAAGCCACCTATCGCTGCTCAGGTCCAAGCTGGTCGTTGGTCAGCAGGTGAGAGACTGTATTGTGCATCACTTGTTTTTCTTGGGCTTTATGCCCCTTTCTCTTTTTCCCTTTTAAAATTATTTTTACTGTTATTGTTATTATCATCATAATATTTTACATTCTAAACCTGTGAATTTTACCTTGCTCACTCCCTTCCCCATCCCATTGCAGAGAGGAGAGTGAGCAAGTGGCTGCATGGTGCTTAGTGACAGGCTAGGGTTACACCACAATAGTATTGCAGACATGGAAGCAGGGAAGCCTGGGATAAAGAACAGAGGAAATATAGCAGTGTGAGATGAGTGTGAATAAGGTCAATTCATATCGTGGGTAAGATGATTGACAGTGACAGGAACATGGTATTGAGATTCTGTTTAGGAAGTGTAAATGTACGTGATATAATGGTTTGGAATTGATCAGATAGTAGACATACGATCACATTGTATTTCAGGTGAAACTTCTACTTCTCCTCCCCTCTCAAAGAGACATAAAATCTGGGATAATGTGTAAGATCACCTTAGAGTCAACAGTATGTTTTCTTTGTAGTAATGGTGTTTTAGCTTTCTCAGGAATGCTTTAGTCACTCCAAAACAGTATATATACGGGACATACTTAGAGGCATGCAGTAAAAACAGGCTGCAAATTTCTTTGTGAGGAGCAATTAACCTGCTAGACCTACTTGGCTTAGAAGAGAGAGACATAGGAATTATGAAACTACAGTACTTAATGCAATAAGCGTGGAATGAGGATTTGGAAGGATTCTTGTTGTCATGATAAAATTTCAGTAGCACAGCTAACTGATTAATTAATTAGTATTTATCAGTGTCCTTATCCAAGCATATGTGGCATACCAAGAATATTTGGTACAAGACCATAGTGCAGGATTGAGAACAGTTATGAAAGAAATATTGGTGTTGAGGGGGAGGAAATAACTAAAAATGTACTGTTGTGGTTTAACCCTCGTGGGCAGCTAAGCACCACCCAGCCACTCGCTCACTCCCCTGCAGTGGGATGGGGGAGATGAACGGAAGGGGAGAAGTGAGAAAACTCACGGGTTGAGATAAAGATGGTTTAATACGTAAAGCAAATGCTGCATGCACAAGCAAAGCAAAGTTAAGGGATTCATTCATTACTTCCCATTAGCAGGGAAGTATTTTGACATCTCCAGGAAAGCAGGGCTCCATTATGCATAACAGTTACTTGGAAAGACAAACACCGTAACTCCAATCCTCTCCCTTTGTCCTTGTTTCCCCAGCTTTTATCACTGAGCACGATGTCATATGATATGGAACATTCCTTTGATCATTGGGGACAGCTGTCCTGGGTGTGTCCTCTCCCACCTTCTTCCACACTCCCAACCTACTCATTGGCAGGCCATGTGAGAAAAAGAAAAAGCCTTGATGTTATGTTAGTGCTATTTGGCAATAACCTAAACTTTGGTGTACTATTGACACTGTTCTAGTCAGAAATCCAAAGCATAGCACCATATAAGACAATTAACTCTTAGCCCAAACAATGAGTACCTATAAAACTTTAATCCTGTTAGATGATCATGGAACACCTGCAAATTATGAATATTCATAAAAATCAAGGACTTTTCTTCTTGCAGTTCCTCAACAGTCAAATTCTACTCCCATCTCGAAAGGAGACAGAGACGATCAGATTTTGCATTTCTATCAGAAAGAAATACTAACTATTGAACAAACCTAGTCTACTGCTTGCTGTTATCAAATGAAACTGCTATCCTGTACCTCAGAGCCCTTTGGATCATGCTAACTTTAGATACATTGTCTAATTGCAGATGGTTCGTTTTATTTAGAATGCAGAAATAAAAGGCATTCATTTAAATGCAAATTTGCCACTCTGTCCTATGGAATTTCCTCTCACTGAACTGTGATGTGTGCCACACTGAAATGTGGCACACATTTACTGTGACTGGAAAAGTACTGACACTCATATATGCCTATCCCTGTTTTCCTGCAGTAAAGTGCAAGAGCTGTTAATCATCATGATTCAGGACAAGAAGAAATCTTACATTATAATATGTTGACACACTGATGTATGAGTAGGGGATAGCTGTCCAGCTTAATGTTTTAATTAAAATTGGAACGTTAGACTATTAGCTTTTTGCAGAATCAAAAATTCACATTCTCTGAATTTTTCTTGACTGATGCAAAGGTTTTCAAAAGATGATAACCAAATTTAATATTTCATGACAGATAATTTGCATCTTTTCAATGTCCCACCTCCTAGCAGTTGTCAAATCTCTCATATTTCTTCCAAGCAGTGTCACGAGTCTGATTGCTCTAACAAATTTTAACAAGATTACATCAAGTAATTTCTTTCTCTGTTCTTCTGGTATCAGCACTGGAGAATGAATCCCAGCACCTCAGGTTATTGTGGCATTAATGCTTTCAAAGCCAGTATCAGTGTGTCTGGGTTTTCTGTTTTGTTGATTTGGACGGGTCTGTATTGCATTTCTTGTTTGGTTTAGCTTATTTCATTTTTTCTTTGAAACTGTAGTTGGGAGACAGCTCACAGCTTTGGGACAGGAATGCTTAGTATCGTGTCTGACGTCAATATTGCTTCTAGCTTCATTTTTCACTTACATATTTTACAAAAAAAAAAAAAATTCTTATGAGAGGATCAAGCCAACTTAATGATGAAGTATGTCTGTCTAGTTATATGGTGGCCTGGATTCCGATCTTATTTATTTTGCTTATTTACTTAGTATAGTTTAGTTTCAATCACATGAGATTTCTTAGCTCTTGAACAAATTAAACACTTAGTTAAATCTAAAAATAGCACTTTAATCAAAGCTACACCAGGCCTTGAGTTGAAAAATGTGTTTAAAAACTTGCAGAATAATAGCCCATAATTGTGTAAGAAATAATACTTTGGAAAATACTGTTCAAAAATACATTCTTTCATATCATATTTCAAGCATATATTCAATTTGCTGTCCACAAAATATATTAGGTTTCATTTGTTTCTACAGTTTCCCTGGTTCCATGGAATATTTTGAAGGAACAATGATATTTAAAAAGTGTCCCAGCCATGCACTGAGAATTCAATGATACAGAATGCAATAAATAATACTCTAATTAAAATTCAAGGTATTAAAATTAGTTAAAGGTCTCCAAGTTGTATTTCCCATTTTTCCTTCTTTCTGCCTTTTTATTTTCCCTACGTAATGACCTTTTCTTTAACTTGCAAATTCCTGTTGTTTGATTTTTCAAGCCATGTCCTGAAGGATTGTTGATGCTCCAAATTCCCTTTTCCAAATCAGCAGCAGTTGTAATAAATGAAGCAGAACTGGGCACCAAGCCTATGCTACCCCATCAGAGATGTTTCCCTCCAGCACTCCTGAGTGTGGACTGGAAAGACCATACACACTGTATTAACTTCCTAGTTACTACATACTGCTGAGCATGAAAAGAATCTGCTCTGCTGGTGAGAATGCCTTTGGATTCTCTTCCAGTCAGTCATGCACCTGTTCAAAATAACCAGTGAGGGAGTGGCACATGCTGTATAAAACACTCACTGTGTTAGGACTTGAGCAAGCTGCATTTTGCATCAGTGTACTTGTTTATGCTTATCATTTACTGTAAATTATTCTTTAGGAAGGTCAGATGATATTAATGCACATTGTTCCCAGGTAAGAGAAAGTCCATGCTCTGAAGAATTTATAGTCAAAATAGATAAACCAGAGTGGAGAGCAGAACAACTCTCTTTTAGCACATGAGCAAAACAATCTATGTACACTGTCCACATCTCCAGCTCATTCTTGTACCTTTTACAACACGTAGTGTGCCACGTTGTGTCAATCTCTGACAGGGTCATCATTGCTCTGAGCACAGAATCATATATCAACCAAGATAAAGATTTCATCATTCTTTTACATCATTATTTAACACCATAATTATTTTACAGGCATCTGTTTGCTTAATGAAGTGGCAACTGTGTAGCTGTAATAAACTCTTTTTTTGTCAGGACAAAGCAGGTGAAACGGGAGGGCTTTTGCAGTGAGAATTATTTCAATGCACTGAGCTTGTGATTAAGGTTTGTAGATCAAAGTCTTTTCACTTAATAGGAACAGGGAAAACTAGGGAGAGATCCAGATTGATTGCAAAATGCAGCAGCATAAGAATTTCGAGACCTTGACAAAAATTCAAATACTGGGGTTCATGTTTCCTGAACATGTTGTACGTGAGGCCTGCAGAAGTAATTCCAACAACTTTTCTTATCATTCTGTTTCTTTTAATTTGCTTTTTTTCCCTTCTGCTGCTGCTACTTCTGCTTTTTCTGGTTCTTGTGCTTCAGCTTCTTCTGCTTCTTTTTTTTTTCTTCGTCTCCTTCTCTGTGTTCTGCTACTTCTGCTTCTTCTTCTCTACTTCTGTTTCATATCCTTCTTGTTCATCATATTCTTTCCCTTCTTTTTCTTCTTCTTTTCTTTCTGCTTCTGCTGCTACTTCTTTTTTTGCTTCTACTCATTTTCCTTCTGCTTCTTCTGTTGTTTTGGCTTCTGCTTTTTCTGCTTCTTTTGTATCTGCTTCTTCTTCATAGAGTCATAGAATCACAGAATGATTTGGGTTGGAAACAACATTAAGGTCATCTAGTTTCACCCTCCTTTGCCAGGGACAGGGACACACTCCATTAGACCAGGTTGCTTGAGGTCCCATGAAACCTGGTCTTAAATCATCAAGGGAAGGGGCATCTACAGCTTCTCTGGGCAACCTGTCCCAGTGTTGTTGTTCTTCTTCTGTTTCTTCTTCTTTCACTATGCTTCCTTCTTCTCCTTCTTCTGGTTCTGTTTCTTCTTTTTCTCCTTCTTTTGCTTATTTTTCTTTTTCTTCTTTTGCTGCTGCTTTTGCTTCTGGTTTTTCTAGATGTCAACTAACCATTATCTTCAGGGAAATTTTTTTCTGCAAGCAAGACTTACATCATTTCTTTCTAGATTTGTCTTTATCAGATGAAACATTCCAAATACCTTTGATCTATCCTGGTGTCTACTTAAAGGAATCTACATTTCTCTGGAGGGAAAATTTAAATTATTCATACAGTTTAAAATTGCTGTGTGTAGGCAAAGAATATTAGAGTCACTGTGAAATACACATAAATTAAAATTATAAATGCAATTATTTGTTTCTGATGTGGGGGGGGGGGGGAATTCTGTGCAGTTTTTCTGATTTCATAAACAGATAGTCTAGACATAGATTACATAGAGCATTATGATGGTGGATAGAACTGCCTTCAGAGGGACCTCAGCAGACAGGAGAAATTTAACAAGCTTCATTAAGGTACATGCAAAGTCCTCCATCCATGAGTGAAGACCACATGGTCATGATTGATGGTGCCTTGCTAGAGCCTTGACTGGGAACAAGTTGGCCTTTGCCTACTCACTCCAGTTCACTGTGTGGACCATAGAAGGCAAATGCAGGTGCTGGTTTTGTCCAAGACACAGTTAATTTTCTTCATAGTAGCTTGTATGGTGCTATGCTCTGGGTTTGTGAACAAAACATTGTCAATAACAGATGAAACTTATGTCATTGCTGAGTAGAACTTACACAACATCAAGGCCTTTTCGGTTTCTCACATGGCCCTGCCAGTGAGTAGGTTGGGAGCATGGAAGAAGGTGGGAGAGGACACAGCCAGGACAGCTGAGCCCAATGATCAAAGGGATGTTCCATGCCATACGGCATTGTGCTCAGTATACAGAGCCAGGGGAAAGGGGGAAGGAGTGTGCACATTCAGAGTTACAGTGTTTGTCTTTCCAAGTAACTATGACGTGTCACTAAGCCCTGCTTTCCTGGAAAACATCTGGCTTTTGATAGGAAGTCAAGCATGAATTCCTTATTTTTGCTTTGCCTGTGCATGCAGTTTTTAATTTATTCCCTTTCTTTTTCCCCCCTCTCTTTTCAATTTTTTTCTTACTCATCAGGCCTGTGAGGAATAAGAGCCATCTTTTGATTCTCATGCATTTGCTTTTTGCACAGTGTAAAATAAAGTCTCTTGTATCTACAGGTGCTTTAAAGAGTCCTTCACAATCAAAGCATTGTAAAGCAAACTCAATATATGTTCAAATCAGACAATTTATCTCTGAGAAAACTTTAGCCTTTGAAGAAGGAACAAATTTCTCTTTTCCAAGTACATTACTTGTGTAATGACTGGTGCTAAATGTTGGTTAAGTAGTCATATGTTAAAACAGAGATAACTTTAAGAATGAAAGGACATATATTTATTGATGTGTTACAAAAAGTAAAGACTAGGAAGGAAATGCAAGTAAAATGTGATTATATTCACTTTAGCTATCTAAAATGTATCTGTCATTGAAGAGGGATAAATTTATGTAGCAGATAATCTCAGGTAAACATATCTCTACTAATACTTTTTTATATTCATGTCTCAGAAAATAAAAAAAATAATATTTGCCTGTTGTAATGATCCTGACCATGAGACTGCTATACATTGAGGAATTAGTGATCCACATAACAGCTTCCTAGATAGGCCCAAGTTTGTTCTGTGCTGAATGTACAGTGTGGCCTTCAGACTTGTACTGTGCCACACAAATTGCTTGGACACAGGATAAACTCAGACTGCTCATTGTAACAGAGGAACATCCAGGCAGCTTCATCCTGATACTGGCTACCTGTTTGGCCTTTCTTTTATCTAATTGTACACCAACAAGTTCTCATGTGAACATCCTGAAAGGGTAAGGACCAACATTTATTTTAGCCTAGAGTGTTTCAGTTATTTTTATGGGCTCAACAGAAATCTCTGAGATATACAAAGCAGAAGTACCCTCAAACAGTTACACCTGCTGAGAGGAGTGGGGGTTTGCAGAAATATTGTGCAGACTTATGGTTTTAGAATTTTGGGGATCCTCTAAACATTCATTAGCTTTGTCTTTGTGAGATCGCTTTTCTACTGGAGTGTCTACCAGTGTGGTACATGGCAAATAACAGTAGCTGTCCAATTTTAGTAGTTTCTAAAAAACCTGGGATAGCAAATCATAAAGGTTTAGACATAATAAATGCAATTGCTAGTCAGACACTGGAGAAACATTTCACAGATCTTTTGTGTGCCATTTATTTAAAATCTTACCACGTGTTCTGTCTCTCAAGAGATAGAATTTAAAGTTCTGCCTCTCATGTCTCTCTCATATTTTTCAGTCCAAAGAGATAAGTACAAAAAGTACTTTCCATTTGTATTTCATTGCACCGCTCTCTTTTGTGAAACCTAACTTTGGTCTAAATCAATCCAGTCTAAATTCTGTCAATAACAAGAGATGTTTGCCTCCAGACCTTCGGTAAAAATATTCTTTGAACTACATTACTGTCAATCCTGTGATTTTGCTTTAGGATAAACAGAGCACATATCCATTCCCATGAGACAGACCCCAAACTATTTATTCTGTTCAAGGTACTCTGAAAAGGCAGGTTCCAGTATCACAAAAATTATGAATTTCTTCCTTTAATTATTCTTGCTTTTATACTTTCAATAAAAAAAAAAAATCATGATTTAAAAAAGATTAAAAAACAGACAGGAAGAAAGATTAAAACAAATAGAAAACACACTCATTTGACACTATTTTTTCTTACAAGAACTGTGATGTGTGGCAAGTCAAATAGAATTAATCATCTCAAGTCCGAGTAAGACTCTGAAACAAACAAAAAAAAGGGGGAGAAGGTGCTCAAGAAAAAAAAAATGTTGAGACAAAGTCCTCTTGAAGAATCTTGGCTTTGAGTTTTGATGCACTGACTTTAGCAAAGACTGCATAAGCTCAAACACTTTCCAGAACTTTCAAGGCAGCCAACAAAAACTCATTCAAATGCACTGAGAGCTAAATCACCAGTGGGATTCTGTCTATCCCTTTAGGAAAGCATGAAAATTCCGGTATATTACAAAGGGCAAGTTAAATATGCCATTCTGTTACTTTTAAAGATCATTAGTTATGCATGATTGCATAAGTTTTTTTGTTAATTAATCAGTCTATAAGACCAAATGCCTTGGAATTTCCAAATGGAAATGCTTAATGAAAGACTGTAGGTTATATGTATTTTCTAACTGGGATTACTGGCACAGCACTTTGATTGGGTGGTTTTACTTCTGGATATCAATATATTAACATTTTTCTACCACTTCTTGTTTCTAGATATTGATGGGTGTCCTTAAAGCAGAATGTTCTTGACTCTTAATTCAAAAGTTTATTACCCTTGGGAGAGAAATTTTGGTGAGTTTTATATAGATATTTTAAAAGATAATGGCTTCAGAATTCCTAAATGCATCAAAGTTGAATATGGAAAAAGAAATTAAAAAAAAAAAAACAAAACAAAACAAATATGTGGCAGATGCTCCACTAATGAAGATAACATTGGAGGTTTCTCACAGTAGAGAGCATTCTTCAGTTAAACAGTTGCTCACTTTTTGATGATACTTTCACATTCCTAGCAAAACTGGAGGAACTATCAACAGTAAAAAATTAGGTGTTTAGCCTCATTTTCTTTCCTGTCCTAATGCTTATATCAAACATGCATATGACAACAACACTTGATGCATAACAAAAGCAAAGAACTGACAAACTATGTAGGAATGCTGAGTGCCAAGATAAAATCTATAGCTAATATTAGCTAACAACCAGTGATTATCCCAACACATTTATTGTAAGTGCAGAGAATGGAGAAGGATTGAAAAGAAGTTATGTCTTTTTAAAATTTTCATTTTAGGGTAATGCAAGGCAATACAGATAAACAAAATGCTTGAGCTGAATTTTCCCGAGTGAGAGACACTTTATAAAGCAAGTGTCAAAAAAGCATAGAAGGCTTTGTATATCAAAAGAACTGTGTC
Source organism: Acropternis orthonyx (assembly GCA_035583155.1). Lineage (NCBI taxonomy): Eukaryota > Metazoa > Chordata > Aves > Passeriformes > Rhinocryptidae > Acropternis > Acropternis orthonyx. The sequence goes on from JAWWEU010000001.1 coordinate 28,978,872, forward strand.
TCTTAATTATGAGGCTCCCTCAGAACTCTTAGCAAGTCAAGGAAAAGCATGCTTATATCAAAATCAACTGCTGTTTTAAGTGGAATTTAGGACTTGTGTTGTGTACTGGCCTGACAGCTCTGGAGACTGAAATCATTCAATAATAAAAAAGGAAGCAGCTGTGCAGACTTTCCTGCCTGCCTTCTGCAAAAATGTCTTGTTTCTATTCTGTCAGAGCTCTCCCAAGATACTTCATTTTATTTCCTGAGCCTGTTTCATCCAAGGCCTTTCTGATGACTGCTCAAAGTTTAGTCCTGCCACCACAGACATTCATGCTGCATTTACGCACGACTTAAGGAAAGAGTAGGGAGTGCTAAGTCTGTGCTGAGGTAATCAGTTGTGTTCCTGTAAATAAAGCAATATGCAATTTCTGAAAACGCTTCAATGGACTTTTATCTGTCTTCACCCTGTGAGTGAATACTGTTTGAAACTTAAACAAAAGTCATGTCTTAAATGTAGTCTGTGCTCCTGTGCAAACCCTAAGTTACACTGTGTCCATCCCACAGATTTATCAGAATCTGCACATGGAAATTTATTGGCCTTTTTCCAGCTTCCCAACAAAAGCTTAAAGCAATTCTTAAACAGGTTCAACCAATTTTAACATGATTTTTCTATCTAACATTGTTGCTGATCCACAGCTGCAAATGGTCAAGTCTACTTCATGTAAGAATTGCAACATCAGCATAAACAGGCTTACATAAATAAACGTGGAAATACCTTAGTGAGGTCTGTAAAGCAGACTGTTTCATCTCATGATAGATTTCATCTGTTTCACCTCATCAGAGAGTAGAACAAATTAAATCCAGATAAATTAAACAACTTATTTTGTGTGTGGCTGAAATACCTGGAAGAAGGAAAGCCTGATTCAGATGATCTTATTGTTCATTTTGTGCTGTTTATCTACTTTTCTTTTATAAGAGTAATTTCTTCCTAGGCATGTACAATATGGTCCTTTCACTAGCCAAGAAGATACATTGTCTCTGAAAATTTGTTAAATCAATTATGCATTAAAATATAACTGTTAAAGCACTCAGATCAGGTTCCTACTTTTGTCATTTTTACTCTTTAAAAATGGTGAAATTCCTATGAAAAATTTTCTTATTCATGTATGTTAAGCAGCACTTCATAAAGAAATTAAATTCAACTCAAAAGGATTTTAATTTATTTTATTCTTAAGTGAAGCTGCTGTAAAGATTTTTGGCTATATAAAAATAAAGCAGTTTATCAAATTTGCACTGACAAAGAATCTTTCTAGTAAGAAATACAGCTATTAGCTATAGTTTTGGATCACCATGACTGGTTTAAAAGAAAAGAAAAACTAGGTTTATTTGGAGACTTTTTTGGTTTTGTTGTTTTGGAACATCAGTCAGTTTTCCCCTTTTGGATATATCAAACATTAAGCAGCCCCAGATGAAACGATTCAAATGAAATGACTGTTCTTTTTGTATCTAGAGGATACAGAACTAGTTGCCAAAGGCAACTGATGGATTGATGGGAAAAGGAGAAACCTGAACAAAACACAATGAGATGCATGAATAGTGCATTGTTATTTAAGTATTCTACCCAGAATCTGATCATCACTGACTTTGATGGATTCTTATGAGGTTATGAGATAAGCTCAATCTCATTTTTAAATGTTCATAAGGAGATCACAACACTTGTGAAGAATTATTTAATTTCAGAGTTTATTTTTAGGGATGTATTCAAAGAGTAAATCTGGAAAAATTAACACAGGATCATAGAACATAGAATGGTTTAGGTTGAAAGGCACCTTAAACATCATCTATTTCCAACACCCCTGCCAAAGGGGGATTTTTATGATCAAAGCTTAAGTTGTCTATTTGCACCTGAAAAGAAAATGCATTTTCTAATGCCATTGAAAGCAAAACATTATTTGGATTATATAATCTCAAAGTTTTAATTTATTTTTTGCCTGACAGAATCTTAATATTTAATTTATGGCTTTCACTGTTTCTGTTTAACAGTTAAAAGAGTTACATAGACAGGGATGCATACACAGTCAACAGCAAAATTTCCCAACTTATTTTCCCAAGAAAAGTGATTTTCAATAGATAACTTCTTTTTACCTCAAATTAAAAAGGTTTCTTCCACTCTCTTTAGTTAATACTTCAGCATTTGGAGTCACAAACAGTTACTAACAACAGTAGTTCGTTAGGTAAAAATATGCCTAGTTTTATGACTGCCACTATGCCGCTTGCATGTCTCCCGGGAGTAAGGGTGCTTACTGGGAACATGAGCCTTCAGTGGAAAATCTTTTATCTTAGTGTATTCTGCCAGGAAGAGTGTTTTGGTCTAAAATACCATGCCAGAACTGGAGAGTTTGAGAAACAGACATGTTTTCTTTTTAGTCCGTGTATGACTAGAGAGTTTCAAGCAGCAAGGACAAAAGGCAGCTGGGTAATGCTATATACTCCTTTAGAAAGCAAACACCAGAGCTTGCTTAGGAAAACCCAATTTCTTAACTAAGTTGTAAGTGGATGTCACTTTGCATTGTGAGGTTCTGCAGTAACTTGAAAAAGTAAATTATTCTGTTATGGCTGTCCAGTTTCTTCTTTTCCTTAGCTGATGATTTTTATGGCATATAGGTTAATTTTATTATTTATTTATTTACTAGGTGTTTAATACTGTAGATTGCACTTCTTTAACCAGAACTCACAGTGGTTTTGAAGGCAATGATATATATAGTTGGAGTAGGAAAAATCATAGTGTTTTGAACACTTTCTGAGATTCACTTATGTATTGCAACGTGGGTATGTGTCTACTTTGATTAGCTCATTTGCTGTGTTAATAAATTGCTGTTCCTTTGAGGTCATGTGCTTTCTCTTACCGAATGATTTAATGAAAACTCATACTCTCAAAAAAGACCATAATAAGTTGCCCCTGCAAAAGCAAGTTTGTGTTCAATCATCATCTGTAAAAGTCACCCCATTGACAGTGATGCACAAACCATGTTTGTATTCACAGTCCTCACGCAGACCCCAAAAGTATAATTCTTTCAAGGAAAAAAATTGCTTTGTCTCAGATATGCTTTAGCATATTTGCTTAGATTAAGGACAAAGTCAGCTTTGGTGGGTTAGTCTGTTTTGCTTTTAGAACCAAGAATTTAAATTTCACCTGGTAATCAAAAATGCAATTTTGCAACAATGCTGAGGTTATAATGGGGTTTATTTGGGTTTAAAATAGCCCAAAGCATTAATGATTCTAACACAGGGACTTGACAGGTCTCCAAAATTGATAATCTGATAATCTTCTGTGTGCTTTATATTTTTCATCTGTGCCTTACGTGTCACAGTTCAATTTGTTCCTGCAACATCCTCAGGATGAATATGCTGCAAAAAAGCAATTTTCTGATAGCCATTTCTATAGCAGAACTGCATATTAATTTCTTTAAAATTCATGTTGCTTGTTCACCTGCAGTAAGTTATTGTTTCTGACACATAAAAAAAGGGAGGAGATTGGATTTTGTCCCAGCTTAGAGTATTCAATGAGTGCTTAAAGTGAGATAGCAGTGAGACCCTTCTAAGTGTGCTGCAATGCAGGTATTCAAACTGTAGGAAGAAAACCTCTCCTCAGCACCTAACACACAGTGGAAGTATTGCTAAACTTCCCCTCTTGAATTCATAAACTCCAATCTACAAGTTAAAAATTTCAGTGACCTGGAAAGAGCAACCACCAGTATGTCATGTCACTCCCATGAAAACACTGAGAGAAACTTCATTTATAGCTTCCCAGCTCATTGGACTAGCATTCGTTGCCAAAGCTCTTCATTAGTAGTAGGGTGTAGAACCCTTAAGACTCCAGAATTTTCCTCTGTCTGTATTTTCCTTTTGAGGTAGATTTTTCTGCACTGTTCTTATTTGAGAAGCAAATCTCTATTCAAATGGAGATTAAAATATGGAAAGGAAGCACTGTAATAGTGTGGGAAGGAAACACAGGAGGCTCTGAAATGACACGTGATAAAGTTAAGGATCACTAAAGGACTCTCTGAGTTACTTTATTTTCATTATTGTGATTATATTCCTCATTATCCTTGATTATGTTTGTATGAAAACTGTTAATGGATATGGTCAAATTCAAAAGTAGGTCTATTTTATGAGGGGCTGAGAAATATTGATATGTCCAGAAGATATTAAATAGAATTAAAGTTGTTAGAAGTGTGCCTAAGGGATAGGTTTCAGAGAGGCAGATATGTGATTGGTTGGAAATATTCAGAAAAAAAGAAAAAGTTTAACGGTATTAAATTCAGGAATATTAAAATGAAGAATTAGAGATCAGACAAATTTTTAAAGGAATATGCCAGCATAAAAGGCCTGTGGTGTTGAACTTTGACAACACACAGCAGTAGCCTTTCTCTCCATGGAGCTAAGAGAATTGTCCTATGGGCAGTACTAGACATGTCCTTAAAGACAGATAATCCCATAATTGATGAGTTTAAAGGGAGAGAATGAAAAAAAAATTCCAATGGGTTTGTTTGGAAGGATTAATTTATGGGGAAAGAATATGTGAAGGATATAAATATGCCTTGTTTGATTAAGAAACCATGGAAAGAGAGGAGGGACAGAAGTACCCACATTTTTTCAAAGAGTAAGCAAGTCTTAAATTTATTTGTAGGTCTTTTTTTTTTTATTCAAATACATATTCCCATTGAAATTTCCTAGGAAATAAAAACCTTCCCAGAACTAAGACCTTTCATATCAGCAAAACAGAGATCTACTATATCTAATGGCAACATCAGTCATTCTGCATTCTCTACTACAGATTTAAATATGACACTTTATAAACAGATAAAACAGATTTCTTGGGACTTTAAGCTGTCTAGGTCAAAAAGAGAAATAGTCAAAACAAGAAAGAAATATTAATTAATCATTTTTAAGATGATTATAGATTCCTTCATCTCCCCTATGAAGCAAAAGTCCTTACATAACCAGTATTCACTGTGTGCTCCTGAAACAGAATAAGCATGTTCACCATTCTCTAGTGGAAGGCTTTTTTAGTCCTACTCTTACTAGCTTCAATGGTAGCAATTCCTCAAGAATAATGTGCTTGAAACACTCTGGTGCTGTCTGGCTTGTGCTTTGGATCTTTAATTCAAGGGAGCTGAGTATCAGGCCTTTCAGGTTTAATTGGGATTGCTGCATTTGTCTCCTTTTTATTTACAATTGATTGTAAATTGACATTTAATTTTGATTGAAGTAGTTCATCTTTAATTTTTGTTCAAGGTCAGCCTGCCCACACTCATCTACCTTTGGACCAGAAATTGCAGCATGTGAAAAAGATTTTGCATGGAACAATGGCAGCTTGGAGAAAGGAAGGGAGGAGATGCTGACACCAAGCAAAAAATATCTAGCAGATAGAAGGGGCAGGGCTGAAGGGAGTGAAAATTGAGCTGCATCAACATTTAGCAATAAAACCATATCCTATTGGCTTAGATTTAATAAAGAAAAATATCATAGTAATACAATTTATACAAATAATACAATTTGGAATGACACAGCTCTACTTCGCGGTACATGTGGCACCCTGATCAGAGTTAATTTTTCATTGCTTTTGGGAATGTGATGTTCTCTTGTTAAGGTGCAAGCTGACTTGTCATCACTTCTGTGAATTGAATTTTAGTGGTCTGGTATAATTTCTTGGGGTAAATATACACTGACATTACTTAACATACATTAGCAACAGAGTGTGTCTAGTTATGAAAATGCAAATCCTGAGTTTTAAGGCGTCAATATGGAATATAAACTGCAATCTGGCAAAGAAAACTCCTACATCTAAATTAGTGAGATTGGAAGATTTTTTATTCTGTCATAGGAACTGATTACTCTTTTCATTTAGAAACCTTTGAAACGGAAACCTTCTGCAATCAAAAACCAAATTTTAAAATGTTTTGGTCAAGAAACAAAAGTAGATAAAATACAGTGAAAAGTCATATTGGAGTGTCTCCCTTTATTAGCCATATTTTAACAGATGCTCTTCATTGTGTTCTGTAACAATTTGTTAAATGATCAGAACAGTTTGAAATATATGTTTGATTACACTGTCCTTACTTTTCTTTTAACCTACATTCTGCAGCTCAGTGTATGTGGGCAGTAAGACAAAGGTGATACATTTAGTTGGCCTTGTGTCCAATGGGTCCAATGCCCACTAGTGTCTCACTAAAAAACCTGCTAAATCATTCTTTTTTCATGATAAGTTAGGAGACTACAAAGCCCATAATCCTCAAACTGTTTTTTTAAGCCTTAGTTCAGAAGAATAGGACTAAGAAGAATGTTTAAGCATATAAATTAAATGGCACCAAAACCTGATGTTAAAGCATGTAATTAGTTGTTTTTTCAAGTCCAGATCTTCCTAATACTCACATATACACTTAAAAATTAAGTGTTTCCACTTGTTTTTCTGTTTATTTCTGTTTCATAAACACAGTTTGTCTATACCACTGTCTACTAAATATGATTTTTCATGCCACACTAAGCTCAGTGGACTAGTGTTCTTCTGTCAAGAATTTGTGATGTAAGTAAGATGATGTTAAGCTCAAAGCTACTAATAATAAATGTTATATAACAAGAAGAACCAGTGAAATAAAGAGGCACTTAGACAGCAGCTAATGATGCAGGAATTACAGAAGCAGTGAATGGAATGAACCTCAGAGGTCTCCACCCCAATTTCCTTACTGGAGCAGGACTGTATGAGGAGACTGGCTTTGCACACCTCAGTCTTGAAAGTTATCAGACGATGAGATTACCCAGGTGCTCTGAGTGACATCTTCTAGTGCTGCCCTACTCAATGAATGTTTTCGTTTTCTCTAAGGTAAAACCAGCTTTTCCCAAGTTTTGGGAAATTCCCAAACAATTTGCAGCCCCTTGGCCCATGTTGTATCCTCTACCCTAACTGAGAAGACTTTTGCTCTGTCATCCTTCTAATCTGCCCGTCATGTAATTATGAGCAAACTCAACTCCAGCTGTAAGATCGGCTCCCACCTTTCGGAACAAGAAGGTGCCAGTGTGATGCTCTGCTCCCCACAAGGTCAGAGTGCCTCCTGGCTGTGGAAGCTCAGCAAGGTGCTCTGCTGCTCTGCAGACCACCTTGCCTCTGAGACCCAGTGGCCTGTTGTGGTGCCCCTCTCCCCTCAAGACTGAGCATTTTGGGCCACAATAGTGGTCTACTCCCATTAAGGTCATCATGCCTGCAGGGTCTGGAAGTCTATGGCTTTACCCTGTTCCCCTCAAGGCTGCTGTGCCTTTTGTGACCAAGCAGACCAGTATGTTGCCCCTCTCCTCCTACTCTGTAACTTCTGGGCAACAGTGAGGCAGCATGGTGCCCTGCTCCCCTTGATGCCACCCTGCCTCCTGATCCTGTCAGGCTATCCCACCTCCAGGGCTCAGCATTGTGCCCTGCTTCTCTCTAGGCTACCCAGGCTGGCAGGTGTTCCACTCCTCTCTTAGCTGCCCTGCTTTTGGGGTCTGCTAGGATGGAGTGGTGTCCAGTAGGCTGGAATGGTGTCCTGCTCCCATTCAGAATGCCCTGCCTTGTGTTTCATCAGAGAGCCCTGTTGTCCTCTGGGGCTCTCTGGGCTGCCCCACCTCCAAAGTCTAGCAAGGAGGACTGCTTCCCTCCAGGTTGCTCTGCTTCTGCAGCCTGACATGGAGGTTTGTTCCTCTCAAGGCTGCCTGATCAATTATGGCTCTGGGGAAGCTGCCAGTTTCCTTGACCTGGCAGGGGTGCTAGTTCCCTTTGAGATTGCCTTGCCTTCAGGGCATGGTGTGGTGCCCTGTTTCCTTTGAGGTCATCCTGCCTCTGGAGCCCAGGATGCTGATGTGGTTCTCCAGTCCCCCACAGCTCCTATGCCAAGCAAGCCAGCATCATGCTCTACTCCTTTTGAGGCTGTGCTGCCTCCATGCCCTTTAAGCTGGGATCACTACATTCCATCCCTTGATCATCCCTTCAGGTATTGTAAATTGCAGATTCAGTAAGCGATTACTTAATTCATAATCCAAGATTAGTGGTAAATAAATTAAGTACTGACTGTGAGAATAATGTAGACTTATTCTAGCAGTGACATTAGAGACAGGACCACCAAAGTCTTAGTCAAGTATAATGCGTGCTCACTACTGCCTCTGGCCTCTGTCAGGGAGAGCCAGCAATCCATTAAAGGCCCTTCTCTACAAGTGACTCTTGTGAAAGGGGCACTATGTCCTCCGGGACCCAGTAGCCTCACCATTCTGTTATGAAACCCTGAGAGCAGCAACTGGAATCAGATCCCAGGTTGAAGGGGCGTTATTGTGGTGTTGGTAGCTGGAGAGACTTTCCCAAAATTGCTAATATAAGCATTAATGAATCACTACCTCCACCATAAACACAGGATTGAAGCTGTGAGTTTAGTCACATTTTTCTTGACACTAAAGGCAAAATTGCCTTTTGGATCTACCTTGCAGCAGCCCCAACACTCTGCTAGTTCACCTCTTTTTTCAGCTATGCAGTAAATTAGTTTAGTAAACGAAATGGAATACAAGTAACCCCTCCAAGAAAACAATGTCACACCTCCTACAAAAAAAAAAGATTGTTTTTTGTAATTCTAATCAGTGCTCTGGTCTGGATCAACCTGTATCCGCAGACAAGTGCTCTAGCAAACTAAAAAAGGCAACAATGGGCAACCAGGGTTGCTGTTGAGAAAATTGCCATGTTGAGCTGCATCTTGAGCTCACCAAATCATTTCATACACTGGTTCACATAAATGCTCCTTAGACGAGAATATTTCTGTAACAATCAGCTTCAGCAAATTTCTGGTTTTGTGATCCAGGGACTAAAACACCTGTTCCTCTAATAATCTCATGTCACTGTTCCACTCTGACATGCACTCTCAGATTGTCCCTTGTGATGCTGATTCTCAGTGGAAGTAATTGCTCATCTTTCTGGAAAACAGACCTTCCTTAAAGAAACAGTACAGAGCTACTCAGAAAAGTTTGCATATTTTGCAAAACCAAAACAAAAAAACCCAACTCATCACTTTTCCAGAAAAAAAAAAGAGCATGTGATTTTGTTGCACTTCTGATCAGGACAGATTAAAGCATTCTTAAAGCATTATTATGCAGTAATTGGATCCACATGAAGGAGTTTGGTTGTATACTGAAAGAGCAGTTATTGATGCATAAGACACAGACAAGTTACAGAGCAGTGGATATTTCTATTTCCCCTTTCCTTGCTTACAAGAACAGCAGCTGACTGTCAATGTTCTGGAGGAGTAGGCTGTTAAGAGTATCAGTTCCAGCCATGTGAGCATGTCCCACGTGTCCCTGAAGGTGGCTCCAGAGTTAGGTATTCCAGAACGCAGAGTCCTCCCCTTCAGGCTGAGGTGGATGAGCTCTGAGGTGCTCTACATTGGTCAGTGTAGTGGGTTGCCAGATAAATATTCTTGAATAGATAGTTCTGTTATTTCTGCCAGTTACATGTGTTTTCATAATACCTGCCTATTTGCACTTTAACTAATAAAAGTTACATCCCTAACAACACCATAGCAGTATATCAAAGGTCTAACTCTGGGCCCCCAACACCAATCTATTTATTCTGGTCATGTCAGGTTGTAGGGATTTACTTCTCTGTAAGAAAGTTTGCTCCTGAGCCGAAGTCACAGTTTGTCATGAGGTTTCAGCCCCACACATTCCCCTCTGCCAATTCCCCCCTCTGAACATTCCATTGGAGGTGATATACATTAGAATGGTTGCAGACACTCATTAGACATTTTGGAGTTTTTGTTTGGTTGGTGTTTTTTGGGTTTTTTAAATATTTGGATTTTTTGCATAAGATAATATTCACATAGGAAATCAAAACTCTCAAACAGGTTGGTCAGCTGGTATCTGGACAGTGACACTGTAAGTCTCTGTTGCAAATGTCTTTGCAAAAGCATCTTCAGCTGAATCAAATGAGACTCATGTATGTAAACCTGGTCTAGATGTCTTATTTTGAAGTGTTTTGTTTGACCATTTCTCTAACTGCAAGAACAGTTCTAAAGAGTAGTTACAAGAGTCTTATCTATGTGCTGTTTGGTCAGTTCTGCAGCACCAACTACGTGGGAGTATCTCTGAGACAATAGTGCCTTTCACTTAGCTTATACACAGTGAGAACTGCCTGGGGAAACCTCCAGGACTGCCTGAAATTCCCACTTGGAGAGCTTCTGCAATGGTTTCTCAAATACTTTGTTGTGAAGGCAACTAGGAGTTCAGTCGACCACCTCGTATCATGTCAATCCATAGTCTCAAACGAGTTGTTTCGGTCAGCAGAATTTATCTGTCGAGTTCCTCAGTCACCCAGAGAAATAGTGATTGTGCTGAGTATGCATATTGCCACAGCCAAGATACACAGCTACACTGTGACTGTCACTTGTCACAAATCAGTATATTTGGATATTACACATCAGTCAGGTAATTAGAGATTGCTGGAATGGCAGTGCTTAGAAAAAAGACAAATCAGGCCAGTTTTAAATTGGAAAATTATTTTTTTATATGTATCCACCAGCAACACACTTCTTGGTAACAGTCAGTACTTACACTGTACTAATCATCAGTACTTACACTATGCTAATCATCATCACTACATATATTAGTCTTTAATAACCATGTACATGGAACTGATGGCTCAGAGGTCAGCATGACCAGGCTTAAGAGCACAGCAACGAGCCATGTTGGAATATCTCTATTAGTACAATTAGAGTTTTTAAAGGCTTCTACAATGGTCACAAACTATATGTCAAATGCAAAGTTGAATCTTATATCACAATTGAAACTTAAAATCCATAATTCTTGCCACAAGAGTCATTTGTGATTGCTTTTTCTTCTGGGGTGTTTTCAGATGTTTGACTTTTTGTGTGTTTCACTACTATATTTGTACTGAAGATAAAACCGCTATTAGATATAACAGAGAGGCAAAATAATCACACAGAGAGACAAAATAATTTTAAAATAGTCTAATCTAAATAATACATGAAATATATTTAGCTCTAGGGAGTAACCATGACTAGGCTACTGTATTTAACAATGCTCTCTACCTTGACAAGACCCTCAATCTCTTTAGCTCTCTTCCTTTTGCAAATCACAGTTTGAGGACTCTTTGGTATTTTTTACTGTAAATTTTAAGATTGTACTGGATAATGAAATATGTTTGGTTTGCAGTACATGGGACAATTAGTGTGATACAAATTTGCAGTTTACAGATGTTTGCATGATATTCCAAATACCATTGTAATCTGATAAAATGATATTACAAATATCATTGTAATACCTGATGATGTCCCAATACACTATCTGAAACGATAATCCAGGTGGTCTCTCCCATTCTTGTGTCACATATGAAAAGTGCTTTAAATAATACTTTACACTTCGTGAGGCTTTTATATTCTCTCTAAACATGTACAACACTAGGCATGTACCACCATCAGCTTAATATCCACACCCCAAAATGCATCCTTCAATATGCTTTCCCATTAAAAGTGTTCTTCAAGGTTTATACTCTTGTGTGACCATAATCTGCGGGGGTCCTTATAGGATTCATTGTGCTTAGGGTTGTTGGTGTTTGGTTTTTAATTTATCCTGACAGCAACAGACAGAACAGCTCAAATTCCTCCTAAGCTCATACTTTTACAAAATTAACATGACCTTTCAGATGCCATTTTAAAAACATGCCTTAAGTATGCTTATAATGTAAATATTCTGTGGTTTAGATTGCTGTAGTTTCCTTTTCCCTCCTCACCAACTGGTAATTCTTTGAAAGCTGTACACACATGGATTTACTATCCATAAATCATAATTTTTATGGATTTCCAGAACATACTAAGTGCAAGGGAGAGAAAGCGCCACTTTATTTTTTTCTGTCAGGAAGAAATTACATATTTTTTCAAACCTCATGCAGACTCCAACGCTGCACTAAAGATTAGAATATTTTCATTTGAAGTTGCAATGGTTTACCCTTCTTGTTAAACCCATCCATTCTTGTTGTCTCCACACTGAAGCAGATAGTGTTCCTAATGAAAAGGAATGGCACACACACATTAGCTTAGTCACAAGAAGAGGTCTAATTCTGCCTTTTTTTTTTCCTAAATCCTCCATTTTAATTATGTACTGTTTTGATTGAGCAGCTTGAATTTCATTTCAAGTTTTTTTTCAGCATGCCAGTTCTTAGGTTTATGGCCAGAAAGATCCTGTCAGCTACTGAAATAGACCTGAAAACTGGCTCTGGCCCAGCCCTCCTGGAATTTGTTTTATGTTTCATGTAATTCAGTTGAGCTCTGTGGCACAAGCGTAAAGCAAGAATCAGGGGAATAATGCTTTGCTTTCATCGACGGAGTGGCAAATTACCAAGCAGGATCTGAAGGGCAATACTTTGAACAACGGGGTTTCAAGCTTGATGGGCTCCTCTAGGCCATGTTTCTAACAAAAATCACTAGTGTCAGAAACCCTTTCCTTAAGGAAGTTTTACTTTGCCTTTAGTAATACTAGCTGTGTTCTAGCTCCCCTTTCCTCCTCAGAACAAGCTTTCACTATCACCCAAACTGTGAACAACTCTGTTACACTGACTTCTCTAACTTAAAAAATTATGCCCAATACATCTGCATTCCCAGAGGGTTTTTTTATAATATCAAGCAAAACCATTATGTACTGCTCACAACATGGTTTTTTCCCTGAATGAAAATAGAAGTACACCACATATAAAGGTCATGTAATTCTCAGTATGGGCTCTTTTGTTTATACCATCTTTTATTTTATTTTGTTTGAAGAAAGAGAGAAGATGGGCACCATTAACACCTAAGTCACAATTATACCTGTATTATGGAGAGTTTAGTAGAAATAAATTGATCTCTGGAAGGGATCACAGATGAACTGGCAGAATCTCTAGCTTCTGCCAAAGTTCACAACCACATCAGTTGCCAAAGTCCACTACCAGATCAATAATCCAGGAGGCTGAGCTCTGTTTGCAGCCAGAAAAATCATCTTCTTAGGCACCTCAGAGTGCTGACTCCATGCTATAACCTGGCCAAAGCCTGATTGTATTTAATTTTTTGGGGACCATCATCAAGAAACATTCTAAAGAGCTATGACCTCACTTCTAATAAGTTCTAGACAGTTATGAAAAACTAGCTACATTGTTCTCAGCTCATGAAATACCCACAGTACTGATCAGACTTTTTATTTCTCATGTTTTAGTGGGAGGCAGCAGCAGTTTGGCAATTTTCCTTAATGGAAGAGAAAGGAAAATACCAAACTGGGAAGAAAAAATGCCAGCCCACTATCATAGTTACAGTTGGTTGCTTGCCGACAACAATGGCTGAACACATGTGCATGTGTTCGAAGAAAATTGTTCACAACAGAAAAACGTGAGACATGTAGCAGAAATACTTACTGCATCAGACAGTTATGGAGGAGAAAGCAAGAAGACAGACAGCTATTTGCCAGACCTGACAGAGACATCTGTGATTTTCATAGCTCTTCCAGTTAAAATGCTTTACAGGAGTGCTCCCAAAGCATTATGCATATTACTGAGGAAGGCAAATAAATGCCTCTACCATCTTCTAAAAGACAGAAAGTGACAGAAACCAAGATGACAGGATGCAAAGAAACGAAAGAGAGGTGTAATTTCAATTGTTGCAACTTCATCTGTGGTCTAGTTAAATTCCTCTAACCCCATGTGACTTAGCAATTCAAAAGTTTGAGCACAGACTGTATCTTGAGAAGAAAAGAATCAGCTAAGATTTGATACTTTGAAAGCAAGAAAACCTCTTAGTTGAACGAATAGTGACATTTTTACATATCTGGTCTTCACCTCAGACTAAGCATGATATAATCCAGAAGAGAAAAGCAGAGCAGATGAAAAAGAAGTGGGCCTCTAAGTGTAGAAATTCCACCTCTGATTCCAGAAAACAGTATAAGGCAGAAGGTAAGGGTTTTCTCAGAAAGGAAAGATTCTTAAAGCTATCACACAAGAGCAGAAAGTGGCAAGATGGGATAGAAGCCAGTGATTTGCATTTCTTTTCAGTAAAGATGGGTTCATGATTCTGAGTGTATTCCTTCACTTTCTTTCTGATAAGCTGCATGCCCAGATCCAATATTCTCTACCCATTGATAGCTCATGGGCAGTGACATTATAATGAGGTTTAGCTCTTCAAACAATATTACACACTTTCTCCTTCCTGTGAGTAGTTAAGAATAGAATGTAAACAACAGTCTGTCACTTCTCTCAGCATATTTTTTCTGTGAAATTATTGGCTGCACTTACCAAATCACCTTGCTATAAGAGTATACATGTATAATCTTTTCAAAGTTTCAGAAGTAATATGGAGGAGAAAGCAAGAAGACAGATGCCTATTTGCCAGGTCTGTCAGAGCCATCAACGTGATTTTCATAGATGTTCTAGAATCACACAGAATCAGAATCATTGAAGTTAGAAAAGACATCAGGAAATCATGTAGTCCAACCCCCACTCAGAGGATTGTCAACTGCAGTAAGTTGCTGGGGGCCATTTATAGCCAGGTTTTTAATGTGTATAAGAAAGAAGACTCCAGAATGTGTTTGGACACTTTCATAGTAAAAAAAAAAAAAAAGGATTTTTTAAAAATATTTTTATATCCTATATTTCATTTTGTGCCCATTTCCTCTTGTCCCTTTGCTGGGTACCACTGAGAAGAGTCTGGTTTTGTCTTTTTTTGCACCCTCCCCCTTCAAGCACTCTCAGCCTCTCTTCATGTAAGAGAGCTCCTCAGTTACTTAAAACTTTTTGTGGCCCTTTCAGTGAACTCAGTCCAGTATATCCATTTCTTACAAGGGAAAAAGTTTTACATAATATTTCTTAGGCACCTCTTAACTTTAAGATAACTTTGACATCAAATTTCAGAAGTATTTTGTTGTCTGCTCTGACAGCGTGATTTATAATTGTTCAAAGGGCTGTGTGGGAATTGAACGAGGTCAGAGTATAACATATCATGATACTTACGCCACCTTATCTCTGCCATTGTAGTAATCACAATTCTCAATAGTCTTCTTAGCTCCTCTAATCCACAGAGGACTGGAAACCCACTTCGGTGGCCTTTATAGAAGTTGTCAGAATATGACTTTCTTTCAACTGACCCAGTTACATCTTTTTCAGAGTTCAGCACTCACCATGAAAAAAAAATGGAAGGAACATTTTGATTAAATTCAGATTAAGTTTTCAGTTTGCAAAATAGAGCTTCTGTTGTTGAATAAAATGAAGTCTACAACCTTAGAGAAAAAAAATTAAAATTCTGGTGAATCCTTGCAGAGATAGTTTTGGTGTTTCATTATCTGTAAGCATGGCAAAGGGCCCTTTCATGACAAGGTCTTCTATAATTTAACCCTGAATTATCTGAGCTCTGGACATAGATTTTTGGCTTGTGGCAGTGGGTACCTCAGATCAGTTTAGCTTCTGATAGACCCTTCCTCACTCAAACCTAGGACCAATGGTTGAAAACTGCAGTGACTCCTAAGAAGAGGCTGGAATATGCAGTGTTCATGAAGAAGGATAAGAAGACAATGCATGGGAAAAAAGAGTTAATTAGGTAAGTTAAAGGACCAGGAAGGAACAGCATAAATATAATAAGATCTTTAAATCCACAGTGTAAATTAGAATTCACTTCAAAATCTTAATTAATCTGGGTAAATTGCAGCAATAAGAGAAACATTTGAACTAGTAACAACTTTGAGAGACATAATAGGGATAGAAGATACATTAAGTGATTGGAAAGATTGCCAAACATATGTTTTGGGGCAAAGGAAATATATCACTGTGACTTCCTGAGCAATAAAGAACAATGCAAAGTGATGCTACAAAAGGATCCTCCCAAATGTTTTTCTTTGATCAGATCACAAAAAAAATTTGGTGTGGATATTACAGTAGGAAAAAAATTTTGCTACAATGTTTTCTCATCCAGCTAGGAAGTGGATTTATAGCCCAGGAGTTGCTCCCAGTCTCTGTCCAAAGCCATTCCCCACCTTTTTAAACAAGCAAGGAAGAAAGGTATGTGACACTCAGTCCTTTCTGCTGAAGTCTGAGGTCAAACAGAAGGCAGAAGTATTTTCCAGGCTGATTATGCCTTGCATTCTTCCTTTCATCACAACACAAGATATTAATAAAGGTGAAATTTCCTGGCTTAATCTTTCTTATAAACTGTGATTTGGGGAAGAGATGCCAATACTACAGAAATGAGGATGGCAGGAGGTCTTGGAAGACCCAATGGAAGGACTCTGTTTTAGCTGACAGATCATTTCAGTGTTATAAATGCAACAGTTCAACATTTATTCAGGCCATAAGAATATTACCTGTGACACAAAGTGCTATTCTATTTAACCTTCTCCTGTCTTCAGTGTTTCGTGTCTACTTTTCTTTGCCTGCCATTGCTACCCTGTGTTTCCATATGCAGAACTTTGCTACGCACTTTTTCACCTTCTCTGCTAGTCTTCTTTTGCTAGTCTTCCACCTGGTTTCCTTCCTTACTCATATTTTTTTTACTCTACTCTTCTGTATATTTCCTGTCCATGGTTCAACTGGAGCACTGCTATTGCTTGCTACTTGAAATGATGCCAAACTTATTTCAATGTTTGAAGTAACCCTTAAGTACTTCAATGGGAAACATCACAACAAAAACTGCATTCCATCTTTTCCCAAAAAAATAAACATTTTGGGGAGAAAGTTTTTATCAAAGGAAAAAAATGTTTAATGTTCATATATGTCCTTAGCTATGTCTTTAGCAGATCACATATTTCCCTGCTGTCATACTCAGGCTCATATGTTCAATTGGAAAAAAAAAAAAACACAAAACCAAACCAAAACACAAAACAAAACTTTCCATGATCCATAAAGCACAGAGAAAAGTTAGTTGTTTTTATGTGGAGGAACAGTCTTTGACTAATACTGAATCTGAACATGCAGCTGTTGCTCTTTTCAAATGATCTGCCTGTACCAAGAGGAGTTTGGATCATCTTAGTCACAATCATTAAAGCTAGTAATAAGCCACTACTGGCTGCCCCTTTACCACTTCTCCAAATCCGACAAGCCCAACTCTCCTCAGAAGTTAGTGTCTTAAAAGACCATTGCAGTTGTCTTTCACTGAACAATCTCCACTGTATCAGTCTCCCTCTTGAATCAGGGGACCCGGCTCTGGACACACAATCAATGATGCAGTCTTACCAGTGCCAAGGAGAGAGAGAAACGTACTTCCCTCGCTCTACTGGTCATTTTCCATTTAATGTAGATAATTATGCAGATTGCCTTTTATGCAGTGAGAAAGCGTGATGAGTCATATTCAACCTAGCTACACCTCCACCTCATAACCCCCGGATGCTTTCCATCAGGACTGCTGTGCAATTTCTCAGTCTGTATCGATGCACAGGATTACCCCACCTCAAATTCGGACATTTGGATTTCATCCAAGCTAATGACAATGCTGGCAGTAAATGTGAATCTTCTGAGGGCCAGCACAGTATTATTGCCATGCTCAGCAAATAACACAGCAGCCTCAACCACAGCTGCTATTATTGGAGATCTGAAGTAATAGATATTTCCCTTTCCATTTCCTCTTCAGCACCACTCCACTCAATTTCTAATACTTTGTGACCTTCACATGTACTTATACATGATATATTTAAACTCTGAAGATGCTTCTGTCATCTCCTGGCTTTGTTACAAGTGCATTCACATTTGCATTCACATGATGAGAGTGGAATTTGTCCCCCAAACAGTGTGAAAGCTCACAAGTTCAGTGTTGCTGTGAATTTCAGTATCAACAGGAACTTGCACTGAGACTCATATTCAGACTGAAGGACTGGCCAAGTATTTGTGTGTACACACAGGCATCTGCCTGTGTAAACAAACTGCTTCGAGTCTCTTAAAAGATATTACAAGGAATAGTTTTTACCTATGGCTGATTAAAAAAAAAAAAGACTAAAAGTCCTGTCGGACAAATAATTTTCCCTTTGGAATAAAGCAGATTAGAGCAAACGGTGTGTGTATTTTCAAAGTGGTTTCCTCAATCACATATAGAACATGAAAGAAGTGAAGACGCCAACCATCTGGCAGATTCCCAAAGGAATTCAGGACCAAAACATTCATCCTTATGCTGGGAACTATGAGACTGGAAGGTTTTTCTAGTATCTGTAAAACATCAGCACCACGTTCAAGGATGAGCAGTCAGGTATCATCTGTGTTGACAAAGAGGTGGAGGAGGACAAGAATAGATGCCAGAGTAAGTCATGCAGTATCTGAAGTAGAAGAGGGAAGGATATATTAAATCTCTGCCTGCCAGTTTTGCCAGTTGCCGAGTGCTTTTGAAAATCTGATGCCTCATTTAGCTGACTAAAGAGTGATTGAGCTGTACCAGAAATACAAACCCAGCTGTCAGAGAAAACTGGAAAATATGTTCTGGAGTAGTTTTGAAAAATCTAATTCTTTTTCTCTATATAGAACACTGGTTTATTTAAAAATATTTAATTAGGCTCAGTTTTGCTGTGTGTATCATGTGAAAATAGAAAAACACACTAAAACTATGCAGGTTAGTCCAAATGCATGCTGACTAAAACTTCATGCACTCACTAACCACCAGATACTCACACCATAGCAGAGAAAAACATTGTGAAAAAGATTGCAGATACATTAAATTTTTATGTGCACATTATTGTGTCCCTTATCCCTCCACCTAGAAATCAAAGCACTTGATGATAAAGATGTCCGTAGCCCAAGACTATGAGGGTAGCTATGGAATATTCAGCAATAACTATAAGGGTTTTCATGTTTGAAGGGTTTTAAGAACCCTCAAGAGCTCTATGAATGTCCCAAAGAAAATGGGAGATGGCCTGCTTCCACTTCTGTCATTATTTGAGTCTCATGCCTAGAAGGTGTGAAATTAAATTCTACTATATAAACAAAGGAGGTGTGGATGATTATTGAAAAAATTAGCAGCGGTGTGGAGCTAATGAAAGAACTTGCAGTGTTAAAATATGTGAGCTGAAAGGAATAGAGGAAAATCAGAAGCTTTTGAAAAACTGAATGATCAAATGGCTTTGCAAAGTACCTCACAGAGGTCCAGTCTCAAGCTGCAAGGTATGTGTGTCTATAACACACTCTCATATTCTGAAACCATTTCATATGATACCATTGTGACCTACATGGCATATTCTCATTGTCACTTGACATTTCAGCATACCACTCACCTTCTGCTTTCCAGGGTTACTTACTTCTGTGTGATTTATTACAAATTCTTGAATCTATTGCACACCTACTGATTTGTGTCTTAGCAAGAATTTGTGAGGGTCATTCAAGCAAAAGGGAGAAATTTGCTTATTTAATTTCCTTAGTCCCACCTCCTAATCCCCATGGGGCAGGAGAGTAATTTTGCTCTCTACTCTCTAATTCACATTCTCTATCTTCACTTCCCCATCCCCAGGAATATTCTGCCTCCTGTGTGCCCAGGGACCTCCTGTTTTTTTGGCAGAACTTCATGGTGTGTCAGTATTCCAGAGGTCACCTGAGGATAAACTCTAATTGAAAGATATTAATAGGTTGCAAGAGACCAAAATTCAAAACCCCAGATCTATCATAATCTGTTACCGATGAAGCATTTGAACAGGCTGTGCCCTTAAAATATGCAGCAGAAGTAATTTTTCAAACCTCTTCAGGTCTCCATTGGCACCCCCAGAGGAAATAATTTCAAACTGTTCAGAGAGCAGCAATCCTGTTCTGGTCCTTGAAATCCTTCGAGCAACACACACCCACACACCAGCATTATTTTCTCACCTCCTCCATATAAAAACAAAACAGAAACGTGAGAACAGTGGGCTGAAGATGGAGCTGCGGAAAGTGAAGTTGGAAGGATTAATTATGTAATACGCCCCCTCTCCCGCCCTTACCCACAGAAACACGAGTGAGGTAAACCCAATCCTCGCAGCTGACAACTCAGAACTAGAAAGAGCCCGGAGGAGTGAGAGCAAAATAAACGTGTGGGGAAGGTGGCGATGCACTCCTACAGAGGAATATATCATTAGGAAAAGGCTAAAAACAAGTTCAAATCACCTTTAGCCTTTTCCTTTCCCGCCCCAGCAAGACCTCTCCCTCCGCCTCTTCCCCCCTCCTCCCCCTGCTCCTCCTCCCCTCTTTTCAGCAGGAGCTGCAGCCGGATCGGGACTATATTTCTACAGTTCACGGCTATCTGACGGAGTGTGGATCCTCCCGAAAAACTTCAAGTAAAACAGGAGCTGGGAGCACACACACGAGAAGATATATTAAGAAAGCAGGTTTGCTACTTAACTCGGAGGAAAGAAGCTGGAGCAGACTTCTTCGGTTGCTCTCTAAGAGCCTTGCCGAGAGTCCTTGCAAAGAAAAGTGTTGCTGATTCAAGAGAAGAGGAGGGATGGGGAAGAAAAAAAAATTGTGCATGTCTGTGTGAGAGGGAGACAACGTGTGTGTGCGTATGTGTGAAAGCGTGCTTGTGTGTGAGAGGGTGTAGGCGATGGGTGGGGGGAGCTTGAAATATTTTTTTTTTTTCTACAAAAGACACGTGAATGCAATTCCCAGCGAAGGGCACCAAGCTCTGCCCAAGAACAGAAGGGGTAGGGAGAGGGAAGGGGAGAAGAGAGGGAAGGGACGAGGAGAGGGAAAGGGAGAGGGAAGGGGAAAGGGGGGGAGGAGGGAGGGAGAAGGAGGAGGAGAAGGGATTTCTATTTCAGAAGACATTCATAGAAAGAGGGTGGCAAATTCTGTGACCATCTTTAAAGGAAGTGTCCTGGGACATAGAGAGAAAGAAAGAAGCCCAAAGAAGCAAAATAAAGGGCTATGATTTCCTTGTCCTGTTGCTTTGTCTCTGGCTCCCTCTGCCTCTGGAAGAGAAGCCACAGGACACAAAGATGCCCAGCTGGTCACTGCACGCCCAAGTTCAGTTTAGCTGGTGCTTCTCTCCTGTTTAGCCTGACTGCTTTCACTGAAGGGGAGGACTCATAGCCCGACAGCCTTTTAGTGTAACCTGAAGAGTGTGTGCCGCCTCTCTCTGCCCACCTCAAGAACTCGCTGGAGGTGGAGGAGAGGGGAGAAAGAGGAGGACTTGAAAGTGCCCGAGGAGCTCCCGATGCTAAGAGGAGACAAACATTCCTGTGGACGACGCAGAAAGGACAAAGCTGACTGATTTATTGCTGTTTTCCATATTTTTTTTTCTCCCTGTCCTTTGGCGCACACCAGTGTTTGGAGATCTTTGAAAACACAAACCAAAACACCATCCCCGAAGCCCCAACCCCTTGGCTAGCTCTTATGGGAATGAAACACTCCTCCCGCTGCCTGCTCCTAAGGAGGAAAATGGCGGAGAACGCTGCCGACAGCACCGAGGTAAGGATGCGAGCCGGAGCCCGGCGCCCGCGCTCCCCCAGACCCGAGCACTCATCCCTAGGCAGCACCAGCAGTAAGTGCAGAAGAACTTTCCCGGGCCCTCCGTCCGGCTCCTGCCTGCCTTGCCGCTGTAGTTTCGTGCATTTGTCCCCCCCCTCCTCTGCCCCCCACATTTCCCCGCGGGCAGAGAAGTTTGCTCCCCGCCGGGCGTTCGGGATGCTCGGGATGCTCGGGGCCGCCCTGCGCGCCTGGCTCCCGGGAAGTTGGGTGGCCAGGCGGCGTCTCAGGGATCCGGGGCTGTGAGCGGCGCTCGTTCGGGTGTCTGGGGAGGCCGAAAGGGACACACTGTCCCTTGCGGCAGCACCTTGGCCAGCTCCCCGTGCGTTCCGCCGGCAGCCTCGGCTGGGATTGTTTGGGGGGTCTTTAAAGCAGCATCCGTGTCTCTGCAGCATCCTGGATATTACCAAGCGGAGCTGCCCGAGGCGGGGGCTGTCCGGTTGGCCTGGGCAGTGCCGAAAATAGCTTTGCATTGCCTTCAGGCCGGGAGGGAACTTGCGAGTTCTCAGGTTTTCGGCAAGAAATCCACTCCCCCACCGCCCTCCTCCCTCCTCCGTTACCTTCTGTTTCCTCAACATTGGGGTTGAGCAGCCCTTGTTTACTTGTCTGGGGCTATCTTGACCTCACTGAGACTTCTCAAGGGATACAGCAGTGTGCGAAGTCTCAGGTCTGGAAAAGCAGAAGGATGCAGGATGCAATCCCAGCATCTCTGGGAGCATGTGAGAAGGAGACAGGCGAAAGTGCGAGCGTGTGCCAAACTCCCTGCTTCTATTAATAGACTGTGCCTAGCACTCTGACTGAACACTTAACACATGGTTAAGCGAGATGCAGCACAGCCATGTACAGACCCCAAGGACATTGCACCCCAACCAACTTTACAGCTTTGCCCTGAGACGCACAGGCTGCACTGAACCGTCTCCCCAGTTGCCCTGCAGAGGTAATAAAGAGCAAAATCATCACTTTACTGTGAGTGAACACATAACTATTCCATCCTTTATTATTTCAGCATCTCTGCCAAATGCCTCCTCCTTTCAGTTAGTCCTCCCAGTAGGTGTCCTGCTCGCTCATGAATTCCACATTTCTCTTCACAATAGTGTTCTCTCTGCTTGACCTTCATAAATATGCCTCCTTTGCCATGCCAGGTGAAGAGCCAAATTTTCCTAAATGAATATGATGTAAGCACTCAGTAAAAGAACATGCCTGTTACTGTACTACAACCCCATAGAGTACTGTTTGCAGAAGAGGCATCTATAAATAGCGAGAAGTCTGGCTGCACATCTGTAAACTGTCGTAGTTCTGACAGCACATATTGCATTATAGGTCCCAGGATCCCAGGACAGGATTGCAGTGAGAAATATACAAGCACAGACAGTTCCTTTCTAAGCCTTTTTTTTTTTTTTTTTTTCAGTGGGAATCATTTTATACAGGGAAAATAGATGAGAAGAGCTCTTTAAACATTCCGCTTCTATGTCAGTTCACTCTTAGCACAATTTTGTAGTTTAATCATGTTTGTCTTTCTGGTTGTGCAATGCTGCACACACTGTGATGTTATTTTATGGAGAAGGATTTTTTTAATGACAGGAGGTTCATTTCAATGCTGCATACAAGTTAGGAGAATATTAAAATGCTGTGCTTCATCTCCTTGGAGTATCCATCAGTGACAGATTTGTGAAATGGGAGTGAAAATAGTGCAGATCAGGCATATCCTGCTGCCCTTCTACCTTAAGAAAATCAGAAGGGATATATTTGTAACACCTGCCTAGATATTTTCTATTTTACTAATTTTCATGTTTCTGATATGTACTGAGAGAAATAGTCTGCATATGCACAGATGTAGTGTTGCACCAAGCAAAATATGCCAAGACCTTTGAAGCTCTTTCACTCGTCAAGCATTTATATTTAGCAAAGTCATATGATACCAGTTTGACCTTCAAACCTGTATTTCTCTAACTTTCTCCTGAAGTTAGCAAATACTCTGTGACAGAAGGAATGCAAGACAAAATATCTCACTTTCGGAGTTACCACATGGCAGAGAAAATTCAGAATTAGCATAAATGTGCTTAATTTGAAATCAGTGGGGTACCAGTAATACTCATTATTTGATACTAAATTTTTGAAGAACTTTCATGTCATGGTGATGGGTGTGATATAAAAAATATCAGTTGTAATGAGAGATGAAAAATTAAAACATTTAACAAATGGTCAAAATGCCCCACTTCCAAATTTTTCCAAAGACCTTCCAGCTCTTACTCAGATATATTTGACCCAATTACTTATGTTACAGATTCCCATTATATATTTTTATGTTTTTTCTTTTTCTTTTAAATCTATCACAACTAAGAGCGTTAATCAAAGTTTTGATCAAATATGGCAGGTATTCTTTTTCAGTAATAGGGCAGCTTAAAACAATACATTATATCAAAGAACATGGTCACTGCATGAGAAACTTTTTATTCCCATAACTACCCTCTGATGACCATAGTGCTAAGTCTGTAACTTAAAGAGCTTAAAGAAATTATGACAATACAGACAAAGGAAAACCAAAGCTCAGTAAGAAAATACTCACTGTTTCCTCAAGCAAGAATACAAGAGAGTAGCATTACAACTCACTAGCATTTCTCTCCAGACAAGGAAAACACTTGATGTTAGCAGGAAATTTAAGAAGGGTGCTCCCATGGGACCAGACATTTACATTACCAGTATTCCCACAGCCTTATGTCTTGATACAAAACATAGTCAGGTGAGTGGAAGTGTTGCCACAGGTGCTGTTGGGTCTTGGATCCGG
The DNA here is from genome assembly GCA_035583155.1 of Acropternis orthonyx. NCBI lineage: Eukaryota > Metazoa > Chordata > Aves > Passeriformes > Rhinocryptidae > Acropternis > Acropternis orthonyx. Next base: position 29,003,134 of record JAWWEU010000001.1, read on the forward strand.
CTCTGAATAATTTTGTAATTTTACTGTACTCATAACAGCCTGATATCAGCCTATCTGTCGGGGTTTAAGTGGAACTAGTGGGGGTTTTGTATGCATTTATAGTAGCCTGAGAATACACAGTGTTTTGTATAAAAATAAAAGTCAAGGGGAATAAACATGTAAGTCTTTTCTATGTAGAACCTCACTGAAGGCCACAGGGTCCCACTAATAGGAAACTTAGAATGGTTTCAGATCCTTGTTTGGAGCATACAAGGAGTGCAGAAAATCTTTATTGGCCTTGGCCATCCCATGAATTTTAAGAGAAGTTCCATTGAAACAAAAGCGGTAGAATCTCTCCTCAAGACATAAAAATGAACCTCTGTATCTTTAGTCATGAAAGGAGACTTGTCTAAATAAAACAGGACTGTTTGCATAAATAACAGATGCAGAATTGAGTTCTCCGCAAGTAATTAAAGACACTCTGACAGAAAACAAAGTAAAAGAGAAACTGTTCTTTGTAGAACATATGCATGAACATTCTGCAAAATTCAGGGTGCTGACCTACTGTAGATTTTGGTTTATGGGTTGTTTTACTTCAAATATATTAAATGGAAGCCTTATTAATAGTAGGTCTGATATCAATGATGGGGGGGGGTGGGGGGGAAATCGAAAACACTGTGTTTTCACAAGAAGTGTTCCTGACTGTAACTTGTGAACCTATGGCAGGTGAAAGGAATAGAATCATAGAATCATGGGCAAGAGCATCTTCAACTAGATCATGTTACTCCGAGTCCTGTCCAACCCAACTTTGAATGTTATCAAGGGTGGGGCATCAACCACCAATCTGGGCAACCTGTGCCAATGTTTCACCATTCTCATTGTAAAAAATTGCTTCATTATTCCTTGTCTAGATATAAGTCTAGTCTAAATCTATCCTCTTTCAATTTAAAACCATTATGCTTTGTTGTGTCACAGCAAGCCCTGCTAAAAAGTTTGTCCTCATCTTTCAAGCCCCCTTTAAGTACTGAAGGGGTGTAATAGGCTCAAACTGCTGCAGTAGCACAAAGTGCCAGGGTTTATGTGCACATCCAACAGACACAGACATCTACATGTAAGAGGCTAGTTTCTGACTGAAACAAGTCTAGATCCTGGAACTGGCCTGGTTATGTACAATGTAATTGCACTGTAACTTCATAAAAAGCAAATTCTATGATGAAGGCTTTGCAGTATCTGTAGAGAGGAAAGATTCTTTTTTCATTGCTAAGAATTGAGATATTATTTTATTTATGGTGACAAAATAGAGTCCTCATTCAATGATCTATTATGCAAACCTTGGGCTTGGGTTAGATTTGGGGTAACATGCTTAATACATGTGCTTCCTCCTCCGGATGAACTGGTTTAGTATCATGTAATCCAGGTCAGCAAAAGTAACTAACTGCTTGCTTACCAGAAGTGAGGAAATTACAGTGTCTTATCTGCATGAAATCAAACCATATCACTACTGGGGGGGGGGGCCAAAAAAAGAGATCATAAAATCTGTTGAAATCATGAGTTTCTATTTGTGATTCATAAGTAGGAAGAAGGGTTTCTCCTTAGTAAGTTACCATGGTACAAATTAACAGAAGCAAAGAAGTGTGCCTAACAGAGAACAGTGGACTGAATTTATTCAGTAAACCCAAGTTTTGCTCCTGGCTATTACGCTGGATGGTCTTGGAGATATAATTTAATACCTTTGAGCTTTCCTATTCCATACTGATGAATTCTGTGGTTTATTAGCAAAAGGTGTTGTAGAAAATTCGTATTTAGTGTTATTAAATTGCTTAGAGCATCATATTTGAATGAACATCAATGAGTGGGTGATGTTTACCCAAGAGAGAATTAGCACTGCTATGTGGTGTACTTTGTAGAGTAGCAGAAGTCATGAGACATCTGGCATGGTGTCAGATAGCCAGCTGAAGAAGCAGCTTATGACATAAATTTCAACATTACTGAGTGGTGTGTCACAAGCCGGTGTCACAAATAACTCCGAACAGGAAAAGTTGTGATAGCTGGTGTGTGAAATAGTACAGGGGAGCTACAGAGACCAAACCATTGGCTCATGATCCAGATGGTTTGGACTGCTGACAAGGCAGTCAGAAAGGTGACCCATTATGTCAATGAGGAATCTTCCACTGTGGGTGCAGCCAAATTCCCAAGGGATATAGAGGCAGCTCACTTCAACACATGTTGATCCTTTACAATGCTCCTACTAGAACTAAGTAGCCCATGCTTTTGGGCTAGTAACAAGACAGTTCTAACATAGCCATAGGAGCTTTTTTGGATTTCTAGAGAATTCATGAGTGGTGGAGCAGAAATACGTATCTGAGCCACCTTCTACAACTTCAGCTGTGCAGAACATTAATTTAACTCAGCTGGAGATATAGCTGAATGCATCCCGTTCCTTTCTCAAATTTAGTATTAAAAGTTCAAGACATTGACTATAGTATTTTGGCCCCATTGAGAAAATAAATTTTGGTTGGCATTAATAATATAGATAGGATGAAGAAACATTTATGCTCAAGTAAAAAATAACAACAATCAAAGCAGTGTTTCAAGATAAAAATATATTAGCATGGATCATCCTCTGCCAGCATAAGGTTGTTTTAGTGAACAGCATTTTAGTATCAAGCATACTGGTATTTTTCAGCAAGGGTGTGGTTTATCTTTGTGACATCATGGACCGGATCATATTGTGTCACTGTGCCAATACTAAGAGAGGTTCCATACTAGTGAGCAGAAATAACAGAAACAAGAAGCATTTCTCTCAAAGAAGCAAAGAGGAGATTGCCCACTAGCCATGCCAGAATGAAGCAATTGCTGACTATTCAGTCTACCCGGCTCTTTCCTGTGTTTTTCAACAGGTACTTACTGGCTCCATGGAATCTCTTGTCATGCTTTTGCTTTCAGGTACATGCATGGGAGCTCAGTCACTTCACAGCAACTGTGAGAGGATGGGGACTATTTCATTCTTAGTATTTCAGATTTAAACTGAAGTTGAAGTTGAGAATGGGGAACTACAGTTCTCTTCACTCTTGTGACCAGTGACAGGATTCCAGAAAACAGCATGAAGCTGAGTCGAGAGGTTTAGGTTGGATATTAGGAAAAGGTTTTTGATCCAGAGGGTGGTTGAGCACTGGAACAGGGTCCCCAGGGAAGTGGTCACAGCACCAAACCTGTCTGAGTTGAAGAAGCATTTGGACAATGCTCTCAGGCACATAATGTGACTCTTGGAGTGTCCTGCACAAGGCCAGGAGTTGGACTCGATGATCCTGATGAGTCTCTTACAGCTCAGTATATTCTGTGATTCTGTGATTTAAGAAGTATAGATAGATGAAGGTTGATAGCTTTATTTATTTCTTAGAAGCTACATTTGTCAGGATCCAGTTGTGAAAAATAAATTTAAAAAAAGCAAAAATTTAAAAAATATGTAAAATTTTGTTTTTCCCATGAGCTACATTACTATAAAAATAGTTTGACATTATTGAAATAGTCAATTGAAATTGACTAGTTTAAAAACTCAGTTTGAAATTCTGGGGTAGAAATTCTATTTATCTTCATTTTATTGCATCAACAATTTGGAAATTTAGAGATCAGAGCTGGAAATAAGGCAGACTCACTTTAAGAAGCAGTCACTGCCAAGTTTGCTTTTCTGAAAACTTGTTAAGTGCAGAAATTAAAGATGATTTTGCTTTGTATTTTGAGTTTAAAATGTTAGGTGATCATAAATAAAATGTTAGTGGTTTTGCTTTCCAAAATGAATTGAGTATTTCAGTAACAAAACATTTGCAAGGGTATTATGTTGGGGAAAAAAACTGTTTAGCTAAAATTTTTGACAGAGACACGATAAAGAAGGTGAGGAGAATAATATTCTCCCTCACTTAAAATATCCTGTCCTGCAGTTAAGACATGCACTTGGAAGTTTGTGTGTGTTGAGGACTGCATTGTACCTGGGTCTTTTTAAAAGAAAAAGTAGCACTTCCCTCTCTTGTAACAATATGATGAAAGTAAACATATACTGGTTGAGAAGCAGTAATATGTAGTGGTCTCCAAGGACTAGTGTTGATGTGTTCCCTCAGTGGCCATAACGCACACTTAGGGTCATGTGTGGCCTCGCAGTTCTCCTGTCCTTCTTGTCCTTTTTTGGCCATACAGCTTATGTTTCCAATAGCACCAGAAAGCTCAAACCCAGTCTCAGAGCCCAGAATAATATGTGAACAAGCCAGAACCTTCCAGCAACAATCCACCAATTCAAACTTCTTTCTGTTGTGGACTTTAATTCCTCATTTAGAAAGGAAGAGAGGAGATATTGGCATCTGTTTCAGTTTCTGGTTGCATCCTTGTACTATTCATCAATCCACTTGTGAAACTTGACCCAAGCTTGGGATAAAGACCAGCTGCTGATTTTCTTTTCCTCAGTCACAAATAGGGAAATAATTAACCCTTCCTGTAACTCATTCTGAACTACTTCTATTTGAGAATCATATAGCTCGTGATTGTGCCCTTAGACATGAACCTGGCTGAAGTACAGGATATGTACTTATTTTTTTTAACTCTGAGTTACATTAGTATGTATTAAGAGTAGCACCACTGAGCCCTGTATAAATAGGGATCACAGTGGTATGGCAGAAATACAGATGTGTTGATTAGAAAGAACTGCTGTAGAGCATCTCCTGTAACCTCACATGAAGTGTAGAGCACTCACCAGCATGTGGGTCATTGCTGTTTCTAGCCAAGTCTTGAAAATCTCCAGGGACAGAGATTCCACTGCCTCTCTAGGCAACCTCTTCCAGTGCTGCACAGATGTCTCAGTGAGCAAGTTTTTCTTATTGTCCCATCTGAACCTCCCAAACAGCAGGTTGTGACCTTTGCGCCTCATTATATCACCTGCCACTATTGAGAAGAGTTTGCCTCCGTATTCTTTGTAACTACCTTTCAAGTAGTTGCAGGCTACTATTAGATTGTCCCTTATCTACTCTTTCACAAATCGAACATGTACGACACTCACTAATATCTTCTTACAGTCATCTTCTCAGGCCCATGACCACTGTATTATATTGCATCTTGCTTACCTCTTTTTAACTAAAGGCTCTGCAGAAATTGGGATGACAATGGAAAGGAAGAATATTTTCCTAACTGACAGAACTTAGCAGAAGACTAAATTGATTAAATGCACATGGCCAGGTAGTGTCAGTGAAGTGTATTGTACAGAAATCCCCCATGACTGAGCCCAGCTCTGTGTCTGCCATGTTTTACTTCAGTATTTTGGGTTAGTTGTTTCTGACTTATTTTCTCTAGAAAGAGAGGTCAAATCTAATGAGCAGCACTGCTTCTTGCTAAGTTTATATCTGAAACAGCTGTTTGAGAAAGAAATAAAATGAGATAGCATTAGCCACATCAGAGTACAGCTGTCTCCTTAGGAGTCATGGTGCTTTAAATTTAATTAGGAATAGCTGAATTTACTGGGAGCAGGGGATGTTCAGTAATTGTTAGGGATGGTCTGCCTATTGTTGAGACTTAAAAAAAGATAAGGGTGATCATTACACTTCAGTCCCATTTGCTTTGATAAAGACCAGTAGACCCTCTGCAAGCCTGAAGCAGAACAAGGATGCAAAATAGTAAAACTGAGATACAAAAACAGTTACTGGGAAGAGAAGACAAAGAAAAAGGAACATATTTTATTGTGCAAGAAAATATGTTGCAAACTAAAATTTCAGCTAAATCCCTTTGCAGCTCAGTGCAAGTTCGATGAGCTCTTAGATTTCTGGGATTAGAAGTGGCAAACAGGAAGTAACCTTCAAGTAAAAGTCCTGTTGTGGAAAATACTATATTTAATCATGAAACAGAATGTGATTTGCAAATTTCCTGGAGGTCAAGTGATATAATGAAACTATTTTTTGAAGCTGGAAAAGGAAAGGATGAAGGGAAGAAAGGCAGACAGGAAAGTGAGTAGACAGGTGGACAAGGATGGAAGAAAGAAAGAAGGGTGAAAAAAGAAGAAAATGGAGGGATAGAGAGGAGAGGTGGAGAAATACAGTCAATAATACAGAGAAGCACAGGAATTATAGAAATACATACAAATTTACTGCCAAAAAGTCACAGAATCGCACTGTGAGTCCTTGAATGCCATTCTTACCAGTAAAGGCCAAGGTGAAGAACACACTGAGTAACTTGGCATTTTCCACATCCATTGTCACCATGGACACAATAGGCATCTCCATTTGGCAATAGACCCGCATTTTTCCTAGCTTTCTTTTTGGTGTCTATGTGCTTGTCCCATTGTCAGGTTCAACACATCAGGAACCAAGGAGCTGTAGGCAGAGGTAACAGGAGGCCATCAGAAGAATGAATCAATTCATGCATTTGCAGTCTGTAAATAATGAAATAGTAAATAGGGGGGTTTGCAACAGCCGGTAAGGTCTAATGCAAATCTCAATTGCTCTGTCAGAAAGAATAAAAACAACATTCTCTGCTTTTCGACACATTAGTCAGCTATGAAATGAGAAGAGACAGTATGTAGTTCTAGGCCTGTGATTCACCCCCACCAATCATGAACAAAGAAAGAACATAACACAGGAAAAAACAAGACTGTTTTTAATTAGTTATCAAGGTCTGTATTTTAAAGCTTCCTTGAAACTCTCCATTGAAATTTGCCTTTACCAGCATTGTCTCACAAATGGTTAATCAATTGGTAATCTCACAAATGATGGATTTACAATACTGTGAGAGAGACTGACAGTGAAAGCTTTTCACCCTCTATTACACCCTTGCACATACACCTGGACCCAACCCCAATCACTGTTCCAATGAGCAGAGCCTGGACAACATGCAGCACTCCTCACCAGTCTCCATGTCAGAATTTTGAGCAGCAGCTCAGCTCCAACTCACCACAACTCCACCTCAGGCATTCACTCTGGCTCTCACCTCACCTCACCTCACCTCACCTCCCCTCACCTCACCTCACCTCACTTGCACATTGTCATTGCTGACCCAACATATTACTGAGAAGATAATTTTCCTAGCTCGCTCTTTCAATTACATTACCTTTCTATTAATATCTGAATTGCTGAATCTTTATATTATATTAAATCAAAAAAGCTGATTGTAATTTTCAAGGCAGTTCAAAGTATATGTCCTGCTACCTATCTGAATTTCTTATTCAGTACCAAGAGATTAATTCAAGCCGCCAGTGCCAAACTCCATCTCATGCTTCTTAGATTTTTCTAATAATACTAGTCTCGTGACAGTGTGTATACTGTTTTAATGGTTAGCCTAAAAATTGTAAAACTAGCCTAATGGGTTTATTTTTCTGTTTTCTCTATATATGACATTGAATTTCTGTCCTGCTTATCTAAAAGAATTTTTGTTTAAGAAGATAATGGGAGACAAAAATAGATAAGGATTTTAAGTAAAGAAGGTGTTTTCAGTTATTATGGTGAGATTTTCAAGAAAATATGAAGCTATTCTTATAGCCTCAGTATCATTATTTTATTGAAGACAAAAACCTCTGTGCCATCCTGCTATCTTTTAGGTCTGTTTCTTTTTCAACAGGAAACCACTAGTGCTCCTTAGTGATCAAAAAATATGTCTTTGCTGCTTTGTAAAAGGGAAGGCAAAAGTATTTATGTTTGCAAGACCTATTTCTACCAGGTAAAACTGAGTATTCTAACCATGCCTACTGGTAATACAGGCATTCTAAGCTCAAGACAGGTTTACCCTCTTGTAAGCACGTCAATTTTAGCAGAATTGTTTGTGATTTATATAGATTCAAAACCAGTTCACATCTATATATAAAACTGTATTTAGAAGGATGAATCACCAGTGATTTTGCTCAAGAATAGAGTTTTCATCATTCTGTTTCATGATTGTATAAAAATGTTGAGAGCATACTTTCTTGTATCCCTTTCTTAACTGTATTTAAAAGATGGGTGTAAAATAGCAAAAGCTTATTTGATTATTAACACAAAGCTATAAAAGCCTGATTTATGTCAACATGACTACTAACAGCTGCTTTTGAAATACACTATGTAGATACGTTTTTAACAGGTGTATTTTAGAATCCATTGTAGTTAACATAAATCACTCAAGATTTTTTAACAGTTCAGTAAATGTTTGATTAATAATGCAAGAAATGCTGAACACACTGGTTTGCTCATGTCTGTCAGTAGCACTCAGCATGATTATTTATTGTAGAATCAAGTTCCATGCCAGCAGGGTATTTAAAAACGCTCCTTATCTACCTTGTATAATATGGAACAAGAGTAATTTCACTGAACTAATGGTATTACCTCTGTTCTGAATGATATATTTGTTTCCATTTTCTCAAATAACTGCTGAAAACACATTGAAGTCAACTGTGGCATTTGCAGCCCTCTTGGGAACAAATATTCCAAGCCTGGAATTGATGGGTTATTGGTCTCTTCCAATTAAATTTGCACACTACGTAAACCTAAACCAAATAGTGTTTAATGGCCAAATATAATCAAGTGTACTTTATTAGGCTAAATTTACAGGGTGGTTAATATATGTTGGCCTTGCTATAAATGAGGACTAGTCTCAGAAGTATACATGATTGCCTTTACAGTCTGAAGAAAGATTAATATTTCCGTCTCCACTACTAAGTAGACCATCTTGGTTAAACCCCAGTTGGCAAATAAGTACCACACAACTGATCCTGCACTGCCCTCACTCCCTGGGGAGATAGGGAGGAGAACCAGGAGATTAAAAAAAAGAAAAAATAAAACTCATAGGGTGAAAAACAAAGAGTTTAATAGTTGAAAGAAAGTAAAATATCATAATAACAGCAATGCTACTAATGCTATTACTAATAATACTGATTTCAATGAAATGGAGAGGGAGTGAGAAAAAGAAGTGATGCACAGTATAGTTTCTGGCACCCACTGACTGATGACAAGCCCATCCGTGAACAGTGATGGGTCCCAGTCATCTCACCTCAGTTTGTACACCGAGCATGATGTTCAGTGGAATATCCCTTTGACCAGTTTGGGTCAGCTGTCCTCGCCATGCAGCCTCCCAGCCTCTTGTGCACCTCCGCTCTCACAGGGCATGAGAAACTGAAATGCCCTTGCCTTAGAGTAAGCGCTGCTCAGCAACAGCCAAAACATCTCTGTGTTATCAACATTATTCTCATACTGAGTTCCAAAACACAGTACTGTAGAAGCTAAAAAGAAAATTAACTCTGTCTCAGCTGAAACCAGGAGGCAGACTTATGAGAAGCTTTCCTTTACATGGGTTTTTAAACTTGAGATTTAAGGTTAACTAGCTGCTTCAATGCAGTTAAAAAATACCATCCCAATTTTTTAAAAAAATAATTAATATCCAGTGTAGTTCAAGAGTCTGATAATTAATGAATTACCAGAAGATATTCAGTCACACTGACACAACAGTCTCTACTCTGACACTATTTCAAATCAAGAAAGTTAGTCTACTCCCCCTCTTAGAACTAAAATGCAAATGCAATATACAACCCTAGTTCTGAGTGAGCAGAACTATGCTATGTAATAATTCAATGACTACCTTGACATTGTGATCATTTTTAATTTCAGTCACACCATTCCTGAAACTTTAATTAATATTCTTACTTACAGAATCCTTGAATACTCTGTGCAGTTTTGGTCGCCACAATATAAGAAAGATACTAAGCTCTTAGAGAGTGTTCAAAGGAGGGCAATGAAAATGGTGAAGGGCCTTGAGGGGAGACCACATGAGGAACAGCTGAGGTCATTTGGTGTGCTCAGCCTGGAGAAGAGGAGACTGAGGGGAGACCTCACTGCAGTTACAACTTCCTCATGAGGGGAAGAGGGGAACAGGCACTGATCTCTTCTCTCTGGTGACCAGTGACAGAACCCTAGGCAATGGCCTGAAGTTGTGTCGGGGGAGGTTTAGGTTGGATATTAAAAAAAACGTTCTTCACCCAGAGAGTGGCTGGGCAATGAGCAGGCTCCCTAGAGAAGTGGTCACAGCACCAAGCCTGACAGAGTTCAAGAAGTGTTTCAACAATACTTTCAGGTACATGGTGGGATTCTTGGGCATGGTCTTGTGCAGGGCTAAGGGTTGGACTCAATGATCCTTGTGAGTCCCTTCCAATTCAGCATATTCTGTAATTCTGGACATTACTTTCCAGGTGCGTGTGTGTGCGTGCATATACATATACAGAGAATGTTTTATATTTACACAAAATTCAAACTGAGTATTACTCTGTAACTTTCATTTAGTTATGCACCTATTTTGTCAGTGTTAATAAAACTGTGTCAGAGAAGACACTATTGTGCCTATGTGAGCTCATATACCATAGAATGAAAAAATCTTGGTTCAAGTCTTATACCACATCCCATATATATATATATATATATGTGTGTGTCTGTGTCTGTGTCTGTGTCTGTGTCTGTTGACAGAAAAACTCTGTGTTTAAAAAGGCAGTTTCATGGAAAAGTCCTAGCTTTATATTCCTTTACATCCTTTATGTTCACTGTGTTCCTCTATACGGGTGTTGTGACAAAATTCAGTTTAGTTGTGGAGGATCACAGGAGGATATACCCTTCCATTTCAAGTTAAAGTTACAAGCTCATATTTTAGATACAGTACTAAGAGAGCTCTAAAATGTGTTTAAATTCTACTAACTTGGTGAGCTGTTAGGAATACAAGCTCCCAATTCAGAAAGGGAGCATTTAAAAACATTTGTCTGTTCCAGTTTAAATCACTTCCAAGCATTCACACCTTTGATTGAGCAATTAAATACAAAGGCTCTTGTTTGCTTAAATTCTGTAACCTCTACATATCTCAGAGTTTAGAGAGTTCCTCACCTGGATCCTGGACCCCCTTACCTGCCCCACAGGGTCCAGCTTGCTGTTTGTTGCAAATATGCAGCACTCACACACTTGTCCCTCACATGCTTCACATCCACAAGTCTCCCCAGGTGTAGCAGCACATACCCTCTGCCCAGGGAACCCTGGCCTGGACCCCAGGCCTCCCAAATCATTGGCTATTCCAGCTTAAAGTTTGATGGTGATTAGGCACATGCATGGATGGGACTTTGAGCTACCTGGTCTAGTGGAAGTGTCCCTGCCCATGGCAGAGTGAGGGAGAACTAGATGATCTTCAAGGTCTTTCTATACCAAACCATTCTGGGATTCTATGATGAACCTAGGCTCAGTTCACTGGTGCCCAGTGACAGAATCAGAGGCAATGGGCACAAACTGAACCACAGAAGGTTCCATCTGAATACCAGGAAATGCTGTCTTATGACAAGGATGACTGCACTGGCACAGATTGTCCTGGGAGATTGTGGAGTCTCTCTCCCTAGAGATAATCAAAAGCCATTTGGGCACAGACATGGGCAACTGTCCTGAGGTGGTCCTACTTGAACTGGGGGGTTGGACCAGGTGACCTCCAGAGGTCCTTTCCAGCCTCAACTGCTCTGTAATTCTGTGAAATCAAACACCAGATATAAACAAAACTGGAGAGCTGAGAGCTTTATATATCTATTTCATACATCACATTCATCTTCTTTCCTTGGCTGATGTTTAAAAAATCTGGTAAATCTGTAACAAGGGAACAAAGTCCCTGGTTTTCATCAAACATTTAATCCTGTGAAATGGTATGTTCACATCTATATTGACTATGTGTTTTTATACACCTGATGTACTGAGACCTAAACAAAATGAAAAGGACCAATGATTTATTACAGTTGCTGGATTGTACAGTCTGTACAATCCAGAACAAAGGAAGTCATGTCATTTAATTACTTCAGATGCTAGCCAACAATTCTATATTTAGCTTTTATCACTTTGCGTTAGTGTGTTTTAACTGCTGGATATGATGTCACTGACGTAAATTTAAAAACCAATATCCTGCTTTATCATCTGTTTTTAGTGAGAAATCCTAGGTTAAGTAAAGATAGCATTATGTATTTGGACCTTTTTAAAGAGAGAGGGAAGATGCTGTTGTCAGTTTCCTTTGTTCTTCCTTCGTCTCTTAATAATTTAGATATTTCTCCATGGTATGGTCTCCAAAAGAAACTATTGTTTGCAATATACAATTTGTGTGTCATGCTGCGAGTGGCAGAACATTGCATTCATATGACTTGCACCATGCTTCAGAGTTCTGCTGAAAATTACTGTATTGTCAGTAAAATGAGAAAAATAAGCCCTTTTTTATGTGGTGCTGAAAGGCTTTCCCTCCAGTGATTCTGTGTCTGAGAAAACCCGTTTTTGCAAGCCTTTTGCAATGCTTAAGTCCCTGAAAAGGTTCAAGAGTTGAAATTCAAATGACTTTTTTGGGATCTTTTTGATGACAGTAATTTGTTTTCCATGCTGTTTTAACAAACACGCACAACTCATTGGATAGGGCTCCAATGTTCTCAACAAATCTTATGAAAATAAGATTTTCCTTTGCTTTGAATGAGTTAATGAGAATCTGCAATCTTCCATAAATTCAAATGCTTTAACAAGGTGTCTGAGTTGGTGGTCTCCCTGTCCCGTCTAATCAGCAGAGACAAACACCTCTGAATGGCAACTTTGCCCACCTCACACCTGAATTTCTTTCTGTTGACCCTAGACAAAGCCTAGGGTGGCTCAATGGCCAACTTTCAGTAATATTAACAACTCAAACATAGCATTTCTTTATTTGCATGACAGTACTGAAATCATACTCCCCTGATTTGTAGGCCTATGAAAAATCCTCCTGTTTTTCTGTTCTTCACATTTTCAGAATCTTTGCCTCACCAGAAACCTCTCCCTCCCCATTAATTCTGAATGTGCAGCCAGTTCAGAAGTGAAAGCTGATGCTGCTTCTTCTCTATCCCACTCAGCTGCCAATCATTGCATGAACAGGAGAAATATTTAAAGAAACACGATCCCATGAAGCTTGATATGTTCCAAAAACAGAATGGGGGGGAAAAAAAAGCAAACACTCTTCCATGTCAATAAAACCTTGAATCACCTTGAAATGGACCACTATTTTTACTTCTGTTATTTCTCTGTTCTTTTTTTCCACATTTTCCAGATCACGCCAATGTTCAGAAAACCAGCAAGTGAGACTTTCAGTCTTATCATTTAATTCCCAGTTATTTTTTATTTTAATTTTAAGGTGTTTTTTGGCCAGTACAACAGCACATCAAAAGGCAAGAGAAAATGAAGGTCTGTTCCACCATCGGAACACAGATGGGGTTGGTGCAACAAAGGATTTTGCGTTGCTGTACCTCATGCTGTGCCCATACTGTGGCTAAGGAACAATAATGTCAACCTTATATGTGGAAAGGTGATAAGACTGGCTAAAAAAAGACACTGAATTTGCGTCAATGTGTTCCTTTTATGGGCCTTTCAGTACCCAAAAACTTTTACTCAGTCTTTTCAAGGTTTCTTCACAACTGTGAATAGTAAAACAGTTCTAAAGCTGAGATTCACTCTCTTAAGTTTTTGAGGTTAAGAAAAGTCACATGAATCATTGAAATTCACAGGTCAGAAGCACTTTAATCAGAGAACATCAGTCTTCACACTAATCAACCTATTTACACAGCATCAGTGCAAGACTAATTTGAACAGAAGTCCAGTTATACAGATCTTTCTATTGCCAGTTACATTTTCTGCTCATGTTGTCACTAGTAATTTCCTTTTTTGCTCTACAGCCCTTCTAAGTGGAGATACTTCAGTCTGTAGTGATTCTGCAGCAATCATTTGTTTTGCTTGTCTGTAGTTATTCTACAGCAATCATTTCTGTTGCTTCTCTATTATTGCATAAGTAAAGGGAAACATGAACCACTCATGCATGCACATGGAGGTCTTGCTACCCAGCTGCTCCTGTGAATGCACTTGGCAGAGCCAAATCTTCTCACAGAAGAAGGAAGAATCAGAACCCAGAAAGAATATCAACAGAAAAGCACGTGAGGGTATGTGGCTGCTACAGAAATGGGGTAGCAGAATGCATACTGTCCTTGCATACCTGAGACCTGAAGTAAGTGTTCAGCTTCAGCTGCCACTGTGTGGTACACGTAGCAGTTGCTTTTGCAAAAGAGGCATTGGTGACTGTCAGGACAGTCACAGGTTGCATTTTGTGGACAAAGCATTTGATGTTGTGCCCATAAATCAGGCGAGGATTTCCATTCCATCTTAGCCAAGCACTCACTCTCAGCATACAGTAACATATGTTGCCTTGTGAATCAGCATCAATGGAAGTGCTGAGACACAGAGAGAGAGTGCTGCCAATCCCTTATGAAAATGGCAGCAGGAAGAAAGGGAAGGCAAATTGTAACAGCAAAACCCAGAATGGAGACAGCCCATTAATATATAGCAATAAGGTGGCTCAAAGTCAGCTGCCTGTGATATTTAAACTAATCTGAAAACATTTAGTATAAAATTCATACATTCTTTCTCCCAGGGAAGCCCAGAGAGAAGAGGAGATGCACTCTTCATTGTGACTCTCAAGGGAAAGTGTCTTCCTGAACTTCAGGTGCCCAGAAGAGAACAGTGTCTGAATTTTCCTTGTACCATACACTTAACCATGTTTGTAAGACAGAAAAACTACTGATTTCTTTTTAGCAGCTGGGGCTCCTGAGCACAAGTTAAAACCTTTCTGCCAGTTTTCTCCCCAGTGACTTAATTACAGCTGGGCCCTTTACATCTCATAAAAAAATAAAGCTTTGAATGTCCTCAAAAGAGTTTTGTTCCAATGATTACAAATGAAAATAATAATTGCAGATAGGCATTGGAGTTTAATATGCTCTTGGTCAGTTTCTTTTTGATAGTCTGAGCATGGAAGGTGTAACATTAAATATCAAATGTCTTATTAATGTCTTTATTTGCAGACAGTTGACTTTGCATGGGATTTCTGATTCAGTACAGTGATACAAAATACACTGGAAATGCAATACAAATGTAAGTTACACTTAGCAAAATACAGGATTGCAGTTCAATCATAATACCAGTGTGGTTTTGTAATATGCTCATTGGCTTTGGGTATCCCCAGTTACCAGGAGTAGAACACGTGAATTGAAGGAAGCTCAAGTCCATTGCTCTCATTGATATTATTCTGTTAGTTGTTCAGCTTCTGAACTTTACATTGGTCTGATCCACGTAATCCCTTCCCACACAAGTCTGGCTAGCCCAGGAATAAACATTTAAACCACCAGCTGATCCACTCAAAGTAAGTTTCTTTGCAATAAATGTGGTCAGTCATACCCTGTACTATTCCCTGAGTTTTATGGGCACTTCATCCTTGCCCATCTCCAGTGAGCCGTC
Organism: Acropternis orthonyx; assembly: GCA_035583155.1. Lineage (NCBI taxonomy): Eukaryota > Metazoa > Chordata > Aves > Passeriformes > Rhinocryptidae > Acropternis > Acropternis orthonyx. Next base: position 29,018,403 of record JAWWEU010000001.1, read on the forward strand.
TTCATTTGTAGGAGTTGATTCAGAGAGTCACAGTCCACCTCTAGGGGTTTCGTCTGTTGCAGAAGGATGCAATAATCTGATAACCCACACTAAGAAATGGCTGACTCCTTCAAAGTTGCACAGTGAGATGGACTTAAAATCAACACAGGGAAAAAGACTCCCAGGTGATCAAAAGAAAGTCTATGTTATAACATATTAAGATCCAGTGAAGTACAGCTCCAAAGGAAGTGGCAAAGTGTCATTGCTCTGAGCAGGGAACCAGGTTATTTTTTGCCCGTTGACAACTGAAAGTGCCAAATATGGGACTTCCATTCAATCCTGGTTCCTGTTTGCTGGTAGCTCTGAAGCAGCACTGAACTGTAAGTCATTGCACTGATTTTCTCTGGCCCTTCAGCTCAGGAATTGCCATTTCTCAGTCTCCACCTTTCTGTCCTCATTTATCCTGCAGAGGGTACAAAGTAATAAACCTGGGTACTTCTTAGAGAGAGACCTCTTCTAGAGCTGAAACGCATCTGAAACGACACTGAAGTGTAGATCAAAAGCTTGGCTAGAATATGGAGCAGGTGGACAATTGGATATTTTATCCTTCGTCCATACTAAAGTTCATCAAAACTACAGAGGACAGTGTCTTCCTAGAACTGTTGTGAAACAGCTGAAACTCAGTGAGAGGGGAAGAGAAGACTGGAATATCAGCAGCAAAGTGACTTTCAGAGATCAGTGCTTTAGAAATTTGCTAAGCAGAGGAGGGCTTCCATTAAATTTTCTGCTAATTTAAGAAAATAATTTGTACAGAGAGAATACTCTGGTTATTTTTGTTAATAATTAGCCCCTAAAAATAGTAGAGCTCTACTTGTGAATTTCAGCTTTCTGCCTGATATTGAAAAAGGGCCTTAAAATAACTGGTTTTGTAGTTGATTAGCACTTTCTGGTTCTTGTTCTTTGTCATTAGAGAGTCAGTCAAGATGATGCTGAGGAAAGGAAGAGGCCATCCAGTGGTACAGCTACTTTTCCTACAAGAAATGTATTATGAGCATTGATAATGGAGGCTGTAGCTCCCCCCAACCTTTCCTCAGCAGATTTTCATGCAGTTCCAGGGTGATGTAAAGTAGCTTGAAAGCACTAAGTCCTTTTTGTTTCCTTTCCATTTTGTGTCCATCTTCAAGGGGTTTCTCATAAGGAGTTGTATCACTTGTTATTTAGTTGTGCATCACTGGAACCGTGATCTGTTCAGCAAGGCAGGTGCTTATTTAGCAGCAATTATAGTAAAAACCAGTAAAAAATCACAATGGAAAGTTCACACTTCTCTGGCTTTGTGTCTTCATATCTCTTTATGCAATGATCTGCAACAAACTCTTCCTCTTCACTGCTTTCAACTTTGGTATTTTCAGTGCAGGCTTCTATAACTTCTGTTGCTATTTCCACGACAAGCTCTGCCTTGTGATGGGAGGAATTTTAAAGTAATCTGGCACATGAATATGTCTCTTCACTTGAAAATCAATAAAAACTTTCTGTCACATTTACATTTCTGTGTACTGCTTCCAGATCACAGTAGCATGTCTTCCCTGGCCTAGAGTCAATCACAAGGTGGAAACAACTGCTAGGGTTTCATGCCTCAGAAAATGACCGTGTCCTTAATTTTTTTTCTTTTTCACAAAAAGAGCTGCCTTGCCTAGCCATCCTTAAAGTAGAACTAATTGCCATCTGTTAACAGACCCCTAATGCTCTGACTATAGATCCCTATGCACCATTCATGGTTTCATAGCCATGATGATAAATCGTCTGTAATTCAGAATTTATGTGGAATTACATCAGCTTACCTGGGTCACCCACCACACATTATGGAGACTTCTTTTGTAGAGCCTTTCACACTGAATGTTGGATTCTGCAGAGAAATGCATGGGCAGTCTTTTAGTCTACCTGTGAGCTATATTGTGGAGAAGAGTATTGAGGTAACACCGATGAGTCCCCTCTGATGCACACAGAAGGGAAGGAGCCAAGAAGAGCAGAGCAGTGAGAAACCTAGGTCTTCTTTCCAGCCAGTCCAAGTCTGTGCAAAGGCAGTCCTGGAAAACTGGCTCGTTTTGTACTGGGCCCCACAGTACAGGAGGAAAAGGAGCTGAACTGTGACTTGCTAAATAATGATATATTGCTATATATTGCTATATAGCTATATAAGCTACTCCCAGGGAAACATAGCATGGAATGATTTCTTCATTCTCTTTGATTGCATAGTGCCAAATCTACCCAAGCAGCAGAGAATATGACTCACCAGGAACCTTGAACTTCGTTCATGTGCACACAGGAAGAACATTTACCCTCATTCCAGTTACTGCTTCACAGTACCCAGGTGCCCCAGAACTAGTGCTGGATTGACAGGTCCTGAAGACTCCACTCAGCCACACATAAAACCGAGGGTTTTCATCCTGTCTCAGAAAAAGAGGCAGGACTGGTGCCGTTTGAGTACTTGTATTGCAGAATACAAGGGGAAGGGGCAGACTTCACAACTGTAGTTTTAAGCCAGTCCTGATTGAGCAATATGACCCCTTTGCAACCTTCTCTCTGCCATGACAAACCTGAGTGGGAGTTGGAAGTGGCAGGGAGAGTTCAGCTCCTGAACAGGACCCCATAGCTGTTTGTTACTTTTTCATGGTATAGAAGTGCTTGTCGCATGAGGCCAGAAGGGACATTAAGTATCAGTATCAGTGCAAGTAGTAAGCATTTAATGTTAACAATCACCACTGCCAAATATAGAGATGACTCTGCAATGAATGCCCAGGAATGAAATTGATACCTTTTTTTAAAGATTCTTTGAGTTTGAGACTCATATGTTAAAATAATTTGGAAGACCTGATGCATTTTATTAATGCAGAGATATTTCATTCCCTTATGCAACTCCCTGAAAGGCAAATCAGAAATAAAATGACACTAAACTTGGAAAGGCTCTTTATTTCCCAGAGGCTGTAGCCTAATTCAAATAGAAAATTCTGCTATCAGCTTTTTCTCTTTTCACTTTCAACAATAGACAGGCAGTAGTCATACCTCAAACCTTTCCTCTGAACAACCACAAAAGCCAAGACTCTAATATCTCTGTCAGAACAACAGGCTGTTTCCCCTTCTTATATCTGTGTGTCTGGATTGCTTTTGTTCTAGAGAGTTTTGGATGTAGCACTTTAAAGACAAGGAATCTGTCAAAACTCCCAAAACACAGAAATCTCAGAAGTAAAGTCTATTGCAGGAAAACATACAACATAATCCATACTTACTGCTTGTTTTTTTATGGATAATTGGATGCAAGAGGGAAAGTATCCCATGGTGATCTGTCAATTTAGGTGCTCCCTGGCCTTTATTGGCTATTTTAGGTATTAAGGGCACTTTAAATTTTGATACAAGTAATACCAATTATAGTTGGCAATAACAATCTTAACTCTCACAGTTGACCTCAGTTTTACATTCCCATGATGACAGGAGAATTTCACTTAGTCAGCTTTGGTAGGCTGAGGACCATGCATTAAGGCACCTTCCCATTTTTCACTACTGACTTAGCTTCTACCAAATGAATAAAGACTGAAATTAAATTAAATTCACACTTTCTTTAGTCAGAAAAGGAGAGGCTTTAAATGATAGGAAGGTAGGAAGTTGGGGTTTTTTTTCATCATTTGTTTTTATTTGCCTTTAATGAATCCTTTAAAAGGGTTGGGATGCTCCAGTGGAAAGCAGGGACTTGCAGTGTAACCATGTCAGACACAGCGGTAAATCTGTATGAGTCCAGAAGCTTCAGCCTGGGAGAGACACTGGCTTTGTGAAGCTGCTCGTTGCAGTTTGTGCCGCTCTGTGATCCACACACCAGAGTCAAATTTTCAGACTGGATTCTGGAACAGGAGAAAGGCTGCTGTAACATACAACAACCAAAAAGCCCATGCTTCTTAGCAAGGCACGGAATTCAGAAGAGCTCTGTTACAAAGCATGCTCTTCCTAGCTGTCCTGATAAATGGTACTGAGCCAGGAAAAGGCTGAGCAGTCTGGAAGGTCTCAGAAACACTGTAGTCCTGAGTGAAGAATGGAAACAAAACCACAGGACATCTAGCCACAGATCATCACAGTTTCATTTATTTGTTTATTTAAAATTCTCCTCTATTTAATTTTCCACCTTTCAGATTCTTGACTCACATGACAGAGACCATTACACTACAACATATTCATATGCTATATATATGAAGGGAACAGCAAAGTTATACATGAAGATCAATTTCCAGTTTATTAATTGCAGTTAACTTAAGTCTCTACTCCGCGAAATGGAGAATTAATTTAGCCACCTGCCAGCTGTAGGTCACTTTTAATATTATCCACCAGAGGGCAACGCTTCGAAAATACAATCCCCCGTTGAGCTGAAGCTGTGAAACTGTTTTCAGTAAAAATGGGTTTGAGACTTCAGCCAGCATTTGAGAACCTTCTCACTGTGCAACTTAGCTCACTCCTCAGGAAGCTTAAGGGGCTTCGAGCAAACAGATGGGCAACAGAGTCTAATGACAGACCATCTGCTCAACACTACAGACTACAGGTGAGAAAGCACAAGACATTTCTCCAGCTGTTCCTTTTAACAGGAATCTTGTAAACCATAAGGTGTTGCAGTTAAGCCTGTGACATTATATCTGAAACAATAGTAGACATTAGATCTATCACAATCCAAAGATAATAAAAATGAAACTTTCTCCTAAAGTAAGGTACCTCTCAGCACTTTTGAAATAATGCTTTGCTATCTTTTCATGAAGTGCTTTACAAAGAGTAAATTTCAATTAATAGTAATACATTTCTGTTATATATCCTTCTGTACTGAACTAGGACTGTTCATTCCCTGCACAGGACCTTCTACTCTACATACATCACAAAATCTCCATCTTTATGGAAAGGAACACAACTTCAGTTCTATGTCAACATCCATAACTACAATTTGTCACTTTTTTCCCCAGCTGCACTGTGCACTAAGCAGTCATGAGAACAAGTTGGATGAAGGCCATTTTAAATCCGTGCACTGGCACACCGAATGGTCTAGAACTGCTCAGACTTCTATAAATGCTACAGATACTTAATATCACTCCCATTCTTACATTCTGTCCTGTCATCTCAGTCCAGTTCTGCTACATGTAGCTTTAAAACCTTTTAATTACTCAGTGTCATGTCCTCCCGTTCTTCTTATAATGTGCATTCTTTAATCTCATGAAAACAGATAGTGTTTGTATTGTGTATACAAATCTATTAACTCAAATTTATAACTCACCCCATAATCAACACTAGTCTCAGGTTTATAAACGTTTCCGCCTATATCTCCCACATAGTACAAACATAACTATGTCTCAATATCATAGAACAATATGGGTGGAAAGAACCTCTGGAGGTCACCTAGTCCAGCATCCTGCTCAGATAGAAGTTAACTTTAAGGCATATCAGGCTGGTAAGGGACTTTTTCCAGATGAGTTTTGCAATCTGCAAGGTTTGGAGATCCCACAGATCCGTAAGCATTTATTCCATTGCTTAACCTCTCTTAGGGAGAAGAATTATTCCTGTGTACCCAACTGGAAATTTCCTTGCTTAATTTGTGACCTGTCACTAAGAAGATTCTGGCTTTTCTGAAATAGATAGTCCCCATTAAAAATCTTGACAGTATGTAGTACCTTGGGGCAAATCCACAAAGGTATCACAGCTCCTATCTTGAATTTACACATCTAATTTCCTTTTTAACTTTTAAACAGTAAGTAACAACTTTGCAAACCTTTGTGGTCTTTACATTTCTCCTTGCTACTTGGTGTTATTTCTGCCACAACCTAAATATCCTAACCATGCCTTCATCATACTGAAGACCTGCTTGCATCTTCTATTTTGACTTTATGAGGATTTGTACATTTAAGGCAGTGTTTTCATAATAGTTTTACTATCACCATTACCTTAGGGATATGATGTAGCAGTTGTAATGTAGTCTAAGCTATGCTTGTCTGTAAAAAGGACAGTGAATTTCCTGCTGATAACAAATGGACAGGTCTGTCTATGACAGGTTGATCTGGCATTTCACACACTCCATGCAGAAAGTTCAGAGCAGCGCCTGCCTTTGAAGTGGCTATTTGCTACTTCAAAGCAAACGTTTAAGAATCAGAAAAAGGGGTAGCTACAAAGCAAACTTTTAAGAATCAGTTCTCTCTTTCTTACAGAGTCTGTCTGACTGGATTCACAGTTTTAGAGTTTTGAGAGATTTGCAGTTGCATTGAACTCATAGTTACCTGCAATTTAAAACAGACTGAGCCTAATTTTCATCAATCAGAAAGTGGATTTATAGCTGCTGAAGAACTGGCAATTTTATCCTGATTTTGAGACATATCACAGCATAAAGCTTCCATAAGCAAGCATTCTTTAGTGGTCTTTGAAGGCCCTACTTCCTTAAAACCTGTACCTAATACAGGCATATATGGCATCCTTGTTTCCAAGCAGTTATGTCTGTCTGCAGTTGAATGTCTGTCTCATCTGGTCTCTGTTGAAACCCCTTGATTTCTGACCATTTTTCACTCCTTGTGAGCTTCACGTCTTTAGCATAAAAAGGTTTTTCCTGGAGTAGAGGAGCTAATGAAAACTTATTTCCTGCAAGTATGTGTTCTTTATGCCCTCATCCCCCAGCTTAGTTCTGAGCAATGCCTAGTCTTCTTCCTAGCCCTTAATTACTGGTCATCCAGTATAGTTAGTCTGGAGGCTGCACATTACACCTGTAACACAGGCCACTTGACTTAATAAACCTGGAGCAGGTAGAAAGCATGATGACTGAAATCTAGCTGCTTCAGTTTTATTGATTATCAAATTGGTTATCCTTATAACTAATGTCTGGGTTTTAAGAAATGTATAGGAATATGAATGTGTTTGATATTTCCATTCTTCTGTCAAATTAGACTGGGTTTGGCATGCTCAAAAGTTATCAGTGGGAGACACAGACAAAATACTGTCGGAGCTTCCTTTCGTCAGAAAAACAGGTTAAAATTTCTCTGACAAGGGACATTCTTTGTTCAATCCAAAGATCTCTTAAGACAAGCCTTGGACAAAGACTTACTTTAAAACAATACAAGATAAAGGAGTAAACAGAGGGTTTAACCCGTACCATTGTGTAATGACTTCCAAGAATTTGTTGTAGAAGCCTAAAATTTGGCAGGAGAATATCAAATACCTCTTATATTTGGCTATGGCTTTATAAACACAGCAGAAATAAGCTGTACTTTTGGAATTTCTGTGGTGATTCCGTATCAGTTGATAATCTCTTGCACACTAAAGGTGTTGATTATTAAATTCAGTCTAATGAAAATAGTGCTAAGTGTTTTCTATTCTAGTATTTCTGACACAGAAAGCTATCTAACCCAAAAAGTAAGCATAATCAACATTTAGATATGATAAAACCATTTGCTTAAAAAGAAGACAACGCTGAAATTGAATCATGTTAAACTATAAATCTGTTCTTAATTAGTTTTTTAATGCAAAGATAAGCAATTTGCAGGCACAAGGTACTGTTAACCTCTTAAACGCCATAAGAATGTCATAAATAAATAAAATTTTGAAAAGAATAAAACACTGAAGCTTGAACAACAGTTTTACAAGGATTGGAATTTTAACCTCCAGCCCAGTGTCTCCATAGTCATATCGAGAAAGGAGAATTGAAATTCAAGTTTATTTTTACTCTGCACACCACAGCTTTTGTCACAAACCTCCTAAAAAATGAGTTGTGCATATTTCAGAATCTTGCCTCTCTGTAGGCAGATGGATGTATTTAAAAGGCTCAAATTTTCAAAAATAGCTCATGATTTTTGAATACCCAATTATCTTTTGTACTTTGGGAATTTTAAGCCCAGACAACTTTGTAAGTTCATGTTGAATTGGTCCAGTTTTCAAAAAAGAATTTTGACAGTATCCATGGATGCACACAAGCAACTATATCTGAAAGTCACATCTGCCACTGAGGTGCCTATATGCATTTTAGAAACCTATGTCAAGATGTTTAGAGTGAGATTTTGAAAAATGAATGAGGGTTACCAGTCTTGCCTTTTGGAAGAATTCAAAGCTTTTTTAAAAAAGCAGTCCTGTGCTAGTACATTTGATGCATCTGCAATGTACCAACCTCTTCCACAAAGTAAAAGGAAAGAAACTTTATTTAATTTTTACAAGTAGGAAAATATTTCCCTAATTTTTCTTGATTTAAATTTTGAAATAGTACAGAGCAGTAGGACTTAAGTCCCATAGCAGGGGTAGAAAAAGATTGTTTTTCAGATTCTTCAGACCCTCCAACTCTGCCTTCAGTAGCAAATAGGAGAGAAAAATAGAGGGCTGTGTGTTTAGCCCAGTGATTAATGAATTCTGAGGCAGCTGCTTGCATTCTCTCAGACTGCATTAGCAGTGGCCAATACTCTGGAAGTGTGTCCAGCTGGCCAGAATCCAGACATGGGTTCTTCAGAGAGAGTTTGTTAGATTCTTTACGCTGATGTGAGGTTTGCCCGCAGCCCAGATGCTTTGCCTTTTCAGAAGTTATTCAAAAGATGAGTAATTTCTCAGGTAGGATATATGTATGTGCTAAGCTTCTAAATCATATCGAGCATTATTTTCAGTTCTGGAAAGAATACAGGAAGCTGTCTTTTCTTTGGTAGCTTTTCTCTTGGAGGCATGTGTTCTCCTAAAGCAATTATACCATATCCTCAAAAGCCTAGTTGTTTCTAGTTTACAGTCACAGAGCTGTACACCTGAAGACTTTATTGCTTCTGATACAAATAGTACCTTTCATTTCATTTCTTTATTTTGTAATTGTCCTCTGTGTTTAAATGTTTTCCCCAGACATTTGTTGCCATAGTACAAGCTACTCTTGACTGAAATTGTTCAGAGTCTGTAGCAAGTTTATGACAGAGGGGTTTCCTGAGCCCCACTCACAAAATTATTCATGCAATTGTGACCTTCTCTTTGTGTTCCAGAATTACACAGAAATTTTAGCAGTAGGTATTACACATGCTGCAAAAAAAAATTATATCATTTTAATTTGAAAGGTCTGTATTGTGTTAGTATGCCTAAAGCAGAAATGAAGCAGCTGATTTAAGGTCCCTGTGACAGTTCACCACCCCTATTCAGTTTTCTTTTACCCCTTCTGCGTGAGGCTGTGATACCCATAGCACAGGATGAGCAGTGCATGACCTAAAGGTATTTACAGCATAATGCTGTCACACAACCACCAAGAGCACATTGTAGCCCAGGCTCCTTGGCTACAAACTAAGGCAGCTGAGGAGCCAACCTAACAGGCCTCTACTTCTGCTACATGGAATATGTTCTTTCTGGTAAATATGTAGATGGACAGTTGAGAACAGTAAGTCTTCAGCTGCTTTAGATAAACCTGAAAAGTACTGTGAGTCCAAGGGGTAATATTGCTCAGTAGCTGGATAAAAGTTATCTTGCCACCCCTTGGCTGTAGCAGAATTCAGCTGTCTTGCAGACTATGACATAATGATGTTAATTCTTTTGCAGGAAACAAAATCATTCAGACAACTTTCCTAGCCTAAGTTGCTGGGTTTAATTTCATTCTGTGTCTTTAGTCAGAATAAGCCTCATTCTCACAACCCTGTCTAGACCCTTCCATGCAGCCAGGAGCAGAGCTGATATTGTCCAAGACCCAGACAGAAGATTTGCCTTCAAGACTTTTCTCTTTTCCTGTAGAAAATACTTTCTGTTGTACAGTAAACCACACTTAAATTTGTAGTTTGACACCAACAGAAATGCTAGACCCCTCCCTGTTCTCATGTACAAAAACTGATAAATCTTCTCTCCAGTACATAATTTTTGAGCAATTGCCTATGATGTACTGTCTTGTGTCTGGAGACCCTCTTACCTAAGACAGGAACAGAATTAAGCTTTCAGTGACTGTTCTTCATATTTTCATTTTGTAATTTATATAAATTTATGTATTTTGCTCTTAAAATGATGCAAAAGACAAGATTTAGGAGAAAAATGTAAGACCTTACAGAGTTCATATTTTATTAAAACAAAAATCCAAACATCTACAGTTTAAGTCTTTGTAATCCAGCAGACAAATACACAAAGTGCGACTGAGCGAGGTAGCTGCAAAAACCGCATAGTGTGTACACCAATGGAGACAAAAGTTAGGATATAACGTCAAGTATGTAATTAAAAGGAGCAGGATTATATTTTAAGGGGTTGAATATTACAAGCAACACTTTGACAGAATGAGTTATTAGTGTTACTGGTGGCAATGAACAGGCAATGAAGCAGTGTCTTAAGGGAAATGACTGCAGATGGACATTCTTGAAACTAGACCAGTCAGAAATGCAAACACCAATTGGGAGCAACTGTGCTCTGCGTGGGAGGTGAACTGGGTGAGGTGAACTGAATGAGGTGATGAAGTAAAAAATGTCAGAAATAGAAAAGACATATAAATAAAGCACTTCTGGATCTTTGGGGATGAAAGGTGTTACAGGAACATAAACCACTAGTATTCATTTTTCACAGATGGACCAAAAAAAGCCATGAAAAGATGACACATTTAAATCTTCAAATGAACAGGGGGAAAATTTGGGGGTGTTTCTTGGCTTTTTTACATTGAAACAAACCAAACTAGACTAATTGATGCTATTCAGAGAGAGTACAATGGATTGATATCTCAGAGTTACAAGCTATAGAAGAGAGAGTGACCTTTATAAAAGTAGCTACAAGAGGCTCAGGCAACTCTGGCCCCTGCTGGGAAACTACTGAGTCTTAACAAACAAACAAACAAACCAAAAGTACAAGAGAAAATGACTTATTTTAAGTGGGATTGACCTTAATATATGAAGTTGTTGACCAATAATTTGCAGTGACTTAGTGCATATGTGAAGCTGTATCATATTGCTCAGTCATTCCCAGTTTTCAGCACTTTGCTTCATGTTAGGGATCAAAGATGTATATATACACATGAGCCAGACCACAGTCTGTTTTATCTCATGCTTGCAAAACACTCTCTCTTCTGTCTTACATGCTACAGGCATCAAATCTGAGTCAAAGGGGTGTGAGCATTCTGGGTCTATTGAAATGCTGGCATTGGAGATACAATACACAACAAAAAATTGAGTGCAGTGTGCCAGAGTGTGTTGGTAACACATGACTCTCAAAACTTCCAACAAAAGGAGACTACATTACGGGATCACTTATGCCACACAGCCCCCTGCAGTGCTTTCTGGACATGCTGAGAGACTTTCAGAGAGCATCAGGGACTTTCAGATATTGTGAGCATTCTCAACCCTACCTCATCAATACAGACAGGTATACTACCTGACAATTAAAAATCATTTGTGAATTCTGATCTCCTTGTTGGCAGCACTGTGTTCAAGATCCTTTGATTACCAGCTCTTCTTTGCAGGGGAACTATTTACTTACTGCAACTTGCCTCTCACAAAGCTGTGGCAGTTTGACAGAATATGACACTAAAGGAGAAAACCTAGCTCTTCACTGCCTTGTGTCAATGTTTGCAGTGACCCACTTCAGCCAACACCAATAATTTGCCATTATTCTGCCCTAATTTAGGTATCTGCAGAGAAACACCAAGGAAAAATCCATTAAGGGAATTTTCCAAGACAGAGCAGAAGGAACAGAAGGCAGCCTAAATTTCACTTACACCCGAGGTGTCTTTGAACTTGCTATCTCCTAGATAGTTAAATAATATCACTATGCTAGACATATAGAGAAATGTTCTCTTTTAATAATGCCTCATAACAATATTCTTTGTCCTCCTAGGTTTGCCCCATTCCATCCCAGCCTCCACAGCCTACTGTTGTTCCAAAGCCAGTTCAATCTGTCATACATGTTCCATTGCAACCAAGCTGTCCGGGCCGAGGCAAGATGGCAAAGCTCATCAATCCAGAAGAGATGACATCCAGGGATTATTACTTTGATTCCTATGCTCACTTTGGAATTCATGAGGTAATGCTTATTTTTATTTCAGCAATTATAAAATAATATAGTAATAATGATAACAATAACAATTATTATGTTTTCTTTGATTTATTACATATTTCTCCCCATCACACTTGTTCATGATTATATTCCTCTGCCTTTCCTCAGATGAATGTATAATCTGGTTAAGTGCCAAAGATAGCACCCACATCTCTAGAGACCTGTACTCAAAACCTCTGTCCCACTTAGATTTTTACATATGAGTTCTCTCCAGAGCTTATAGTGGCTGTCTGTACAGCAGTGAGCTTCACAAGTGCATCAATTTACTGCATTTATGAGGGCTGCAAACTAATCCAATCACACATGGAAACTACCTTATTGCTAAATTAGGTCTTTTGTTCTCTTGCGTATTTGAGCACAGATATCAGCAGAACAGCTATTCAACTGACATGAGAAGCCAAGTACTTTCTTGACTCCTGGCATGTTATTTCAATTTCTGAATGCACAGACTGCATTGATGAGAACATTAAGCTCAATCACCTCCAGTAAATACACTCCTGGAAAGAATTCAAAATACACAGTGGGCCAGATTTGCCTTCAAAAAGTTTACTGCAGACTAGTTTTAAAGAAGACGCAGATATCTTGCACCACTGATATTTGCATATCCCAGGAGGCCAGGATCTTTAAGAGTGGGATGCAAAAAAAGCAACAATGTGAAATGAATCAGTGGCACTTTTCACAAGCCACAGGGCAAACACTATATATTTCCATTACTCTCATAATTGTTTGTGGGGTGTATACATAAAAGTAAGATTTCTCCCAATAACATCTTACCAGTGCCACATTCAGAAACTTGGTACAAGATGGGAAGAAGAGAGAGGAACAATTGTGTTGGAAGGAGACCTAAGTGAAATTCTAAAGACACATCAGAGACATCAAATCAGATAAATCTGATGGAAGGATACAGCCATGTAGGTCTCAGGGAGTGCAGGGAGTACCTGGAGCCTCCTGCTGAGGCTGGGAAGTGGGAGGTTTTCTCCTTGCCTGCAGGAGGTGTGCAGGATCTGTGTCAACAAGTAAAGATGCTGCTAGAAGAGGCTGGCAGAGTTTGGAGCTTAAGGGACATGAGGAAGAGACTGACTGGATCTTCTCTGAGAGCCTCAAGGTACAAGAGCCTATATCCTCAACTGTACTGAAAGGAGGGGCAGTCAGAGTCTGTACTTAGCAGGTTTGGAAGTGGAGACTCCTCTGATGGTGAAGGTTGGAAACTTGTGACTTCTGGTAATAGGAGGAAGAGTCTTGATCCACCAGCAGATCTCTATTGATAGAATAGGGTCAGTGTCTTCATTGTAGGTGAGGGACAGGAAGGTCTGTCCAACAAACCATCAGAACCAGTTGGCCAGAAGCCATGCAGAAGCACTGAGAGCAAGTGCCAAGTGATAGCAGTGCAAGGCTTTCTCCTGCAGGGAACAGAGGCCCCCATCTGCTGAGAAGACCTTCTGTCAAAGCATTTGGATCTGGGACATTGTGTAGAGGCTGCTGACCAGCCTTGGACTACTTATGCTGATCTTCTGCATGAGCACCAACGAGACCTGGAGCATATCAAGAGGGGCTAGGCCGCTCTTAGGATGATGATCAACAGCAGGGTGTGCTCTGCCAGGTGGTTTTTGCCTCAATCCTAATAACTCTAATAAGGACTTGAGGAGAAGTGCTCCCACAGGTACACAGTTGTTTATGCAGCTGGTGTCAATGACAAGTTTTCAGTTTTTACATCTATGGAACCCTCTTTGAGGATTGAGGTCTGCTAGGAAGAGATGGAATCCACCTGAAAGAAACCAGGCTAAAAGTCATCAGTTTTGACTCCTGGGGAGACACTGTTAGTGGCTGGCCTCCAGATTGACTTTGTGCTGCTGATCACAACATTTTGAGAGCAGCAGTTTGGTCAGTTTTCAGTCCACTGTCCATTTTTCATCTATTCTTTGATGAGGATGTTATGGGCAACAGTGTTGAAAGTCTTGCTAAAATCTAGATAAAAAGCATGTCCTCCACTTCCTTCACCCACAGAGCCCATTATTTCACCATATAAAGATACCAGGTGGTCAGTCATCTCCAAATCCATGCTGAATACTCCCAGTCACCTTCTTGTCCTTAATATGTTTGGAAACTGTTTCCATGAGGGTGTGCTCTGTCACCTTTCCAGTGCTGATGAACTGTTCTTTGCCTGATGCCAAACCATGCTGTATGATGATTAAAAAAGCCTCGCAGACCTAAGAGAAGTATTTTCAGAAAATAAAACTGTGTTGAGTGGCCTACACTTGTCTTAAAAATGGCACTTGGGTCTTGACCTGAGTTCTCTTGGTTGACATATGCACACCTGAAAACAAGGTATCAGTGGAATTAACTCCATGTACTGCTGCTATCAATGAAGCAAAAATCAGCACCTAACGATGACAGCTTAAAATAATGAGATAATGTTCTAGGTTATGCATTCATATCTTCTGGAAATTAGTCAGATAAATGAGTGAACAGAAGAGTGGTAAGGAAGGACCATACAGCACAGGATGATTTCTAAGCTCTGCTATGGACTTCCTGCCTCGCTTTGGGCAAGGCTATCAGGACTGCTCTCTTACTATGGTTTGTAGAATGATTTCTTCTGTGTTCAAAAAGTAACCTCAGAAGGTGCCTCCGCTGAGGCTCTGAGTTGTGCATGCTTTAGAAGGAGAGAAACATTTGGATTTCTCTATGGCTTCTGTCTACTCCCAAAGCAGTGCTGTGGTTAGATTATGTTCTGGTTGTCAATTTTAACAGTGAAGTAATAGCAAACTAAAATTGTACAAGGGACACCATGCTGATTCTTAATAATTCTGTTTTAAGTAGCTAGCGTTTTACAGGTGCTTTGATGTGTGCGCCCCAAAGTACTTGAAAACCCCTGCATGTTGTGTATTTATAATGCTTAAATGATAACAAAGGAATGGGTTCAGCAGCAGTGTTGAATACCTCTGAGCACTTCAAATGGTAACATGATGTTTTTATTTCCATCACAGGAAATGTTAAAAGATGAAGTGCGCACATTAACCTATAGAAACTCAATGTATCACAATAAACATGTTTTTAAAGATAAGATTGTCCTCGATGTTGGCAGTGGCACAGGAATCCTCTCCATGTTTGCTGCAAAGGCAGGAGCCAAGAAGGTATATGGGGTAAGAAAACTTTCTCTTATGTTTTGAATTTGTTTGTGCATTTTGCCTGAGAATTTGGCTTGGTTATTTACCATTTCTTACTTGTCTTGGTTTGAAATTCTTCTTTCCAAGCTCTTCTATGGTCTTATTTACAGTGACTTCAGTGGAGTTCTCTTGTATTCTGTGACTTGCACTAGTGTGTCTGTTTCAAACTGAGATGTAATGTCTTTTCATCTATGGAACCTTTGGTGACCTGGTACATATCCACATATCTTCTTGGCTGGAAAAGATTGTTAAGAGACTCACTCCTACTCAGAGAGGTTGAAGGAACGGTCTTGCTTTTTTAAATTTTCAAGGTCTGCAACTTTGTAGTCTTGGAAACAAATTTCTTTAATACACTTTTCCCTGCATATTACAACTCAGCAAATCATGCAAGAATGCCTGTGCATGGTTTCTGTGCCAACAGTAACGCTTTTCAGAGGCAGAAGGAAATTATTACCTTAAATATATTGAACTTTAGGAGCATGAATGTGCAGTTGTCTGCAGAGAAGTCATTAGAGAGAGCACAGATTTGCTTCCTGAGTATACTCAGTTATTTGTGCTGACTCTAAAATGACAAATACAATTTCTTTTAGCTTTGGACTTCTGTTTGCCCTGCAGACACAACGTAACATAGAAAAGGGGAACTAGATCCCGTTTCTCTGTGTACTTCAACAAAATTGTTTACTAAAACTTAATTGGCTACATCTGTGCATTTGAAGACACTGATGTCACTAAGTACCCAAACTGTGCGTCTTTATTACTGGTAATGATACATGAAATGCCAAGGCTCCTGTTCAGTTCTCAGGCTTATATTTTCAAAATCCAGTGTTAATTTTGAGTGTCTCATCCGAGTTTTGTACTAGAGCGTGGAAGTATAGATAGCTGAAATCAAAAGGTGGTGGTAAAAGTTTTGGAGTGTAAGCATGAGACTTTGCATACAGAACTGGCAGCTAGAATGTATTTTCTTGTAAATCAGATATACAATTTATTACCTCAAAGCCTCAGGGAGGATAAACCCATAGATTTCTCTGATGCAGAAATGCAAGTCTGATGCAGCAAAGATGCTGCAGTGCTCTAAAAGTATAAGCATATACAAAATGATGATGCTGTGCTCCCACCTTCCTATCTCTCAGATCCCTGGCCATATGGTCTTCCTCCCTCCCTTGTGCTGGCACTGATGCTTATCTGATTCTTCAGTGAGCCAGCTCACTGGCAGAAAATTCACCAAATAAAATAAAAGTAAATACTTTTCCACATGTTTGTTGTTGTGGTGGGGGTTTTGTGGTTTTGTTTGTTTTGTTTTTCTTTGGACTTCTTCACAGTTCAGGCTGTACCTCAGGCCTTCAAAAAGCTCAGTGGCACACCAGTGCCAGCTCACCCATGGACTGTTCAGTACTGAATCTGGGGAGTGTGCCATCCAGGGAACTCTCTTAGGTGTGAAATTTCTCTGTTACAGCCTAAGAATTTCAACCTTCTTGTCATAAGAGCTACCTCACCGTGAACCCTGTCACACAGCAAATCGCAGAGTGGTATCTGTGTTGGACAAGCAGGTATTTCAGAGATCTATCAGTGGCAATCTTATAGTCAAGTTCAGACTTCATGGTCATATTGGCAAATAGTGCCAATGGAAACTGTGAGTGTTCCATTTAAAAAGCAAACATTTGCCATGAGTTATTACATAGAGCTGAGATGTTCCAGCTTCTTCTTTACAGTTAGATGTGATTTTTCAAACAGCATGATGTGGGAACTGTTGACAAATGCAGAGTGTTAGTTTTCTGACTACAGTGCCACTGAAATCATCTCCTCTTTCTCACTCTTTTTCTTCTTCGGGTTCAAATTCATCCACTATCATGTCTGGTTCTTCTTAATGCCTCTTATTCAGTGTTGGAAATTACTCCTTGCCACTACCTAAGCCAACTGCTAGAATCATCTCTGGGTCTTCAAGAAATGGAAATCATAGAATCACTGACTTAAAGCTATATCAAGTTCCCCAATGATCTCCAGTCCAATTTGGAAAATGTCCAAGGATAGAGATTCTAAATCCTTTCTCAGCACCTATTCCAGGTCTACCATCAGCAGGAATCTCCCTTACCACAGCTCATGATTATTGACTTTTACCTTGTCACTCTGCACCTCAGATAAGGATTTGACTTTGCTTTCTCTGGCAAGCCCTTTTGAGATAGTTGTAGATAGCTGTTGGATTTGGGGGATCTATTCTACAAGCTGAACATAACCAGCCCCCTCATTTTCTCTTCTTTCTTCATGTGCTCTGAGCCATAACCATAGTGGGAGGGTACCAATCCATCATGCAATGATGTTCATCTAACTGGGGAGCTGTTGTAATTGGCACATAGCTGTTGGGGCCTGGGAGGGGTGAGTGGGGGACAGAAAAATACATTTCAAATATCCCTTGAAACCTTGGTTCATCTGCTGCATTTGGTCATACAAAACTCAGGACAATCACTGCAGTAGAACTATCTGAATTCTGCAGTGTTTTCAGACAGACAAGACAGTGCAAGTAAGGAGGAGTTCAGCAGACACAGGAAATGAAGGCACATGCTAGACATTAGCTGATTTGTATAAAAAGATGCTGATGAGAACACAGCCCAGGGGAAATCTGGGAATGTGGTGACTGTTTCAGAAGGAGACCACAGTAAAAGAGGAGACATTTGCAGCATTAGATCATAGACTGAGTAGTAAAATGAAAGTAGAGATGAATATACACATACAGAATCAGATACAGCTGAAGGAACTCATGAGTCCATACTGGGACCACTACTATTTAATATCTTCATTAATGACATAGATAGCGGGAATCAGTTCACCCGAAGCAAGTTTGCAGATGACACAAAACTGCATTGTGCAGTTGATACACTTGAGGGGAAACATGCCACACAGAGGACTCTTGTTAGGCTTCAGGAGTGGGCCCATGTGATCCTCATGAACTTCAACAAGGCCAGGTGCAAAGTCCTTCACTGGAATCAGGGTAATGCCCAATGTCAGTACAGTCTGGGTGATGATCTGATTGAGAGCAGCCCTGCAGAAAAGGACTTGGAGATACTGGTGGATGGAAAACTGGACATGAGCTGGCCATGTGTGCTCGCAGCCCAGAAAACCAGCTGTGTCCTGGGCTGCATTAAAAGCAGGGAAGTGATTGTGCCCTTCTGCTCTGCTCTTGTGAGATCCCACCTGGAGTGCTGCACCCAGCTCTGGGGCTCACAGCATAAGAAAGATGTAGACCTGTTGGAGTGGATCCAGAGGAGGCCACAAAGATGATCAGAGAGCTGGAGCACCTCTCCTGTGAAGACAGACTGAGACAGCTGGGATTGTTCAGCCTGGAGAAGAGAAGGCTCCTTATAAGAAAGGTGGAGAAAGGCTATTTACCAGGGCCTTTAGTGACAGGATAAGGGGCACTGGTTTTAATCTGAAAGAGGGTAGGTTTGGATTGGATATAAGGAAGGCATCGTTTACGATGAGGGTGGAGAGGCACTGGCACAGGTTGCCCAGAGAAACTGTGGATGCCCCATCCCTGGAAGTGTTCAAGGCCAGGGAGGATGGGGCTTTGAGCAGCCTGATCTAGTGGAAGGTGTCCCTGCCTGTGGAAGGGGGGTTGGAACTAGGTGATCTTTAAGGTCCCTTCCAGCCCAGTTTTATGATTCTGTGACTGTGGACTCAGGTACAGACTTATTTTATTGGAACACACAGTTTGCATAAAATCCAAATGCTTTGTGAAATAGGACAGATTTGAGTAGATCACTGACTTGAAAAAGAACTGGGAAAAAAAACCTGACAACACTTACGTTTTTCCTCTTTTTCTTCACCTACAGAATTCAGTGTTTTCTTTTTTTCTGAAATGAGTTTCTTTTTAAAATAAAATTCAACCACAGTACAAAGTCCAAGTCAAAATGCAGGTGAACAGCTTTAGCTATCCTAAAGGAAGTTTATTTTCTGAAACATGTATTCCTTCATGAAACATTTAAGTGTTGGGGTTTTTTATTGTTTTGCTTCTTTGCGCATTAAGTGGATTTTTGGAAACTTGTAGTCATTCATGAAATAGAAGTTTTTCATTCTTTGCATCTTTTTCTCTAGAAAGGTTGGAAAGCCACCTCCAAACACCTACATACTCATGCTTTATTTAGAAATCATCCAAGATAGGCAATGGAATTGCAAATGCCAGACAGGTGTGAATAGAGACAGGGAAAATCACAGAATATGCTGAGTTGGAAGAGACCCACAAGGATCTTTGGGTCCAGCTCCTGGCCCAGCACAGGACCGTCCCCACGAATCACACCATATGTCTGAGGGGAAAATGAGTATGTTATAATGGTTTTAGTTACAGGCAGGGCATAGAGTCTACACAGTTTACAGTAAAGGAAAAATCTGGATGGAGCAAAAGCATGGTGCTCTCCCCAGTGGATTTCTTCCTTGAACTTTCTGGACTGGCACTCAGGTGTTTCTTTCTTCAAGCCAGTTTTGGTTTATGTTCAGGCCATTGAGACAGACATTTTAAGGAGCAGTTTACATCCACAGGCAAGCTAAGTAGAATTAATCTTCCCATGGGGACTGGGATTGATATTGTGACTGCTATTACATCTAACTCTTTCATGGACAATATAAAAATAATAAGGGATTTGTGAGTTCTTCCATCCACTGTCTGGCCATCTGTGAGTGCTATCACAGAGGTCAGGCACAATTTAGCTTCTAGAGATTAAATGGGATTCACTGAATATATAAAGCACTTCATTAGAGATAATACAGTTCTATTTGACATTCCCACAGGAGAATTAGAGATACAAGGATTATGCAAAATAGTATTGGCTGTTTAATGTCAAATTTGGAAGAGGTAAATTAGGAACTGATTCAGTGACTACAAGAAACTTTGGCCTTCATGATTTTCAAAGGGCAAAAAAACAGATTAATGGAATGTAGTATTTCTCTAAAAGTTAGTAAAGGTCATTGCAAACATGGGCTTTTATGCTAGTATGCAGATTATACTAAGTTTAAGGGCAAATCTGAAACTAGAAGGTACTTTGTAATTATTTTCCTAGTAAAAGGACAAAACTGGTCAAAGGAAAACACATGCAGATCTGCATGTTTTTGTAAATAGAAAATTTCAATCATTTGTTATGTATAAAATGTCTGCATACTTTTGGGATAGCATGCATTGCTAAAGATTATAGAATTTTCATGTAGAAAAATAATTGCTTCTTGGCACAGACCAATATTGGCGTAGTTTGAATTTTAACAGTATTGACAGAGTTTGAATGGATTGTGTTTTAAAATATGTGTTGAAATGTAGCACTGTGCTAATTTATTCCCTTCAGCAGATTCTTTTTTCTGGGGAGGAGGCAATATTCTAAAGTATCTGGACTAAATTAAAGAATGCAATTAATAAATCATGTAAATTTTGTAGTTAGGACCAATTCCCATCCCCATCCCCCCCCCCCCCCCCCCAACATTTCACCAGTTTTAAAAGCAGTCTTTTCTGTAGGAGACAGTTTAACTTAAACACAGTCTGCAATTTAAATATTAGGGTATCATTGGTTATGATTCTACACACACAGGTTTGACTTACTTTTTATCAATGGTTACATGCTTTATAGAGTCTTTGCTGCCTTCAGTAGACACTGTTTATTCACATAGCTGAGATCTTTAACATACAAATTACTCTTCCTCTTGCTTTTCTTTTTTTTCTTTCTTTACTAGATTGAATGCTCAAGTATATCTGACTACTCAGAAAAAATTATCAAGGCCAACCACTTGGACAACAGTAAGGCATATATAAATACTTTTTTCTTCAGGAAAAAGAGAAGATAACTGTTTTGCTTTTTCGGATTAATTTATGTTGTGTCCTTTATATGTAAATGGTAGTTTTGCAGAACTTACTTATGTAAATACAAAACTAAACATTTCATTCTAGGCACTAAAACAATTGTTCACAGGAATTACTGTTCCTTCCACATTTACTTTTAGGCTTACAGGCAATAGAAGCAAATAGGACTTATCAACAGGCAGTTTGGTTTAGCAACACAGATGGAAGACCCCATATTAGAGCTGAACTTTCCAAATTAATTCTGCCATTTGAATTTCACCTTATCTCTTAAATGGAATCGATGCACAAATACACTGACATTCAAATTGAAATAAGGTTCAAAGCAAATGAATATTCTATAGCAATATAGATTTTGCACTAAGATTTCTGACTTTCAGGTTTAAAAATGCTTCTTTTTCTAGACACACAAATGAAAATACTCCATTCTCAAAATAAAAGTAGCTTAGAAAACTTCTTTTTTTCTTGAAAAGAAAGCTGATGAAATTTCCAGGGATGTGGAAACTCTAAATTAAAAACAAAAACAAACAAACAAACAAAAAAAAAAAAAAAACAACCAGCACATACTGAAAATTCTTAGCACAAAATAATCCCCAAGAAGCTCTATTTCATGTCTTCAGTCCTCTTCCAAATAACAGTATAGAAGATATCTTTATAACAACCTTAAAAAACGGTCTTTTTTTAAACTAAGGCTGTGAGACAGCTCCTGTTTAAAAGTGCTCTTTGTGAAGAGCTTGCCTTTGCTGCAGAGCAGGTCAGGTCTTAGCTGACTGGGCTGTACCATGTGCCCCAGCTTTTTAGCTGTGTCTGCGCTGATGCTCTGCTTGCACATGTGCAGGAAGAGATTTCTGTTCTGGCTTAGATCTGTTCTAATTTTTATTGCTGTCACTGGCAGTTTCTGACTAACCCAGAGCTCTTGGAGAGGAGAATTTATGGCATGGACATTCAGGTGGTATGGTGTGAAACAGAAGTGACGTGGGATGTCAGAGGCCAGCCAGCATGTGCAACTTTTGGTTCAGGAAAAGAAGGAAGCAAAGGATGACAAAATACTCTTCTTCACAGTAGAGATAAGTCACTAAAGCAATGAGGTCTGAGCTTAGCTTGGTTGTCCTGTATCTTTGGTGCAAAGCCCATATATTCCTGGAATGGCCTTTCATCAGATAGCAGCAAAAATAGCATACCACCAATCATTTGCACTTGGATTTCCAGCAACAGGAATCGTGTATGAAGGGACTAATGTCAGAATAAATTAGAAGGTTCCAGCGTGCTCCAGAGTCTGCAGAAGGTATTTATCTCTGCTTCTTCCTCCTGTTTCTACAAGGAGGAAGCCATTAAGAAACTGTGGAGGAAGAAGTAGAGACACCCCCCCCTTTTGTCAGGTGATTTGCCTGTATGGGTTCAGCAGCCTGCATGACTGCAGTTTGGTCTCCAATATAAACAAATGACACACCTGAACTAACATTTACACTTTCACACTCTCCACTGACCCACATGCACTTTTATTTTAATGCAGCCAGGTACTGAGCCAAAGGACCTTGTTGCTCATGGAAATTTTTCTTTTTACCCCACTAAACGTTTAGAGAAATGCAGAGTCAGCAAAAGGGTCTGAACCAGGGGAAAACCCACTGTTTCCAGAACAGATGAAATACAGCTGGGGACAGCACAATCTGTTCCCACATGATGACTTATGAAGATGTTTCATCAAAGTGAAGGGAGGTGGGAGAAACCCTGTGCTGCTGGTGCTGCTTACACTACGACTGTTCTAGGTGTAAACAGGGGGCTTCAAAGTCTGCAGGTGTGTCACTCCAGCAGCTGCCAACAGTGCTAAAATTCACTCCAAAAGAATTGTGGCAGTGAAAGTTCTTGTGAGAAATGAGAACTAAAGAGAATTCATGACTGTAATTTATAGGCATGAATAGTCTTCAGTATAACAACAAATGAACTATTGAGATACTAACTGTGAAAGAAAGGAGTTTAAAGAAGGGGAAGCAGACGAGAACTCTGGTCTTTTCCAATCAGGTTGCACTTACCAGCTGATATTTTGTGTTAGCAGTCTGGATCAGAGTGTTCTAAACTTCTTATAGGGACAGTCTGGATTAAAAGTTTGCTATGCAAATAAAGTGACTACATCTGCTTAGAGTAATACTAGTACTGCATGTATTTGAGAAAGACAAACCTCATTTTTTCCTGGGCTGAGTTCTAAAATTCACTCAGCCCACACTTCCATGCTTAACCAGTTTACATAGTTCTAGCTAAATTAAATTGCCTTCATCAGTCCCAAACTGAATGTTGATAATTTCATCAATAAAAACTGTCATTAATTAAGAGTAATAGAGAAGTCTTATCAATTAATAATGGAAAGTAAAATATTCCCTATTCAACTTACGCTTTTACCTTGACAAGGAATAATCCATAACCATGACACTTTATCTACTGCAACAAACAATATAAATAGCAGAGAAACATTAAAAGCTTAAAATTATTTATCACAAGCTGAAAATTATTTGTCACAAGTTGAAAATACATTTGTAAATAGTAAATGGGTTTTTTTTAAACAGCAGGAATGATTGGTGACTTGTGTCACTTGTCCTAAAACAAAATTATTTGTTACAACTGAGCTGAATCTGGACCACCATTTAATTTTCCCTTAAGCAAGATAACTGTTCTAGTATCAAAGAGTTCTATCAGTACTCACTGATTCGCTTTTGCAGGGCATAACCAGTGTCTTGTAAGTAGTATACAGTATTGCCAGTAATTTAATGTGCTGTGTTGTAATAGTGTCTCTGAAGATCTGGCATTCTACTACATCAAACTCCTAGCAGCCTTTTTAATTTCCTAGAAACTAATTTTGTGACAAAATACCTGATAGCAATGTTTTCCAGCAATCACTTTAGGTAACTCTGAAAAGTTCTGCACACCTAAACCAGATAGAAGATTTAGATATGAAAGAGTCAATCGTGAAGCAGAAAGGAATGAAAAGTTATTTTTCATAAGAGAACCATTTTTACAAACATTCTTGTTTGTGTACTGTCAAGCTAGATATGACTTTCTTGGTTGAGTCAGCTCCCCAGAATTCCTGGAAGGAATAAGCCCTTGTTTTCCTCATTGTGAAGCCATCATCATGTTTGAAAAGCAGATGAGAATTAGATCCTAGTTCAGTAAATCTCTAATATCTCAGTGATAAGATTATGTATGTGTAAACCTGCAGGGATGTTTAAAGGATTCTAGGTGGATTCTTTGCATTACTTGGTCAATGATCTAGAAATCTTCCAAATTCCAAAGGGCATGTAAAATGAGATCATACAGGTAACCAGGTAAGGCCTGTTTTTCTGTTCTTTTTTAGACATGGGTTTTGTGTTTTTTGTTTGTTTTTTTTTGTTTGGACATTGGTTTTTGGTTGGATTTTTTTTTTCCTTTTATACTGATACTAAAACTTCTGTTTATTATACTTACTACAAGTAGTTTTAAAAGAGTTTAAAATCCACTGAGTCACATGGAGTTACCCCTTATCTACAGGCATTCAAGAAGAGAATCATATTGAAAAGGTCAGCCTGACATTCACCAGTAAAGAACTTATTCAGGTGTTTTATTATGTGAAACATATTTCTTTGGATTCTCTTTTCAGTAATCACAATATTTAAAGGTAAAGTGGAAGAAGTTGACTTACCTGTGGATAAAGTAGACATCATCATCAGCGAGTGGATGGGTTACTGTCTGTTCTATGAGTCAATGTTAAACACAGTCATCTTCGCACGAGACAAGTGGCTGGTAGGTGCTCTGCATGTCATACTCCTTGCTGGAGCAATCATCATATATTTGCTGACTACAAGCCTTCCCTTTCCTACTGTCACCAGAACAAAACAGTTACATCTCCAAGTGCCATTTCTTAGGCTTTAAGATAGCAAAGGGAATCTCAGTGAAAGAGCTTTGCTTCTGATAAGCTGCTGGCTGATGAAATTTGTATAGACACTACCCAATGCCGTTGCTACAGGCTGCAAGAGTTGCTGAGATTAAAGCTGGTGTGACAATCTGAAGGAAAACAATAAAGGCATGCAAGGGGTGCTTGTCTGGTTTTTGTATGTGCAGTTCAAAATGTGATGTCTTTGTCAGGTGAATAGATTACGAGATCCATTTCCCCAAAATTCATCAACAGAAACCTGGAGGGCTAATGTTTCCAGACCGAGCTGCTTTGTACGTGGTAGCAATTGAAGACAGACAGTATAAGGACTTCAAAATTCACTGTGAGTAACACTTTTTTATGGTTATTTCCCTAAAATACTTGATTTATAGTGGCTTACTGTACTCTCTTTATTGGCAAAGGACTGCAAAAGTGAAGAAATCACACTGACCAGGCCAGAATTCCAATATAAATGTGAACACTAAGAAAATGTCAGTCTGCTGATAAATTCAGGAAACTTGCAGTAATTCAAAGTGCACAAAGAAAAGATGTGTGAAGAGATTGATGTATACTTTGCTTAGAGTTATATTAATACCTCTTCCTGTATTTAAAATGTAGATTATAGATTTAGTTCTGTGGTTGTTTTGATAAATATATAATCTTTCAAAACAGCCAAGAAAATTGGTGATATTCTGTTGCCACCCATGTCCTTGGTTTGGTTTTTAACATAACAATAACAGAAAAATAAAAAGATGCAAATTAACTGTAAATGTGAAGGGAAAAAAAAGAAAACATTATGTCCCCCTAATAAGCTTGCCAAGAAAAAAAAAAAACACAAAACCATAACCTGTAACTTTTTAGAACATTTTATGGGAGAATTTTTAATGCAAAACAAGGAGCAGAAATTTCAATTTTACTTTTATGTTAGAAAAGGGTTCTAAATTTTTTTTTATACTTCAGAGATGCATTAAATTGACTTTTCCCTTGCTTTTAAAATATTGGGTTTCTTTGAAGCATTATTGAATAACTCACTGGTGCTGTTAGTAGCCTCTACAGGTGACCTAGTCCAGGCTCCTGCCCCAAGCAAGCCAAATTTCACAGTTAAAGCAAGTAACTCCCAGGGCCCTGCCCTGCAGTCAGGAGATGGGGACTCCGTAACTTCCCAGAGTGAAGCACCCTTAGGAGTAAACATGTTCCAAAATACCCAGACTGACTTTTCCTTGCTGAAAGTTGTCTTCATTCCCCCATCACTGGAAGAAAATCTGACTTTTTCTTTGTTTCTGTGGCAGCAGATAGCAAGCAGATCCCACTGTTTGTCTGTGCTGTCCCAGGCTAAGGAAACCCACTTTTGTTGGACGCTCCTCATATTTTAGCATGTTGTTCATTTTCATCACTACAAGATTGTACTCCTGGTTCATGTTCAACTTGTTGTCCTCAGGTCACTCAAGTTTTGATTTATTTGATCATAATAATAATAATAATAATAATAATTGTGATGAATAAGTTTTACATTATTTCACTTTTCCTTTTAATATTTTTTTTGCTTTTATTTATTTTTTCCTGAGCTGGACAATTTCACTTAAAGGCATTTTCCATTGGAGACAAAAAACCTCACAAAATTCCTAAGCAGTTATATTAATCAAAGATACATACAAAAGTTTGGGTTAAATTAGTGGGTTCAGTCAACCTTTGAATGAAAATGCCTAACTCCTCATTCCTTGCCTCACATCTCCTCTCAGAAAAGAAAGTTTGGTGTTTCTGCAATCAAAATCCATACTAATACACAGAATTCCCAGTTGGTCACGTTTGGTGTTTTGGGTCAAAAGCGAGCCCAATGCAATGGGGAGGTGACAAGTAGTCTCTGCAGGCGCCAAGGAGAATTATATCTCCTCCTCAGGCGCAGCCTAGATTTTTCTCCTTGGTTATGGGATGACCTTGGCAGCTAAATTCCTTGCAAAATGTACAGATTCAAGTAGATGTGTGAGGCATCCATTCTGTAAAGGAATCAAAGTAATTCTGGCCTAAAATCCTTTATATGTTCTTTCACGTTGCTTTTAGACCCTTTCCTTTCTAGACCTTGAGTCTCTTTCTTTTCTCATTGAAATTATATTTGTTCTCAACTTGGGGGCTTTTTTCATCATTTAATGAAAAATGTTTCAGGTTCTTTTTTCTCTTCTAAAATGTTGTTTTTCTTTAAGACACTTTCTATTCTGATTTCACCTCTGATTTCCCTTCCCCCCTCACTTTACATACCTCTGTGTCTTCAGTTATTTCCATCTCACTATCTATCTGCACCATCACCTTGTCTCTCTTTTCCATTTTGCTTTTCTGTCATGATGTACATGCAGATCAAATGTCACAAATTGGATGTCGCAAATACTGAAATACACCTGTAATTCTACTCCTGTCAGTAATTCACTTGCTGAAAATAAGACTACTTAAATAATCAAGAGCATGAAAACTGCTGATTGAATAGCAATCTATGGGGGAAAAAACCCACAAAAACAAACCAACAAGCAAAAAATGTATTAACCACAATGGATAGGAAAGGATAGAATAACTGTAACAGCTATTCCAAAGACTCAGCTTGACATATGATATGGTTTTGGACAACACTCTCAAATGTCTAAAGCCACAATAATCATTGACAAATCTCATAAAACATGGGTTTGGAGACACCAAAGAACAAAGGCCACTTGTTCAAAGATGTACAGCGATGTGTTATTTTGCCACAACTGCATTATCTGTAACAGAGCAATGATGACATAGACAACTGAGGCAGAGAGCACAGAGCTAAAGAGAAAATCTGAAAATTAGGGGATGGTAGAAATTCTTCCACATGCAAGATGCTTTAAGAAACAAAAAATATTTTCTATTATTACTGCTAATCTTGACACATCCATTTGCATTGACAGGGTGGGAGAATGTGTACGGCTTTGACATGACCTGTATTAGGGATGTTGCCATGAAGGAGCCATTGGTGGACATAGTAGATCCAAAGCAAGTGGTGACCAATGCCTGTTTAATAAAGGTTTGGTAATTCCAAATATACTTAATTATGAATTTTTACACCTAACTGTAGGATTCTTTGGAGACCTGCTGCTTATGTTTTACTGCTATCTTTGCATGCTTTTATCTTGGTGCAGAAGCCATCACCATGGAATGCTACCATGCTAAGAGGGGAAATTGTGGGGTTTTAAATTAGTCAGTACTCATATGTTGCACATGCTTATTATTGTCAATGTGAGCTAAGCATGACCTTCATTTCTCATGGAATACCCAAAAGCAAGGTGCTCCTGTGAGTCCATACTCATCTGGCTACTGCAAGCTGTAACTCAAGACTCTTACAGATTTTATAGAATTTTAATTGCTCTACCTTCTTGTAAATAGAAGTTGGAAATTACTGGTGGAATGCTGCTGAGGAGAAGGGGTAAATGAATTCTGTTTGCAGTAAAAAAGACCAAAGCATCAGTTTCTGGTCAGTCTGATGAAATAACTAATTTACTCCAGAACATGTGATCAGAATTGAAACTTAATTTGTTTGTCTAACTTCCTAATTCTTAGCCTTATCCAGAATGTTACTGTGTTCTTCCAGCCCCAACATCTCCATTCAGAGAGGTTAGCTTGTACCCTGTTCTACATGTAAGACAGAATGGTCACTAATCCCTTTTCACAAGATCATGTTAAGCATGCAGGAGCTGGCTGCAGGAACACCTTAAAGCTCTAAAATCCCTTCCACGTGTAGGAATCCTCCTCATGTGGGACAACTCATAAATAAGACTGTCTGCATCAATAGCAGTGGTAGGATCAGGTCCATGAATCCAAGAACATGCTCATTTATCCCAAAGAGTCACTTCCGATTTTTCCACTTTCACTTTTTGCCAGTAACAAACAGAGCATTAAGTATTCCCATATGTAAAAAGGAAAGACATACCTCTAGTCTGCAGAACCTTTACTGAGAGCAGCAAAAAGGAACAGAAGTAGAAACTCTGTGTAAGAACGTATGCAAGCACAGTCCATCTGCACTGAGAGGAACACGAGATTGTTGTGCCTGAAAACAGCCTGAACCAGAGCAATTTCAAATTGCAATACACACAAATGAAGCAGCTATTTAGACTGTATAAAATATGTCCAGAGAGTGAGAAATTAGAGAGCAGAATGGGTTGGCTTCTCTGGAATAAGCTGCATGCCCTTAAATGAAGTGCAAAGTCAGTACTTTATTTAGAAGGTCTTCAAAAGTAATTGGTTTTAAGAAGACAGACAAAAATTTTCAAAGTGTTCCTATTCAGGTTTTATATTTGGTTTTGACATCTTTTGTCCATACACTGAATGGTGCTGTATCATGTAGTGGCACCGTGGGAGAATAGCAGGTAATAGCTAACAAACAGAAACCATTCTCCATTCCAGAATCTCTCATTAATCTCACAAACTGAGCACTAAAAAAACCAGAAAATTGTCAGTGAAAGGCATGAAGGGTGAATGCTTATGTTCAAGCTAGCAATATGGAAGCAGGGAAAACAGAGTCTGCATTGTTGTTGGGTTGTTTGGTTGTGGTTTTTTTTAATTTACTTTTGCACATGGTTTATTTATATTAAGTGGATTTCTTTCATCCTGAAAATATTTGTGAAATCAGAAAATTATATTAGCCTAAGAAAACATTTGAGAATAAACAAAGCCATAATATTTAATTATTCAAATCTTTTATTACTGCACTACAGGATGGCATAGCTTTTTCATATTAGATTCACAAAGGGATTTTTAGGGGTGTATTCAACCCAAAGCCGGCTAACTTAAGATGCCTACCAGATGAGTCTGGGTTCTCCCTACATTAGTCAGTGGATAGACTAGTCACCAGATGCATTCCTCAGAGACCACTCAGAGCCCTGTGCTTCTGCAGTTATTTTGATTCCCAATTTAGATGTTCTGAATTGTTCTACAAAATCAGAAAAATAAGACATCAACCCCTGCACACTGTGTAACCATGGCACTTCTCTAAAATGCTGCAGACTTGAGTAAAATTTCCTCTTTTGTACTCCTCAGAAACTGGATGTAACACAAGTCTTGAATCCTTTAAGGATTCTAGCCACAAGGCCACAGGTGTACTGGGGGTGGTGCATGCAGGGAATGCAGCATCCTCTGTGTTGTGGAAGCCATTCCCTTTGGAATGATCTCTTAAATACATTTCAGGGGCACACTAATGGGAGTCCTCTGTTTAACTTCCAAACCAAATAAGCCAGGGAGGGTAGTGGGATCAAAGCATCTTCAAACCACCAGAGTTAATAACTGAACTCAGGAAAAGTGTACAGGTGTCCTGCTGAGGGGCTATTGCTTTCAGCAACAGTGCAGAAAAAAAAGAAAAAAAAAAAAAGGAAAAGTTTGTTTCAAACTCAGCAAAATGATTTTGTTTCCTTCTGTGATTCACTTGTACTTTGGAAAAATACAAATGGGTTTGGCTTGACCCAAAACTTTTTCTGCCTGATAATTCTGATTTGGTGTCAGCAGCAGGGACTAAAATAACAATATATCCATTGTTCACACACCTGTAGAAAAACCTGTAATGACAGAGTGGCAAAAACTGACAAAACCAAACAAGAATAAAGGACGTGCCACATCCAGTTTGTAATAAATACTTGTAGACTTTCCTGAATATCCTCCCCTATATAGACACAGAAGGATGGGGAAAAAAAGAATAAAAAAGAAAGAAAACTGTTTCTGCACACTTTCCAAGTACAGTTTACAGCTCCTGCAGGTCAGACACCACTTTAAGACTACAGTTTAATGCTATTTAAATCACAAATTGTCTTTATTGGACAAAACAACTATGCAACATTCTTGTTTGTCAGAGACTGTCTGGGAAGGGAATCAGAAAAGAGGTGCCATAACACTTCAGAAGCAACCTTTATTCTGATTTTTATGAAGAAGCAGATCAGGCATCAAGTCAGCATTTTTCCCATGAGCAAACCTGATTGAGGGCTGTTTCTCCCATTAGAAGAGAGTTGCTTTCAGCTAGGATGATGCCACTTAAACAAGGAATACATAGTAGCTGGGAACACTGCATCTCAACCTCACTGCTGGTTATAAATGACGTTCTATACATCATTTGCTCAGTCCTAAAGCAATTTGTCCAATAACCTTTCTTTATGCAGTGCATATGAAAACTGGACGTCTGTCTGTCCCTCTTCAACAGGCACATGTATTATGGGATGTCTCATGGTCTTTCACACAGTGCCAACCACAGTCTGAACCTCCTTATTCATCTGATAATTTTACTGTTCCTTGGCTTAACACATTTTGGTTTTGTAGTATAATTATCAGATTCCTGCCTAACTATGCCCATTTTTTTGTTATTGTTGTTGCTGAAATCTGAATGAAATCTGGTAATTCACGACTTTTTCATTTATTTTATGCAAAGATAACATTTGTCCCCTGTGCAGTTAGCTGTAATGAGCAGTGCCAATTATTATAAGAATATATAGTAGCCAGAGTACAATTCAAAGAGCTCACCAAAACTGGACTCGGCCATTCTCAAAATTATATTAGTTAATGAAAACTCCACATTTGTCTCATACCTTGCATAGCAAAAAAGGTATGTGTCTTCCTTAAAAAAAAAAAAAAAACTGTGCAAGTGACCAACATTTTATGCAGCCCATCTGCTCAATATTTTTGAGAAATTTCTACTAACTTCTCTAATAAAAATATTTCCTAGTGCTTTTGATTCCTGCAGAGCCAGCACAGCTCAGAGAGAGGGAGCTAGTTCCCTTTTATGTACCTCATCATTAGACTTAAATGACAATTTCCCCACAGTGATACCACTAAAAAGACACCAAGAATTACAGAAATCTGCAGCTCTAACCCACCAGCCCAGTCTAGCTTGACAAAGAAAATTTTGCAGGCTGCTGTGAAACTCTGCCAGGAGACCTGAGAAGTTCTTATTCCCACCATGCTTTTTTCTTACCTTCGAGGGGAAAAAAAACCCCAAAAATTTAAGGTTCTCACGGCTTTAAATGACCAATTATATGCATGGGTCACTTATAAACACTAGTGCCTCAGGGTGTCATTGTAATGTAGTACAATGATTTTCATTATGGTTCAGTTACTCTTGAACAACAATGCTAACCAGACAGGCCTGACAAACCCCTCCAATGGGCAGTCTGGACTCGACTCTCCATTTTTGCAGAGTGGGTCTGAAGAAATGCTGGTGGATCAGTGATAGGATTCCTGGCATAGACTGGTAGATAAAATTTGGATTTCGGCCTACCAAACTTCTGTTCATCTGTATGCATGAGCAATGAGGGGATCAGAATGAGCGATGAGGATATCAGAAAGTGCACCAATAGGAAACATTTCCCACAGCATTAGAATACAATTAATAGCATTTCAGACTTATTATCCTCCTTATCATGACTACAAGTTCTGGAAATAACCCAGATAAAAGCAATACGTAGCTGAGAAAATCAAATCCACCTGAAAAATAGAGTTTAAGCCTTGAACAGTGAGATGTAAATATTGAAGAAAATAAGAAATCTTGAAGACTACATCATTGGTTCCAACTACTGCAATCGAGCTATAGTAGGATTTACATAATTAGCTCCTGTCTTGCTCAATAGTAAGGTCCCTGTGCTTACCATTTGGAATCAGTTATCTGACACAGGACTGGGAAGCATTACCATTAAAAACAGGCCCCTCTCATGCCTCAGATGTTTCAACAATCAAATCACTTTCCCTTCCAGAGATGCACAAACAAATCAAAAGTTCATTTTTATTAAAAACTCAACTTTGCCATCTTTCCTCATGCTGACAGTCCCTGATGATAAAAGGTCTTTGAAATGGGACCTGTTTCTTCAACATCCATCATGCCTGCATTTGTCGAGGCACATTTTTACCTTGATTTCCTCCAGCTTCTACAGCCCCTCCCTGCCATTCCCAAGAACTTCAGTGAGTGGCCTCTCTTGCCACACTCTGTCAGCTTAGTCAGATAACCGGGTCGTTGCTGATTTTTTGATATATTCAAATGTACCATTAATCTCTTACAGTGTTAAAGGGTTGCCAGTTGTCTGTGTGGCTGATGATTAAATGAAATGCTAAAGTACATCACTCAACACTTATCTGAGAGTGTAAATGTCTTTTTCTTTCTCCTCAAAACAGGAAGTAGATATTTATACAGTGAAGACTGAAGAATTGGCATTTACTTCTGCGTTCTGCCTCCAAATTCAGCGTAATGATTACATTCATGCCTTGGTCACCTATTTTAATATCGAATTTACGAAGTGTCACAAGAAGATGGGATTTTCTACAGGTAATGTGTATTTCTTTTAATTTCATTTCTGTTGCTATCAGTCTATCACTGCTACTGGTCAGATGGTACAGGAAGTTTGAATTTCAATGACAAAAATTATTGTCATTCTGGGGGAGGTGAGCAGGATGGGGAAAGGACAACTGCTTATAGGAATCCTATGGAAGCAGAGGCAGGATTTCACAGTGGCTACCAAGCTTAGAGTTCAGTGGGAATTGTGACCTAGGAGTTTATGCCCCTCACCAGTTATATCTAAATCCTGTGTAGAGTTTTCAAATTACACAGGGAATTATCAGCTCAGTGAGAGACAGAAGCTCTGTGTCCTAGTTTTCCCCAAATCCAAAACTCAACAAAGCTTTTGCTTGTCTCAGAGTCTAGAACAAAACCATCATTTTTGCCAAGCACATACTGCTTATATAAATCGTCTCTAACAACCCAAATGTGAAACTCTAACTTACCTTGGTGAGCAGATATTTAAAGGAATAACCCCATTCCTTTAAGGCATCATTTACCAGACTGAATAAACCAGAGGGTGTTGCAAGAAATGTAAAAACCTCATCCTGTATTAGCCTGACTGCATACAGGAGGTTGAAGGAAGTGTTTCTCTGCCTCTATTCAGTACATCATGATAAGGTAGGTGCAGAAGAAGTTACTCCATAAAAAAAGTCATTTGGCCATCTGTTGCTGAATGTCACCACTGTCTGGAAGACTGGTCTAGATTCTCAGCTGGTGCCTGTTGGCAAAGCTCTTCTGAATTCAGTAAAATGTACCAGTTTGTGGGACATGATGAAGTGTCACTTCATTGATATGTAGGGTTTCTTTAATTATGAAGAAAATAAGTGTGTGATTTGGGGTGGACTTGAAGACCTGTGCCTATGTTACATACACACCCTGTTCTTGGGGCACAAGTTTCCAGCTATGTCAGCCTTTTCTAAGGAATGCAGCTCTCCATATGGGTATATGCAAATGGACATGCACGTGGACACGCACTACAAGGTAGCAGTTATGATTTAAAGTATAAATTCAGTTTAGTTTTGGTCTAACATTTTTTCACTTAGAGGTTTTACAGAAGCATGTCCAAATAGTAAACAAAGTCTGGATCTGAACTCCTACAAGATCTCTCCATTTAAATATTGTGATTAACAGTAATTAAAACTGTCTAGACTCACAGACAGAAATTATCTGGTAAAATACTTTTCCTTTGGAAGATACCAGTTGGCCAGCAGAGTTTCTGGAAAAAAGTTTTGTTTGTATCAGTCTTCTGATACTAGAATTTTGAGGGCAGGGGAAAACCAGTTAAAAATTCCTGTCCTGATCGGTTTTTTAAAAAAATCATTATTTCCCCAGTCGCAAACAATTTCTAAAACCAAATTTTTTTTTTAAACATTGATGTTGAAATGAAGTAAGATCATTCTTTTATTAAAGTGTTAATATATGTTTAGTATGATACAATACAATGGTCTCATGTGACTGGGGTTACAAAGAGAAGAAAAATAAATTGATCAGAAGCTTTTTTTGCCAGGTCAGGAAGTCTCTGAACTTGTTCAGCTATTCATAGCTTCCTAGATGCTCTTGACTGCAAGAATGCTAGGAACACTAGGTAACCAATGTAATTTACTAGGCATTGCTCAAAGATTTGAATTTAAATCAGAAATTAAAAATCAATAAATAACTAAATTGAAAGCCTGAAATAGCAGAGGAGCATCATAGTGATTCTGCTAAGCAGGACTAGAAATTAATTCAGAGCAGTTTCCATCTCTGGCAGATTGCCTGTAGTAGATGGCTTTTAAAAATCCAAAACCAGATCAAGGTGCAAATGCCCTTTCACCAGCTCTATCCTCCTAGAAACTGTAAAATCTGCTGTTCTGGAATCATCAGTCAAAGGTGTAATCCACAGCACAGTAATTAATAGATTTTGATGAACCTTTCATTATTTTGTATAATTGTCTTTTGAACTATTTTAGACTTCTGACATTCAAAACACTTAGTTGTAAAGATTTCCCCAATTTGAACATGTGTAGAGGTTGAAAGGAAAGCATAAAACAGTGCCTCTCTTGCCCTGTAACCCCCTTTGTGGAATCCTTCTTCCTGGGTGTGATTCACGTCTGACATATTCCAGTAAGAATTAGAAGACAACCCAGTGACAGTCAGAGAATTGTGTTGCTGTAAAGTCTATTTGCTAGTACAGTAAACAAGTTAAAGCATTCTATGAGAAGAAAGGTTTTTTCAATTGTTCATGAGTTTTAATTTGATTTGTAAGACATGTAAGGCATTTCAATAAGTCATACCCATATATATATTTTAGCACCTGATGCTCCTTATACTCACTGGAAGCAAACTGTCTTCTACTTAGAGGACTATTTAACTGTGAGACGAGGAGAAGAAATCTATGGGACTATATCCATGAAACCAAATGCAAAAAATGTGGTGAGTTGGCATCCCTGATTCTAATTCCAACTGTATTGATTACAGACTATAATCAACAGTAAAGAAAATGCGTATGAGTAAAACAATGAGAATGCTAAAGGCATTTATGTTTATTAGTAAGAGCTCTAGTCACAACTTCACCAAAGCTGATGACAGCAATGTTAAAGCAGTGCTAATGTTGCAGAAGTCAGCCTGCAATCTAGTTAGCATGGGAAGGGAGAAAGGATTCCAATACATCACCGAGTCAGCTGTCCTCTGCAATCTGCTTTACTCACATTTTGTGACGCAAGTGGGCAAAGGTCTCTTCATACTGTGACTTAAATCAGTGGCAAGATCCCTTCTGCCAACACAGGACAATCAAGAGTAAGTACTTCAGTTCCACATCTATGGACACTGAGTGATTTCCCACCCAGTGCCCAAGAAGTCTCCAGAAGGAAATTAAGTAACACATTTCAGATGAATATCTGTGTGAATTCACTAATCAAATGTACTTGAACCCTCTAATTGAGTGATAGGGTAGTTTAAAAATTGTGGCTTTCCATAGAAAATGCAGTGTTTTGTTTAAAGCTAAATCATGATGGATTTCACACTATGATGACCCGTGAAAACGTCCTCAGTTTCTCTGCTGTGGGATGAATTCCTCTATGTCAATTATTCAGGGCTTCTTTTAACTTGTAAGGAGACTATCAGACATGGTCTGATGGACAGCTCATGGCTGCAGAGGAAAACAAGAGATGACAAGTGTGGCTTATGGCAGAAACAGTGGCACCAGTTTCTGTCAGCAAACTTGAGCAGTATCTCTTCATTTTTTCCTAGAAGATACAGCAGTTAAAATAATCTGGTTATAATCCATCTATACAGTAGTTGTAATTGTTGAAATATTGCATATGCTGACTGGAACAAATCTTAACATTTCGTTGTCTTCCTTTTTTGCATTACTTTTCCCTTTTTGTACCAAACACAGACTGGGTTATGGTTTTCATAGTAGTGTTGACAGAGGGGAAGAAATAAACACAAAATAAACTTGGTATTAAAACAAACATATTCACCCCTGAAGCTACTGCTTGCTGTGAAAGAGAGGAAAATAGCCTGTTTCCCACCTTTATATTGTCCTTGAGGGACTGAAACATTTTCTTTTGGGTTGAATGTATCAATTTACTTTGAGAGAAATTAATAAAATATCTCAAATTAGTTTGCATAGCAGTAAGCACCTGAATGCAGATTTAGGTGCTAAAATTAATGTGTACTTGATAGTTATCAGAAAACAGAGAGACCACCTTGGTTCAAAAAGATTTGTTAGTGTTTTGTTCTCATGAAGAAACATGAAGGCTTTTAAAAGCTTGTAGAGGCACAGCTTCCTTTTGTAAGACTATGCAGTGCTTCTTTCCTAAAACCATGTCATTATAAGATAAATACTGACTAAGGGCTTCTCCACAATGTGCAGTTTAGTAGATCTCTTCTGGAATAACCCCTAGTGTGAAACCCTTCAGCCTCAATGGGGAATACCCTTCAGAAATGTTTATAGGATATGTAGGATAATACCATTTCAGAAGCTTCCTAGCAGTAACCAGGACATTCAACCAGCCTCCAGAAGAATACAGAAATATGAACTAAGCATAGATTGTATGATGAATGCTATTACACATCCTACACCCTGCTTTTTCAGTGTCAGCACCATTTAAAAACAAAACAAGTTAGAAGCCACTGGAGGTATCTCTTGAATATGCAGGTCTTTTCAATTCAAGCAATGATAACTGAATTGATACACTAAACTTGCAGTCTTACTTACATGTTACATTTAAATCTTTTTACAGCGTGACCTGGATTTCACAGTAGACTTGGATTTTAAAGGACAGCTATGTGAAATGTCAGTATCTAATGACTACAAAATGCGTTAGCAAGAAACCTTTCAGAGAGATGAAAAGGAGAATTTTATCAAGTCTTGAACTACTGAGCTTCAAGCTAAGAACAACTGTTCACAAGATTATTATATTAAATACTAGAATGTTTACTCTGATAGAGAGTGGTAACCTGATCTTTCCTGCAGATAGTACAGGGGGCTGGGATCCCATTGTGAATGTACAGTATACAGAACTGTAGCTTTTGTCAAACATAGGAAAAAATAAGCAACAGTCTTGAGTGTTCTGGTTAACTTCAGGATGGCAGAAGATGCATATACAAATTGTATTACTTACTGTGAATTTCTGGTTCTTCCAAGCTTTGCATGTTAAGATGATTAGGGCAGTTTTCTCACTATGAAAGACTACTACAGCACATTACTGTGATAGTATTACTGGACTTATATTCTATATAAATGAATATATATATATTGTACATGAGAAAAAAAAGTAATTTCATAATAGGAATTTGTTTTGTGATTATTTAATTCTCATTATGCAGTTATGGAAAGATAATGATGTTACCTCTGGCACTACTCTAGGCAGTGATATATTCCATTAACTGTCCAACATTATAGCTTTGGTAACTATTTCATGCAAAGTGTAGATAAGAGCTGGGCATTTACAGGAAGTTCAGCAACTATATATTTGAATATATTCCTCTGGAAAATGTGGACCATTAGTTTTGAAATTCACCTTCACAACTGGATGTCTGTCAGAGCTTTAAAAAAAACCTTAGCTTTTTATCCTTGAAAATATTCTGTGGTGAGTTTTTATAGCTGGATTTTGCATGAGACCTTCTGAAACCAGACACCTAGTATTTAAATGTGATGAATGCAAAGTCTCTGAAATGGTGGGTAATTCATGTTTTTTAGCCATGCCATATTTCAGTTCTTTGCAAGATTCTTAATACAAAATAATTTTTAAAAAATAGGAATTAGTGTTTCCTTTTGGTGATGTTTTAGATAAGTTTTAAATTGCAAATACTATTCTCAAGAGTGCAGTGATTTGCAAGATTAAGTTAATGTCTTTAAAAATTGTTGATGGCTTCTGATATTACTAAGATGTCTGTAGCTTCCCCATGCCCTTAAGCCCCTTGTTTTTCTTACGAAATCTCCCGCTTATTGTTAAAACATTAAGTACTTATAATTCCCCATATGTATGTATCAGGTCTTTTTACTATATGAATGTGGACCATTTAATCACATGTAATTCATCAACAGCTGCATCATCAGTCCTATCTACCCATTTTCCAGTCTGTCTGGCATTAGGCACTAAATTGTTCTATCATGTATTGGGTAAGATTGACTAGTTTTTTGGCTAAAAATCTTTTTAATCACCTGCAAATAAAGCATACTTGAAGATGTATTTTGCCAGTATTTCTCAAATTCTCATATTTTAGAAAGCTATATCCATTGATTTTCCCTTCACAGAAACTGTACAGTGCCTCCATTTTCTTATGGTCTAAAGATTATGGTCTAGGGATTGTATCACATGGTATCTATGTAGAATGAAATTAAACTGTATTTCAGCAGTAAAAGATGCTGTTTGCAATGTAGTTCATCACTGTTGTTTTAAAGCACTTTTCTTTTACTTTTTGAAACGAGGTTGAACAACTTTTGCCACAAAATCACTGGGATTTTATCTGTCAAATATTGCTCTTATTTTCAGGGAATCAGTTCAGCTACTCTTTCAGTAAGGGACTGGGAAAGAACTCTCTACAAACCCCTTTCTAGTAACAATTCTGTGATTCTAGGACTTTAAGGTAAAGAATTCTACCAGATTTTTTTCTCAGGCCCCTTTATTTATATGAAGAGACTCAAGTGATGTTTCCATCTTCTCTTTTGCCACTAGTCACTGAGCTGACTGTTACTGAAAGAGGAAAGACTCTTGCTTTGTTTGTCTAAATTATACTTTGACAGCATTTCAAACCATCCACTTCTCTTGCCTACTGCATGAATCTTTAATAAGTTAAATATCAAAAGAAAAACAAAGATGGTAAAAAAAAAAACACACAAGAACAAGAAAAGATAAATTAAAAAAAAATAAAAAAAAAGAATTCCCAAGGGTCTTTACAAAGAATGTGGCATTTTTTCCCAACAGACAGCACTGGCCAAGAAGCAGCAAAAAACTTGATCAGAACAGCTCATTAACCAATTTGAGAGGTATTTAAGCACTGCTGTACATTGATTGCCTTTCTGCCTGGTTTTAAACTACTGACAATGAAGTGTAGATCTCTCTTCAACAGTGGCCACCTTGCCTTAGTACTTAAAGTGCCCATTCACTTCAGTTTTGCAAGATTAACTCCTGGATGATACTATTAATGGCACAGCTCTGGGATGGCAATCAGACCTCAGACACACTCAGCCCTGGAAAACTGGCTTGTGCTTTTCTTCATATCAAAAACATATCTCATATTTCTCCATCACAAAAAGAACTGAGATTGCCTTACTGAGGTGCTGAGTGTCTTCAAATCAAAGTGATCAAAAAGCAGATTCAGGCTTCCAAGACCATTATAGGTGTTACCT
Organism: Acropternis orthonyx; assembly: GCA_035583155.1. Lineage (NCBI taxonomy): Eukaryota > Metazoa > Chordata > Aves > Passeriformes > Rhinocryptidae > Acropternis > Acropternis orthonyx. The sequence goes on from JAWWEU010000001.1 coordinate 29,058,441, forward strand.
ACCACAAAAGCACCAATAAGTTCAGCACACATAGGATCTGTTAGGTCAGCATTAGTGAAACAGGCATGCAAAACCTTGCAGGCCAGGTGCAATCTGCTGTTAGGTTTTGCTCAGCAATCCAACAAGTCTGGGCACCTACCAAGGAGTCTGAGCCTAATTTTCTCAAGGCTTGAACAAGAATGTCTCCTGTGGACTCCAGGGTCAAACCAAAGCCACTGGTTTTCAAAGCTTTGCATTAAAATACTATTGACAAAATGACCATTTACAACTGAAACAGACACATGTTTAAAGCATTTAGTTTCCTTCCCACTGGCAGGAAAAGAAGACCATGAGCTCAGGACAGAGAAAGAAACTGAAATACAGTGTTTACACAAAAGACTGTCCCTGAGGAGTAATACAGCACTGGAGAAAAGGAAAAGCAGGTCGCTTCTGCCTTGACTCTGATCTAAGGCAACAGTATTAAAACTCTTCTAAGGGATTTTCCTGTCACTTGAAACACAAAGGAGCATCCACAAACAGCTAAATACTGAGCATGTCTCTAAAGGCATAGGGGGTAATTCACACTTGCAGGGATTCTTAGGACTAGGGAAATAGTCCATAATGTTAGGAGGGCCACTGTATTCCCAAAGTTCTCCATGGAACAGTATAGTATGATTCCATTCTCACATGCATTTCTTATTCTCAGCACAAATCAGCCCTTGACAGATGTTTCAGGTTTGGTTTTGGTTTTGCAGGGGTTGTTCTGGTGACCATCCTTTGTGCAGAATTAGGAAGTTTAGAGCCTTTTTGCACCATCTTAGACTTTTAATAGGAGTTGAAACAGTCCAGAATATAAACAGTAGTATTACCCAAGGTGTCAGGTTTTTACTACAGAGCTAATTTGAAGAACCTTCTCCAAGATAATTTCTTATAGGATTTGGATTAAATTTAATATCAACTCATAATTTAAGAAATACAGATTTGATTATACATAACCAAGAAAAACTTCATTCGCTTAGAAGGTAATTTTATAAAGGATACATGGTATTCTATGTATATAATGAAGAATAAATTCCTGCTTTAAGAAGGTGAGAAAGTACAGGCTGGGGCTGACTTGCTGGAAAGCAGCTCTGCAGAGAAGAACCTGAGGGTTCTGGTGGACAAGCTGTCCATGAGCCAGCAGTGCCCTTGTGGTCAGGAAGGCCACTGGTATCCTGGAGTGCATTAGGAAGAGCAACGCCAGCTTGTTAAGGGAGGTGATCCTGCCCCTCTACTCAGCCCTAGTGAGGCCACAGCTGGAGTGCTGTGTTCAGTGTGGACTCTGCAGTAAGGAGGGACATGGAGCTCCTGGAGCAGGTTCAGTGGAGGGCAACAAAGATGATTAAGAGACTGGAGCATCCCTCTTGTGAGAAAAGGCTGGGGCAGCTGGGCCTGTTCAGCCTCAAGAAGAGAAGACTGAGAGGCGACCTCATCCACATATAGTAGTATCTGAAGGGAGGGTGTCAACAGGATGGATCCAGGTTCTTCTCAGTGGTGCTGAGCAATAGCACAAGAGGCAGTGGGCAGAAACTGATGCACAGGGAGTTCCACATGAACATGAGGAAAAACTTTACCCTGCAGGTGACCAAGCACTGGAGTCAGATTGCCCAGAGAGGTTCTGGGATCTCTTTCCCTGGAAATATTCAAAAGCCACCTGGAAACAGTCCCGAGTAATGTGCTCTAAAGGACTCTGCTCAAGCAGGGGGTTAGACTCCTTGACCTCCATCGGTCCTTTTCAAACCTAACCATTCTGTGATTATGTGATTTCCAAGAAAAGAGACTCCCCAGCCTCTCTGGACAGCTATCCAAGTGCTGTGCTAATCTCACAGGGAAGCACTTTATGTTCAACTGGAATTTCTCAGACTTTTACTTGGGACTGTTGCTTCTTGTTAGTTTGCTATTTGCCCCTGAGAAGAGCCTGGCTCTGTTTTCACTGTACTCCCCTTTAGATACTGAAAGATACAATTAGTTCTCACCTTAGTTCCCTCATGGTATCTCCTCTCTTCCCTATACAACCCATGAAAAGGCACCCTGGCCTTTTCTATGAATTACACCTCATATCCACCTGTAATCCCTCCTCCCCCTTTTTTCCCTTCAGAGTCTAAGTATATATTGTTGCTATCACAAAAACTGTAACAAATGTATCTAAGGGGTTTGCAAAGAACATAATCCCAAGGATTGCTATTCAAGGAGAACTTCAGGTTCTCTTACTGCATTGTGTTGGTGGCATTGAGGACACATTTTATGAGTAATTTTCAGGTTGGCATATAAAATCTAAGTTTATGCCAGTGTGTGCACTTGCCTAGTGTGAATATACAACAAAGCCATGTGATTTCTTTTTCAATAGGCATTCAGCATTCACAGACTAGTTCCAACTGGAAAAGTGGGAGGTTTTTAGTCTTTTTTGTAACATTTATTTTCAACATTTCTCAGAGATCATGTCAGATGTTAATTCCCAAAGCGCACAGGCACGTGGGAGGAAGACAAATCCTTTAGATCACATCGAAACTTCCTAAAAATTGTGTGAATTTACAGCACCTACAAATCCTTTTAAAGAGCAACTAAAGAAATAAACCTGATATTTCAGTTCTGATAGAACAATATGTTTGAAGAGGATGTGAATCCTCAGCTAGAGATTTCCCAGAAAAATTATATCTCTGCACAGTATGTAGACTGAGGTGAGCCAGGGCAGTGGTACGCCTACAGGGAACAAGAGTGTTCCCTGAAAATAGCTGCTGCTTCTGGGGACAGACACAAAAAAAGGTAAAAGACGTGCTCTGCACAGCTGAGATGGAGAAAGGAGCAGAATACTGCTAAAGCAGAACACCCATCCTTTAGACAAAAAATTATTCCAGGGTGCAAATACAGCTGAAAGGAAAGAAAAATGTTTTTATGATCTCTAAATTTTTATAATCTCTGCTGTTCTCTTTGCCTGTCTTTCCAGTCTCTGCATGTACCAATACAGTTTCCAATACAGTTTCCCTGTATATATGTATATATATGTACCAATACCAATACAGTTTCCCTGACTCCCTTCCCTTTCCCTTTTCTTAGTATGTTTTATATTTTTCTCATTTTTCAGTTGAAACAAACATTGGAGATGTCATGATGCAAACAACATGAAGATAGCATTTTTTGAGAAAGCTTGGAGAAAACTATAGTGTGATTGTGAAACAGAAAGAAACCATGTTAGCTTTGAGATGACAACTACAACACGAAATCAGTCTTACTTCTCATAGAGCACACAGGGCTACAATCCAAGTCATTCCTCTAAATCACCAAATGTGGTCTTTTAGAAGCACATCAGCAAAATCAAGCCTGAGCTGACCCCTAAATCTTCACGTGGAAAACAGAACATCCTCTTTTGCAGTTTGGTTCTGTGCTTTTGTGTCTAACCGTTTTCCATTTACTCAAATGAATGACCAGTATTTCCAGTACAACACAGCCCTAGAACCAGAAAAGGACCCCTGTATTAAGGTCACGACAGTATTTAATCACAAACCACACATGCCCTACCACTTTGATGCAGGAATATGAAACGGCAGCCCCAAAAGGCATGTGTACCTCATTAACAGCAACTTGCAATGCTGATCAGTTAGCAGAAGCACTTTATCACCATAATAGCATATTTTCACATTTATTGGCATGACAAATCAATGTCATTAGCTAATGAGATCTGATTGAAGCAAAAATAATTGCTATTATCACAACCAGAAATGTATCTCAGAGAAAAAAAAGCTCATTATTTTGCTTGCTTTCTATGGGATGAGTGTAGGTAGGTAAGTAACATCAGTGCTGTGTCAAGCTGAAGCAGGAGCATGTGACGGATAGCATTTGTATGTCAAGTAGACAACAAAACACATGATGACAACAAATTTTGAGCTAGGAACTGAGGATATGAAAGCAGCAGAATTCAAAGGGTCAAGGTATCCTTTACCAGTAAAGATGTGGAGATAACTGAGAAAATAATCAGAAATTGTTCAGAAGACCAGGTAAATTGGTCTGACTCCTCCCACTAACAAATGTAGCAGAGACATTAAAGCATAACATTTTCTGGGAGAAATTTCCATTTGAATTCTATTGCTAAGTGATACCAATAAGTAGGAATTCTGTTAAGCAGTGGGATGTCTGATCTCAATCTGGGCAAGTGCCTAGACCCTTCCAACCTAATGTTCATGGGTCCAAATGCAAAATTCACTTCTGCTTGTCAGAACATTGACACTGTGTTATGTTCTTCCCATTGCTGTTCTTTCAACAGTAATGGCACAATATGCTACTTCTTTTCCTTCATCTTCTGATGTTTCTAGCTTGTACTTTAGTGATACACAGGATTCCCTTTCTGGAATCTGCTTATAAATCAAAACCAGACTTAAATCAAACTTTCTGACTAAGTTGGCCTCATCTCTTATTTGCCTGTGTGTCATGTCTTCTTTTTATTACTCGTGTAAGTGCCTGTGGTAGTGAGGATAAATCTAGTCAGCCTAGAGATACTGCCAGTCCCATGAACCTCTGAACATTTACAAGGAGTCAGAATTTTAGAAGTCAGAAAGTACTACTGTGATTTACCAACCTCTTGAAAACATCCAACTCCACTGTTGAAGAAGGACAAACTAGGACAGGTTGCCCACGGTCATTTAAAGTTGAGTTTTGGATATCTCCAAGGATGGGCACTCCACAACCTCTCTGGGAAGTCTATTCCGGTGTTCAACCACCCACACATTAAAAAAAAATTTAAAAAAAAGAATTCTTGTGTTCAGATGGAATTTCTTGTATTTCAGTTCATGCCTGTAGCCTCTTCTCCTGTCACTGGGCACTCCTGAGGAGAGTCTGTCTCCCTCCTCTCCATTCCCCACATCCATCAAGTATTTACACACACTGATAAAATCCCTCTCGAGCTCTCTCTTCTTTAGACCCTCTTGGCCCAATTACGTAACATGCCTGTAGCAACTAAAAATGTAGGTTAAAACTACACCTTGGGGGACTGTATTCTGTAAAGTACTGACTTCTGAAACTATCTAGAGGCTACCTACAGTAGTCAGTTCAATGTGAATTGCTAAAAGACTACAGCAAAAAATGGTTAGGCAATCTCACGGTGGTGCAACAATATTGCTTAACAACAAGCTACTGCTGGTACTTCTGTATACTGCAGCAGTAAAATGGGCATAGCAATTGCATGCAATTTTGGTGTCCTGATTTTTAACTTGGGCTAGTAGGGCTCGTTATTTGAAATAAACACAGGGGGTTCTCTATGTAGAATAAAGGTAAGCTGTGGAACTCCTTGCCAAGGATATTGTAGGGGTCATAGGTTTATAAGAATTCAAAGTAAGACTTAACATGTTCCAGTCTCAGAAGATAAGCCAATAAATACCTAAAGCCCATTTCATCCTCAGGAAGACCCTGCAAAGTAGGGGGTGGAAATCAGAAGAATATAGAAGAAAATATAAATTAAAGCCCTATTCATTTTTCTTTTAGGTATCTGCTTTTAGCTGCTGCTAGAGATAGGATACTCTATCAAATCAACTTGCTGTTTGATCCAGTATGGAAACTGGAGAAAGAGCAGGAGATGACTTAGAGTCTCTAGGTGTTTCCATTACATATTAAAACCTGTTCAGTCTTCAGTAGGAGAATATCAGCCAGAAGCTGAGATCAATCACTTCAAAGAAACAGTGACAGCATTTTTAACAGTGAAGACGACTACCAACTTTCTGAGCAGTCTGTCACAATAGTTAAGAGTTGTCAGTTCTTAGTATCTTCAAAGCAAGACAAATGAAAGGAGATACACATTCACCAAACACAGTGTTTCGGATTTCATTCAGAGTAACTGTGTGCAATGGAATGGCTCGTGATATACAAATTGAATTGACTTCATGGGCCTTTTCCCTTTTAAAACTCTGCAATTCCATAAATCATATCTTAGCAAAAAAAGTTTGTTGCATGTTTATGCAGGGAAGAAGCGTAAAACTACTGAATATAATTCACTGCCAAGGACCTCTTGCCTTCTAAACCACTAATGGAAAGCAAAAGCAAATGGGAAAAGTACTCTTAAATTAAGCAGACATTTTAACCTGAAAGTTTTCTTTAGTTGTGTAATTGGAGGATATACAAACTTTTATAACAAAACAGCAGACAGATGTTTTTCCACATGAGAGAAGATAAACTCATCCTTAGATTTCTTTTTGAAGAAGGCAGTATTTTTCTCTGTAGAAAGTAGAAACTGAGTAGTATTCCCAAGTTATTGTTACAAATAGGATTCTTGACTAGCCAAATTTAGTTTTTCTTCTTTGGGCTGTCCCCTTTGGATTTCCAGATTTCGGTTAGGTTTTAACAGATTACTTTTTTTTTTTTTCAGAGCTAATATTTTCTGACCAGTCTCACTGTCAGGCCCAAAACTTATCCTCTCCTTTCCCTCACCTCTCCACTGAAGTGTTATAGGGTATAAGATGTTATGAATATTGTTAGTAATATTGGGTTTTTACAAGGACTAATTGATTCTATAAACATGAAAGAGTTTTGGCCTAAAACATTAGTAAGAAATGTCTCAAAGCACACTTGGGGACACTTGAAGATGGTCCTGTGCAGGGCTAAGAGTTGGACTCAATGATCCTTGTGGGTCCTTCCCAACTCAGCATATTCTATGATTCTGTGATTTAGACAGTTTAGAGAGCACTTTCCTGTACTTTGTCATCCTCTCAATGAGGTTGTTATGGGAGGCAGTGTCAAAAGCCTTAATAAAGTTGATTTAAACAACACCCATGACTTTTGCCTCATCCATCAAGTTAGTCATCTAATTGTAGAATCTTACGAGGTTTGTTATGCAAAATCCCCCCATTAAAATTCCATACTGACTATTCCTGATCACTATCTTGCCCTTCGTATATCTCAAAGCAGTTTCCAGAATTAGTTGTCCGTCATATTCTCAGGAACTGTGGTAAGGCTTGTAGTTGTCTGGACCCTCCTTCTTGCCCTCCTGGAAGACAGGGCTGATACTTGATTTCTTACAGACGTCTTGCACAATAGAGTGCTTTCATAACAACCTTGGATGCTCAGTTTCATGTGTTGTGATGATCTCAGACTAACTGTCAGGCTTTAATGTTGGTATACAAAGCAGACATGTAGAATATTCTGCTTAACTAAAAAGCTGTCTGGGTTTTTGCCATCTGTACCACAGTAATGTTGCTTGTAAGCAAAACTTAGATGTTTCTAGTCCAAGTAGAATTTGCCTAAAAGCTATGTTAAATCACTGTGGCTGTGTGTAAAAGCTGTCCTGAAAGCTTCCAAGGATGGAGATTTTATAAGTTATCAGCAGATATGATAAAACTCCCCTTCACAATAAACCACATCATGCTTATTATATACTGAAACCTGCCAACAGTTAATTTTAACCATTTGCTGGATGTCTGTAATGCTGATTTTGTATGACTTTACGTTCCTGACCACTGTCACCCTACAGAAATCCAAGTACACTATGTTTACTCAGCTGCATCATCTCCACAGCAAGGACAAAAAGATACGTTACCTACTGTTCTACACAAGCCTAAGAATCATATCAATGAGGAATAAATACTAAACAAGATTTCCACTATTTAATCACCTGTGTATAAATTCTCCATTTGCCTTGATGTGAGTAGAACTCAACTGCCATACAGAATACCCTGCATGGAGCATGGACATCATAAGAGCAAGAGCTTTGCACATCTTATTTGAGTTTAGTAATTCCTTGTACAACCTCCCCTGGGGTTTCTAATGACACCAATGATTTCAGTGTAGAAAGTAACTTTACAGTGTGATTACAAATAAAAATGCCTATAGTATACCGGTAGAAAGTTTCACTCCTATCATTCATCTTTCTCTGCTGACAGACATGTCATTTAATGCAAATCCATTTCTCTGTTAGAATAATACCTAAAGAAGCCCTGTCACTGAGAAGCTGCATTAGTGATTTATGCCTCATTTCAAAGGGATGAGCAACGGCCTTATTACAGCTTCAAAATATAAATCCATACAATACAGGGTTGCTGTGACAACTGATGAGCCTTAATAGCCTAGATTCAAAGGACCTTGTTCAAAACTGTCAAGTAGTGCAGTTCAGCGTAGCTCAGTCACTTGCACCTGTAAGAACTGGGAGAAGGCCATGCAGGAACAGAACAGTTCTCTCACAATCACAGGGGAGCCACCTGAGCTTTACAGCTGAGTGCCTTACCTCTGAGCTATGCAGCAGTAGTCTTGAGGCTTTTCAGCCCCTAGCAGAAGTATCCAGACTGGTGTTTGGCTGCAGCAATACTGAGCTCACCACTGGCCACTGAAGCCACCTGAGAAGCATGGGGAATTAGTTCATATCCAGTTCCATTTATCCACAATTAAAAAATGAAGTTACAAAGAGATGAGACAATTAAACACCTTGCTGATACTGAAAATGGGCTGCCCACCCCACTGGACTTCTTTTCTTAAAACTGTGATCTTAACTGTGTTTTCCACCCATATCCTCCCACTAACTCCAGAATTTGTCAGATTTTGCTGGGCTAGTTCAGCTCACTAATGCAGTAGAGAACTCTGGGGTTTCTTTGTTTTTTCCCCTTGAGATTCTGGCAAGGGAGTAACTTAAAATGGATTATTGCAGAGTTTTAATGACTTGTAAAAGGTGAAATGGAGAAGTAATGACTGGCAGGGATGGTCAGTTTCAAAATTACCCTGTACTCTACCCTCCTGAAAAAGATGGATTGTGAGATTTAATAACAGGTATTCAGACACAGTTATATACACATTCATGATTCATATACTTGATTTGCTCTGAAAAGGCAAGACTTAAGTGTAGTTCTGCAGCAGCACTCAATCCTGCAAATAAACAGATTGTGATTTTACCAAAGCCAGTAATACTCACTTTGCAATGTGATCATTGGGGGGAAAAAAAAAAAAAAAAAAAAGAAGTTGGATACAGTGGCAAGACCTGAAAAGGCGTATTATGCATGCTCCAAACAAAAGAACACAGAGCTCACAGCGTGTGAGATAAAGATGGCACAAGATAAAACATCAGGCACAACACAGTATATCACAGAGGGATGATAGCTCTGGCTGCTGCTGTCACTTTTTGCAAGTCCAGCCAAAGCCTGAGCTGAGTCCATGCTGTAAAGGTGCAGATAACATACACACAACACACTAATGTCATCAGCCACATAGCCAACACATCAGGGCCTTCACTGTTCATTACTCATATACACACAAACATCAGCTCAAGTAATAGGAGTACCTGAGTCAGACTCAGAGCCACATAATGTTCTACTTGAAAGTCTCAGTTCCACAGGCTTCCCTACTGCCTTCCTGTTCAGTCTGCAGAAACCAGTAATTTCCAGCAAAAAAGCTCCTCTGAATCTTGGTTCTTCTAGGAGTGGGAAGACTTGCAATGATTGTTGTGCCCAGAAGAAGAACGTTGCAGAAAAGGCACTGAAAGGAGACTGATGACTGCAAAAGTTAAACACAGTTTTCCAGTATAGCTGGATTTGTTTGAAACACTTTCCTCTTCAGTGTTTCACAGGAAAGAAGCAATGCTTATTTGACTAATCAGATGTCCTTTAACTTCCAGTACATTTGGAAGGAATCAGTGTCACTTCATACAGTACTTCAGATTACTAATAGAAATGAATTTTAATACCCACCCTGTAAACTTAATCTACAGATTTTTTTTCCCCATCATACACCAATCAGTTGCCTTTTACCAGTTTCATATTAAAAGAACTTCAGTTGTTTGAGGTGTAAACAGGTTAGAGTGTTCATCTTTCTCTTTTTTTCAGGAGTGTATGTGAGTGCTATTACAATTCCTGTAATTCCAATAATCAAAAACACCCATTATTTCAACAGCTGTATAACAGGAAGTTGCTAGTGATGAGCTTTATGAGCGTCTTTCTGCTTTCTAAAACAAGCTTCCACTTGTGCAGATGATGAAGTGGATTTATTCCAAAACTATCTCACATGGTAGAAAATTCTGCCAATATATGGATGTTGCAAACAAAAACGGTCTCAAGTTGGGAAATTTTACTGGAGCTAATTTACTACCAACCAACACAAATATTTTTCAATGATTCAGGTTCTGGGGAAAGAAAAAGGATGCAAACCACTAGACATTCATATTCATGTACATTTTTTCTCTCCTCTGCTCCCGAGTTTCAGCTTCCTTTATTTTCATGGTGAGGTGCACTTTGTCAGAATTTACCCAGTGAGCCAAGAGGCAGCACAGAAGTTGAGGCAGCATGTGTAAAGCTTTTGGCCATCCAAAGTAATACGGCTTCTGCCATTCAGTGACATATGCCTCCAGTATGTATGTACAGCCAGACTTCTCGAACAAAGATTTGGGAACGGCTCTCCCCATGTGGGTGTGCCCTTCCAGCCTGGGAAGTGCTCCTGGACATAAGGATTCCACTTGTCCTGTTCCCCATTTGTCCCTGCTCCAGCATGGGCAGTGACCACTGATTGCAGTTCTTTCATAGGCAAATTTCTTCGAGTATGGTCTGCTCCTCACACATTCCTTGCGTGTGGAGTGTTCCAACCTTAACAGCTGCAGATTGCTCCCTAGATATGTTATGGCAGGAGGTGCTGTACACTGCCCTCAGTAAGGTTAGAATGTGCAATGATTTTTTTCCACTGTTGCTTGGCTCATATTTGGACAGCCTGAAATCAGTTTTGACTGGGACACAGTAAATCATGAGCTCCCCATTCCAAAGGGCTAGGAGCACTATAAATGCAAATAGGCTTTGTAGTGTGCATGACACCCAAAGACCTGTCAGCACTGGATACCTGACTGGGCTGAGATTAATTCCTCCCACTTTCTGCTACCAACTCATCATCCTCTCTAAGAGTTTACGTAGGTGCACACTGCCTATGAGCTGATTTGCTGTATACAGGGTGGCATCAGAAGAAACATTCCCAAGTCAAGGAGTTACATCAATGAACTTGAGAGGATGAAGCCTTCTGCATGTAAGGAGCTATTTTTTCAGCAGAATTTCTCATTCTCTATTGTTGGTATTTTTCATTCTAGTAAGGGAAATTTTCAAGACCTTATACATCCCTACTAGAATATATTACTGTTGCCAGTCTTACACCACCTATGAATTTTGCTCATGACCCAGAGGCCAGTTTCATGATGCACAGCTCCATCATGATCTTGGCTTATCTTCATCCAAAAGGCTTTTGGCGAGAGGTGGACACAGAGCAAGCTAAAGCTAATTCAAAAATGGAAACAGAGAGAGAAACAGAGAGTGAGGGGAAGGAAAACAGGAAAAGGGAAAAGGAAGGAAGCTTCCTTGCTGTTAAGCCAGTATTAGATTTCTGAAGATCTGAGAATAATACAGACAGGAGTTATGAAACCCTGGCAAAGAGTCAGAAGACAGCAACCCAGTGACACAGAGGATCAGACAGCATCAAGAACACAGGAAGCTGACAATTCCCACACCAGTCTGATGACCACCTGGACAGCAGAATCTGTCCAGAAGCAGAGCCTTGTAGCATGTTATTCATACCTGTCTTCTGTAAGCATTTTTCAATCAATAATTGCTGTTTGTTCAGGTGTGCCAACAGGTGACAAGACCCTGGCCTGAGGTTTAGCTAACCCAGCAAACCATGAGTAACTCTGGACATCACACATGCAACTCTGAACACTACAAATAACAGAGTAAGAAGCTGATAATAGTTACAGACAGCGCTATGAGCAATGCCTGGATTTCACAGGTAAGTTTACAAATAATTGGAAGGGAAGAGTAGGGACTCTTGGGAGTGGAAACCTGCAAGACCAGCAGCACCTAATAGCATGTAAACCTGAGGTGACTTAGGAAATGGTAGAAGAAATATGTGTGTGGGTACAGATGTAGAAAACCTGAGATTAATAGGGAAAAGGCAACTCGGGACAAGTTTTTTCTTTGGGATATGAAAGGGCAGAGAAAGGGAGGGGTCAAGGTGCATGGTGGAAGCATGGGAAAAAATCAAGAAAGGGTAGAATAAAAGGGACCAGTTGTATGCAAGCACCCTGCTTATCTGACTAAGCCTTGTATCCCATAGCTGCAGGCCACCCAGTCTTTTTATTAAGCCTTATTTCTACCAAACTCCTGCATGATCCTGGGAGAGAGTGATGGCAGAGAGGGAGGGAGGGAGCACTGCAAGTCATAGGAGTTGTGTACGTGTATGTTTTCATTCGCAAACTTCAATCTTGATCTGTTGCGAAGGAAGAGAAGGATTGGGCTATCTGTGTTCCTATTTATGGGAATGATGTTTATGTATTATGTGGGTGATAAGCACTGAAGACATCAATCTCTGTGTTGTCTGTGTGGCTGATGACGTTAGTGATGCATGTGTTATCTGCACCTTTGTGATATGTTTTCAGCTTGGCTTTTGGCTGGACTTGCAAAAAGGAGCAGCATCAGCCATAGCTATCAGTCCAAGATATAAGATGCTGCCTGGGTCTTAGACTGCACCAGATTTGCCTCTAACAGAAGCAGAAATCACCATCATCACAGGATTCAGCTGCTCCTTAGCACTGTCTGCCCTCAAGTTGTGTATATCCTGCCAGCAGGGTCACACTGCACACTAAAAGACATCCAAATAAAAATGATCCTGTGGAAGTCACGTGAAGAAAATCTAGTCCACATGTCACTGTCCTTCAAAATCAAGACGAACTTCAGAGAATACAAAATTAAGGATCTGACTCTAGGGATTTGTGGGTCTAGGGTCATGGGTAGTAAGGCTGAAATTAAGCCTGCAAACTGTCTTCCTGAGGCTGACAGGCTGCAAGAAATACTGCCAGTTCTGATGTTGGTGGGGTAGGAAACAACCTTCTGCAGATAAACAGATCATTCAAAGTCAATTAGCAAAGCCAATATTTAAACCAATCACACTTCTTTCCTAATTGAAGTTGGGATAAGGAGTTGGTTTTGTTGATGTTTAAATTAAGCGTTTGCATTATTCAGTTTCAGCCAGGACTGAACACAAATGGTTCAATTCTGAGATTTCCATGATGGGTAACATGCAACAGTCGGTAATGCAACTCATCTCTCCACAAGCAGCAATGGAATTCAAGGAGCAATCCTGGGAATTGAACAGAAAGCCTATTGATTTTCAGTAATGGGTGCTCATTTTGATCCTTTTGTGTTTTACAGCTTCTTAGGCACCTCACTGAAAGCAAGGGGAGCTTTTTTCATTTGGATGAGCAGATTCTCAGGAATCAACAACAGAAAAACTCCTAAGCATCAGCTTATCCTGGGCTACTTGGTTCATCCATCATGCCTGATAGAAGTAAAATTAAAACCCTGGTTATTCTACCTGATAGGGAAGGGTTCACGTTTGGATCCCAGCTCACATGAAAGGTCATTTGAGTGCTGGTATTAATACAGAAATTGCTGCAGGGGAAAGTCTGCACACCTCTATTATGTAATTCTTGGAACTAGATTTATACCTTCGATCAGACTGAAATCCCAAGAGCACAATTAATTACAGACAAAGTTTTTTATCAAAAAATAGAGTTACTTGTTGAGCTAGTGCTCAACATTCATCTAGTTTCAAGTTGATTCATTATTCAAATGAAAAAACTTTTTAAAAACATTTAGAAAAGGAATTAAAAACACAATGTCTGTAACAGTCTCACATAATGAAATCTACAGTTTTGCATGATATTTTAATGCAATAAATTATGCCATGGGTTCTAGTTTACAAATAACTTCACCATCATGAATAATTGTTCTTGAACGCTTACCACAATAGCTCGATGCAGTGAAGACATGTGCCAGCAGGAGTAATTGTTGATGTGCTGGCTGGATGACCCACTCCTAAATTTCTTATTTTCATATATATTTTACAAAGGTTTTCAAAATTAATTATGACATCCTTATGATCTGTGGGCCATGATTTTCTAAAACATGTCCCTGTGGGTTTGATTTTTCAAACACTGGCTATCAGGCCCTGGGCGAATGCTGTGTGGCAGATGCTTTTGAGAAATCAGTCACATGTTTAAGTATATGAAGAGGAATTTTTCCTAACATTGTTAAAGAGAGCAATATCTCACTGGATTTTGGTGAGATTTTTCACTCCTTAAATGCTGGTAACTTTCTCAAAATCTTTCTCAAAGTAAGATCTGCTGTTTCTGAAAATTCTGCCTCCAGCATCTGACGTAAAATCTTCTGGGACAGACTTTTGGAGACAAGGAGCTGCTCAGTCAGCCTAACATGCTTTGTACTACCAACAGCTACACCTCTTGTAACTTTTAAAAATCTGTAACAAATCTTAGCACAAAATCAGGATCTAAAGAGTACAGAAATAATAGTATTCAGAAGATAGGTCATTCAAACCATCAAGAATTTACTTCACATTCCAAGTAGCTTTCTTCCTACAAAATTATTCCTTATTATTAATAAAGCAGCAGTTTCTACAAGCCTGATAACAAAGCAGGATTCAGTGGTGTAAGGCATCAAACAGAATTAAAAGATTGTTACTGCCCCAAATACATTGTCAATTAACTAAAGATAATCTTCATAAAAACGGAGATCAGAGTATACACAGATTTTAAGTTTCACTTACACCCACACTCAGAACACAGTAGAATATTTGGAAGACAAAAGCAAATCTGATAGCTCTATGTAGTGTCATATAAATGTATGACTTGTCTAAACACGCCCCATTATTTTATTGCCTGATACAGCAAGATTTTTTATTCGTATCAGATTGAAGTTCAATGGTTTTCTCTTTCACTTTATCTTCATGCTCCTTCAAAAACCTGGGGGAAAGAAACAATACTTTAAAGCAAAAAGTCAGTAATACCCATAAGAGATCAAACAAAAAAACATTTTCCCAAACCTATAGAATTGTCCAGAGAATAATAGAAAATGATAGAACCTTGTGAACTAACAAACAAACATAAAAGTACAATTATGGTGGCTTCATCACAAAACTGCCTTTGTTCATTTAGTTAGAAAAATTTAGTTCGTGCTGATTCTTATCATTTATTATATATTATAGAGACTCAAAACAGTGACTTTCATTTGTTGTTTTTAAAGCTGGAACAAAACAAAACCACATCTAGCTATCTAGACATTTTTCAATTATCTGACACAAAATTTCACTGATTTCACTAACAGTATTAAAGATCTGCCAACTCATTACCAGTGTCTTCAGTTCTGTAAGCAGTTCAGAGGGGACATACTTCCCTGCATTTTTACCTCTAGCCTTTATATAACTCCAAAAATCCACTTCTCCCTGTCTCCCAGCCCCCAGGCAGACAGCAGAACTGGAGCTGTAATGAGCAGAGGGAAGAAAGAAGCATATCCAATGTCCTGCTGCAAGGAGCCAGCAGCATCCATTTTCAAGTATCTGTCTCCAAATCTTCTAGACATTCTTGCAACTCCTATCACAACATCCTCGGCCCTCAGCTTTCCTAGCAACAATTCAGGTGTTTCTGGATCCATACAGAGCTTCACTAGCTTAATAGAGGACTCTTTATGCACCTGAGCAACTACTCAGTCAGAGCAACAGGGTCAGGCTACAGACCAGCTTAAAGGAACAAATATTTTATCACCCTAAGTTCCTATAAAACTAATTTTATCAAAAGAATTCACTCTGTCATCAGTGACAGGGAAGTCAGGCACGTAAAGAACCCATAGATTGTGATTCCTTCTTACCTAGCTAAGTGAAGCACAGACTTTTCCACATTGTACCCAGAACATGCACTGCATTCATAGAAAATTAAATTGTAATCCTACAATCAAACAGAAAGACCATTTCAATTACTTTTGCACAATATGTCACTCCAGCTTTTAAAAAAGCAATGCAGATATACTGAAATATGCAAATAAAGAAACAGAAATAGATCATATTAGGAAAAATTAGGATTTAATTCTAGAGGTAACAGCAAAGACTAACAAAAGAAGTCCAAGAGTTGCTCACAAACAACTATATGCTTCTCATAGCAGATATTTGTTCTACACAGTGGCTTTGGCTGTAAGAGCTCAAACACAAACACGCCTTGTAAGGTACTGAAGTCTTGTGAACTTTTCTTGTGACAATCAGGTAACTAGTGCATCACTGAGTGCTGGACAAAGCAGGTGAAGAGAATTCCAGTAACTTTTGTTGTATCTTTTTGTACTTGTGACATTTTTCTGCACCTTCTTTTGCAATCAGCCTGCGCCTTTGGTGTTGTAACCCCCATAGCTTTGCACTTCAGAACAGTAGATAAATTACCAAGTATTGGAGATATTCTCAGCACTTCAGCTGAAGTCTTATCACCATAAATGAGAGATCATCTGCAAAAAAAGCCTGAGCTGGCAGTTGTGAGGACAAAGAAGTTTGAAAGGGAATGACAGATTATGCTCCAAAACAGACACCTGTCTGCTTTCACAACATACTACATTAAAGCTAACCTATATTGCCTCTATGGTATTAGTCCTTGTCCTTTCACCCATCAAGATTTCAAGTTTCTATTCACTTTCCACTCTTCTTGTGTCTTATTACTATTTATGGCAGTAGCTTAAAATTCAAATAAATAAGTCAGTACCTCAGGAAATTACAATCATGTCTGTATATTTTCATTTGTTTGTTATAAACTGTGGCTACTGCATTTGCACTTATTTAACAACTTTTCATAAGACACAATTCAGTTTTTAAAACTTTCCATTAAAATGACTGTGTATTCCAGTTGTGGTTTGGGCTTTTATATATATATATATATATATATGTATATATATATACACCATGCTTCAAAAATCACACAACGTTTGGAAATTTTTGTTGTCTTCATGAAACTGCAGAGACAAAAAGCAGGGAAATTTCATAAATATGGTAGTTTATTTTATCATCACTAAAAAGGGCTTCAGTGTTACCAAATGTCAGTCTTGAATACGTTGTCAATGGTTATATTGTTTGTTCTAGTGAAAAACAGGATTTCTAGTGAAAAACACTTGTAGTAATTTCTGGATGGCCAGAAAAGCACAGAGGAGCAGAGAAGGAAGAAATCAGGCAATGTTAGTGTTGGAGAGCTATTTTATTTTTTTACACCAGTGTTCTGTATAACATTTACAATTATGCAAGCCTATGATTCTCTTCCTTTTCTTAGAAAAGATTTAAGATGAAATTTGACTGGCTCAAATTTCTTGCTATCTATGAAAACAGAAGTTTGAAATCAAATTTACACTCTTCTTTTTTTCTGCTCAGCTGATCAGAACTCCAATAGAAAACATACTGTGGTCACTTTCCAGCTACTTTATGTCAGTCAAGCAGAGCGATACTACTCCAACATCTTCCCCACACGCAACAGAATGTCACTAGAGGAGAACTCCCAGTGATGACACCGTTTATGCTGGCATGAATATGAATGGATTTTTCAACAAATTGCCTGGGTGGAAAGATACCAATTTAAACTCAGTTGACAATAATTGCTTAATTCTGTCAGTCTGGCAAAAGGTTCTTCTCTGAAAGGGGAGACAGTATGGAAATGCAAAGTGTCATTCCTTTGATTCACAGAGGAAGCTTTAATTGATATCATACACAAGGACCACAAAGTAGCAGAAAGCGGAACACATTTAATAAGCCAGGAAAGGCCATTTAGCTCCATGGAGGAATTAGCTATTGAACCTTGGAGACCACTGCCAATTATTTAATTTTAAAAACTTACCTACAAATCAGCAGACATCTAAAGAACAGGGAGGAAAATTAATTATTGCTGAGAGGAGATGGGCAATTTCTGTCCTGTAAAGTAGTATCACTCTGAGAATAGTTCCCTCATCCCCAGTATTTGTATAACAATGCCACTGACAGGTTGACAAAGGAGACACTGTATGAACACAGAGAAACAGGCTCATCCCATGAAGCATATATAGTCTGCAAAGTCAAGGCAGACAAAAGCATTGCTATCTTCTTTTATAGTTCAGGAAGAGCAACAGAGGGACTTATTGATGCATTTAAGACCACTCAGGAAGCACGTGCAGGGCCAAAATAAAACCATTCTGAGTATGAGCACGGCTGAGCAGCACCTTTATCAAAAGGCATTTTATTTAAATAATTGTCAGTGGTTACACTAATCCACTCAAACAGAACATTAGCTGTTCCTGGATGCTCACAATATGTCTGAATTCTCTGTGCTGTTGTGCTTATATGACTTCTTGATCAGTAGATCAAGCTAAGCTAAACAGAAATTTGTTAAATGGAGTTTTCCTTCTGGATCCTCTGCTAAAAAAGTCAAAGGACTTCCACAATCCCTATGTTCATTCCATTCCCCCGTTCACGAGCACTGCAACTACCAATCTTCTCAAGTGACAAGGACTCTCTTCAGGCTGCCATTCTTGCTTTTAGTAATGAACTGTGCTGCCTGCCTTGCAAAGGGGTTATGTGAATTCCTAGTACGCTGACTTGTAAGGTGTTAGACAGAAGCAAAGCAAGGGTTAACACAGCTGGGCTGGAATGCCCTCTGACAGTACACATTCCTTTCCGGCTACAGGAAAAGTTAGGTAAAAACAAACCTATCCTGTGAGACATTAACACAGGCCTTAAAACTGTTGGACTTTGGGGTCAAGAGGCTAATCTGATTCTTTCTCTGCACAAGAATAGGCTCAGGGTTCTTTTCACCAAATATGGCTATACATATTTGTATCATCTCAGCATCTAGTCCTGTGTATTTTGGATCATTTGTGAGTAATTCACTGTAGGTGATTGCTCACAAAATAAGTAACTCAATTGCATCACTTATAGAGACAATGGCTTGTGGTTTCATAGGAATTACATGGCCATTTAGCAAGAATTAATATTTCATTAAAATTCATGGTTATTATTAGCTCAGCAGGCAAATTATTATAATTTAATTATATCTAGGATGCTTTTCAACTAATCCATTGTCATTAATCATTCCTTAACTACCTCAGGCAGCACATTCACACATTCAAATGACTCATTCAGATCCATTCATTCGATTATAACCATCTTATTTGACAACTTTCTTTGTTTTACTTATGCAAAACATTTTATTTTCTTGCATGACATGTTAGAATTAATAGCCTGGTGGGCTGTGAATTCTATATACTAGAATGATTCATCTTTGTTTTACCAGTAC
The DNA here is from genome assembly GCA_035583155.1 of Acropternis orthonyx. NCBI lineage: Eukaryota > Metazoa > Chordata > Aves > Passeriformes > Rhinocryptidae > Acropternis > Acropternis orthonyx. Next base: position 29,077,525 of record JAWWEU010000001.1, read on the forward strand.
AGTTTTTTTAGAGAGCAAGATGACACATAACACACCTACTCTGTCCATTTAGCATTTATGTGTCACTTGTTTTTTCACAGAAGGATTCGGTGTTACACCCTAGTCCCTCCTAGCCTCCAGCATCTCAAAGCAATCTGCATTGCCATGCATACAAGAAAATAAAGCTGATTTCCTACAGGGAGAACCTTTGAGGGATAAAGTTCAAGACTGATATTGCTTTCCTACAAAAAAAAAAAAAAAAGTGGACACAAATCTGAATATGGAGGTATGATTTCAAAAGACTGTAATCAAAACAAGGTAAAAAGAGATCTGGCTCTAATTCTTTCAGTTACAGAGAGGTGCCTAGCAGCAATCTATCCTGGAAGAAAAATTCAGCTGCCTTTCAAATTTTGAAAATATCCTTTTTGGTTACTAGAAAGTAGAGCTGTAAATCTATTTCCAAAGGAGAAACAGGTAAATATTTGAAATCCCGCACATTGTTTAATTTAGGTATGTTCCTTCCAATTCAGTTAACTTTTCAGGAATATTGTGATGACTTATTTTTAAAAAAAGGAATATTCTGCAGGCATTGGTGTTCAAACTATGTGCACTGTATAGAGAGATTCAAAAGAAAATTTGATAGGCATGGTACGCAGGAATATAAACAAGTATCTGGTATTTGCAGTCCCTTTAACGCTTATATTATGCCCATGGATCACCAGTGCTCTGGTAGATGCAGACTGTTAACTCCACTTATTTTATCTCCTTGATGGAAAGTTACTAAAAGTAAACATGTTTTCTACTCCTACCACAGGAGTAACAGATGGTCTTCTGTGGTTCTACAGGAGGTAGGAGGGAGAAAAGGTCCCCAAATTATCTCTCTGTTAAGAATCGAATCATAGTGAAAAGGAAGAAAAAAAGAGAGAAAGAAAAAAAAAAAAAAGGAGGAAAAAAATAGAGAGAAAGAGATAACAAAGACAGAAGAGACAATGAGAGTGAATTTCTCCACTCAGTTTTTGGTTTGTTTGTTTGTTGTTTTGGGGGTTTTTTTGATGGGTTGGTTGGTTGGTTTGGTTTTAGGGTGGTTTTTTTTTTTTATCTAGACAGTGTTATAACTGCTATAATTATCACCAGTTACATCACTGAGAGCTGAACTGATGAGTGTGATGGGGTTCCTAATCCTTAAAAATACTTGTCTGATTAAAATTAATCTGTGTTTCTATGAATTCAGACACATTGAGACTCCATTTTAAAACCTTCAAGCTTTATAAGGGGTTCCCTAAGTACGGTACCTTAGCAAGATGCTCTCCCATTCCCATAGGGACCTCACGTTCCTTTTCATTATCAGTTTTATTACCCAACAAAAGGACAGGCACATTCTCCCCAGTTGCCTCCTGCAGAGCAAAGTACAAATATCAACTGAGGCATTGTATTTAAAAAATCACAGATCAAAAGGATAAAAACTAACAAATGTCACACTATAATAAGACATTTAAGATTCAATACGAGCCAGGTATGTGGCACTTCACTTACAAACATGTCAGGAGTCAAAGTTGGATAAAAGACATGGAAAAGACAGAATGCTAAGATTACACTAACTTGGCATTTTTTTAATAACACTCAGAAGCTCATTACACTCTATATTAAAATGGGAGAAAGAAAACCGCCATGCTACACAGACTCAGATATTCTGTGTTTATTGCCTCTGCTTTTCTAATTGCATGGCCAAGAAAAATAGTGACAACACCTGGATACAATTATGCTAAATGAATTACATGAAATATTGGAGAAGTATACAGAATAGGCCCCCAAAAATACAGAGAATAGACAGAAATCAAAATTCATGCTGAAAAGGGTTGTAATTATCACAGTGAGTGCCTTCATAAAGTGGGCTGAATGCTACAGCAGTAAATGGACTTGGCCCTATGTCCAACTTAGCAACAGTTTGTGGCAAACTAAATTAGTCAATAAGGCAGAGTGAACTGTTACAGCTTGGAAAAAGGTTTTAACCAAAATATTCAATCTTTCTGAATCAAAATCTGGAATGCTCTTCTAAGCTTTTACCATGATGAATTAAAACAGTCACTGATTTATTAAGATCATATATTTAAGAAGGGCCTGCTCTTACCAAATGCATACTAACATGACTTAAGAAAGACTACTCGTATGTGGAATAACTAGGCCTGTTTGGAAACATTTGAATGACTTAGTCCTAATTTGAACTCACAAAGCCACCTCTTGGTCTTTATGGAAAACAGTTTATCATACTAGAACATATGCCAAATAAAATCAGACTAAATGACTTTTACATATGATATTGTCCCTTACTTTTTCATTGAGCTAACAGGAAATCGCACTTTGTTCTCACTATGACTCAGCCCTTTATGGCAGCAGCCTCAGTTTTATTTTTACTTTTTGTTCTGGCCACAAGCAAATTCAGCTGCTTTAAACTCTTAGGATGTTTTAATTTTTAACTAACTGAAGTCACTCAATGGCATGGGCTAGGATTTTATTTTCATGTGGTTGATAGAATGATCCCCAGGAAACTGAACTGTCTGCCATGAGACAGTTCTATAGCGCTAATGTAGATACCATAGTTTTAAGTTTATGGCTTATGTTCACAATATAGTCAATTTTGCATGAGCTACGTGGTTTGACTTGGTTGTCAAACTGCTAGCGATGATCAGTGATCCTCAGATCATCACTGATCCAAAACACCTCTCAGTGCCAGCAGTGATCCAATGGGAGGCGTCAGCTAAATAACCCTTCTGAGAAATCAGAGGACTCTATGCTGAGATCTCCCCACCCTTCATTTGAAGTCCTTAAAAGCCCCAGAACTATGGGGGGGGGTGGGGGGCATGTTTCATAGACACAGAGATTAAAAACACCTTTACTGGTAGCTACACAGATCAAACTCACTAGTAAAAACATACTTATAACAACAGAAGAAACATGCTGCTCTCTGTTTTGTCCTGCTAACAGCCCTTGTTCAGAAGAAGGCAGGGAAGAACAACACCACCAGAGTTTAGGCTTAAAGTTATGTCATGTTACCTCAATGCTTATCAGCCACTGCTTGACAGCTGTGAATGTGTCTTTTGCTGTTATATCATACATCACAATGACACCATCAGCTTTTCTGAAAAACTGCTTGGTAATACTTCGGTACCTACAAGTAAGAACCTGTTTATAGTTTTGTTCAACAGAAGCAGCAATATGACCCAGAAAAATTCATAGTAACTCCTGCCCTCCCCTTCATCTGCCAAAGGAATATGTTGCCATACAGTTTCTTCTCATCACTGTCTTAGTAAGGGTTAACTCTCTGTCAATTTGGTTCACATATGCATTCCAAAATTCCATGAACTAGATGAGAGAAGTCTTAATACTGATCTTCACTGCAGATCTTGTCTGAAAGGTGAAGCTTTATTATAAATCATAATAAGCAATCCCGCTCTTCTTGAAGCATCAGACCCCACAAATTACTGCAAAGACAAATAAATTTGTTTGGGAAAATAAAGTATTTTTTAAAAGAAACTGTTTGGAAAAGTTCCCCCTGCCTTCTTTAATTGATTTTGGGTTACGCTGGATATCTAGCTGCATATCTCACCTTCTCCCACCCTCTTTCATTTTGAGATTGGAGCAGAAATTTCCCCCTCACTAAATGCTCTTATAAAGCTAGCTAGCTTTTCAGAGCTTTTTTACACAAGCCTCCTGTAGAAAATGTAGATTATCAGTATCATCCTTGCTTTTAGTAATAGAAAACTACACAATAGGTGAGGAGAAGGGAAAGAAAATTGGCACTGAAGACTTACAAAATCTTGGGAATTCTTTGACTACAATGGCATTGTTTTCGTTTAAAAAAAATCCTCTTTTTTATATATTACGGCATTTTCTGCCATATAAATAATTATAGGTACATTTTAAAATCAGTCTTCCTCCTAAAGAAATGGTGTGGTACTAAATTTTTAAGAGCTCAAATAAGAATCTCTTTTACAGATTGGCAGTTTTTCAGCGGGCTTAGCAGCAAATCAACACACTATTGCTCCAAGGGAAGGATCTAAACTGTGAATCCACTGGCTCTGTTAATACTCCTATACTTGTTCCTCTCCTGAGAAGCAGGATTAGGTCCACACTTACTAATCTTCAAACAGATGATTCAAGGAGGCAAAACCTTAAAATGCATACTGGTTTTGACTGGGATAGACCTAAATTTCATCATGTTGTCTTTATTTCAAACAATGAGTTTTGTCACTTCCACCCCTCCAATTCTCTCCTCCATCCCACTGCATGGGGGAGTCAGGGAACAGCTCCACAGCTTAGCTGACTGTTAGGGTGAAAGCACAGCAGAATGTCTCTCACCGTTCCTGGCCAGCAGTGTCCCACAGTTGCAGTGCCACCTGGGTATCATCTACTGTGACAGTTTTCACACTGTAATCCACACCTACAACAGAAATGCAAGGTAAGTTGTCTCTTTATACGCTGTTTGATCTTTGAAAACTGGATCCAGCAAACAACATCAATTCCAGAAAGGTAACAAAATAGATGTTACACTGAGAATTATGTCCATAGTCTCCAACTATCAGAGGACAAGAAGAGCTTTTACTTGCCTGAAGTTCTTCAGTAATAAAATAATGAATGTTAACGGCACAGTTCAATTCTGTAAAACTGTAAGATAAGTCAATTTCCAAATCAGGGAACATGAGTCAAGGGTACATTTGACAGTCCACAGCAGTCTTAGCCATTTAGCCTGGAATTAATGCTGTATAACTTCAGTCATATGAAATTTGTTAGTCTAGTCAGAGCTAACCACATAAATACATTCTACAATTAGTGGAAAAACACAAGGCATAGCACAAGGGGCAGTGGAACCTAAAAGAAATGCTGAAGATAGATGTACTGAACATGTGGAGAACCTCCTACCTCCTCTCTTCAGCATACAGAAGATGAGCTCACTACAGTTAGGTTAGTCCCCTAATTAAGGGGCTAAATGGAAGTGGGATAAAAATTAATTTATCTAATCTTTTAAATTAATCGTCTCCCAATTTCCCTAACCTGCGAAGATGTAAGTATCTTCTGGATATTTATAACAATAATTAGGGTCTTAGTCACTACCACCTCCTAATGACAACCTGCATTTTCTTGTATCACACTGTACTGTATCATAAAATCACAGAATCATTGAATAATTCAGGCTGGAAGGGATCTCAGTAGAGCATCAACAATTTCTTTGAGGCCATTTTCCACATCAATGGGATTTTTACCACTGGCAGTAATGAAGAAGCATCTACGTCTGCATTCCTTCAACAGACAATTAAGAAATTTGAATGGAGGACATATCCATTGGTTATATCTCAAGGGAAGAAATTTCAACTCCTCTGTAGAAAGAACTCTTCTCCATATTGTTCACTTGACTTTTCAACTGTCTGTATCTTGCCAACCATAGTCCACACCTGTGAAACTCACTGATGTGAACACTAAATCAAAGCTATGACAAATACTTTCCTCCCATATTCTTTGCAAGAACCCTTGATGACCAGCCAAAAGATGAAAGAGGTCAGACTCATTCCTGTGTTTTTCTTCTAGAAAACTGCACACACTGCTGTAAGACCTCAGAGCATAGAGAAGTGTATCAGCCATTTGCAAGACAACATGCATAGGACAGAGCATGGAGGTCTATAGGATATGTGAACAGACAATTCCATATAGATGTCTAAGCCATTCCAGTTAACAAAGACCTAGTCAATGAAAAGCTAGGAGTCTAGGAAATCACTAACCTCATCTTGAAGTAGGCATCAAGGTCAACAATTGGTGCCTAGGCCCTTCTTTCTGACCGGATTAACTTGGAGATGATGGCAGGGTAGAACTCAGCTGTTTGCTCATAGGCACCTCGTGCTATCTGAGATGCTCTTTGGTATTCACCATAGCTGCTTCAATATGGCAGAACATGCAGGAGACCTGCTCTCTTCTAAAGCACCAGGAGAACAGGTTATCCATTTCAGAACAGTGAGATCTACAAGGAAATTCCAGCTTCACTGAAACCAGTAGGATTTTTCTGATTTATTTCAGTGCTGCCAGGATTTCAATATGGAATCTACTCTGAAACCTCTCCATGAATTATCTGCTTCCCAGTTTAGGAGAACTCACTTTTCATGTCCTACTTATGCAACATCTGTATGCTTCTGTTTTATAACACAGGGCCTAATCTCAGTAGAAGCTGCTAAGTACTGTTAGAACAAAAATAATAATAGTAATAATGTTTCTTAAACTTACCTACAGTAGCAGCTGTGCCTCGGAAAAAACGATCTTCACAGAATCTTCTTAAGAATGAAGTCTTTCCAACACTCGAATTGCCCACAAAAATAATCTTGAATAAGCGCTCTGGGACAGAGTTTATTCTCTCCTCCTTCAAGTAAGAGCAAAAATTAGTCTCCAACTGTTCTATAAATCTTGTTGCCTTTCCAGTTTAAGACTGAGATGGGAAAAAGAATTGATTTTATCCTATCATGTTCTCCATTACTCATGGAGCAATATTCTGTTTCTTAAAATAAGTCAGCATTTCAGATGTTTGCTATGCATCATTCCAGATAATTTGAAGTGCACTGATTTGCACTGAGCTCTGGAAGTATACTGAATATGAACCTTTACACGACACTGCATTGAAAAATGCATGAAACTAACAAAATACAGTGTTCATGGCCACACATAAAAAATTTATAAAGCTTCACACAGCTCTGCTCAGTAGCTTCATCCTATGCCAATGACACAAAAGAAGCAGCACATCTTCATCTACATAACAGAAGCAGTCATAATTTTTTGGCTTAGGCCACCAGATTCTTCTCTCTGCTACTATCGTGGAGCCAAGAGCTTCCATCCAATTACTGCATTTCTACATCTGTTTAACACTACAGGCAGAAGCATGGGGGAAAGAGACAGACAGAGAGAGCGAATTAGACCAGTTAATCAGGCTGTAAACGTTCAACTATGTTTCTGTCCTTTCGTTTTTTAAGCAGAAGGAACAACAATTTGTTCTGCTTATCCAGGTCCTGTTTACTGTAGGCTAAGCTAAGTGGATGCTGGAGAGAATATTTATATCCTCTGTCAAATAGGTCATTATTCTCTCGTATGTAGATCAGGGGTTGCTTAGGGAAGAACACTGTAGCACCAGCTGGTTTGCAGACCTAGCTGGTCTCTTCTACTTTGTGTAAAGGTGGAGGAAAAGGGAGATAGAAAGTTTGTTTCCAATACTGCAGAAGGGAAGCAAGATCATGGACGGTCTTGGTATTAGTTTGTTGAGGTGGGGGTTGTGAGGAGGGAGGGAAAGGCCCTCTGCCAGTCATCTGAGCACTTTTGAGCAGCAAGACATAAGGGTGCAGAATGCTCAAGACTGCTGCCTTCATGAAGGCGTAAGAACTGAACTCACTGCCCAACAGTCCTTTGAACTGATTCAGTCTATTGAAGTCTGGCCTTGGAAGTGTTTTCTACAAATATACTGAAGTCTTACAGAAAGAAGAAGAAACAGAGGGCTGGACTTGATGGGAAAAAAACCCCAAAACAACAAAACCTCAAGTTGCTGTCTTCCATAGTATGAAAAAAACTAAAACAAAAAAACCAAAAACATTCACTGCTGTAAATTTTGGGGACAAAAGTACCTGTCTCTTTCATGAACTGGGCTAATAACCCATTAGGACTATGCACAGGATTTTTATTCTTTTCTGTTAAAATCCCAAACCCCCCTGCAACTATAGGCTACTGGTAGTACACATACATTTTAAAGCAAATTTTCAGTTCTCCTGATAAACATTCCCATCTAATTAGACTATGTGCTCTGGGAAATAAAACAAGATAACATACAATCATCAGCATGGCAGCATTTTCATAGTGCTTCTGAGAACAATAACTCAATATATGGACTACATGACCTGAAATACCTTGTCCCTAGTGGTCATACACATCTCAGTAGCACTAAGACTCAAAGACACCAAAGGCCTTCAGCTCAACTCTCAGTATAATTAAAAGTAATTTTTCACTGTGATGTATCAACTCCACTCATGAAAATAACTTCAATAATTAAACCTGATGATAAACTGCATCTGAGCACTATAAGAGATAAGTTACCTCACAGTCTGCTTCAACAAAATGCTGATGGGAAAATGTAATAGCAGTAAGATGTAAATTTACTTTAGTTTACAAAGCAGTTGAAAAAAGTCTTCCCTAAATGTGTCTTTTGGGTGGTCTTTATATAAATAGTAGCCAGGTCAAGTAGCATACCCAGCTTTTGTGCAATTTAACACAAATGTGGAAGATGACAGGTATAAACATAGTGGTTCATACTCCACATCAAAAGAACAGAGGGAAGAGGAATTGCAACTCAGGCAGAGGTCCTGGACAGAAACTTTTGCTTTAATTTCCATTATGGTTCCTTCAGGTGTTTTCCCAATCACATTTCTGGTAATGGTAACTGCAGCTTCATCTTTATAGCCACTCAGAAAAATGTTCTACCTGACTGTCAGCTCCCTTATACAACTGCGGATCCTGGTCAGTACATGACTACTGCAGACATTGGTTCCACTCACCTGTAAGATGCAGTAGGTCATAAAGGATTAGCAGCTAAATTACTGTGAATATATGGGGAATACAAAGGCATAGAGCCACCAGCTAGGAGTTCCATATAGTGAGCAATGAAATCATGGAATGCAATAGTACAAAGCCACTGCTGACAACTGCAAGGAATCATTCTGCCTTCTTTGCCTTTATGCTGCGGAGATCACTTTGGATGTCTAAATCTCATGTTCAGAAAGTGGTGAACCCAGAATACATCATTTAGGAAACACAAAGTTGTCTGAGAAATTGATCTGACTGCAGCTGCAGCATGTGTGGCAGGAGACAATGCACTACTCACACCAAATGGCAGCGGTCAGACACACAGCACAGAGACTGCCCTGAGCAATGAAATGCCATCAACTGAACAGTGCTTGGCACATCAAGAGAACCATGCACATATTTCAGTGCCACATGGACAGAGTTTACCAGAAAGGAGTATTCTGCTGTGTTGCTTTTTTTTTTTTAACTAAATTAAAAAAAAAAAAAAAAAACAGAACCAAAAATAAAACCCAAAACCAAAAAACCCCAAACTACAGGCTGGGCTAAGGCACTGGCATTTCATAGAGAGAGAACAAATAAGGAATTCCCAGTTCTAAGTAATCTTTGGAAATTAACTTCTTGTTTACCCTCACCACATTTCTTTAGAAACTGAAACAAAATGTTTTCCACAACCAGGCATGAGTAATTTTATGATTTCTTGTCTCCACTCCCCTGCCTGCTGTCAACTGTTTTTGAGAAAAAAATATAATAAGCAACAAGATCTAGTTCCTACCCAGCTGAGAGAACATGCTTTCAAGGGGTATGACTGCCGAAGCAGAGCAGGCAGGACAGGTTTGTCCCAGCTGGACAGGACGAGCTATCTGACTTCTGCTGTCCTGAAGTCCAATGACTCCATACTTTGAAAATCTGATACAAAATAAGTCATACAGCAAGCAAAAAGCATGCATTGAATTAAATAATTTGAAAACCTGAAGCTCTGTTCTGTACCTCAGACTTTTTATTAAAAGGTACCACTTAGAAGTTATTATGTAACCATGGCATAATTCTATCATAATTTTAAGATATGCTTGCTGCTTCTAAAAGAACTATATAATTATGACCAAGCAAACCTATTTTTCCTATACTTTAATCTTTTTAATATGTGCTTCAAGAATCTAAAAATGAGTAATACTTAACAATGAAACTAAAATTAGACAACAAGCACAGCCAGCTCTGTAGCAATAACAGTGCAAGCAGAACTTTAGACTCTCAAGAAATGTACCTTCCAGCATATTGTTTTTAAGGATTATTACTGCATGGTGAATTCACTGCTAACATGCATATACAAGCTGGAGCTGAAAAAAAAAAATCAGATTTCAATTCGCTAATTAAAATTCTTTTCAAAATAATTTCTCAAATAATGTAAGAGCTACAAAAGCTGACTCAAAAGCATCAGAATATGAGAAATATCACTTTGTGGCAACAGGAAAAAAAAAAAAAAGAAAAGAAAAAATCCAAACAATTTTTCAAAAAAGGACTTGCTTCTTTTTTAAGACCATTATTACCTTTCAGTGGATCTACTTGTGTCATCTGTTACAAGGCTTCACTTTTCCTAAACAGTCCTTCAGACATAAGTCTATGCACACATTGTCTGCAGTTACCATTTATTTAGGCTGAGTTTCCCTTCTTTGCACCTTCAACATTTATCTGCAGTATATTTCCATCTCCCGCTGGCTTAATTTGTCATGCTATAACTTAAAAACAGAAAACTAACTAATTTTAGATTCAAAGAATAGCACATTACCCTTCAACACCATTTCATGTTTTCCAAGGTCCTTAGATCAGAACAGTTCCAGTTGGATGGAACCTACCGCAATCATCTAGTCCAATTGCCTGACCACTTCAGGGCTGACCAAAAGTTAAAAAAGATTATTAAGGGCATTATCCAAATGCTTCTTAATCACTGACAGGCTTGGAGCATGGACCACCTCCCTAGGACGCCTGTTCCAGTGTTTGATCACTCTTTCAGTAAAGAAATGCTTCCTAATGTAAATTCTGAGCTTACCCTGAGGCAGCTTTGAACTATTTCCAAGCATCCTATCAGTGGATCCCAGGGGGAAGGGATCAATACCTCCCTCTCCATATCCCTTTCTCAGGGGGCTGCAGAGAGCAAGGGGGTTGCCCCCTCAGCCTCCTTTTTTCAAACCAGACAAGCACAGAGTGCTCAGCTGCTCCTCACAGCACACGCCTTCCAGCCCTTCCACCAGCTTTGTTGCCCTCCTCTGGATGCATTCAAGGATCTTCACATCCTCCTTGAATCATAAGGCCCAGAATTTCACACTATCCTCAAGGTGAAGTCCCCTTTGTCCTCTTACATTTGACAGCGTTTCCTTTCCTACGGGCTGCTCTCTAGAAGATGAAGGTGAGTGTTCCATTGATTGCTCTGTGTTTTTCTTATGCATTTCTATCTCAGAAGAAGCACTGTCATCTTCTCCAGCCCATCTGTTCAGCTGCTTATCAACTAGCCTGTCAAGAAGCTGGGGTAAGTGATCTTCTTCAATTGATATTATTCTTTGCAGATGTGATGCTTTAGACATTCCTCCAGTGACTTCAGCATCAGGCTCTACAGAGAGAATTCCATTCAGTCCAGCAGAATTCCTTCTCTTTGAGTTACTGAAAATATCATCATCTTCAAATGAATGGCTAGACAGAGAAAAGAAGAAAGTACATCACAAAAATATATTGGAGCTGGGTTCCTACTGTTTTATTCTAATGTAACTGAATTTAATCTCCCATGTTTTTTACTATTCACAGCAGGCATAGTAGATTCAGTCCAATGTCTACCAAAAAGTCAGCTCATCATACCATGTGCATATATATATATATAGCATGCTTGATAATTATAAGCATCATAGGCAAAACTAATAATTTATGGGAGAAACCTGAACCAGAATTAGATATTAGATTAACCTCAATTCTAACCTAATGGAATAGCTAAAGTAAGTTTCTCTACTGTGATTTTCTTATTTGTCACTCCCCACCTCCATTCTGGAGGAATAAAACAGTCCCCCAAGCCAGATCCCTTCTATGTGTAACCTGATTCTCTCTTTAGCAGGTAGGAGGGACATGGGTTTTTCTAATATGGATTAAAAAAAAGGCTAAGTGGGGATTCAACAGAAGGAAGGGTGTTGATAAAATGTATCCAGAGTCTCCTCAGGTGTGTACAACCACAGATGCAATAAGAGAAATACAGGGAACAAAATTACTTCAAGAGACTGCTGCAGCAAGGGAACAGGTGCCCGAAGTGGCTGTGGGAACTCCATTAGATGTTCAAAAACTCAACTGAACAAGGCCCTGAGCAACCTTATCTAGCTAAGGAGTTAGACCTGTTGGAGGTTGGACTAGAGACATCAGAGGTCCTTCCCACCTAATTTTTAGTATGATTTTTTGTTCCATAACTGCTTCTGTCAATGATGCTCCATTTCTCAGTACGGAACATACTAAACTGTGCCTGTGAAAGCTTTCTCTCCTTACAGTTCATGACTCTGTGCCTGCAGGGTCATTGTTTCAGCTACTATTTCCAAGTGAAATACTAAGTCTTTCCGGTTCCTCTTGTCTCAAAGGAAGCAAAAGTATTTCACTGAGATCATCTCATTCCTTTTGATTTCAAGTTTACAACCACACAGCTGAGAATTAAATTCTCTGTGTCTTAGTAGTTCCACATCTCATACTTTACAACAGGACTGCCATTCTCTGCAATGACAGGAGACAGACTCTTTCAGGAAGTTACCAAGGGAACCATATGACATTAACATGGGGTAATGGGACAGCTTTTTGTCCCAGCATAGACTCATCCACAACAAAGAAATCTCTTGCCTTTGCAGACAGTACACTTGTTTTATGTGAAAACTTGTCACTTTATTTTCAAATTTCTTAATGAGCACAGCAATCTTATAGTGACAGACACTTTAGAAATATATGCTTTGAAAAGTCCAAAGGTATCAGAAAAGAAAATATTCCACATCTTCTTTCTATAAGGGAACACTTGAAAAAAAGTTCTTACCTGTTTGGTAGCATCTTCCCCTCTGTGTATTTCCCAATGACAGACCCTGATCTTTGCTTCCAGCTGGCTTTTGGAACACTTGTTTTGCATTTCTGCAGAAATACAGAATCCTTCTTACCAATTTACTCCTGTTGTTCATTATGGTTAACTGCCCTCACTCCTAATGCTTATCTAAGGCAATGCATGTGAAAGAAAAGAGTGTGGAAAAAATCCTACCGGTATAAATGCTTCAAAATCCTGATCGATAAACAATCAGAACAGGGAAAACCCCAATCCTGCAAGAATTCATCTGCTTTGTAAACTGAGTAGACAGCAATGAAACAGCATAATGTCATGAAAAAAGTCAACAGATGTACTTTTTTACACTAGCTGTTTCTTATAGGACAAAGAACACAAACATTTAAACTAAGTGGCCTTAGTCTCCTTACACCAGGACTCTTCTGGAACTTTTTAGAGGCCCATTATCTGCTGCTGTTTAAAAAGTTAATATTATCTGCTCTTACCGAGTACCAATAAGTATTCAGGTGCTGATTCAGGTACTCAGTTATTGTACTCTTGTATAAAGGCTGTTGTTTCAGAATATTAGCCACTCTTGACTAAACAGATTAACATGATTTAATTGTTCAATTTTTAGGTTATTGCATCCTCTCATGATTGCATTCTTAGTTCTTCTAAAATGCATTCATCTTTCTCCAGATAACTCCAACTTTGTAATTCTAAACACGTAGCTCTTGAAACTGTTCAGAAATTTAAAAATCTTATTTTCAAGTTAAAAAAAAAAAGATAATACACATTAAGAATGGGGCAAGATTTAAGTAGTACAAAAGTCTGTCTCCTGCACAATCTTCTAATTTCCTTCTTCTGAGGCTGTTTTGATATCTGTTTGCTCAACACTGGGTTTGGTTGGTTACCTGCAAAAATATGTCCCGTTCATCTTTAAGATGTTTGTTTCTCTCTCTGTAAAGAGAACACAAACAAAAGAAACACTGAGGCCAAGTTTTAGACCTGCTGACTTTTCTATTCCACACTAACAGACAGACTGGACAGCTGGCAGTGTAAACCTTTGGTCATCCTTTATTTATATTCTCCCCACAGCCAGTTCCTTGTCTGGGCTATTGATTCTCCAACAGGGCTATGCTGACTAGAGCCAGATGGCATCTGAACTTCATTCTGCAGTTTATCTAAAATGCCTTAACACATAGAAATCAATTCTAGTCAATGTGCCTACACTTACTATAAATTAGAGTGTTTAATGATTTTCACAATAAAGACGATCTCTTAATGTGGAGACATGTAATGGCCACTATCTCCTGTTAATCTTGTAACAGCTGTGAAGGCCAGTAATGCCCCTCTAAAGGCTACAGTGGTGGCTGTCATGGAAAAGTCTCCCTAGGAAGACATACATCTTCCATCCTTTATGCAGAAACAACGAAAATGTCAAGAAATGGAGACTCCAGGCAATCAGCAAGCTCTGATCAGATCTGACAATATACTGGCTTAGTACCTCACCTTTGTCTGCATCCCTTTCTGGCCTGGCCACAAAAAGAGAATGAGCCACTGCAGCCTGGGTGAGCAGGAACAACCTCTGTTTTCACATGTTCCTCCCCACGTCCCCATTACCTACAGCAAAATCACACCACACAGAGTGGCCTACGGAAACCACACTGCAAAGTAAGAGCCTTCCCTCAAGCATGTGAAATTTTTGGGTAACTTTAAAAAGAGGCCTCCCAAAGGAAATGCAGTCAATGAAGGCCTGCAGCCAGGTGCAATCTATAGCCCATGCAAACTGACCACTGGGCAAATAAAATCTAACATTGCTGCACATTAACGAGAGGGCTATGGTTGTTTGAACATAGCTCCAAACTTTGAAGTCTATCAATACAGAAATGTTAGGTAACTGTATTTTGATATCATTTTTTAAACAAGCATATTGGGGAAAGAACATATATTTTGGCTGAACTCCCACTGCTTAAGAAACAACAGAGACTTTTAGCAAGCTTCAAGTCTCCTGCAGCCAGGCTTCTATCATAGGACCAGCTTAGAACAGTTCACTGTTGTTCTGTTTTACATTTGACGTTTGGAAAGGAGATTGTGCTACAATATTGAATTGCCAAAACAAAACATATCTTTCAGGTGTGCTGCCTTCTACTGTATGCAAGAACAGGGCATACAAAAGTCTTTTGTAACCAGTTTTACTATCTTTTGTGTCATTACCCTGTGGCAAGTTGACCTTGACTGGCTGCCAGATGTCCAGTCACTCTCTCAACTCCCATTCCTCAAGATGACAAGGGCAGAGAATAAGACAGAAAAGCTTGTGGGTCAAGGTAAGGACAAGAAGATTACTTACCAAATATCACTACAGACAAAACAGACTCAACTATAGGATGATGAGAAACAAAGACAAAACTTCAGTGCGGGTCCCCCATGGGCCACAGTTCCTGCCAGAAAACCATCTCCTGCATGGGCTCCTCTCCATCGGCCAAGCTCCTGCCAGGAGCCTGCTCTTGTGTGGGCTCTGAGCAGGCACTCTCAGCTCCAGTGCCTGCAGCACCTTCAACTCCTGCTTCTATACTGACATTGGTGTCTGAAGGGCTTTCTGACACTTCTTCTCACTACTCTCTAACTAGTTTTTATGCTGTTTTCTTCCCCTTCTTACAGAGGCTTTCCCAGAAGCACCATCGTGGCTGTGGGGCTCTGTGGTGCCCTGCATTGTTTGTGTCAGCATGGCACAGACCCTGGTCTCTTCTCTCTGGCACAGAGACTGTCAACACCTGGATACCCACACTCAGGACAAATCCCAGCATCATTTCATTCTTTAATATACCTCTCTAGAATGATGTCAAAAGTTCCTGAATGTAAGGTCTGCATTACCTCAAAAAATCCAGCTGCTTCAGAAGTCCTGACTTCTCTCTCTGTAAGGTTTCTGTCACTTGGTACACCTCCCTGGAATAAAAAGGAAACAATTCAATTGCGCTAACCATGGTAAGAACACTGCTAAAATGCTTCCCCCTAGGAGTATCTACATTTGAGATTTCAGCTTGTACAAACCTGTAGATTTTATTCTGCATGAATGGTTACTGATGTTAAAAAAGTTTATTCAGTATAAGGCTCACAATAGCACAGCAGTTTGACTTAGCAAAGGAAGGAGTAGAGGTTCTTTTTTAAAAAAATACAGCTTTTTAATTTTGTCATCCAAAGTGCTTAATGTATGTTGATACAGGAACTTGAAGCATTCAGAAAATACACACTGCTGAAATACTTCTCACTCATGGCCACTTAAAACCAGGTAACATTTTATCCAAAATTAGAGCTTATCTTGCTGCTGGAACCATATGTCAGCCTCACATACATCTACAATTCCTGCAATATCTTTCCAATTCCTGACAGTTATACAGCCATTTTAACACCATTTGCTTTGACTTAAATGCAATTTGGTGTCTGGCCTTAAATGCTTTTTTGCCTTTCAGTGAAGCCTCAAGTTCTTCTTGTGCACTGTCTGTACATTACACCTGCTTCAACAGCTCAGGTCTTACCAGACTGATACAGATGTTTAAAGCAACACTGCAGGTGCAGTTGAGTAGGGCTGAGTTCTAATTCCATAAATCACTATTGAATCCAAAGTGCTTTGTAAATTCAGCAGTCTGACCACTGGGCAGATTTCCTCTGTAGCTTTAAAATCAGATCCTTCCATAGTCTTTGCTCTGGATCTGAAAAGAGATGCCTCAAAGAGGAAACAAACCACCTTGAGGAGGAATATTTCCACTGTCTACTTCCAAAACACACATCAAGCATGCAAACCTAAAAATAGTGTTCGAAACACAGTGGCCATTCTTTAACAATAATTTATCAATAAAGTTCATTATTTATACTCTCAAGGAAAAAAAATAATAATTAAGTAGAGTTTGGCACAAAGCTTAAGAGAAAAGCCACATGATATTTGAACTAATGTTCTGCTCTGTTCTGAAATATGTCAAACAGCAACAGCTCTGAGTTATATAGTTCACCGCTGAAATTATAGTATAGAGTCTGGCTAGATATGTCTTGCATTCATGTGCTCTTCATTGGCAGCAAGAGGGTTTTACAGATCCCTGGGCATTTATTTAAAATGGACTTCAGTGAATATTTCTGCCAATTGCAGCTTCAGGGCAATGTAACTTCTGCTTTGTGCAGAAGGCTGGAGCAAGACAGGTAGATTGATCTATCACTTTAAGGTCATTTCTGACCCTCAAAATACAAATTTTAACTATTTCTTCTTGAATTTTTTATTTTTTTTTTAAATTCAGAGTCAGAATCTGAAGTTCACAATATTTGAGCTCGAAACCTTAAAATTATTAGACTCTGCGTGAATTGTGATAAGCTATGTTTTATCTTGCTGGCCAGCCTCCTTGGTCAGAAATTATGTGCTAGGCTTACTTTTGATGAAGAAGAAAAGGTAGATTCTAGTGACTCAGCCAGAGCACATTCTGAGAAGCAAGTTTCAGATAGAGTTAGCTTTGAGGAGGAAGCAGCATCATGTGCCATGGCTGTAATTTTGGTAAGGAATCCCACTGGTATTTCAAAGCTAAGACATTAAACTGATTTTTCATTCTAAATACCCTCAACAAAGGGCAGAGAGGGAAACACTGACATTTTGGATACATAGCAAAAGATTTTGTACAAGCCAGATATGCTACAGAAAACATGCTGAATTGCTTGGAGGGAAGTGGCTAGAACTGCACATGGCTTTGCTGGTGGCTTCTGCTTAGGAGACAAGCTTAAATCTGAATATCCTGAGAAGGAGCCTCACTGGCACACTAACAAATGCACTACAACTACTGCAGCTGGAGACCTACATTTCCTTCTCCTCATGTAGCCTTGATGCCTCCTCCTGAAGCACCTGTAACTGTTGTTGAGCCTGGCTTAGTTCATGAGATGTTCTCTCCAGATCTCTCAGCAGCTCCTGGTTAGTCAGCTTCAGCTTGGTGTTCTCTACTTTGGTTTCTTCTTTGCCACTGAGGAGTTCTGTACATTGATGCTCTAACTGGGGTGGAAGAAAAGAGAACAGAAAGTATTATAAGTTTTGAGGCTTTCAGTTGATATCTTAGAGGTTAGTTGAATAGGGAAGCTATTTCTATCAAAGCCAAAATATGAATAAAACACATACTGTGCTCTTCCATTGCTCTTTGTACAGATGTAATTATGTTACACAAAAACAAAGCCATTCCACTCTATGACTGAATTTCATCCAGTTCAAAAATGCACCAGAACAAACCTTAAAAAAAATAAAAAGATGCTACAGAGCAGATTAACAGCACTTAGTTAATAATCACAACTGCTGTTTTAGACCATTACCCACAAAGACAAGGCCTACACAGAGTGATTCACAGGTCTGTCCAAAAACTGTTAGATTTAAATCTGGTGGCTGATAAACCCATCCCCAGTAGTATGAACGAGCAGTAACATTTCTGCCACCTCAGCCAGATCTGCAAGAAGTGTGAATTAGAGCTTTTTTATTCACTTTAATATTCACTCTCAAAAGTACATCAAAGGAAAGATAAACCTTCCCCGCAAAACAGATAACAGCAGATGACAGTGGTCTCTGGTATATAAAGAAGTTTTACCTGCTTCCCCCTGGCTAACTGAGCAAATTTAGATGACAGGGCAAAAGTTCGTATTAGGGAAAGCACTGCTGACTTAAAAATATAAAAGCTTTATTTTATTTTTTCTTTTTTTAATGCATTTTAAGGAATGTAAAACGTACTAGATTTGACACACAACATTGCTACAACTCTCATTCTGCCCATCCCAACAAGCAGAGTTCACCCAACCAAAATCTGTCCTCTCTCAGCTCTGCCAGTCTGTTCCCCCTCCACAACACTGCTGCTGTTCTGGTCTTGGTTTGGAAAAAGGCCAAAGTCAAAAACAAAAGCAGAAAATCCTTTCTGGCTGGGATTGTGAGATGTCAGGAACAAAAGCAGAGTGGGGGCACTTAGCAGCAGCACCAGCTTAACATATTTGAACTGCAGCCTCAGCAGGCTCAGAGTTCACATGGAACACTGACTGTTGGGCATCAAATTACTGCTGAGCAACGTTGCTTTACCTGCATACATTACTTCAGTTCTTGAATCTTGTTTTCACTCCTTGACAGAACCACACCATTCTAAGTAAAAGACCAGATGCTTCAGGTACTAGAAGGCAAGACTTTCTTATCCAAAGGAGAGGTTTCGGGAGAAGCAAAAGGTGACCATGCAAAAATGAGCAAAAATTTTATGAACGACAAATTGCAGGCAGAAATCCCACTTACAGAATACTGTGGCCATCTGAAAACTTACACAGAGACTGTTCTGGAAATGTAACTGCAATGGTAGCCAACAGCACCTCCCAGAATCATACATACTGATGCTAGAAATACTTGCTATAAATCTTGGTGCTTACTCTTGTCAGAAAAACAATAATATCATAATACATGAACCCTAGGATACAAGAGGAGAAAGGGTTATTTCACAGCAATACAGAGCTCCTTTCTTTCACTGTACTCATACAATCCTTTGAGAGATGCCAAACATTACTTCTAAAGCACTCACTTAAGTCCCAATACAGTGGGAGCTCCTTAGGTGGAGGCTCAACTGGTAATACAATGGCATAGACCCTATCAGCTCTAGCTGCTTACTGGAGTTGCAAGTTAGCTCCCATGTCCATCTGGTAGATGAAAACTGATGGGGAAAGACTCATGGTCCATAGTCATGTTTAAGAAAATCTAGGTAGCAGAGAGCATTAACCCATTACCACAAGTCAAGCACAGACACAGTAGTCAATGGAGCCTATTCTATCTAATATTTTTTGGTTTGGTTTTTTGAGAAAAACAGGAGAAAAAACTCACAAGTTTGAGTAAAGAACTGCAATTGCCCAATACAAACAAGCTGTTGCTGAGGACAGCTATTGGCATCCCCAAAAGACACATCATTCAGCACTCTCCATGCATTTCCTTGTTCTTAGCCCAGCATCATTTTATCTTTTTAAAAATCTTTATCATTTTAGTAATTTTTCTCTTTTTTTCCCTCTATTTATTTCAGGTGCATGTGAAAGACTAAACATTTGGTACAGTGTTATAAGGCTGGGGATTACTTTGCCCTTTAAGCCTTTCTTAATAATCTAATCACTTGATTCACCTTTTTTGAGTGCTACTGATCCATGTTCTCCAGGATCTCGTTCAGAATCCCAAGACCATGCTCTCTGGTGGCTGTTATCAGCACAGTACTCAACATTTCATGTGAGAAGCCCAGTAAATTTCTTGCATTTTACTCAGTCGACACCTACTTTCTTCCCCTCATACAAGATTCCATGCCCTAGATGTTATGCTGGACATCCTCTGTGCCCAGTGCCTCCTTCTGAGACATTCCATCACATATCCCTTGAGGAATAAGGTGTGTTATCTAAGCCATAAAGAGCCAGCTGACAATTCAAGATCATGGCAACCAGCAAAAAGGCCTAGGCAAAGGAATCTTGGCCAGTCAACATGCAATCTGACCTATCTTCTAGTCCTGCCAGGCAGAAGACTCTCATAAGGGAGAATTCCTCTGGCTGTGTAAGCAGAAACAACACTAAACTCATCTGGTTTGGAAGATCCTTTTCATATTTTTGATAATAATTTCAAACACAGGAATAATTACGTACTATTCAAGAAAAAAAAGAAAGAAAAATAAAAGAAAAAAGACTTATTAATGAAGTTTGGAAAAAAGCATTTGTATTACTCCCAAGAAGTTCTCTCATACAATCAAGGATGGAAATTTTAATTCAATCAAGCTACCATTACTGTCTGCAAAACAGATTTAATTATCAAAGTATACTTCCATGCAAGAGGAGGAAACAAAAGTGACAGTGATCTCTGGATAAGGCAAACATTAGACAGCACACATGGATATCTAAGGGAATGAAAAGTAATACCAGAAAACAAGTGGGGACATAATACTATAAAAACAGATCTGAGTAAAGATGAGAGTCGCTTTCAGAGAAGATCATTAGAAACTACAAAAATATATGTAGAAAATTCTGCCTCTAACTACACTGAGCAAAGCGTTCAAATAAAAAGGCTGGGTTGCTATTCTAGAAAAGAAAAAAAACATCCAAACCACCAAATACTGCATATCAGATTAAGAAAGGGCCAATCAACTGGCTGAATGACAAAAGCTCCAGTTGCCATCAATCATCTGAGTAAGATTATCTCACTCATCACATCATTAGAAATAGTGAATTCCATTCATCTAACACAGGTTCCCTTCCATAAGAATAAAATGGGATAGTTTAATTCTTAGGGTAGTATAAAGATCCTGTCCTTCAAATGCATCCTTGTTCAATTCATGCAAATTCATAAGGGAGAGGGGAAATTCAAAATAATAGAAAAGACAAATAAAATTAAAATCAGAGTAATACTATTTATAATTAGCAATGTGGTGACTAGAAAAGGAAAATATAAAATCAGATAAAAAAATAATACTAATAAAAATAGCACAGACATTGTTTTATGTTCTCTGAAATAGGCAATAGTAAACAATGGCAATGGAGACAACAGTCATAAGATAAGACTTCCTGGTACTGTTGCCTGTATTGCTTCATTATTTCAGGCTTAAAATTGAGCGTAAGCCTTTGAATAGCTTCTGTGGTTTTATGTCAAATTTAGAAAAAATGTACTTTAGAAAAACACAAGAAAAGGGTTTTACAGAACTACTGGTTGATAACTAAGTTTTAAACATAGCTTTAAAGCAAAATCAAACAAACAAAGGAAAATAATAAAATTAAAAATTATAATAATTTTTGTATATTTTACAGTTAGCTTCAGACTAAAAATGCCTCATCTGTGTGCCCCCAAAAATCTCTTCCCAGTATAGATTATTCCACTATAGTGCTGCAACACTGTAAACAGCCTGCATAAGACCATATTTACTCTGATTCACAAGTGCAATGAACAAGGGTAATTAACACGAGGCAGTTGATTTCAATTATCAGCTAAACTTCATAGAATCATAGAATACCAGGCTGGAAGGGGAACTCAAGAACTATCTGTTACAGCATTTCTTGGCAAAAGCACAGTCTAGACAAAATGGCCCAACACCCTGTCCAGATGAAATTAAGAGTGTCCAGCACTGGGGAATCTACCACTTCCCTGGGAAGTTTATTCCAAAGGCTGATAGTTCTTATTGCAAAAAATATCCTTCTTGGGTCCAATCAAGAGTCTCCCAGGGACCATCACCCATCTTTTACATGTGACTCCTTGTATAAAAAGGGAATCTCCACCTTTTTTATAGTCCCCCTTTAAATACTGGAACATGGTCTCCTCAAGTCTTCTTTTCTCAAGGCTGAACAAACCCAGTTGTCTCAGCCCTTCCCCATATGTCAGGCTTCCCAGTTCTTTGATCAACTGTGTGATGCTTCTCTGGAACCTCTCCCACCTCCAGTCCACATCTATTTTTTATTGTGGGAACCAAACTGAACATGGCATTCCAGGTGTGGCCTGACAAGCACTGAGTAGAGTGGGATAACCCCTGCTGCTTGATACAACCCAGCATCCTGGTTGCCTTTCTTTGCTGCAGCAGCACATACTGAGCTTGTTGTCCACCAAGAACCCTAGGTCCCTTTCCACAGAGCTGCTCCTCAGTCAGGTAGACCCCAGCCTGTGCTGCACTCCTGGATTTTCTTTCCCCAGGTGCAAGATCTTCCACTTGTGTTAGTTGGCCTTCTTACAGAATTTTGTTAGCCCACTCCTGCAGCCTATCCAGGTCTTCCTGAAGGGTGGCTGTCTCTTCCACAGTGTCTGCTTCCCCACTCGGTTTGGTATTATCAGCAAACCTTGCCAGGGCACACTTGTTGCCATCATCCAGATCACTTCAGAAGATATTAAGTAGCCTTGGGCCCAGTATTGATCTCTGGTGGACCCCACATGTACCAGGTTGCCAGTGTGAAAAGGAGCTATTTACTGTCACCTTCTTGATGCCTCCTGTCAGTCAGTTTCCCACCCACCACATGGAACACTTGCCCAGACCGTAACACATCAGTTTCTCCAGGGAAACCTTATCAAAAGCCTTGAGGAAATCCGGGTAGACAGTGTCCACTGATCGCTCCACACCAGCTGGGCAGGTTACTTGGTCATAGAAGGCAAACAAGTTTTTCAAGCATGATTTCCCCTTGGTAAATCCACCCTGGATTTTACCAATCACATGCTTCATTTGACTTGTGACAGCACCCCACCCCTGGATAGCCTTAACTTGCATAATTATAGTAAGCTAGAGGCTTGTCTCTCCCCTTACCCAAGTACAATTCTACAACCCCCACCAGCTTCAACAGTACCTGGTTTTGTTCCTCAGAACAGGATCTAAATATTACATACAACTAGGAAACTGCCCTCAAACTTCTTCCTCTTCCTTCCCTTCCCCTCTTCTGCTTCCCAGGACTGGCACTCCCAAGCACTGCTTCAAGGAAAAAATTTTACCTGTGTTTTAAAATCATATTCTACAGAGGGAATTGGGTTTACAGCATTCCATTTCAGCCCTTTAAATTCCAGTGCCACTGCCTTTCCCTATTGCTAGTCTTTCCTACGCTGACCTTAAAGACACTATACAGCAAGTTCACACATTCAGAAATACTCTATTTCCCCAAGCAGGCCATGCATTTTAAGAAGTAAAACACATCAGGTTTTAATATGGGAATTTGACAAGCTGTTACCATGCAAAAGAAGCATGCACTGCTACAAAACTGTTATCACAGAGATATATCAGGAGCAGGTTGTTCAGGAGGGAGTATTTCAAGTTCACAGTGCTGAATTGTCCAAAACAAGTCAATGAGTGGTTGGTACAAGTTTCAAGCAAAGGTGTACACTGGAAGAGCCAAGTCATTGCTCTCTGCTTTTGAGCTGTCTGGGTATTAAGTGAGTTCCTAGCACATTAAAGGCAGTGAATCCTGCTACATTTCCATAAAATTAACCTTCTGCCTGAGGAGAATATCCAAAGCATATTTGTTTTCATTATATCATATAAAAGGAAAATTACTCTAGAAATAGAGGGTAGCATTTTTCCTAAGCACATGACACAAAAGCAACAGAGGGTGACAGTTTGGCAGAACCACATCACACCAACTTGCAGTTTTGGGACCTAAAATAGTACCTAAATAAAATCACATGAACAAATAAGAGTTATCTATTTTTAAACTCTGAAGGAAATCACTTAGTACCCTTTTCTGTTTTTGAAGCAATTGTTCCAGTTCTTGTTCCTTTGACAGCAGCTTGCGCTCCAGCTCTTGACTGTAGGACTGAAACCTCTCTGTGTCCTGCAAAATTCAAAGAGGAAATGGATTAACAGAACAGGAAAATTGCATCAGTAGGAGGAGAAATAAGGAATCAGGCATGAAAATAATAGACAAGCTTTCCACAGTGAAAATGAGATGCAAATAGAACTCAGTTTAGGGATGGTATCACTCACGAATCCAGACACTGAGCTTCTGTAAACTGGTGTAGCCCAGAAACTTCAAAGACTGGAGTTGCTACAGAATGTGCTGATTGCACATGAGTAGGCATTGAGTCTACAAAGTGAAGGCAGAAGTCTTCTATCTTAGGCATGAGCCTTAGGAACTTAGCCAAGCTAAATCAATGAAGCCAGAATGTATCCTCTCATTTTCAGCCCCACATACCCTCATGCTCCTATACACCAGCATTGATGTTCATTGATTGCCGCAGGAAACTGCATCTGAGAGCTAAACAAGCTGGGAGATTACATCAACTTGTCCACTATCTAAAAACCCTGCAATCACTGGGAACTCACAGTCATATATGGGATTACTCCTTCACACACTCCTCAGCTGAGAAAAATTGTCAGACCTCCCCTGAGTAAAATCAGATTCCAGCAGTTCGTATCAGCTGAGAATCTGTCCTATTCCTCCACAACAGGCTTCTACTCCCTAGGGTCCCCAGAAAAACGCTTCTAAACAAAAATAAAAATTCCCTCCAGACAGCAGTGGTTCTTACATGCATTTCCCCTTCAGCAGTACATGTAATGGGGTAATCAAATGCATGGTAATTGGCTTCTTCTGTGGCATACATTATCCAAGTGAAAAAGACAGACTAACTGCCCCTTTTGTATAACCTTCAATCAGCAGGGTACTAAGTATTGTAAATAGCTACAATTTGTACTTATTTGCATCTTACCAATTTCTTAAATGTATTCTTGAAGAGCTGCTCTTCATTCAAGCTATAATAATTTCCCCTTTATATGGCATCAATGCATCTCTCCAGGCTGCAAAGTCTTTGTAAGATTTTGCGTTAGAGAAAGAAATTAACAGCCAGATCCCCCCAGATCCCAAATTAGTCATGCCAAGAAACAATACTGCTTGAGTGTCTGGCAACCCTTAGTGTGAATGCTGACTAAACTGTAAATAGCTTGAGTGGGAAGCTTTAATGAAAAAGCCTGAAAGAAATGGCTTTACCTCAAATATACAACTAATTAGGAGATCCAACAATCACTACTTACAGAAAAGTCTTCGTTGTTTTAGGGTTTTCAATGCCACTTCAGTTGTGGGCTATTAAGAGCATATAAACTACTTTTTCCACAAAACTGCTGTCAGGAAAAGTTGCAAATACCTTTTATCCTTCAGT
Organism: Acropternis orthonyx; assembly: GCA_035583155.1. NCBI lineage: Eukaryota > Metazoa > Chordata > Aves > Passeriformes > Rhinocryptidae > Acropternis > Acropternis orthonyx. Next base: position 29,102,760 of record JAWWEU010000001.1, read on the forward strand.
TAATATACAAACTTTGTATAAAGGGTTCATTTCATCTACCAGTAAAAACTGCTCTCAGCTAGGAATGGAAAAAACTTGAAAATTTGAGTCAGGTTCATTACTATGTGAGGCAAGTAAAAAAATGGGTCCCTAGACAGCTGATAAAGGCACTTTTGGTTTTGGTTTTTTGGGGGGTTTTCTTGTCAGGAAACAAAAAATACTTCATATATTTGGGGGGGGAAAGGAAGTTTTAGATATCATATTTGATCAAGAATGGAGACAATAACCACTATTTTGGCAGCATTTTGTGTATCATGCTGCTGAAACCCTATATTGCTTTCATTTATATGGCTAATGCCAAGACAACAAAAAGGAATGAGCCAGTAGCTCATGACAGATTGTCCCAGGCCACCCAGAGCAGCTGTGGAACCTCGAGCATTTCAATACCCAAAACTTAATTGGACAAGTCCCTGAGCAACCTGATCTAGTTTGAAAGTTAGGAGTTCAATAGGTGTCTTCCCACCTACAGGATTCTAAAATTACTCTTTCCTGAAGCATACTAGAAGCTCTGGTTAGTTTCCTTGTTTTACAAGAAAAAGCAGGACAGAAACATCCAAAAAGAAGACTACAAACACAGTGGAGAAGATTTAAAGAAGACTTAGCAAGAAAAAGGAATTAATTTTCAGGTGTTCTGGAGGCACCATGGCAGTGACAAAAGAATCTGACCTGTGTTTATTTTGCAAATAGCTGTGGTGGTTTCAGAAATTACTATCACTTGATTCATCTCTTGTTACTCTTCAGTGAGTATTCATCCTCTCCCAAAATACAGAGACTATAGAAGTCAACAGGATTAGTGCTGCTCTGAATAATGTCAAAGAGCATTTTTCCTAATTGTGACCAGAAACTGAACCTATAGCAGCACGAATAAAACAATGTCTATAGTTTAACTGCCTTCCAAAAGAATGCCAGCTGCTACTGTATGCCAGCCAACAGGACATCAATGTTCCTCTCAGCCAACAAGTCACTTAGTTTGAAGCTGCAGAGACTGGATCAATACAAAAGTAGCTGTGAGGTAAAAGATGTTTTTCTTATTCTGTTGTGAAACACATTTTGTGGGCTTTAATTTCACACCCAGAATGAGTATAAAACCACTGAAAGGGGCAGCAGAATCCATGCCCGCAATAACAAAGAAACACTCACTTTCAACAGAATCTGCTCTTTCTCCTTTTTCATTTGCTGTTCCATTTCCTCAAAGAGGTGCTGAATTTCTTCATCGTAAGCAGCAATTTTCCTAATAAGAGATAAAAGTATAATGACTGGGTCTTTGTAGCATTACTTCAAGTCATGGCTCACATTATGAACTAAGCTCCATGTTTGTGCCTTTGCACAAAACTCCAAAGAATGTTCTCACGTCAATGAAATAGGAATTTGCGTGCAGCAAGGTTCACAGATTACATTTTTTTCCCTCTGGTAGAAAGAAAGCTTCAACGGCTCAAAAGCTCAGATAAAGCCACACATCTGATGTTTCCATAAAAAAGCAGCTGTTTGTTATGCGGTTATAATGATGACTGCTAAATCTTAGGTATGAGGAACAGACAATACCAAGAATATCAGAGCCTAAGTTTGCCAGTTAAAAATATTTTCACTGTAATTTTTTTTTTTTTTTTTTTTTACTCTGGAACTGCATTATTTCCCATTCAAGAGCACTGAATGAGGTACTTCTATCACATCTAAGATATGTTAACTAGAACAGAATTCTTGGAAGACCTTGAAAGCTGACTTACTGCCTCTCTAACAGCTTTACTGAAACAAATTTGAAAAGCCCAGACAAAGAATAAAAATAAATATGCTGTGCACAAGTGTATGTGACTGTAGGAAAAAAGAAGGACCTACAAAGTTCACTTTTTTCCCAACAGAATTTTGCAATTAATATCACTGCAGTTTGACACATGAAGGATTACATTGAACAGATGCTTTAGCTTGGGCTGAAAAAACTTAACTTTGACAGGGAAGAAGACATCTGCTTTGTTCTGCTACTATTCTATTCTACTGTATTACATTTTCACTAATCCAGAAACTGAAAAGCAAAAATCACTTTGTATCAAACTCAGGGACATCCTAGAGAGATTTTTAATAGAGATTAATAGAGTCTTTATATGACATTACTGTATATCCCCTTCTATTCCTTCTGCCATAGCTATTCCTTGAGCAATTTGCATAATGCATCTGTTACAAATAAAGTACATAATCTCCAAGGGCATTTATACCAGTAATACCAAGGCAAAAAACATAGAGTAGAAAAAAAACAACATTAATTTTGTAATCAGGGTATTTATTTTTTATTTTACCCAATGCTCTACATTTTCTATATTTTCACTTATTGAAGGCCCAGTTGACTTCTCAGTTAAAGCAAAGTAAATTGGAAAGAAACTTGAAAGAATTTACCTAAGCTAAGAAGATTGAGCAAAACCAGAAGTCTTTCCTTCCCCCTTCATACAGCAGAACATTTGACACTGCCAGTCTGCATTTTCAGCCACAGGTAAAAAACCTCAGGGGAGAATTTTCTCGGGATTTACAGCAGCAATAAACAAATGTCAAGCTACACGAATTTGAGGAAAATTATGGCTGTCACTGAGACTTTTTAAAACTCTGCCTAGGTGAGAAAAGCAGCCTAGATAAGGGCGTCTCCATGTCACTGCAACACTTCAAATAGAGAGTGTCAGAAAATCCAGAAGCTCTTTTTGCTGCCTTACTCCCCTTACAGTGCAAAGATGGGTCATGTGCTGATCTTAAATTTTATTTTCTTATAAATACGAAAATGCGTCATAAGAAGTTAGAACTTGTCAATGGAATAATATTACACAAATCCATAAAGAAATAACAATTACTTAGAAAGGTATGACAAAGATGCTAAAATCATGTACCTACTGTATTCATGCAGTATAATGTCACTTTGACCTGGGCTAGACTGACTATGTACTGAAAAGGCCTGTAACTTTGCACAGGCAGAACACATTGCACAGCAGTCTGTTTCCATGGGAATCACAGAGACTTTCTTTGCTTCTGCATGACAGGGAGAATAACTTTAGCCCCATATTACTAAGCTGCTGATTTAGTTATTTCTTTCCTCTTATGTGTTTGGAAGCAAATGGTATGGCAGCATCATCAAGACTACATCCAGGAGGCACTCCTGGATGTAGGAATCCTTTCAGTTGGTCTAGCACATAGGCACATGCCATTTCTGCAGGCTGAATACTCCCCAAGCAGTTCATTCATGGCTTACCATTCTTAACTCTGATAAAATTAAACAGAAAGGGAAAATAATATCCTGTTATAATCAAAAGTGTAACACAATAAGTAACATAAGTAACTAGCAGCAGAAAAAATAATCCAATACATTAGCTGGCAAATATTCCCCACATGTAATTAGGAGTAGAAAAATGAAGCCATAAAGGTATATCATTGTTATGTGAAAAATGCAACAAGTTTTGATTAAAATCTCTACTCCCTGAGATCATCCCATCTAGTTTTACTTAATGCATTATTGTGTAGTTTCATTAATATTTGATAATGTGATCTTTGTCTTTCCAATAATGCTGTGAAATAAACAGATGGAGACAAAGGAGATAGAAGGCAATATAAGTTCACTAAGTTTAGATGAAAGGTCAGGACCAATAGACTCACAAGGGTTTAATTTCTGCCCATTTATGTAGCTGAAATGTGAATTGTTCTTTCTTCCTAAAAAAACTGTGATTTGTGCACTAATCTTGGGAGATGTTGATTCTCCTCTTCCATGAAGCTCGACTCTGACACTGTCCCATGCTAAGCCCACAAGAAGTTCGTTCATGCTTCCACTTCCCCTTTATCCTTTTACCTTCTCAGTTTAGAACTGGTTTGAAACAGCCCACGTTTTCACTAGGTTTTTCTTTCAAATGCAAAGCATAGCAGCAGACAGAGCTAATGGCAGTTGAAGATTTTATCTGCTATTAGAAGAGAAAGGCCGTTCTCAACTCTTTTAAGCTTACTCCTATCGGTCTTATTAAATGCCCCTTGGTTCTACTCCCAGGGATTTGAAGAATAACAAGGTCTGTCATATCCCACACCAGCCTTTGCCTCCTCATTCAGGAGATCTGACCTTTTAAAAATAGCTCTCTCAGAATATTCTCAGAATATTTAACCACTGAGTTGCCATTCTCTGTATTTTTCTTTATCCCACTACATTCTTCTTATGTTGCAGAGACCAGAACTTCACACAGTACTCAGGATATGGTTGCAACAAGATTCCATGTAGTGGCCAAAACGTGCTTTGTCATGTGCTCAGTACCCTCCCTGATAATGCACAGCAGTTTACTGGGGTCTTTTGGCTGCCACTGCACCCCAAACTGATGATTTCAGGAAGCTCTCTGCAATGATCCCAGGCACTTTCACTGGAATTATAACTGCCCATCATGTAAGCATGACTTTAACTTCTTCACATTCATCTACTGCTTTTTTTGTACACTCAATACATCACTCTATTATTTCAAAACCACTACTGCTAAATTTAAGAAGCCATGTAATTTTAAATTAGCACTTCAAAATAAGTACAAATGCCAGAAAAATCAAGCAGAACTAACTTATCCTAGCAAAGAAAAATTGCATCCACAGAATTTCATTCTGTTTAGATTTAAAATTACAATTCTTTTTTCTTTCTAGATAGGTACATGAGTATTATTAGCCTGCACAGTCTCCCATGTGTGGTGTATTTGCACATTGTGCATTGAGAATATATGTTCAGCCTCACTACTGCCTGGACCTACAAACAGGACAGCATCAGCATACTTTATGTATTGAACCAGAACAGGAGAAAATCCCTGAGTCTCTTACACCATGGGATTCAAGTTCAGGAGCGAAAATATCCATGTGGGAAAGACAAAAAACAGAACATCATGGATTGACAGCATAGATTGTCACGGCACAAAGATCCCAGCACACACACACATGAAGCTTCTCAGGGCATTCAGGATACAAAAAAAAGGACCAACTTAAGACAAAAGCACAGCCTACATCCAGGAAGAGACAAAAGGCTGAGAGTAGACTTCGTTATTGCCTAATGACTCATGGAGGTGAGTCAGAAAGGAAAGATGAAAGATCACATTCTTCATATTCAATTTCCAAAGGGTATTATTGTCACCCATCAAGAACAACCCAGGAGATACTATAAGACCTCAATAACCAGCATCCCTTATCTTCTGTGACTCCACAGTAAATCCTGGCCAGTCTATCCAAATACATCATCTTAATGCTAATAGTATGTGGGTATTAAAAAAAACCTTAATTTTCCCTCCTCTGTATGGTCTTAAGTTTTGTTATCTGTACATGGTTTAAAAGAAAAGAGGTTATTCATCCCCACTGTTACCAGTGACTCCTTCCAGCTATTGAATACAAAACAACAATCTATGTGCTGAAATTAGAGGTGTTATGAGGAGCAACAAAAAGAAGAAATTAGCTAAAACCTGTTTTTACTACAAAAACATAAAAATCCAATGCATTTTTAAGGTAGAGATTTCACACCAGCCAGAGAAGATAAAGCTAATGTATTTTCTGTGCATCTCTGTGCTGATCACAGCTATTAAACACTCATTTATTCATTCAGTTCCCCAAAATAAACCTCACAAAAATTCCAAACAAAAACACAAAACCTCTAGTCTGAAAGAGACAGCAAAAGCCTCTATATGCTGTTTCCAACTGATTAGCTCTCTGAAGGTTAAAATCACACTTCTAGACTTAGATGAAAACACTACTATCAATATAAACCAATTGCCTTTAATGACCATAGTTTTAGGTCTTTTCCTTCTTCATAGGCCTTGTAACATTCTCAAAATAGCCAGGAGAGTGCTGAACAAAGGAAGCAAAGGTTCAACAATATATTTGCCTCAATCTGTGACAATCTGATATTCAGAAGTGACACCTCACAACAAAAATACAGTGGAACTTCAGCTATAACCATAATTTTGCATTCTGTTTCAATTTAGCATAAAAACTCCCCCCCCCCCCCAGGATAGTTACATTAATTTTAGTTCTTACACACTTTCATATATATGTATTTTATATATTTGGTTTTGTATATGTTTTATATATAAAACAAAAACATATTATTTACCATATTTCATAGGCTTGCTTTATATATTTTTATGTATATATATTTGTTAACTTACATTTTCACTGATATCAGTGCTTTGTGCTGCTTTAACATCTTAAACCTCTTACATCTCTCGCCAGTTAATCCAGATTTATAGCTTTTCTGCACGCAGGGTTTGCAAAGCACACAGACAATTTACCAGATTTACTGGTAAAGCTGACTGTCCTCTGGAATCAAACTGATTAACTAGATTGGAATCACTCAATATTGTCTGAAAACTTCAATGCAATGATAGACATCTGCAAAAGAATTTCAGTTAACAAAGCCTGTTAACCGGTAAAGCTGATTTCGTCCAGTTCTGCAATATGAATAATTTCACCAGAACACTTCATGACTAATAAAATCTCACATAATGGGAAGTTTTGTCCTCCGTTCTCCACTGAAATACCTTGTTTATTTCAGAAGTTCAAACAGTGGGTTAAGACAGTTGTAAAACTACACAGTCTACCAAAGAGAAGTACTGACTTTTTTAGAGCATATTCCAACTCGTTCTTCTCATTATCTGCTTCTTGGAGCTGGGAAAAAATTCTGACCAAGAACTCTTCAAAACTGGAAAGTAAATGAGGTTCATCTTTTCTTAGCTGCAACCAAAGTTGCTTCACATCACTCTCACTGAAAGGAGAAATCATAAAGGATTCATTAGGAGAGAACATTTCTCAGGCTGCAATAAATGTTCACAGCATCCTACTAGATGGAGGCTTAATGGCATCACTAGTCAGAATACAAAACTTATTAAAAACAAGAGCTACTTAAACTGTGCCAGATTTGAAAAGGATGAGGTGAATGGGAAATGACGGAAATTGCATTTATTCAAAAAAACGCATCATAATGTATGGCCATTCACGGCTGCAGAGTATCACAGAACTGCTGTTTAGTGGGTGCCTTGCCAAACCCTGCATCTGAACAGGAATGGATAGGAAAGGAGACAGACAAGATACAACGTGCCATCCCATCACTTCTGTTAGAAGTAAAGAAATTCTCATGAATCTAGAGCTAACCAGGCAGTGGAAAAGCTAATCAAACCCCCTTCCTCATAAGAAAGAAATGAGATTCAGTCTCCTAAGTTACTTAGACATGTTAAGAAATGGTGTGTGTATTGCTTTCTTTGGTTTTCAACACATTTTGATTCTACCATGAGTCTGCTACAAAAATCAGAACAAAACATCTTGAAATTTTGATTTAAAGATTTACCAGGATAATGTTTTGTTTCCAAATATGTTCAGCAGATACAGGAAAAAAAGATGCTCTGCTGTGAATGATAATGGGTGTTCTAATACTTTGCCAATATTCTCCTGACTTTTTTTGACTGTTTGCTCACTCCTGACTCACTCTCTTCCATGTGCTTTGTAAGCCTGAACCTAGTCAGCAAAGAGTGCTGTATTTAAAGGACAAATTGAGGATAAGGATAGAAAAAGTGGGTGATAAAAATCTCTTCACAATGAAAGCCTTTCAGGATGACTGACAACCAACTGTTTCCCGTAACAGGCAATCAGGTGAAGAGAAGAAATGAGGAGCACTTTTCATTTCATGGTAAGAATCACTGATGTATTTCTTAAATATTCCTACCATCTGTACAGATTCTCTCCCATTTTTGCTCCATGTTTTTTTTTTGTTCTAGAAGTTCACTGTGATTGACCAATGAATGTCAGACCCACATAAAGACCCTAGGGCAGGTTTTACATTCCATGTTTCAGAGTGAGCCATCCTGGCCCTGGAAGAGATAGTATTATCAGAGCAATCACAACATGCAATTATGCATGAAGGTGAGAAAAAGCAGAAAAACTGGAGAAAACTTTATTTCCTCTGCTTAACTGGTGCATTTTAAACACAGCCCTTGCGGGAAAAAAAAAAAAAAAAAAAAAAAATGCATTGTTTGACTGGAAATCAGTGGCATCTGTGGATTACGTGCTACTTATGTTCAAAACCCATACACATGAAGTGGTATAGCTCTCATATGGCAGAAAAAACAAGTCTCATACGCTTGCTCTTGGAAATTTTGGTTGAATGATACTTTATCTGGCAATTAAGAAAACTAATTTTGTAAAGAATCACTGTGTTACTGAGCAGTCTTGGCTCTCGTTATTCACCTTGGATTCAATTAAAATCAAACCCAGAGATGAATCATAAAAAAAAAATCATACAATTGATTACTATTGCCACAAAGACTCACTCATCCAAAACCTTTTTAGCTCCAAGCCGATCCATCAGATTTGAGAACTGGAATTCTTCATCCTCATCCTCACCCATGGTCTCTTCACATAGAAGTGGGCAGGCTGTTTCACCTTCTGATTGCTGCATCATGACATTTTTCAAAGCAATCTGCTCCAAAAGAAATTGGCCTAAGAATTAGAAATGACACTCATTAGCATTTTCAGAACTTAATATAAGAGGCAACATAATACTAAACATCATAAAGAACAAATTTTACAATAAGTGTAATTTGTGAGGGAAACACCTACACTTGTTTACAAGAAGAGTATAATGGAACAACAAAAGGATGAGGCATGGCAAGAGGATCTCTTGAGTTCTACAGCTGACTTTGTGCCCAATTTAATGTCTAACCTTCAGAAAATCACTCACCTCAAAATTCACAAACATAATGAACAAATCCATATCTCCATACAAACAAACAACAAAAAAAGACATAAATTGTAGTAACGAGCAGTTCATAAATGTTGTGGCCATATTTTTTGATATGTTTAAACAGATGTTAGGAATTAAAATAATCATAGCATTGGTACTGATAAAATTTACATTAAATAAAATTTAACGTTCTTTTTAGTACATGACCAAAGGCACACTTCACGTTCCTATATAAATTGCTATGTTTTATTAACAGGAGTTGTACAGTGAGGATGCAAAGTGAAATTGCCACATGAATGATCAATACACTTGTGCTCAGTTGAAGCAGACCAGATACATTCCATCAAATTCTAAATGTGCCAGTTATTTTATTTGCCTACCTGCAAGTCAAAATTTTTAAGGAATCTAGGCAAAAGGGTTACTTTGATTTTATGCAGAGGATTTTTAGTTATATTCTAAATTCCAGTACAGAAATTACCATAGACACAAGAAAACAGAACTACTGGTGTGATTTTATGATTTTATTAACTCCATCTTACGTTTTCTCTCAGAGCACCCAGCAGAGCATGGTGGCAACAGAACAGAATATATTGCAAAGAAAGGCTACAATAAGTTTCAGATTTGCCACCATTTAGAAATATGAACAGGAGTCTCCCACAATAATTGGTGCAGTACAGGTTTTATCCGGACACTACTCTGCTTTCCTCACTCTCTAGCTTTCTATAGCAGCCTATATCTAGTACAGCCTCTGCTTCTACTAGGAATGGCAACATCATCACCTAGCGAAATGTACAGCTGTCTAGCCTGGAAAATACCTGTGAATGCTGTGTGGCAGGTGAAGATGTACCATGCTTTACACTGTCTATCCTTAGTCTTTTATGATCCTATACACAGGTGCTGTGTCCACGTCCTTTGTGTGCCTGTGTGGGTGTCTCTGGGGTGCATGGTTAACTTTACTGCCAGTTGAACCTGCAAGCAGGAGAGCAGTGGCCACATCCACCTTGTTCTCCCCCGGGGCTCCAGGAGCTGAGCAGGAGCAATCCCCAGGATCTGGACCTGCTGGAGATGGCAGCCGCTTACAACCCCACTTAACAGAGTGTTTTGGTTTTACAGGAAATGCTTATGAAAATAATCTTCATTAAATCTAAGACAGATGTATAACTTACTTGTGAAAAGTAAAGCAGTAATACATTATTTCATTTTTAAATAATGGCAATTCAGATTCAAGCATACTCTGTTAAGATACTTGATCTAGCTCTACAAGGGAGAGGTGGGACATGAAAGAATTAAGATGTCAAACAACGGATGATTTGAAAACAAAAATGAAGGTCCTATATCCTGGACCTAAACATAGTATGAATATATGGTATTTAAAGTATATAAATACTACAAATAAATAGTATAAATACATAGCATTTAAATTGACAGTTAATGTTACAATTTACACAGAGAAGACATTCTGTTTTCTACGGAAAATGCTTAAACCTTAGTCAGCAGAGCTAAAATTGAAGTACAGAATTCATTTTGCATAAACAATCAAACACAGTCTCACTAACTAACATTGTCATCTTATCTGGAATGTCACAGCTGGGGAGAAAACAACCCTGTACAAACACAGAGAATTCGACAATAACAGTGCTGTTGCAAAACAGGCAGTTACAAAGAACTTATCAGCTTCCATCATGCAGTACTAAGTGCCTCATCCTGTTTTGTTTTGAAATAAATTAACATCACTTGAAGAATTAATTTGTTGTAGAAAGCACTTCCACAGCTGTAAGGATATTGGTATTAAAACATTTTTAACATTTAACATTAGCCTTACAGATAACCTTCATTATCTTTCAGGTCCTGTGACCTGATTTTCACCCCTGCCAATGGAAATCTTAAAAGATTTGTACATAGATCTACTTCCATCTTAAAACAGATGTAATTCAGATGATTACATTGTTGTCTCATATTATCTCCTGGCTTGTCATTTTACACAGGAGAGAAAGACGCTAGAGCCCTTAGTCTATTTATTCACGTAAACTGACCACTTCTTCATCTGCTACATATATATGCTCTACCTAGGGAAGTCTGGCTCCCTCTGTACATTATTAGGTGTACTGTTTAGACAAAATGCTTTTTTATGATGTGAAGAGTACAGGACTGGAATAAAGCTCAATACAGGAAATGTGTTCCAAAACTCACTGAATCCTGTGATGAACTCCTTTGGGGTAAGTGAGCCATTGCCATCAGCATCCAGTGTAACAAAAACTTTTTCAAGCTCTTCCAGGCTAAGAGGTAACTCAGGATGCAGTCTCTGGAATGACAGAACACGCAGCAACTTCATCCATTACTACAGAATAAGATGAAGACTAGATTCTACAGAGCATCCATAATACAGAAGGGTAAGTCCTTTGTTTTTCAGAATGAAAATTCTAATACCTTAAAGAGTAAACAAGATCAACTGAGGGACATTTGCTTTAATGACTTCTTTATTTGCCTTTATGAACCCATTATGACAAAACAGTGAGAACAATTCCCTAGTAACACAAATTCCAATCACAAAGGGAAGAGGAAGAATTTCAAGTAGAGTCTCAGCATCCTGGCGAAATGCCTTGATTATCAGGCTACTGGACAAACCTGGCAGCAGAACTGTATACCTAGTTCCTTCCACACCATGAGGCCAAGCAAGAGATTCTTTAGATGACTACATTATAAAGGCTATACTATCCTAATTAAAGCTGCTTCAGAATATATAAATAAACAATCAAATAAAACAAAGCTAAGAAAGCTGCATGGTTCAAGGACCAAACCTGCACCTATAACAAGTTAAATGTTGCTTATGACTGTCTCTTTCTTAAATGCAGCATGCTCACACCAAAAAAAGACATCACTTAATGAAACCAGACCCACAAAATTACTTATTTTTTTCCTGATAATCTCAATACAGGCATAAAAGAAAAAAATCTGTAAAACTGATCCTAATGGTTTTACTCTAATTCTTGTAACAGTGTAGACAGATTCCCAGAAATAGGAGGAAACTGGAGTGGCAGTTAGCAAGGATTTCCAATGGAGACAGCACCTGGAAGATTAAAACCTCAGCTTGAAAAGCAATATAAATACACACTGGTGAAGTTGTCTGCTTTATTAGTTAACCATTTAATCCCTGCCCCAAACTGCTGTTTACCACATATTAAAATTGCAAGGTAGTAGGTTGATAAAGTTCATCAGATTTAAAGTGCTAAACTGTTCCACTGTGGGGAAAGGATTTAGGGCCAAAGAAACTTTCTCCTGCAATCCAAGAACAAGAGAAACCACTATTCAATATAATGAGCCATATAGGCAAGGTAAGAATTGGCTGAGTTCCCTGGCTGCAACACAGGGGTTAGGGTAGGTGTTATGGACTGCATGAGCTGAATGGACGAGCAGTGAAAGGAATTCCAAGGCGGTCTTGAGAAGTGAAAGCAACAGAGCTTCTAAAGCACAGAACTATCTGGAACAATCACAAAGAGATTTCTGAGCAGGATTAATTGTGCCTTGTTGCCTGTTTCCAAAAAAACCTAAGAAAATTATGTATACTCAGTTTAAATAAGTTACTTCAGCAGCAATACATCCGTCGTCAGTTTCTTAGTTAAACACACCCATCCTCCCAAAACTCTGGATTTTAATCTCTTAGATCTAAAGAGAAACTTTTTAAAATGAGCTTCTCTTGTAAAATTCTTACAGCCTACACTACAGTGATGAGAGAGATGGTGCTTCAGACAAATTACTCTTTTTACACATAGAAAAACAAATTCCTCCTGCCAGGTCTTTGCAACCTCCCAAAAAAGCACTTCTTGAGAGCTGCTTGTCCTTGTCTGACCATGCTACGAACACAGATTCACGTGCTATTCCAGTGCAATGGCTCAGGGGTCTTGCTGCAAACCTGACTGACAAATATGGGCTTCTCCAACTACAGCTGGAGGGCCCTACTGCAGTGATCAAATTCTGATGTGAATTACACTAATTTTACAGTAGAAAACACCAGAGGGGGAAAAATACGAAAATAGGAGATTTTGAGGAATGTAGCAACATTTTGCTCCATTAAATTCCCTGCACAATTTACACACTTTGATGAACTGGGCCACACTTACCATTGTTACTAAGATTATGTCAGTGTTTTCCCAACCTCTTGTTTTTATTCTTAATGAAAAAATAAAGGGTTTTTGTTGTTATGAAAAGAAAATGTTATGGGTCTCATAGTTGTGGTTTTGTTTAGTTGCTCATTTCAGGCTTACTGTAAAATCCCTTCAGTATCAGGCTCTTAAAAATTTTAAAAGGAAAAAAAAAAGAAATAAAACATTCAGAGATACCACTGGAGCTTCAAAAGAACCTATCTGCATTGCCACAAACGTGCTTTGTGCTTTCATGATGTCTATGCTTAATTCTCTGAAAATACCAAGCCTTTATTCTGATAAATAAAAAGACAGAGGTCAAATGGCTAAGAGCAAGATCTGAACCCAATTCTGCTATACACACTATACAACGCTAATTCTCGTTGTTCATTATAACCTCAAGGCCCAAAGGACAAAGCTGTGGTTTCAAATTTCAGGTAGAATTTGCTTTCTTGCAATTTCAGAAAACCTCTTGTTTGTTTGAAAGTTGAGTACATTTGGTATTTTGAAATGGAATGAGAAATTTAAGAAAAATCAGAACAGTATTAACATAGCCGCACAACAACACGCACATAGCATCACATAATCAGAGAGAAGTAAATCTTTAGTATAATTACTATATTACAGACAAGTCAGAAAACTTTGCAAAATTTGTTTCATTGAAATTAATTAAATTTCAGATACTCAGCACTCTGTTGAAAATCATGCCTTGTATCACATGATTCAAGATTGAAAAGCGTAACATTAGCATCCCTTATTTGAAGCAAAGCTTCATTAATGGTAAGCAGCGCAGAACTACAAGACAGCACAACACAAAAGTGATCAACACTTAGTACCTTTTAAAGAAAAAATTGATTTACATCTTTGCTATAGGGAGTAAATATCATGAAAAGTGGAGGAAATAAAAGCAAGTATAAAGAAATGTCATCTCAAGTGTCCTGAGCACCTTTATTTCTGCATTTAAATGAACGTACATACATATTGAAGTTGTCAGATATAGTAAACAAACATTCATGATGAAATAGAAGAAATGTACTTTATCTGTTCTTTGCTACCCTTTTTCTACTGCATCTTTTGCAACATCTGTTTTAGAACCTGAAGTATAAATTTATCAGCACTCTAAGCATAAAATTTAGAAACAAACAGAAACAAACAATTGTACATTCCTCGCACAAACAGGCATTAAAAAACTTTATATATATATATAAATATATTTATATATATAAATATATTTATATATAAATATATATATATTTTA
>JAWWEU010000001.1:29116999-29241262 GCA_035583155.1 Acropternis orthonyx
TTTTATATATATAAATATATTTTTTTATATATATATATATATATATATATGGGTTTATCATTAGGTAAAAATATATGCCATTCAGTTTTTGGAAAGACAATAAAATTATAATCTATTGAGTTCTCTGTGGGTCTGGATTGAACAAATTTGTTTGTTTGTGTTAGGTCACTTCAGTGAAATAGTGTAGGTTGGTAAAGCCTGCAGCATAGCAAGCGTCTGCACTCCTTTCTTTTTTCAATTTTGCATAATTAACAGAGGTCATGAGAAATCCCAGCAACACACAACTGCACAGAAAGCTCCTGAGAGCTAGCAAACTGAGCAGCTTACTTAGATGTTTGATTTTTTTTTTTTTTTTACTTAGGTTTTTCCTTTTCCAACATAGTTAAAATGGTTACAATTTTCTTATAACACAGACACGTCTTTGTTTCTGAAAACATGGAAGGTTTTTAAATTTTACATTAGATGCTTTCTTTGGTAGTAGTTTGCAATTAATTAATTTTGCTCCCACTCCCCAATTCTATTTCGTCTGTAATATGGAAGTAGAAATGGATTAACACAATTAAATTACGCTTTGCATGTCAAGCCTGACTCTATACTAGTTTTCTGCCACATAGTAGTCCAAATCATCTTATCAGTTCTGCAATATGCACCCAGTCACATTTTCAAAAGATTTTGTTATATATAGTTGCTTTTTTTCACCAACATTTTCAGCAAATCCAATTTTAGGCCCTCAAACAAATTAAACACTAATTGGTAAGATTACTGCAAAGATGAATAATGCTAAAAATACTGTTCCTCTATACTTCCTACATATATATGTGATCCAGCTGAGAATTCACCACTGTTGGGCAGTGCAGCCAAAGTGAAAGACTTTTTTAACATAATTATGCTGAAAAACCAGAAGGATAATATTGGTGGATTGAATACATTAATGACACTGTGCAAAATCACAAAGTAATGAATTTACTGGTGTTTCAACTTTTTCAATGAGAATGGAATTGAATTCCTGGGGCATTTTTTTAAACTTAATTTACTTTGATTTTCCACTTTTTTGTTGCTTTGTCTGCGAAAAAATTCAAGCATTATGTAACATTTCAAAGATATTATTTTAAATCCCACATATCTCTTTAAAGTTATGAGCAGGGTGTTAACATTTTTAACTCTAAATTAATCAGTGTCAACTCATTAAGGGCATTAGGAGCTTCTCTCACTGTGCATTTCACACAATCAATTTTGTTTTACCTGCATGTCTTGACGAGTGACAAAGCCTTTGCCTTCCAGATCACAAATTTGAAAGAATTCTTGTGCTTTTCCCAACACAGTTAGTTCTGGGTCTTGTTCTCCGATCCTGTCCCCCTCTGCATCTCCTGGTGGCACAGGACTGGCACAGTCTCCTTGTATTCTCTCCATTGTCCCAATCTCAGCTCAGGAATATTTTGGGATGCTGCTATCCCATTTACTCGTAAATTCTGATCTGAAACCTGTGCATGAAAGGTAAGGAAAAAAGCTAATCAGACCCTCTTAATGATGTTTTCCACAATCTCTTAGCAACCACCTATTTAATTAGGCATTAAAGCTTAGAAAGAAGAAAAAGCTTTTTGAAAATTACTACCCTTGATGGGCAAATGGGATGATGAATGAGGAGGGGGCAGTCTGAGGGAAGAAGACAAAACTAGCTCTGAAATGGAATCTCAAAGCAAGATCAGCCTGTTTGGCAAGAAATTAGTTCAGGTATTAGATGGGTATCCTTTTGATAACACCATATACCACAATTTGCATCTAATGCCTTGGAGCACAGTTTATGTGACAGCTATAGAATGGAAGGTAATGGATGTCTGATGGAACATGATGGATCATGGTGTTTAAATCAATTAAGTAAAATTAAAAGAAAGATAATGCATTACGAATTCTGAAATATTTTCTTAAATTCATCCTTCTTTCTTAGGGCCTTGACTTTCACCTGAGAAGGAGAACTAATTGCTAGTGAACTTGGTGGGAAGACTTCCCTGTACGATCTTAACTCATTATCATGTGGGTAAACCACATAGGAGATAGTCTGTGTCACTGTGGTACTGTGTATGTGTGACAGGCTAAGAACATGTGTACAGTTACCAGCTCTCAGGTGACACACAACAAATTGACTCTATATCTGCATCTTGAATTTGTATTTCTGCTTTTCTAAGTAGGTCTACTTAAAGTAGCCACAAATTGGTCTGATAATTTTTAACTGACTAAAGTATTTTGTAAGGCATTTGATGTTATAAAGAAATACAGCCTGATTCTGATCCGTGCACAGCTTAGAACAACTCTAATAGAGGCCAATGAGAATTGTTTAAATCTGAAATGTATCCTGTCTTCAGAGTACAGGCCTTGCCATTGCATGGTTGTGAAAGCCAAATCTGAGGAAACCTTAGGTTTCTTTAAGCAGTTTCTTAAAGAAAAAAGGCTCTGATCACATAAACAGGGTAACTCAGCCAGAACTTGTTTTGTTTTATGCTTCAGTTCAAACATGGCAGTGTTTTATACCTCTTAAAACACAGCATCTTCCAAGAACTTCATAGATGTCACACTTAGAGCCTGCAGTGCCTTCCCATCACAACGTGATTTCTCCAATAGCTATGAGCCAGGCAGCTGGATTTCTCATACTGCATGTAAATATAAATGCACTGCAAACAGGCCATTGGCTTCAAACCAAACTAAGACTTTGATGACCAAATCACCCAGCCCCTCTGAAACCACATTACAAAAACCAGCAAACAGGTAGTCTTCCTCTCCCTCCTCTCTTTTACAACTCTCATCATCCCAGGACTACTGTTTAAAAACTCTCTGAAGCTGAAATAATTTTGACTTAATAGCCAAAATAGCTGTTAAAGTCCTTCCTAAAGCAGAGTTACAAGCAGGAGAAGAAAAAACACTCTGAGAGAAGCCAAGGAATGGCTCCATCCAATGCCATTCTGCCTTAGGAAACTCCTCCTCAGAACGAGTCTTGCTTCAGTTTTAACGTATGGCAGTCAGGGGTGCTCTGTAGACCCCAAGACCAGCAATTTGAACCACATCCCTGCCCTTACCTGCACCCAACACTCCATGTGGGGTGATCCCAAAAGGCACCTGAGCCTACCAGAGTACCCGGCACCAGCAGCCAAAGAGGCCCTGGGTAATTAACAAGGCTGGAAAATGCTGTCACAGGGAACACTGGTCACACATAACAAGGGGCTTTTGGCTATTACAGCTGCCTGAACAGCTGTCCTATTTCTCTTAGAAGGAAAACTTGTAGCTCAGAAAGTCTGACCAGCCTTCAGTAGCTGGGAAGGTACACAATTGTCTGGTTTCTTAATCCCTTTCATGACATTTCCAATGATAGACGGTCTTAAAAACAGTGTAATAGCTAGAAGAGTCTTTGCTCTCAGTCCATATAGCCACCCACAAACAGAGCAGATGCAAAGGACACCAAAAGCCACACTGAGACTACAGTGGTATAATAGTCTGGGTAAGATTCTCCTTTCATACTGCTTTTCTTACATCAAGACAGCTCACTCCTGGCTGACACCAGTGTAGGAGGTAATCAAAACCAGGCAATCAGTTTCAACTTTGCAGTGACACTAACTTAAAGATAGGTTTAAAAACACAAAAAAATCAAAGGGACAAGTGCAGCCTAATGATGGTCTTGACAAGATCTGACCCAGACTCCAAATTTATTGGACTTTTTATTTGTTTTTTTGGACATCTCAACAATTTCTGAAAAGGCCACAACTGTAGAAACAGGTCCAGCTAATCATGATAGTAAGTGCTGCCTGTGGTCTCTGCACAGTCCCCTAGACTTCCTTAAGAAAAAGGAAAAACTGTGCAAGCCAACTGCTTGTGAAAAAACAGAAATACAAAAACAGATTAAGAACAGTGGAACAAAAAGGGACTCTTTACAGTTTGATAGAGTTGTTTGCATTTAGCAAACAGTGCAATTCAGCAAACATCACCATGCTTTCTAAATACTTCCATACCACATCATGAAATTACGTGCATCATGAGAGGCTCACCTTATTACAAGTTGCCCCACCTTTTACACACATCATAAAAAACTTGTCACACAGCTCTCTGTGTCTTCAATACAGCAGAAAATTAAATTAGAGCATAGGCAAAAATTCTTAATCCTTATGGCAGCTTCTAAAGTTGACTGAGTTCATTGTAATTCCTACAGTGTCCTGATACTGTGCAAATGCTGGTAATAGCATGAAAGATTAAAACTGCAGTTTGTCCCACATGACTGAATCAGAAATATAATTATTTCAAGGCCAGTTTTAAATAACATATGTAGTTCTATTAGCACATCCATCTCCTCTGGAAAACAAATGGTTTACAAAAATCAATCCTATTAAGACTTTTGATTTCCATTTTTTTAGCTACACATTTCACCATGCAAAATAGCTCATATCATGACCTGATGCAAAAAAAAGCATTGCTCCAAACAGTAAACAAGGATGTGGCCTTTATGAGGTTTTTGTAGATTAATCATCAGGTAATTTTACAGACAGGTCTGTAAAAGACAGGTCACTGTTAGTATTTTAAATGACACTTTCATCATTTCCAGTCACATCTACTGTAAATTACTAAACTCTACAGCTACAAAGCAATGGTGAGCCACAGATTTCATAATCAGAAAACCTCATTTTCCTCAACTGTGACAGTTAAAAACGTACAGAGCTGTTTTACCTGCATTCATGTCTCTGAGTTTTTAGGTATCAGTATTTTCCTTAGCCTGTGTCTACAGGTACAAACTTTCTGCAGCACACTTCAAAACATATTATCAGCAGAAAAATGTAGAAAGCTTACTTAATACTGAGGTCACCTTGGATTTACACAAAACACTCTTATGAGAGGTACCACTTATGTGTTATGAACACTGGAAAATAAAAATTAGATTGCATACTTTTTCTACAAGAAATATATTTTCCTACAACCTCATTATCATTGTTAAAATAACCTGTAGCTGCTGTGTAGTTGATGCATCAACAGGGACCTCTTCAGAACTTAGTGTCAGAGTTAGTTATCTTTCAACATTATGCTGAAAAGCACCTAAAGCTAAAATATATCACGACAAATATATTACTTTAGTACAAGCCTAATGAAAGAAGCCATTCTGTTCCTTATTGCTTTGCCCTGTGCCTTTGAACAAGTGTTGATCCAGTTAGTGAAGCCTGTTGAATTCTTTCAATTTAATCAGGAAAGTTTTAGTTTGTTTAGTTCAATTAAGGTCAAGTGGTTCATTAAGGAAAAAAATTAAAAATGCAGGACCTGCAGAGAATGACAGACCAATGAGACTGCTAAGACCAAAGAGAACACTATATATAACCATTCTTAAGTACACAGAAGCTTGCTAGGTACAGGATTGGAGAAAAATGCTCCCCGTGCACATAATACAATACACAAGAAACTCTTGTGCTGTAACCTGGCAGACAAGCTAGTCATGAAAACCCATGCAAGGATAAAGCAGAGCACTGAACAACTGGCCACAAATGCAATGCAACTGCTATCAAGGAAGAACAGACCAAACACAAATGTGTGAATAATGGCAGACGTGGGCATTTCTAGAGAAAGATGAAGGGATCAATGATGCTTTTAGCCATTTAGAAAAGATTTTAGAAGACCATTCAATGTAAAAATTCAAGTCCCACATTTAAAACAACTAGCAGAAACACAAAGTTGTGTGCTCAAAAAAATAACTGTTTATTCTTAACTATGACTAAGACAATTATCCTTTAAGCTCTCATGTGAGCATTATAAACTTTGACCTAACTTCATCAACACTTAGACAGAACTAGATGAAAGAATGAGACTTTCATTCCTTCAATGTGGACTTTTCAAGTAAAAGCATGCAAGTCAGAAAGGCACTGAGATGTATCATCAAAGCCTTTTCCACACAGCCTGAATTCTCTTCTTGCATGATGTACACCATCTCTCATGATTCTCCATCTTAGGTGATAGTGCACCATGGAGTGGGTGTAGGGAGTTTAACTGCAGAGGGAGAGATCTGGGGCAGGCTAGAGTTCCTTTGAGGGACCACAAGAGGATAGTCTGAAAGAAATGTGTCATGAAAATAATTTGAGAGGAGTAGAAAAGGCAGACAATAGAGGAATCCTACATACATTGGCCTATAAAAGGAAAAACTTTAAGTTACATAGTAATTCACAGAATCATTAAGGTTGGAAAAGGCCTCAGATTATCAAGTCCAACCTTTGACCTAACACCACCTTGTCTACTAGACCATGGCACTAAGTGCCACATTCAGTCTCTTCTTAAACATCTCCAGGGACAGTGACTCAACAACCTCCCTGGGCAGCCCATTCCAATGCCCAATCACTCTTCCTGTAAAGAACTTCTTCCTCATGTCTAAACTAAACCTCCCCTGGTGCAGCTATAGACTGTGCCTACTGCTGGTTGCCGGGGAGAAGAGCCCAACCCCCACCTGGCTACAATCTCCTTTCAAGTAGTTGTAGAGAGTGACAAGGTCTCCCCTGAGCCTCGTTTTCTCCAGACTGAACAATCCCAGCTCAGTCAGCCTCTCCTCATAGGATTTGTGCTCCAGTCCCTTCCCCAGCCTTGTTGCCCTTCTTTGGGCCTGCTCCAGCACGTCAATATCCTTCCTAAACTGAGGAGCCCAGAACTGGATACAGCACTCAAGGTGCAGACACACCAGTGCTGAGCACAGGGGAAGGATCACTTCCGTGGTCCTGCTGGCCACACTGTTCCAGATCCAGGCCAGGATGCCAATGGCCTTCTTGTCCACCTGGGCACACGCTGGCTCATGTTCAGTTTCCTGTCAGTCACAACTCCCAGGTCCCTTTCTGCCTGGCTGCTCTCCAGCCACTCTGTGCCCAGTCTGTAGCACTGCAGGGGGTTGTTGTGGTCAAAGTGCAGGCCTTGTTGAACCTCATCCCATTGGATTCAGCCCATCTATCCAGCCTGTTCATGCCCCTCTGCAGAGCCCTCTTGCCTTCCAACAGTGAAGTTAATTTGTGTGGGAGAACCAAATTCTGTTTAGAATCAGTTTTAATAGAAACTCTTCAGCCAGACCTGACTAGCTTTTAAAGATTAAGAGAACCATTAGGATCATCTACTTTGATACCTGCAAGCTTAAAGCTACCACAACAAAGTTTTAGGCTCCTATAAAATTACTTCCAATTTAATTCCAGTTATTTTTATATTTTCCAATATAATTCAATTTATTTCAAGGTAAGGAAAATTAGCAGAAATTGAGGGAAAATACCTGGGAGAAGATACTATGTTATACATACAACACAGTCATACAAAGGAGATTTCTCCTTTTCAGTTAAGTAAAAAAACAAACAAAAAAAAAAACAACAACAAAAAAAAAACCACAACACCCCACAAAACAAAACCACCAAACACCACTCCAAACTAAAATTAAAGGAAAACCCCCAGATCATATACCTGAAGCAGACATATCACAGAGATATGAACTGTGAAAAAGGAGAAAACCAGAAAATATCCTTCAAGTGAAAGCATTAGTGATTCCAAAACAGACTACCAAAGACTTTGAACAGAGACCACTTAATCCCCACTTGGCATTTGTCCCTAGAAGAATGCACACATCAAAATGTTGGGAAAAGTCCAAATAATGTCACTCCTGCACACCATGATGCAGAATCCCAACTCTCTGACTGGTGCACTTGTGCACTTTTTTTTTTAACATCTCCATCTAAGTAACTAATTTTCACTAGGCTGACAAGAAAATTCTCTTCTCCCAAAGTTTCTCCCCACAGATGAAGGAGAAAGTTGCTTGCCTGGCTTCTTGCTGGCCTGTACAGTAGTAGTAAGCAAACTATTCACATATTAAAGGTCAGATGTCCAAAGGTAACAGAGGGAAGAAAAGAAAGTGGGTAGATCCATTTATTCTCCATCCTGCTCTTCAACATGAAAACACTAATGAAAAACAAGTCACAAGATTTTTATTGCCTAAATTTTAGCAGTTCTTAAGGATCCATATTGAAAAGGCAGGGTGAAGCTAACTGGACCTGCTTAGCACTGCTAGGCTCCTTTAGAAGTAAGGCTACTTTAAGTAGCTATGATTTTAGCAGAAATGCATCTTTTCCTCTTGCTTCACTGCTTTGGATGCTTCCCTTTTAATGTATTTAAGAAATTAAAAGCTAAGAACTGTCTTGAAACGCAAACTACTTACAAAAGAACACTGAATTTAGGGGCAACAGTCATCATGGAAATCACTGTTGCAGAATAGTTACAAGATCATCAGCGCTGTGAGAGCACTCTGTTTCTGCATGTCTCAAGGACCCACGGTTTCTTTCTTTCCCTCCACCTGCTCTTTCTGCCTTATTCA
This sequence comes from Acropternis orthonyx, assembly GCA_035583155.1. NCBI lineage: Eukaryota > Metazoa > Chordata > Aves > Passeriformes > Rhinocryptidae > Acropternis > Acropternis orthonyx. The sequence goes on from JAWWEU010000001.1 coordinate 29,125,347, forward strand.
AGCATACCAGCTACAAGGGGAACTCTTCTCCCTTGCTGTTGTTCCTTGCAGCCTGCTGGTTGCAAGAACCTTGAGTCTTCAAGAAACTGTTGACCTACCTAATTAATACCTGAGCAGGTATGGTGGTGTGTTTATGTGTATATGAGTGTATGTTCTCCTCATAAATTCTGTCTATATGTCTCCAAAGTACCAATAAATTGTTACTGCATACAAACACAGTCTGGCCAGTTATGTCTTATGGGCTAAAACTGCAGCTAACATTTGTGGCTGCATCTTTAGTGTTTACAAACATCTGCATGTAAACAGGACAGACATTAGCAGTTACAGAACTTGTATCAGAACTATTATAGAACTATGCAGAACTATTTTACCATTATTTTGATTTCTTTCTAAAGCATAAAGTGTTAGTTCAGAGGTGTGAAACCTATTACTAAGAAGGAGCACCTTACAACATATGCAACACATTCAAAGTATGGTTAAGTCAAAAGTGAGTTGACTCTGCAGAGAATCATAGAATCATTTAGGTTGGAAAAGACCTAAAGACTCAACATGATTTACTGTGGTGCATTGGTGTAGCATGATATTCTGGTAGAATATAATCCCAATACATATGAGCTGTTCTATTTGTTGACAAATTATTTGCATTGGAAACAGAACCCTTCCCCCTGAAATAAAGGCATGGAAGAAGTTTAAGCAAAGCAGTATATTTTAATTGTCTTATCTTTTCAGGTTTTCCTAATGACTCACTGCTAAATGGAGCTACTTTCAGCTAGTGAAATCTGGTTGACAAGTACACCATTTTCACAAAAAAAATTCTTGAAATATTCTGCCTCCTCCAAAAGTCTTTGCTAAAAATGTAACTTCTGAAAAAAAAAATCAAAACCTTTTATCTGCTTAAAAACCAACAAAATTTTGTCTTGAAGTCTAAAATTCACTCTCTATTTCTAGTTTTTCAAGGAATTTTACAACTTTAACCTAAATTAAAGGATTTTGAGGTGCAAACTAAATATTCTCTTCAGATAAGAATTGATTTTTAATGGAAAAAAATCTCAGTGGGAAAATTTCAGTCTACTCTGCCGCTGACATTAGTGGATGCAAGCTAATGCAGACTGCAGTAGAGGACCGAGAGGCATATTCCAAGTGTCTCCTTAGTTATTTGGCACTGGGCTTGCAGTTGGGTTTGCAAGAATTATTGTTTCCAAAATTTTCAGAATTTCTAAAACTACAGACTTCCAGAAGGAAACCACCTTCACCTGAGTCAGTGGGACAGTTTATACAGGACCAGAGTATGCCAGTGAGGCACAGGAATATTGAATTTGCTAGTCCACTGTTTTTCTATTGCAAGAAGTAATGGTACTCCATGGCACTAGAAGAGTCATATTTTCCTATATGCAGAACAAGATAACCTTCACGCTATCTCTTCCGCATGGCTCGCTTCCAAGGCCTTGGAAACACATGTAAACAAATCCACTTATCTATATTTGATTAGCAGGCTTGGTGTACCTCATCCTGTTCAGTTTTACAAAAAAGCCTTGCAATACAAAGCAGTTAAAAACTAAAAATGGATTTTAATCCACCACTGCTTTCAACTAGAAATACAACTTCCACATTCTCTGTGAGTCAACTAGTCAAAAAGTTATTCTTGCAACTGTGCAGGATCCCTGCCTTCATTTAGGCTGATCTTCAATCTTCAATGATCTTCAGTGGAAGTTTTCTTGACACCCTCTTTGTGAGACTAAGGAATAAGATCAGTTGTGAGGGAGAATGGGCTATTGCATGGTAGTGCAGACAGGGAGAGTATGCTCCCTCTGGAGGTCACAGGCTCTTCCAAGGGGCGCATATCCAGGCCATGGCCCAGCAGCGTGGTGACTTCCCACTGTGCAACAGGTATGGCTACTTCATCATATATCTGGCAAAATAAGGCATCAGAGCAAGGAGTACTCTGGGACAGCAGAATAAACCCACAATACAGAGACATAGTAGAAGGAGAGCATGAGAAGAAAGTCAGATTAGACTGAGACAGGACACACAATAAACCTGATGGTGACTAGTGAGGCAAATTGAGCAAGATTCCCAGTTAGCTATACTGTTGCTAATCTGCCCCTGTGGTGATTCAATTTACTGAGTGTGGGGAAGAACTACCCCAAAAAACAGCAGTGGCAATTATATAAGCAATGCTGGCAATTATTTATCACCAATTTTTTGTCTTCTCTTAGGATAAAAACTAAATCAATTCAGATTGAAAATTCTAGGCCTGACCTGGTTAGATCTTTGTCTGGAGAGAGCTCTAAAATCTTCAAACTCAATTTCAGTCAGTTTCTTGACAAAGACATCCTGGCGCTTCTGCATGGACAAGTCATGGACAGTGGAATCAATTATGGTTTTGTATCAGATTAAACTTCAGCTAATTAAATCTGCTTTTTTAACATAAGAAATAAAACCCTAAAGATATATTACTCCTTCTTTACATTTAGAACTGTATATTCATATACACTTACACGCAAATCAGCAAACGATAGAGGGAATCAAGGCAGACCATATATTCTTTACCCCTCCATATATCCACCATTTACCCATCTACAAAATCATGACAGTGTATCATTTGTCAATGAACAGAAACAGGAGGAAAAGAGAGACCTGTCTGAAGTAGCGTGTACATCCTGTGGTCTGAAGAAACCACAAGAAAAGCTTGCCAAGTAACGCTCTTTAGTGCACTAATTTCTTCCTTTACTGTTGTAGTCCACCACAAGATAAGAGGAAAAGGGCGGGGAGAGGTGTCTCACACAGAACCAAATACTCCTACATTTCAACAGCAGTGAACTTAAGTTTCCAAGAGCTGGCAGACCAGAAGGTGCAAATTATTACTGCCCTAAATCTCATTTGCTACTTAATCCACTCACAGAAATACATCTGCTCTTTATACTTGAAACACTTGACTTTTGATTTCTTTTCTTGATGTCACAAAGGATGATAATTTAGTATAGAGAAGACTGAAACTGAATTTTCAGTCTTTTGGGTGTAACAGTTCCTTTTTGAGTTGTACAGTATTGAAGTTCATAACAATAAACTTGGGGATCAGATATCTGAGTCCTTAGAACATCCCACAAATAACCAATAAACTTCTACCCATGTATCTGAGTAATTCACATACTCAAAAAAGACAAGTGAAACTAGCTTGAAAACTATTGTTGAAAACCACTAAGTTGCAACTAAGAAAACAGAAGAGCCTATCAAATTAGTCGTTTCCAGAGGGATTTCACCATTCTCCCATTTGTGACACTACCCACTTTTCACTACATGCAGTCATAATCCATTCTACTGGTGTATATTAAGAAATCTATTATCCTGGTAGCAGCAAGTTTCTTTTAGAACTGTCACTCAGAGTCATCATAAGCATTCAGTATCAAGAAAAGCAGAAAACTAAATCAGGTACCACACAAGTCCTACAGCAGTGTAAGAGTGACACCAAACTACTCCAGGGGCACACAGAAATCATTTTTACAACCACCAGGACCAGCACTGCCTTCATCTTCACCAACTATTTGGTTGGTCTCAAGGCAGTCACCAGCTGCAAACTCAAATATCTTCCCCGTATCTGCACGGAAGCGAAAACCAGCGGGGCAGCTCCTTGAGGTAACCAGACCGTAAAGGCATTTCTCTGTGACAGTCTCAGCACGAAGCTACATGAGGCACGCAGAGATGCAAACACCGCGACTATCAGTCAACAGCACTTTTCGGCACCACCTTTTCGGAACATTCCCTGTGTGGGAGGAGTCACGACAGCTCGAACCCTTCGCACTGAGCTGTCGCTCCCCACGCCAGCTCTCGCCGCACGCCGGTGCCGGTGCGGCGGAGCGGGGGGATGCGGCGGAGCGGGATGCGGCGCCGAGCGGGCGTTCGCGCCGGCAGCAGGCGATGCGGGGGCAGCACCAGCCTGCTCGCCAGCCACCCCGGCTCCTTGCAGACGCCTTCCCTACTGCCTTCCAGCCTGACAGCGGGCCGAGGGAGAGTTGAGGGCAGGGCTTGGGCAGCGACCAGTTGCCCCCCCAGGTGCTCCATGCCCGCACCCGCCACCCTCCCGCGCATCCGCCCGGTCAGCGCAGTCCCTGCTATTCTGCGCTCTCGGGGGCGGCAAGCGGGACAGGACGTGTCCCGTGCCGGCTGCCCTGAGCCTGCCCAGCCCCTCCGGGGCGATGTGCCCTTGCAGACACCCCCCGCAGGAAGCGCAGCTTGCGACAGAGCTGGGCACTGTTGGGAAACCGCAGAGGTTCAGGTTCCCCTGCACAAGGGGTGAAGCAGCAGCCGCAGGTGCTTTCCCGGGGGCAGTTCCGCCGGGAGACCGGTCCGGCTGTGCGCGGACCATCCCGTCTCCCTGCCCCGACTCCTTTATCCCACGGTGCCGCCCCCAGACTCACCTGCCACCGCCTCCCGCCCCGCGCCCCGGCCGGGCCGGCTCTCCTCGGGCTGGAAGTGAGACGGCGGAAAGGCTGAAACCACTTTCCTAACTTTGTTTTGAGCACGGGTGACATAATTGGGCGAGGCGGGCAGCGCCCCGGGGGCGGGCCGGCCGGCCCTGCCTTTCTTCCCTCCTTCCTACCTGGAGCCGAGTCGCGCTTTCCCCGGGCGGCCTCACCTCACCGTGGGCGAGAGCGACTCGCTCTCCATGAGACAAGAGAGCCAGGGAAGGTCGAGAAGGCTCAGCCTTCCCTGGTTGCTCTTGCAGTCAGGATTACGTGCACGACGGCTTTCCAGGGTAAGGATGTGGGAACCTAAACGGTATGGGGTAGGAGAGTTTGGGAGGGTGCAGGAATGCTCGTCCACAGCAAGATCTTGCGGTGGCAACCAGCTCAAATGGACCAACTGGGATCTTCCCCACGTTGTCATCTCAAACTGTCCAAGTTCTACTTACAGAAGGTGGCGACAGGAGACAGTATTCACATTCAATTCAAAGATTTCCCTTAGCCCCAAGTATATTTTGAAAAGTATCTGCTCCTGGGATCAGGTTTTCTGAGTAGTCCCCCAGGAAGAGAAAACACTTCAACATCATTCTCATCACTGTAAGGTCTCCCAACTGCAGAAGAGTTCTTAGAGCATGATGCCTAAAGAAGGCTTCACCTGCATCTTCTTGATCAGGTGATCTGTTCGCAGGCACATCTGTGACATCAACCACACTGGCCTGCCCCATGCACCCAAGGCACTCCTTTTCACCGTAAACAAGCCCTTCTACTTGCCTTGTCAACCCATCTTTCCTGAACAGCTTGTAACCTTATCTCGTTAAACTAAGTTACAACTCCAGAGCATTGGTAAAAAAGCAAATCTTGCAGCTATAAAGAGGAATGTTAGGATGACCTGCAGGTAGTCTGCAGCATAAAGGCACATATGCATGCCCAATATGAATGCTTACAAAGCACTACAAGTCATCATTTAAAGCAGTTATTAAACATGGAGTTGATTATGTGAGTTTAACTAGGATGACTTCTGCAGAGGGAAACATTTCTTCACTTATGAATCTTTGACCATAGACTTGTACATGTTTCCACAAGGCAAGCTTGAGTATGGATTTACAGTACATTAAAGTGCCACTTGACAGTTACTGTTCACATTCACGTTCAGTAAAAAAAGTAAATATTTGAAACTTCCTTACCACAGCAGCTGCCTTATATGTACTGTGAGCTAAAATAGGCGCACAGGTAGCTATCATGAAATCATCAGCATGTTGAATAGCTATAATACTGCACATGCTGACTTGACTCAGGCTAACTTTTCTATTTAACCTTTTGCTATGTGAGTAAAATAGTGGGTAAAAGATGGGATTACATTTCTTTTAAAGATGTGGACAATCATACAATATTAAATTAAGAAAGAAATGAAGGCACACTGTCAACCACAATGTACTAGACATAATTCAGAAGCTTGTGGAGAAACTGAAGACAGCATAGAGAAAGTTTCAGAACAGCAGGGGATTTTCACATGCATGGGGGAAAAAGCCTGCTGAAGTAGTATTTGCAGTCTTAGTGGTAACATTGATGTATTAAGGCCTCAGGGAATATATCAAAACTGAGGACTGCTTAGGTACTTTACTGCAACAAAGCAATTTTCTTCCTTACCATTTAGTACGAGGCAGTTTAGACTTTCAAGTTTCTGTAAGAAAGTTTTGGGCCCTACTAAGCAATAGTAGAAGAGCTGCTCAATGACATTTTCTAGGTCTTGTCTAGACAGCTAATGTGGTTTTCACATATATCTGTGAATACTCTGGAGTATAGCATTACAGAGCCAGCTGAAGTGGGCTGTTGCTCTCTGTTTTCATTCTCTCTCAAAGCAAAAATTTATGGATTCTATTGCACTCCTGTACTGCTGTGATTTCTTTCAGCAGTTTCTGATCATATACCTTCATACACACTCTGTTTCCCAGCTGATCATGGCAGAGGCAGAGACCCTGATAGATCTCAGCACCCACAGTTAGTTCTTCATGAACACCCAGAATCCAATCCATTACCATATCTGTCTCCTGACGTAAGTGGATTGAAAAGCAGTAAACTCATATACTGTGATGTCAGAGACTATGACATTAACTGCAAAGGGCAAAAACAGCCCAAGAATAAAGATGCATAGGCATTAACCTACTTCTTAACTTCTTAACAGAGGCTTAAATTACAGTGCTAAATGGAATACTTTAAATAATTAAACCCTTTTATATGGGTCCAAAATCATTCTCTATAAAATTTAGGTATAAACTCATTTGATTTTCTTCAAGGACTAAAAGCAGGAGATTTTGAAAAACACTGGGGTGCAAAATGTATTGTCTGGAGCTAGGAACCTTCTGACTGCTATGTTTAATGTACAATGAGTTAGAAACTGGATGACAGTTTCTACCACTGGGGTATACAAATGCCAGAACTACAAACAGAAACATGTGGTAGGCAGAAGACAGCTTGCAGCTCTTAAGTCAGGAAATGCCAAGTGCAATATAAAAATAAAACCATCACCCTTTAAATAAAACAGGCTGTATTTCACAGTTTATTTAGGGTGATGTGTGTTTATTTCAGTCTGGAAAACCATCATTCTGCTGGGATGCAAGGGGTCGTTTTCTCCTGCATTTAGGCTTATTTTGTCTTTCCACACTAATGCAGCTTTTAATTGCCTATGAAATTGCACCACCCTGAGGGAACTTCACAGTAACATTCAAAATCGTGTTTTCCTTCTTTATGCTCAGGGATCAGAGGAAAAGTTACAGAAACTGAAGCCATAAACATAGTGCAAGAAATTTATAGTAAAATGGAAATTGTATTAAGTGACAGCTAGGAAACTGGAGATCTTCCATCCTGACCAGCTCTAAAGTCATCTCTTGATTTTATGCTCGTGTCACCTGCAGTGCAGTATGAGTTTGATTGTGCTACACTACAAAAAAAAAAAAAAAAAAACCAACCCACCAAACACCAAAAAAACTCAAGACTTCTCTAAAAATCAAGGTTTAATTATGGGATTAATCTGACTGTCATCTATTCCAACTCTTTGCTCACAGTCAAGAGCTAGGGCAGATTGTCAAGGGCCTTATACAACTGGATTTTCAAAATCTCCAGAGATGGAGAATCCACAACTTCCATGGACAACCTGTTCTCGTGCCAGGCCATGCATGAAGTAAAAACATTGTTTTGTTATATTTAGGTGGAATTTCATGTATTTCATTTTGTGCCCATTGCCTCTAGTCCTTTCAAGGGTGGGGCCAGTTCTGCGCACGCTGTGTCTCACCTAAAAAATCCACTGCACAGGCTGGAAGGGCACACCCACGTGGGGAGAGCCCTTCCCAAGATCTTCATTCGCAAAGTCTGGCCATACGTACATACTAAGAAGAGACTAACTTTGTCTTCTTTATACCCTCCAACCAAGTATTTATATACATTGATAAATTTACCCCCCAAGCCTTCTTTTCTTGAGGCTAAACAGTCACAGTTCTCTCAGTATCTCCTCAGAAATTTCTGTCTCTTAATTATTTTAGTGGCTCTTTCCTGGATTCACTCAAATACATCCATGCCTCATACTGGGAAACACAGAACTGCATGCAACACTCCAGATGTGGTTGAGTACTGAGTAGAAGGGAAGGATCATCTTCTTCAAAAGTGCCAGAAACACTCCTCTGCATTGCAAGTTGCCTCACAATGACACTGGCCAGCTTCCTCCCTCCCTTCTCAGGGATGCATCCCATCAAATCCCACTGACTTAGAATCATAGAGTTGGCAGGGACCCATAAGGATCAAGTCCAAATCCCTCCTCCCCACAGGACTACCTAAAACTAAACCATATGACTAAGAGCATCATCCAGATGCTCCTTGGACTCTGACAGGCTCAGTGCCATGATCAGCTCCCTTGGGAGCCTGTTTCAGTGACCAACCACCAATGAAGAACCTTTTTCTAATGTTTAATCTGAACTTACCCTGACCTGATGCAGCTTCTTTGCATTTCCTCGTTGCTGGTCACCAGAGAGAGGAGATCAGCTCCTCCCCCTCCATGGCTTGCCTTCAGGAAGTTGTAGACTGCTATGAGCTCACCCCTCAGCCTTCTCTTCTCTAAGCTAACTAAACCAAGGTGACCTCAGCCACTTCCTCCTAAGTCTTGCCGTTGAGACCTTTCACCATCTTGGTTACCCTCCTCTGGACACACTCCAATAGCTTTATATCCTTCTTATATTGCAGTGCCCAAAACTGCCCACACTATCCAAGGTGAGGCTGCCTCAGTGCAGAGCAGAGCAGGACAATCCCATCCCTTGCCCAGCTGGTGATGCTTCACCTGATGCCCACCAGGACATGGTTGGCCCTCCTGGCTGCCAGGGCACTGCTGACTCAGATTCAATTTGCCAGGATCCCCCAGCTCCTTTCCACAATGCTGCTCCCCACTCTCTCATCCCTGAGTTTGTATGAATAACCAGGATTAGTGTCCCAGATAGAGAATCCAGTATGTGGTCTAGTTACATTTCATACAGTTGGTGATTGCCCAGCTTTCCAGTGTACCCAGATCTCTCTGCAGGACCTCTTTACCCTCAAGGGAGTCCGCAGCTCCTCCCAGTTAAGTATCACTGACAAACTTACTTACTGTACACTTGATTCCTGTATTCAGGTTGTTTATAAAAACATTGAAGAGCACTGCCTGTAAAATTGAGCCCTGGGAAACCCCTGTGGTGACTGGCTCCCAGCCTGATGTAACCCCATTTGCCAAACATATAATGGACTTGTCTAGCTATGGGGCGGGCAATTGATTCAGAAGGATACTGTGGGAGTAGTATCAAAAGCTTGGTAAAATCCAAAACCACCCCATCTATTGGCTTACTTTGGTCAACTAGATGAGTGACCTTACCATGGAAATGAAATTAAGTTAGTTAAGCAGGACTTTCCCCTTGTGAACCTGTGCTCACTATAATCAGTGAGTGCATTGTCTCTCAGAATAACCTTCTCCATAATTTTACCAGGCATTGAAGTGAGATTGGCAGGCCTGTAATTACCAGGGTCTTCCTTCTTACCCTTCTTGAAATATTGCCAGCTTCCAGTTGACTGGAACCTCTCCAGTCTCCCAGAACCATTGAAAAATAATGGAGAGAGGTCCCATGATAATATAAGGTTATCTTCAATGTGCTTCAGCAAATTCCTGGACCTGTTTGTGTCCACTCTGTGATACTAGCCAGCTGATGTCTGGGGAAGTTAAAATCACCCGTAAGGACAAGGGCAGATGGTCCAGAGATATCTCTCAATTACTTGTTGAATAATTCATCATTGTTGCTGTCCTGGGTGGATGGTCAATAGCAGACTCCCACAACAACACTTCCGTTGCTTTCCCCTTCATCCTTACCCAGAGGCCACCAACCACGTCATCACCAGCCATAAGGACCACACAATCCAACCCCTCCCTTGCAACCCCTTCCTGCCTTGCCTGTACCTCCCACAGAGGTGATAACTGTCCATTTTCAACACCCCAGCCACAAGATCCTACACCAGCCACCTGATCCAATTCTACTGAGAGAAAGTCTTCACTGTGCCAGGCCTTGCCTCTTGTCTCAGGGACCTGGGAATCCTGATGGCAGATCTTACCATTGAGGCATTGAGTGTCAGCCTTTTCCCTGTCCTTTGTCACCAGGTCACCTGTTCCATTCAGTAATAGGCCCAGCACTTCCCTAATTGGTCTACTTTTGGTTTGTTTGTTACTGATATACCTCCAGAAGCCCATTTGATGCCCCTCAAATCCCTCACCATGTTTCGCTTTGACTTCCCTCAGCCTCTCAGTGCACACTCAAGACAGCATTGCTTTATTCTTCCCAGGTCAACTTTCCATGCTGCCACTTCTTGTGTGCTTCCTTTGGATGTCTGAGTTCAGTCAGAAACTCCTTGTTCATCCATGAGGGCATCTTGCCACTTTTGCATGACTTTCTGGATGCTGGGATGGACCATTCTTGGGCATAATATATAATAAATTAAAAAACAAAAGCAAAAAACCCGAACCAAAACAAAACAGAAAACAACAACAAAAATTCTTTCCTTCCATATAACCTGCAGGAAAAATGTGTTTCTTAAACCATAGGAAGCACAGCATTGGCACATGAATAATTAGAGCTGTTGCATAAAATGGCACTTTTTCCAGTAAGGAAACATCAGCTCAGTAATAAAGCATAAATAAACAGGTGTATTTGTGTATACCAAGAGCCTACAAAGCAAGGAGACTTAAGATCTGCATTGCTTATTTGCCCTGTCCTTCAGAAAACAGTATCCACCCTTCCCAATTGCAGCTCAGGACTTTCTACCTCTTGTGGTTTTAAAGGAAACCAAATTAGCTATCTAATATACAGTGACCTATTTCTTCCCCCTTAATACTGAACATAGAGTCTTTGTGCATGTTCATGTCTATCATGCTCTTCCAATCCCTTTCCCTCAGGGCTAAGCAAACCCATTTCTGAAACATTAAAAACCACAACATTCCCAGGGGAACATTCAAATCAGTTCTTGATGTTGATTTTTTTTTCCTATCACATTTTACAGCCATGCTCTTCATATTTCTCAAACTGAAAAGAATTAGCATTTAATTTTTATTTTAAAAGAAAAACACTATTTTAGAATGTTTCCCTGTGAGGATGTGGAGCCAGCAGTACAGTAGATGAACTTCTCTCTCAGTCTGTGCCATGGTACAGTTCTAGTTTTACTCAATATTCCACAGTTTGCTGAACCATAAACCAATCTTAAAAGCATACTGCCATTAAAAATCTTGATCTTCTCTCACAGGGAAAGGTATACTGGATCAAATCCAACATTAATTATATACCGCATTACCAATTCCCCCCACAGTTATGCTGAGGTGGTAAACTGTGTATTTTTGTCCACAAGCTGTCCATCTGTGATGATGCACTTAATAGATTCCAGCCAAGAAACAGCTGAAGTACACTGATAGCTAGAAGCTCTGTCAGTCACCTCTTCCACTCAGAGCTTTCTGTTTAAATGGTCATTATAAAGAGAGAACTATATTGTCTTCCTGAATGCAGTTCTCATAAATAGTGTTGAATTCTGTTCAGTGAAGGATTTTGTGCATCAAAGGAAAACTTTCAGAAACTCACCACCTTATTAGCAAGCTTGATAGAAACCTGTTTTTTTTAAAAAAAAAACAGAGCAGGTTTGTATTCTGAAACTGGAAATCAGTCATATTTACCACCACAGCAGCTAAAGGCCAACAAAAATGGAGATCTATTGCAATAACTAGTATATGCACACAATTGTTGCTTTCCAGAAATCTATTACTTCATGGAGCAGACAGTTTAGAGCAATATCAGTTTCCTCCAATTCATTAACACAAAACATAACATTTTTGCTCTTTCTGTCACACGAGAGTGATCGATCAAGGACAGTAAATTTGATACCACACACTTGCTGTGGAAGACATGCAGAGACAAGATGCATGCAATGTCACTGGTGTGGAGATATTTCAGGAAGCCCCAGTTACGTTTAGAGGAGAAGCAATACCTAGCCATCCCCATGCTCATTACAGCAGTGCTCAGAAGAGGTGCTGTAGTGACATCTCTCATTTCTGACAGTTCTATATCATTAGCATACCAATTCTGTAAGTCTGCTCTCATCACAGAGTGCCAAAAGAGTTGACTACAGGTCCCCTGACTCTCCATTCAATACTCTGTGCCACTGGGAATACATTGTTAAACATTCAGGAAGATCATTAGCATGAAAACTGAGTTTAAAATTTTTGAAGGACAGATTTAAAGCAGTAATGTTTTTATGTTCTCTCCCCTTCTTGCATCCACTCCCCAGCCCCAGTGTACACACACACATATGCACCATTTGACTTATGTAACCATTTTTCTGCCATTGATCTTTTTTTTGCCCCCAGTATTTCCATCTCTTGTCCTCGTCTTATCCCATTGCTTTGGGTCATGTTTCTTATACTAAAAATAAAAATAATTCAAAAAATCAGTCTGGAGCTGCTATTTAGGTCGCCCTTATATACATCCAGTTATTAGCTGATACAGCTTTGTCAGGGACACAGTATTCTCAACAGCTGTGTTAAAAAAAATCTGTGATCAAAGTATTTGTGTCAGCCAGACCTTTCATGGAAACAAGTCTTTTAGAAGTAACCCCCTAGTTAACACAGAGATAATAACAGTGTATCCAATATCCAATCATCCTTTGAAAATCTAATTTGCAGCAACTGTTCTCAGTTGGGATTACTTCTTGGACAGCTTTCACCAGCTCAAAGGTAGATAATGACTAGAAAAAAATTACATGTACTAGCTACTAGATCAGCGCCAGGTCTGTAACCAAACACATTACTTAATACAATAAACTGCATTAGCATATTCCCTCTCCACATTATTTTTTAACAAAAATCTAGATCTTTCATCTGTTTCACTTCATGGCAACACGAATGCAGGAAAAGCATGGGAACAGAAAGAGGGAGGTGAGCAGGCTAAAGGCTTATATTGTTCAGGAAACCACGGCATGAGTCAGATACCACCTGTATTGGTTTATATATTACATTGACTTTTTAGTTAAAGGGAAGAAAATTTTATCAGTGAAGAACCTGAGTAAAGAGAAGAAACATTTAAGGTTGTTCCTTTCAGTGTCAATATGATTTCATTCCCTTAAAATTAAATTTGGCATTTATTGTCTCGAAGACTGAAACAGGAAATGGATCTAAGTGCTCTTGGCTTCAGATAGAAAACATAATGTCATTCCCACTACCTGCCTTCCTGATAAGGACAGTCTCAGGACATGGACCAAGGAGCTTCCCCAAATGCTGATACATTTATTCTTTCTTGTTCATCTTTCATCTCTATCTGGGGGAAAAAAACACCCATTTTTCTAGGAAGGAAAATACCAAAGAAAAGAAAACAACAAAAAAACCCCCCAACCAGACCATAAAAGACATTCTAAGGCAATAGGCAAACAAAATATAAATACAGAAATTAATTCCATTTCTAGTTAGCAAATTCAATAGCTGAGAAGAGCATAGCTTCAGACTTGTTTCTAGCAGTGGAGTCACAATCTCTCTTGCAAAAGACTCTAAAAGTAGTAGCAGTAAATTAATCTTCAAGTGTCTGCAAGTAAGTGTGCAAACAGTCTGGACCAGCTGGTTTGCCATTCTTAACATGACAGCAATATCCAGCTCTTAAAGCTCAAAGCACACAAGGAAGAGAAAACTCTTTTTATGGTATTCCATGGAACTGATACTGTCATAATGGGTACAGTTTATTTTCTTTATCCTTTCCCCATACTTATACCCTCTCTTCATTACACTGCAAATTTTTTCTTGCTTATTGCACTACACACCAAATACTCTCCTATTTCTGTACATCCAAGTGAGCCTTTAAAAGTTAAAAAAATCACTCCATAGACCTTGCAGGCTTCCAGTTCACTTTGGCTGTCTCTTGTTCCAGTATCAGGATGAAAACTGTGCAAACAATACTAAGTGCGTTCATTACCATAGGAATGAAATGTGACGTCTCCAACTAAATCCCCAAGTTAGGACAAATGTGGGACCAGAATTGCAGGACATGTCATGTGACGTAATTATCTGCATGACTCTGTGGAAGGAGAGTATCTACTCCTTTAAGGGTGACTGGTCAAGGACCTTCTCCAATGCAACAGGGACAATAAGAGAAAGAGGAAGCCATGTGCAAGAACATAAGGGGACACAAACCTGACTGGCATATGGGAAGCCGTGATGAGAACCAAACCTAGTCAGTCACATTAATTCATAAGGGCACACAAGAGTGTGAATAAGTTTATTCCAGTGAGGTTATCTGGCTGGGGACCTGGCAGTGAGAAAACTAAATAAAAAAGGGGGAAAGTAGAAACAAAATAACACCAAGACACAGGCTTGTCAAGACAAACACAGAAACTGACAACAAACCTCACCATTCACACTAACTGATAGATTATCAAGAAACCACAGATGCCACTTGCAGGAAGATCAGCCTGGACTTTGGAATGCCTATCAATTCTGGACTGCGAGGGGTGCAGGAATGGATAGAGCTGTACACATGGTGGGGGGGAGGTGCACAGGGGAAGGGAGAGCCGAGGAGAACAAAGGCGGTAGGTAGAAAGGGGTGAGGAGGGGCAGGTGGGCTGGTCAATACATTTGTCTGGCCAAGCACCGTGCCTGCCCAATGCAGTCTGGTCTTGCTTCTTCTATCTTCTTGTGACATCTTTTCTTAAGCATCTCTCTGTGTATTCTCACTCTCTTCCCTATGCTGGAAGGACTCAATGCCAGCTACTGTAGAGCCACTGTGTCCATGAAGGGAATTTAGTGCCAGCTCCTGGGGTGAGACCAGTGATGGGAGTGGGGTCCCCACGTCAGCTACTGGAGTCAGCAGGGGTCTTGAACTTCCCCAGGCACTGGGGCAGGAGCAGCATCTGTTCCCAAAACCAGCTGTCAGGGAGACAGCATGAGCCAGACAAGTGTCCCAGTGCCATGGGAGTGGGATGATGGGTAACTGCATGCCTGGTGCCAGCTGTGGCCAGAGTCTGTGTCTGCCCCAGTTTTGGTGTGCCTGGGCAGGGTGTGCATATTCACCAGCAAAATTTAAGCTGGATTAATGGAGCAACTGAAGAGGCCTAGGATCTGGGCCAGGGTCCCCCAGTCCAGCTGCTATGAAATATATGTTTTGCAAAAAACGCACATTTGACCTTCAGTGTGGTTTGCTGACATAGGCTTTTCTATGAAAAAATCATATCTGAGAATCATGTCAATGTGTGCATCTATCTCAGTTGAAAAAAACAAAAGCAGCCAAGCAACCACATTCTTATTTTGCCTGCTCAAAGGCTGTGCCTCTGAACACCCTCACTGATTATGCAGGGCTGTGGCAGCAGAGAAGAGCAAGAGAAGTATGAGAGATGCAAATACATTACAAAGTATTCCATCTGTCAGTCTTCATAGTTTTTTGACGACTTGAGAAGAGTAGATGGCTATACTGGAGCAGATCCGTCCTGTTCCACGAGCCTGCTGCTTTGGACAGTGCCTAAAAATAACAATAGTTACACCATTGATGGACATTTAGGTCAAAGGAATTCTAAGACTGACATGCTCATCTTTCTGAAAGTAATTTTCACCATGTGGATTAATTTTCACCATGTGGACAGCAGAAAATCACTTGAGCCTTCCTGCTATGATCTTGTGTGCTGATAATGCTTTAAAAAGGATGAGAGTTGTCCTCAAACCACCAGCTGAACTGGCATCCAATGTACTTGAATTTAAGTCACAAACTGTAGCTGGTACATGACATATCTCAAGTCTAACTTGGATAGGAGTGTACTGGAACATCCAATACAAAATATAGCTGTATCCTTTTGTTTCTTCAGAGTCTAAATTAAAAACCACTTTGTACAAACTGGCCCTGTAAATGAACTGGAATGCAGAAACTCTCCCAAACTGCTTTGGATGAAATGAGATCTGTTCAGCAACAATTGAGTACACACCATTCTTAAAATCAAAGCTGGCCCAGGGGGCCAATATGAGCTGATTTTATTTCTGTCATACTGAAGTGCTGTGCTTATGTGAAAACCTTCTACCACAAGAATAAGTTAGTAAGAAAGCTTTACCTTGGATCAAGACACATAAGAGAATGACACGTTCTCTTGCACCAGTGTAAAACCAAAACGGAGCATAAAGTTTCACCACATGAAATAGTAACAGAAAATAGGTTTCCTTCCCCAGAATCAGACCAAAATCCCTTTTATTTTTTTTACCCCACCATAGGCCAAGAAATTATTTTCCTCCCTTCCTCTTTCACTGCTCCTTTTATTAAGTCCAACTATTTCCTATATTGGCTACTTGTACAGTTCTGGTCTTTGCTTGCAATAATAATCTCCCTCCCCTTGCCAGAAAAAGGATGGTTACTTTACAGACAGCTTCAATAACAAAATTCAGCAGCAAAAAAATAGATGTCAAAAAGCAGAACACTACATTGAAAGAGGAGCTAAAACTTTAACTATGCAGTGATTTGGTAAGATTAAGATTCTGCTGTTTAATTTGAATTAAGTAGGAAACAACACACCATCACACAAAAAATTGGAGAAGTCTCTAATATCAGTATAGATTATGGTATTTTGTGTCCATGAGACACTAAAAAAGAAGCTTCACTTTTCTTAAACCAAAAAGGTCAGTTCAGACCTCAGGAAAAAAAACGAACAGAAACCCCAAATAAACAAACAAAAAACCCCAACAACAACAAAAACCCCAAACCAAATCAAAGGAACCAAAGGAACAACAGCACATGTATTTGTTAGTTTCACAAAATGTATGCTCTGTAGAATACTGTATAAGAATAAAAAGGAGTCAATAATACACAAATTTCCTGTGTGATTTGCTATTATTTTATACAACCCGGGGAACAAAGTGTCTTTTGCACAACTAACATAGTAGTGAATCAAACACAAATCATACCTACAAGAGTAGAACCTAGAGTTCCCAACTGGGATCAGAAATCATACTTCCTAAAATAAAGGAAAATGCATTTTAGCCCCAAATGGTTTAGGGATAGAAGCAAAAGGAAAACTTGCCATGAAATTACAAATACAAACAGACAGACAACATCTACTGACAGGCAACAATAACAGCATTAAAGAGAAATTTGTCCTCAGTTATGACCAGATATGTAGTCATATTCTGCTTCCAATTCTATCAGTTTAGTAAGACTTTGAGCAGACCTGGTCATGCCAGCAACTGCAGTGCCTTTTAAATACAAGAGATTTTAAACACAGCCTTTGATCCAAAAAGTCCATTAACAATTCTGTAATAGACCAATACAGATCATCCTGTCTCTGCCGCAATTATGTAGTATTTCTATAGGGAATTGTTACTGGTCATAACCAAAGACGAAGCCTGGAAAGGCTTCAACTCTGTTCAATAGTGCTCCTTAGGTCCTTTAACAAAGAACACTAGGGACACAATTTCACAGCAAATCATTTAACATGTAAGTGCATTTCACTGCAACAGCCCCTTCTTTAGGTTTTTCATGCTTTTAGATACTCAAGTTTGGGTTTTAGCCAAATATTGTTACTTTGTTCTTTATATATGTGAGAAATCCTCTACAACTATACCAGCTATGAAAACCTGGTCTACACAACTGTTATGGAAAAGTTTCTATTAAAGTATTTAAAGAATGGCATCTTTTAAAATTTTCATTGTTAGTTTAACTGTATTATGTCCAGTAACATTAATCTAAACATTGTCTTCAGTAGCAGTAAATACATGAGCACTGAGTGCTTCTTAAATTCCAACCAGACAAGAATCACAGCAGCACATGAATACTGAACAAGATGGCAAAAATTCCATAGAGTGAGAACTCAGAAAGGTGTATGGCACTGCTGACATCCCAACAGTGAGCTCAACAATTGTATACAAAACAATGAGCAACCACAAGAGTTTATTGGCCTCAGTTCTGTCAAAATCAAAGTTCAAATCCTAGTGCAAGGGCTTTGGGCTTTGTAATTTTGCAAGTATATAACTGAAGCTTACAGTAAAATGTACCTAAAGTTAAACCTAACATCTTTGTTGAATTCTATCTGGAGAAAACTGATGGAGGTACTATAGATTTATTTTTTCAATGGGTTTAGAATCCAAACTAAGAGACCTCCAAACACAAAGCTACGTATATACAGAACACAGACACACACACATGTAACCAAGTCCACTGGGGTTTTGTGTTGTTGTTGTTACTTTATGTTTTATAGACAATCTTTATAAAAGATTAGTTTCATCATATGCATACTATATTAGAGGCATATTTCTACCACGTGAATAAATACTTTTAATATATTTTAAAAAATCAGAACATAAATCTTGCCTTTGAAAACTTACCAATGCCCAATGTATTTAAGGCTCATTAAGCAATTTCAAATTTCTTATAGTCTGTACATTTGAAAAATGCATTAATAAAATTTACAGATCTTTAAAAACAGTTCACCAATCTCTCTTAATAGCTTCCCTCCTCCATAAATGTATGCCACCTTTTCTTTCACTTCTCTCCTTTCACACTTCATGTTTTTATGCTGTTGTCTTTACAAAAGGAACAAAAGTATCAAAAAGACACAAACAATACTCAGTTTGAACTTAACAAAATTCTATTAAGTACTCAGGGTAGATTTGATTGGCATCGAAGATGACAAAGATCTTTGGGTTCCAGGTATTATCCACACAGCTGTCATACAAGTTCACAAAACTTCCATCCTTTGAAGGAGGTCTCATATATTTTGAATCACCACCAATATAGTCACCAGTTAATACTCTAGCAAGAAACATGACTTTATCTGGTCTGTGCAGATGAGGCTGCAGATTCACACCATGGATCTGGAAAGTATCTCCATGCTTCATGCTCTCTTTGCAGAAATGGCTGGAATATGATGCATCTCTTGCGAAGTAGGTGCCTTTTGAATAAAAAAACCCACAATTCTGATGACATTCTTACCATGACAGCCTAACCACTAGAGCATGGATATGGGTACCAGGTTGATGAAAAATGGCTATTCTTTTACGTTCATTAGCAATCCATTTTTTCTTTTATTTAAATGGCTGAATTATAGCAACATGACCAAATATTTTTAGTGTGAACATTTTAGTAGGGAGATTGTCTTGTGATGAACACTGTTTTGCTGGGCATCCCTTCCCCATGCTCCCTGGTCCTACCAGCCAGTTGTGATTACATTGCTTACTGCATCTTAGCTTTCTTAATTCCACTTGATGTAAAAGCAGACCTGTATTACACAAGTCTTGGATAAACAGATGGCATGCATGACCAAGTGTAATCTATAGGGAATACTTAACAATGGAGAACTGTTAAGATTACCAAACTGTTGTGTGTGACAACTACACTTACCTTTTCCATATACAGCAGCATGCATCCCATTTATTCTCCAGTCAAAGTTATGGATACATATTGCTTCAACAAACTCATTACTGGTGCCATGAAACAGCATCTGCTCATTAATTGTTGGGACACCCCTTTTCTTCTTCAGTTGAGCCTTTTTTCTACAGAGAACACATAATACAGCATGACAAACAGCTGTACAATCGCATTAAGTTACTACTGTGAAAAAACTGCAGAGGGGACAAGCCTAAAACATTCCACACGTTCTGCTTAGACAAGTGCCTATATGGTTCCGGTTTTTTAACAGGGCAGAATTATTAAGGCACATGTTTAGAAATTACACTTTCCTGAATGCTGTGGACTATTTTCAAATGTAGGTCAGGATTAAGAAAAAACTTGATTTATACTAATTTTATCAACATTGCTCATTTGGCATTAGTTTCAGTGTGGTCATTTTCTGCAGATACATTTTTAACAGAAGTGCATTTTTCTCACATTTTGTTCCCTCCACCTATTTAAATAACATCATGGGAGACATAACAAAGTAGGTATATTATAAAGTACTATTACCTAGGTAAATTGCAAAAATATTTTTGAAAAATCACCTAATTTTTTAGGCAAATTTTATTCTACATGATCACTTCATAATGGTTTTCTGAATTTATGGTTCATTAATACTTCTTAAAAGAGATAAGTCATGCACTGGCAGGGTTACATCAGTCTAGAATTCTGAAAAAAAAAAAAAAAAAAACACCAAAACCCCCCACTTTATACTACAGGGGAACATGTATTACAGTGTCACAGGCAGAAGGCCATAGCCCACCTCCAATTAAAGAACAGACATATTTTTCATCAAACTTTAAGAGATTTTCTGTCATCTGGGTTTTGCTAAGAACCATGAAGAAGTTGACTCTGCAGCTGTGTCTAACTCACTAAGCTGTCCATAGTTATGATCCCAGACAAGTCAGAGGACATCCATAGCTTTGTTCTTGTCTTTGTACCTGAATTTTCATCCAATAAAAGCCACAGTGCTACATATTTGGGTTTATCAAATTAAGCAATCTGCTTTTAACTGGAGTGCATGCTTGAATTGGGGAAGAGTTCTCAGGGCTTACATTTCAGATGCAGTCTGGGCAAGTCCTATCAAAGGGTCTAGGAAAAGAGACAGGTGGTAGCAGCAAGTCTTTATCATATTAGTGGTATTATATGGCAATTATGCATTATTTATAAATAAGTACATTTCACAGAAGTGAAAATCCTGCAGTATTTAGCTTGAATGATACTTTTATTCTGTTTTACTGTTCAACATTTTGTTTGGGGGTTTTTCCACTCCAATCAGTGTGAACTAAAATACCTGCCTTGGCAACTCAGTTTTTTGTGTATGTGTGTTTTATTCCCTACAACTGCTTTTCAAATCAGAAGAACGTCAGTATAATCTCAGTGGCATCTGAGAAGTTTCACTACTGATCTCATTTGTGAATTTATTTTTTTTATCAGAGGCAGACAGGCTCCAGGCACTCAAGTTCCACTCTGTTAGCAGTTTAACAAAACCCAGGGAGCCAAGATTCCCTGCATCTTGAGAAAACTACCTTTGTGAGGAAACATCTTTGGATCTAAGGGTTAGTAATGCCGAACATTTGAAATTTTTCCATTATCAGCCTTCTATTGTTGCTGCTGATCTCTGGCAATACATATATGTAGCCTAACTTCTCTTGAAATACGGGAACAGAACAAATTTATAGAAAAAGTGTGTAATCAATTGTCAAAGAATGCCCTGAAACAATCCTTCACTATCTCTGATCAGTTTATTTCCTAAAACCAATTTAGAATTGTCATTAATATGGGAACTATTGTAAGAGACAAATGTGTTTGGATGACTGCAATGATGCAAATAATCATTGAAGCAGTGCTCAAATGTAATCCCCTGATTTTATCAATTAAACAAAACACTTTCAAAACAGTGAAAGTTTAAGTAGCAATTGTTCCTCATAAGTTGTAGGATATATCGGTCACACTGGAAAGCTGGTTCTGCAGAATGCAGAAATGCCACAACAGGACATTCTGTTAATTTGGAACATAAATCGAGGAGTCCAACTTTTTTAAAAAGCATCATCTTAGCACTTTCCACCAGCAGTGACAAGCTAATCCAGTTCAACAAAATTAAGTTGATCCAGCACTCAGAAAGTTCTTGTGCAGCCAGTTCACTCAATAAAATGAGAAACTTAAAGCAAAACTGAATATCCATAAACATCCTCTTTGTACATATGCAAGCACATAAGTAATCTCACTGACCAACACCACTTTTACTTGCCATACTTCTCTACAATTCCAAACTGAGATGCATAAACAAAAATATGCTAGAATAAGCTTCATCTTCTTTTTAACATTCCTACCTGGGACACCAAAAGAACTTTTAGTGAATTTGAAATGCTGGAATACCTATTTCTTTTTAATATACTACCAGGCAATGATTTCTTCACCAATGTTTGTAAGCTCATCTACTCCAAGGCTGTATTTTACCCTCCACAGAAAGGCAGCTAAGCCTCAATTGCATACATTTATTCTAGCAATTTTGATTGTTACTTGTATTGTTTTTTAATACAGGAAAAAAATTTTAAACTGAAATTCCTTTTCTCCATATACTTTTATACTGTGCAAGTACTTCAAAGTACTTTGGTTTATAGTCAATTATATGGTGATACTATAATACTCCTGACATATGAAATCCTAATTCCCATTCTCAGTTTCATACCCTGAGAGTGTTTTGGCACAGTATCCAGGGATTCAGAGTTCTCAAACCATGAATTCTACTCATTGACCAGTCATGAAAACTCGTACAGTCTCCAAATGATACCAATTCCTAAGATAAGCAAAAAAAGGTCTTCCCTAGCCTCCCTCTGCCATCTAAACTGGAGACTCAAAGGACATTTACTCTGAAGCCTGCTTGCTCCTCCTATTCTCAGGAATTAAGATATACATATAAATACGCTTCTACAGAAACGTAATTCTGGGAAGGTAGATGATGAAACATAAAGCCAAGCAAATAAGCCTTAATACTTAAATAGGTAAATTTGCAATTAGAATCACAGAATCATTTAGAAAGGGAAAAAAACTTAAGACTGAGTCCACCATTAATCTGACACTGCCAAGTCCACCACTAAACCATGTCCCTAAGCACCACATCTACACACCTTTTAACTACCTCCAGGGATGGTAACTCCACCACTGCCATGGGCCGTTCCAACACTTTACAACCCTTTCAGGGAAGAAACTTTTCGCCATACCCAATCTAAACCTCTCCAGCACAACTTGAGGCCATTTCCTCTCGTCCTATCACTTGCTACATGGGAAGAAGAGACTGATCCTCACCTTATTACAACCTCCTTTCAGACAGCTCAGTAAGGTGCCCCCCCGAGCCCCTTTTCTCCTGGTTAAACAATCCCAGTCCACTCAGCTACTCCTCAGAACTCTTGTGCTCCAGACCCTTCACCACCTTTGTTCCCTTCTTGGGACACACTCCAGACCTCAGTGCCTTTCTTGTAGTGAGGGGCCCAAAACTGCACACAGGAGGTGCGGCCTCAGCAGTGCTGAGTATGGAGGGACAATCATTTCCCTGGTTCTGCTGGCCCCACTACTTCTGATATGAATCAGGATGCCACTTGCCTTCTTGGCCAGCCGGGCACACTGCTAGCTCACATTCAGCCAGCTGTCAAACAGTGCTACCAGGTCCTTCTTCCCCTGGAGAGCTTTCCAGCTGCTCTTCCCCAAGCCTGTAGTGATGCATGAGGTTGTTGTGACCCAAGTGCAGGACCTGATAGTTGGCCTTGTTGAACCTCATACAATTGGTTGAACTTCACACCTCTTTGATCCAGCCTGTCCAGATCCCTCTGCAGAACCTTCCCAACCTCCAGCAGATCAACACTCCCGCCCAAATTTGGTGTCATTTGCAAACTGACTGAAGCTGCCCTCAATCCCCTCACCCAGATCATTGATAAAGATACTACACAGGACTGGCCTCAACACTGAGCCCTGGGGAACCCCACTGGTGACTGGCTGCCAGCTGGATGTAACTCCATTCACCAGCACTCTCTGGGCTCAGCCATCCAGACAGATTTTTACACACCGAACAAGGAACCTGTCCAACCCATGGACTGCTAGGCTAAGGGGCTCTGTCAGTCTTCTAAACAAGCCGAAGTCTGACCTCTGAACTCCAAGGCAGCAGTTCTGCTGACCCTTTTCCTTACTTCTCCAAGAATAAACAAACTTAATTAAGAGTACAATAACTCACTTAACCATCTAGGTTAATTTCCTCATACATATCAATATTACAGCTTTCAATTAACAATAAATTACGTATCTTTCAAAAAACATCATAGAACTTACACAACATTTTAATATAAATCTGCTTAGTTATTTCCTCACTATTTAACTTAGTTCTGTTGGTTTTATTAGTGTAATACATCTTGAAAACTTCTGATATGTACTCCTACTGAGAAGCTACACAATTAACTTTTGCCAAATACAACTGCTTAAGACTGATACTACAAAATAAGTAGATGCAGAACTGGGCACTTCCTACTTCTTCCAAGCCAGCACAACATGAAAAGGGAAAAGCCGAGAACTTAGAACAAGGTTTTGTAGTGCATTAAACTTGAGGAAATTGCAGTATGTGTTAATTAGACACTTAATTCTGTCCTAGGTTTCATAAAGTTGAGAAATTCAACAAGACACAAATATTCACCTGCTTTGTTCAGTAAAAATGAAAACAAGACAATCCTCTCAATTAATTATTCTACAAAAAGCTTATTTTTTTTCTCCTTCACTGTAAGTATTCTGAGCATCTACCACGTGGACATTCTGAACATCTTTAATGCATTAGTCTTATCTGTGCTACACTATAACTAATACATTTCTACAAATATTACATTTCTGCACCTGTAAAAGCCAGAGAGTCTTGAAAATGGAAGTGTGAATAGAGAGAAATGGCAAATAAGGAAATTCTTAAAAGATTAAAAAGTAACATAAATTTTCATTAATAATAAAAACATTTAAACATATTTCTGCTACATGACTTCAAACACTTGCTCCATTAACAATCCTAAGACTGTTGGGTTTAGAAATAATCTCACCTGCAAAAAAACTCCCACAAGTCTAGATTTTGTATTCTCTTAATTCTTTTAATTCGGTGGCTATCCATTGTTTTTCCAAAGAGACTAGAAACTTCATTATATTCATTTGTTTTCCTTTGCAATGGAATAAGCTGGAAAAAAAGAGGTTAGTACGATTTCAATTCGATGCATTATTTCATTATCACATATTTTTAACCAACTTGCATACCAACTCTTACCTGGTATGGCTCCTCAGTATTTACATTCTCCCAGTGCGAAGGCATAGGGATAGCCTCATTTTCACAGATGAAACTTCAAACAAAAAAAGGTAAAAATACATCACACCAAAGACATGAGGCATTTTTTCCTGTCAAACTCCTGCTCCAAACAAAACCAAAAACCACACAGAACTACTTAGGGTTTTAATTCAAAGGCTGTTGGCAGCAGGTAAGGTCAAAGGCAAGAGGTTTTATTTTGTATCCAAATTCTACCTTAGCTTTTTATAACTAAACCATGGCAATGACCAGTTTTAATACACCATCTACCCAACAAAAGACAAGAAGATAAATCAGGAGTGGTCAAAAAGTTCCACAACAAAAAGCTCTGCAACACTGATTTAGAAATGTGAATGTGAAGATATATAGCCTGAACACTCCAAAGTATTGGGAATTACAACAACCCTATTGTCTGGAAACTGAGCCCTCATTTGAAGTAATTAAAAGCATCATGTTAGAAATACATACTTGAAAATTATAGCTGATTTTTAAAAAAAAAAAAAACAAACCACAACAAAACCCTAAAAAAGAGTGTTTTAAGCATATACATATGTAGCAGTTTTTAAGCCTTGAAACTGCGACTAAAAGAAGGAATCTCCTCAAAGTACAGAATATCATCACATGGAAACCAGAGTACTGAATGCATTATTCAAGAAACAAAAAAGGTAAATTACCACATCATGTCATGCACTGTTCATCAAATATCTAGTGAAAAAATAGTTGACACTTCAAAAAAACTGACCTGTAAACAGATTGCTACTACATTTCTTATGACAAATAACAAAAATCTTTTTGAATGTATAATCAGACTACAATTCAGAACTAAAATGACTTCTCAGAAACTATTTGGGGAAAAAAATCACACATATTCCATGTAATCGATTTCACCTGTGATAGTATCGCTGCATAGTTCAGTTTAGTGAGTATCAGAATTACATCAGCGCAGCTTTACATCTAATGACTGATCAAATGGTAAAAACATACAATCTAAAGCAATTAGACTAAAAAAAATCTGGTTGATACAATGCCATTTCTTTAACTTCAAGTAATTTTAGAGCAAATTACTAAAACACATGCAAGAAAATACAACTCAATCTTTTTTGCTGTTACAATAATACTTCTAAATAACTTACGAAGTCAATGGAACAAACTACTCTGGTTTTGCTGCTGTTTCCCCACAGCAATTCTGATGCAACAGGTATTCAGAGCAAGTGACTCCAATGGCTAAAGTCAGGTACAGCCTTAAGAATCTTGCCAAAGTATATAGCATGCCTCTCCCAATACAAATTCTTTACTTTCTCCAAAAACAAAACATAAAAAAGAAACTAAAAATTCTCTTGTCACTCTTCTCTGTTCAAATGTCATCCTTCTTCACTTGACTAGCTCTCCCCACCTTGGTTCACCTCTCAAATTGTTTCATGCAAAAAGCAAGTAAATATAAACAACGATACATATAAACAACAAGATAAAACATTTTTGTTCATTTTACTTAGAAGAATCGGGAATAAAATAAAAGTAAGGAGTTTTTCTTTTATTTCCTTACCTGAATGAATTGATAGAAAAGGGAGCTCGCTTTATTGGACGTTGCTTAAGGGTAGTTAGGTTGACTTGTTTCATCACTGAGCATAAAACAAGAGCCAAGATGAAAATTTGTGGAATTCATCTATCGCATATGAAACATTTTATGTGACATTTTTTAAAACAACATTACTACACCCTATGTTGCTTGAAAGGACCTCTTATTTCAACAATTAAATCATAATTTTCAATAAATGGTTCTAAATGTATTGTCAAAATGCACAAATATTACAAACACAAAATGTTTATTTTTAAAATATCTATCTAAAATTCCGCCCCACTAAATCTCTGGCAAAACTTCCACTGACTTTAATAAGATGACAAAGAATATAACTACTATCTTGTAAAGTATCATGACCTACAGACAATAACATAAAATTGTTCTTTAATATTTGCATTTAGTGTTTTTATTCTGGATGCAAACCAGTTTTTTTAAACAGATATTTCAACACAAATAACCATAAAACCTCCCTGTATTGTTACATACTACTTTACTGCCCGTACACTGCTGTTTTACCCAGTCGTCACTTTCTGTATTTGAAATATCTGAAATTTGAGTATATTGGAATATATATTTACTTCCTTGATTTCCTGTACTTAAACATATATCCATTTTGTAATTTAATGAGAAAATAAACAATCTACAAAGTTTAAAAAGACAAACAAAAAAAATAGATTTTGAACAAAGAACAGATTACATTTATAATTACTTATATACATCAGAAACCTGTAATATTCTGTAATTTACAAGAACCATACAAGTGAGATCTTTACAATCTACCAGAAAATCCTTTTGCCTATCTCCTCGTTATTCTGAGTACAGAATTGGCTTCAGCTACCTTTAAATCACTTTGATGCCAGTATTTTGCAGAAACCTTCCTTCATGGCAATGTTTCTTACACAGACTCCGAATGGAAGATGTTTTTCAAGCTTACAGAAAGTTGCACATTTTAAAAAAATGGTTCAAACTTCCCGGTTTAATGCATGTATGGTACATACCACCTCCAGTTGAGGCAAGCAGCAGTAACATGATGGACTGCTAGGAAACAAGACATGCTACTATATTAGTAAACTACACTAAAAAATGTCACAGTGCAGCTGCTTCTGAAAATTCACAGGAACTTTCCTGTAAAGACAGCATTTTCGATTACATGTTTTTGCACTAGATATGAGGACAGTAACTTCCTGAATGAACAAATACACTGGTGCATCTGGCACCTTCCATTACTTAAACTTACTCTATGAAAAGATACATACCTGAAAAATCTAGCATGTAGTTAAACTTTGCAGTTGTAAAAGACAGAGAACCATGTGGGTTTGTTCTGAAACTCCTTTCAATATCTTCACTACTAATAGAGCAATGACTGTTTGAATCGGTCTTCAAAATAAATGAGAGAGCACATTTAGACAAATTCAGTAATAAGTAATCAGAT
This sequence comes from Acropternis orthonyx, assembly GCA_035583155.1. Lineage (NCBI taxonomy): Eukaryota > Metazoa > Chordata > Aves > Passeriformes > Rhinocryptidae > Acropternis > Acropternis orthonyx. The sequence continues at coordinate 29,153,086 of JAWWEU010000001.1, forward strand.
GTATGGAAATCCATCACAGCCAATATAACTTCGTAGGAATTTACCTGAAACATATGCCATTTACCACACTCAGCCAAATAAAACCAGCCCCACTGCGTATCAGAGGTATCCATCTCTTCAACTGGACATTCCATCTTTGGAAACACATCTTCTGATGGTCCTTGAAGCATTTCCTGAAACATTCACACACATACACACAAAAAAATTTTATTTGAGAAATTTATGAATAAGCAAAATAAAGGGCATTTGCAATACATACAAAAAACCCTGGCATGTGGAGGGCTGATCTGTTTTTGCTTTTTCAGAGAAAAATTCTCAATTTGCTACTTATCCAGTATTATTTTCTAAGTTATTTAAATATTTCCAAAATTCTCTTAACTGTCTGTAAAGTGTGCCAGTAAAGGCAACAGTTACAAGCTTTAGCAGATCAAAGAGTGGTGCTAAATTTCACGCTGATGGTCGCAGGACCAAGGCTATTCAGATATATGCAAAGGGCTCTCCCTTTTACATGCTACTCAGGAATGAGGTGTTTGGGTTACATCCCACAGCTTGATTAAAACAGCTAGTATGTACTCACCAACAGTGAACAAATCAGACTGGATATCAAAAGTTGTAAGGAAAAAAACATTAAAAGTAAGACAACAAATATAATTATTTAACTGTGTAAGACCACAGCACATTATCCTTTCACAATGCATGAAGGTTCCCCCCCTAATATACCCATTTGAAAATGATAGAGTAAAATTACTGGTACTCTGTACTTGTATTTACAGAGAAGGTTCACACCAAAAGCCAGACTGGCTTCCACACAAGCAATGACTACCACAGTTGATGTTCTGCAGGATGGAAAAAGACTGAGGAAAGGATATAGCAGAGGTCTACAAAATCATGACAAAACCAAATAGGGAATAAAGAATCATTTTTTTCCTGACAAATGGAGGAGACACCTATTGAAGGTTGCAAATGCCAAGTTCAAAAAAAATGAAAGAGAAACTTCATGAACCAGCAGAATTCATTTCCATGGTATGGTGTGGATGCTGCAAACAGAAGTTCAAAAAGCAGCTAGACAAGTTCAAACCAACCAGAGCTGTTCCAGAATATCTTTAGAACTCCACTTGCATATATTTCCTAACAAGTCAGCCCTCTGCAGCAACCTCCCCAAGCAAAAATTCTAAGTAAGTTGGGGGAAATCTTTCCGAGAAAGAAGAAGCTTACGCCACTCCTGGAAAAGGCCAGCAATTCATCCATTCTGTTTAACCAAAACACTTTGGCGCTCTTCCCAAAAATTTCCTCAGTTTCACTTCTGTTTCCAAGAAGTGAAACAATCACCTCCAGCACAAGTAAGTCAAACAATACTGGATGCTTCAGTTGTTTCCTGACCACTTCAACCCAGAAAAAAAGCAGAGTCCTGAAGAAGACAAATACTGGAGACTAGAAGTAAGCACCGTCTGGCCAGTGCTACTGGGGCAGGAGTTACAGAAGCAGGAGAGCAGAAAGCACTTCACCCTTCCCTCTGCCCTGTTTTTCCCAAGCTAGCCTGCAGTGGTAGTTTGAAAAACAATCTGAGATACCTCTTTGTGATAATAACTATGGACTGTATTCTATTTATCAAAAGCTCCAAAGGGTGTTCAGAAAACAGGAGACTCAGAAGTGGGCCTCCACAACATCTCTAAATTGCAGAAATTGAGGGCAAACCTACTTCGGGGTACAAATGGAAGCATGCCCAAGGCTACATACACTTATTGCTACTGCAATTTCAAGCAGACCTACACTAAAGGTACATCAACTGTGTGGAAAACATACTTCCAAAGAGGTAAGAAAACCATTCTCTATTTCAGAGGGCATCTGCCAACATTTCTGCATTTCTTCTGTTCCCCACAGCAACAGAGAGCCTATATTCACTTGGTGTTAAAAGCAACTGGCTGACAGTTTTTGATGGTAATCTTTCACCTTCAACTTTATTCTTTCTCTCAGGTAAGTATTTGCCTACATTCTAGCCTACAGAGAGAAGTCAGAGAGGCAGAGGTAGTCTGCACTTTTTAAAAGCTAAAACAAAAGCAATTCAGGCTTTTTTGGTAATGTTTAGTTTCCTCATGTTCCCACTGAAACGGCCAGACCTCAGCTCCATCCCACCACTAGTTCAGGGCCTTGACTCTGATCAATCAAATCAGTAATGCCTTTTGAAGTAGTGAGAAAGAAGAGAACATGTCTTTATAATCAGAGAGGCATGATTACCAGTGCCTGTCAACACAGTCCTCTTGGGGCAACCCAGCCTCCAGAATAAACCATTTACTAAAGTTATTCCCATGGCTTTCAAAAATATTACATTCAACACACATATATTACCCTAGTCACAAAGTCTAGGGTAAGCAAGTAGATTCCATAATACTTCAGAAGCATGGAAGAATGACCCGAAGGCATGAACACATAAAGCCATAAAATCAAGAGAGTTGTCCTCAAAGGTGACACAAATCCAAAATGCTGGAGGAAACTACTGATTAATATAAAATCAAATGCACACCGTTTAAAAAACAAGTAGCTTTTTGAGAAAGTCTTACCAGCACTGTTTCTACTGGTCCAGGAGTTACCAGGACAGCTCAAATTAAACAAGTTTCTCTGGCAGAAAAACATTGTCCTAAACATGATGAATGCTTGTTGTGTGGTGACTGAATGACCTTACTACTATGGTAATGCACTGCTCCGTTTTCCTAGATACTTTATGTTGGAATCATAAACACGCTTTACAGTGTGTAGAGTCACAGAATGGTTTGGGCTGGAAGGGCACTTACAAGACCATCTTAGTCCAACACCCTGTGCCATGGGCATGGACACCTTCCCCTAGACCAGGCTGCTCAACGGCCCAGCCAACCTGGCCCCGAACACTTCCACACATGGGGCATCCACAGCTTCTCTGGGCAACCTGTTCCAGTGCCTTTCCACTCTCGTGGAAAAGAACACAGCAGCATCCTATTGGGCTGCTCTGTCTGCATTCTTGTGCTGTCTGCTTCCACTTGGCACATCGTGCCTACAAACATCAGCTTGGTACAGTTCCCTGCTGGGAACACAAGCAGTGCTGAGGGATTCTCCGACTCCTCCTTAAGAGAACACGACAGCTGATTAAAGGACTCGCTTGAGGAAAGCGTGCAGGGCTTGGGAGGGGAGGTGAGAAGGAGGAGCACCGTACGCACCAGTGCGGGACACAAGGTGAAATGACAATGCCCTTCCCACCTGCACCCCCACGCACCCTCTCTGTGCCGCCGAAGGCCGCCGTCGCAGTCGCGCCCGCCACCGAGCCCTCCAGAGCCGAGTCCATTGCAGCTCAAGGGCACGGCGGGGGCGCTCGGGCCGAGCACAGCACCGCTACCTCCTCATCGGGGCCGCAGGCCGCTCGCACACAGACGGTGGCCAACGCCCCCCACCCCCTTGCGCGGCCTGGCAGGGGCGGGGCGGGCGGGGCGCGGGGCGGGCCGCGGGGAGAGGGACGGGGGGGCGGCCGTTCCGCCGCCCGCCGCACTCACCGCATGGGCCGCGCACCCGGGGCGCGCTCCCCACATGGCGCCCGCGGGCCCGCGCGGCCGCCGCTCCGCTCCGGGCGCCTCCGTCACCGCAGGCCGCCAGGGGCGGGGCCGCGCCGCGCTGGCCGCGCCCCATTGGCTGCCACCGCCTGCGTATGCAAATGAGGGGGCGGGGCGCGAGGCGCTGCCGGGGCTGAGGGAAGGGCAGGCCCGGGCCTGTCCCTGGGCAAGGCCCCGACCAGTACCTGTGCCAGTACCTGTGCCAGTACCTGTGCCAGTGCTGATCAGTACCTGTACCAGTACCAGTACCTGTGCTGGTACCTGTGCCAGTACCTGTACCAGTGCTGACCAGTACCTCTACCAGTACCTGTGCCAGGCCCACTACCAGCCCCAGTACAAGTCTCAGTACCTGTACCAGTCCCAGCACCTGTACCAGTACTGACCAGTACCAATGCTGGTACCAGGCCCAGTTCAAGTCGCAGTTCCAGTTGCAGTACCAGGACCAAGCCTACTTCCAGCAGCGGTGCCAGTTCCCATACCAGTAGCAGTACCTGTGCCAGGACCAGTACCACTCCCGGTTCCTGTACCAGTACCAGGCTTGGTTTCCAGTCCCAGTACCAGTCACAATTCTGGTACCGGTTCCAGTACCAGTACCAGTTCGGGTACCTATACCAGTATCTGCACCAGTCCCAGTCCCAGTTCTAGTCCCAGTACCAGTACTGGTAACAGATCCAGTACCAGCCCCTCATACTGACCAGCCTCCTTGCTTCTTTTGATTCTCGGCCTTGATAGCAATGGGCCTCTGCTTTACTAAGAAATAATTTTTGTAATTATTGGTAATTTGATAATACAGCAGCCCATCATTTTCCTCTGAAATACAACTCAAAGTTTTCCCATGAAACACACCTGCACTTGAGCCTGTTACATGCATTCATTTTTAAGAAGAATGCATTCATTTTAAAGAGCTGATACCATGCTGATGGCAGCAGGTGTGCCCATCACACCACGCGTGGTCACCCTGTGCCAAGAAGGCAGCAATAAGAGCTGCAGTGTGTTGTGGGCACTCAGAGCCCATGGGCAGCTCCATGCTACAGATGAGGTCTAGAAGCCCCAGCAGCAGCAGCAGCAGCTCTAGGACCAGTCAGTAAGACAGGACACAGCCATGAGTATAGCTCACCCCAGCCTTTTGGAGCAGATGGTCTAGGAGGGGAGCTGCTGAGCAGGAAGGCAGGCAGTGGCACCTGCTACATCAGTCTGCAGGCAGCCAGCAGCCTGGGAGCTTCAAAGAAACACGCAGTCATCGTGCATGCATGCAGCCATTGGAGCGCACCCTGCCTTGAAGGATTTCACTAGGCATCATGCCAGAACCAACACAGGCGGACTGAAAAGGAACTTCGCAAACTACAAGGGAGTGTCAGGCAGGATATTTGTCCAGATTCTGGCCGTGCTGACCTTGCCTCTGAGTATAGAGTTAGAAAAGATTATTTTTCTGAGTTAAAAAGTCAAGCGGCCTGTGGTGAATCACTGGAGGTACTTGACCAGCATGAACATGATGCTGCTGGAACAAAGGAGTTCTCTGGAAGTAGAGACAATTTTTCAGCCATGATGTTTGTATTGACATTGTTGGAAACCATGTGAGGATGTGTGGATGTATCCTGCCTGTCCTCGCTTTCTTTATGAATCTATACACAGCATAGAGTTAAGGGAAGATTCTGTTACTGCCTAAGCTGTTCGATGTCTGTTGAACATATTGTTTTGCTTGAAAAGATGCTGGCAATGCTTTTTGTTTAAAGTGGGCCTCTTAGAGTCATCTATTTTTATTACTGTCTGTTGTGTATTTTTTAAATAAGGGTCAGGTTTTTTGTAGGTTTTGTGTATCTGAAGTTACGTTAGAACAACACACCGTTTTCCAGCAGACAGAAGTTTTAAAGAGGTTTCTGCTTCTATGCCTTGAAGCATGGGATAGAGTTGAGATTTCTGTCATGAGCTTTTCCCTTTCTTTGTATGTTTAGACTTGTTAATAATTAATAATTAATAAAGGACTGTAAACCTTTCTTAAGATAAAAGTATCTTCATTACAGGAGAAACACAGCCTGTTAGAGTGATTGTATTCTCAGGAAGCTACATGCTATGCCAGACTCTTTATAGCAACAACAACTTAAAAACCTTTAAAATCCAGATTTCAGTGGATATCTTATGTACTGTGTGCACCCTAATAGCCTATCTGGAGAAGACATAATTGCATTAATTGATTCTCATCAGCCTCTACTTCAAGCAGCAAAAAGGCAGAAACTGGAGAGATTTGGCCACATGACTTGAATTACAAATGGTCTGTTTGACCATTTTTTTCAGGGCATGGTCAAATGAAAGCAAAAGAGAGAACTCCCTGGTGCTGCCTGGTAGATAAATTGTAGGATGATACAAGGATCTAGGTTTGAAAGGATTCATGAAGTTCTTTAATCCACTCTCTTTACAAAAGCAAGCCTAACTTCAAATCTAGATTAGATTGCTCAATTCCTCATCCAGCCTTTGTTGTTTTTTTTTTTTCCTCCAGGCATGTCTTCTGAACTGTTTTCAGGGATAAGAAGTTTTTTTCCTTCTGTCCAGCCAGAATTTCTTGTGTTGCAACTTGTGCACATTGACTCTTCAGTGTAACCCTGTGAGGTGAGCTCTCTCAGTCTTCCTTCTAATGCCTTTACTTGGATAGGAAAATAACAGGCACAGTGTCTCCAAGCTGCTAAAAAACAGTAGAAGTAAATTACAGTCAATACCTCTTCTATGCAGAGAGGCTGAGAGAGTTGGGGCTCTTCAGCCTGGAGAAGAGGCAGTTCCAGGGAGACCTCATGTGGCCTTTTCAGTACTTAAATGGGGTTTCTAAAAAGGGAGAGAACTTTTTACATGAGCATGCAGTGATAGGGCATGGGGGAATGGTTTTAAAGTGAAAGAGGGCGGGTTTAGATTACATGTTAGGAAGAAATTCTGTACTGTGAGGGTGGTGAAGCACTAGAAATGGTTGCCCAGAGAAGTTGTGGATGCCCCATCTATGGAAGTGTTCAAGGCCAGGTTGGATGGGGCTCTGAGCAACCTTATCTAGTGAAAGGTGTCCCTGCCCATGTCAGGGGGGCTTGGAACTAGAGGATCTTTAAGGTCCCTTCCATCCCAAACCATTCTATGATTATATGATCTTGCACAACATCTTGCTTAAATCAGGGTCAGCTATGAGATCAGGTCATTTTGTTCAGGACTGTATCCAGTCAGGTCTTGAAACCTACATGGATACAGACAGTGCAGCCTTCCTGGCCAATCTCTTCCAGTGCTTGATACTTGACTCTCATCATGGTGAAGAAATTTTCCCTATATCCTCTCATTACAGCTTAAGCCTTCTGCCTCCTCCTACCGTCTTGCACTACTGTGAAGAGCCTGGCCTAGCCTTCTGTTTAATCTCTGTAAGTATTGTACGATTGCAGTTAGCTGCCCCCACCCAAGCCTTCTCCATGCTAAACAAGTCCGAGTCCACCAGTTTGTCCTCACAGAGCAAGTGCCGCAGCCTCCTGAATGTTATGGTGGTCCTCTGCTGAAATTGCTTCAGTTGTTCAGTGGCTTTCTTGTACTGATGTGCCCCAAACTGGATGCAGTATTTTAGACAGGGTTAACAAATCCCAGTATTCCTCTCCGTTGTGGTACTGGGTATGGTCCTGCTATTTCATACCAAGGTTGCAGTTGTCCTACACTGCCTCCAGGGCACACTGCGGGATCACATCCAGCTTTCCATCCATCAGGATCACAACACCTTTTCAGAATAGATGCTCACCAGGTAGTCATTTCCTAACCTGTGTTGTTGTCAGGAGTTATTTCTTCCACGTGCAGAACTTTGCTTTTATCCATATTCACTTTCATAAGGCTCCTCTGAGCCCGTTCCTGCAGCTTGCCTATAGCCCTCTAAAGAGATGCTCTCTGCCCTTGAATGTATCAAGGATAAGACAAGGAAGATAATCTGCCATTATACATTCTCTGAGAGGGAAAAGGGGGTGATTCTTTGGTATTTGCCATTTCATAGTAGATTAATTTTTTATAATCAATGCAATGAGGCATGCATAGAATGGAATCATAATGTAAATGATAATGAAATATAATTCTACCAGTATTAACTGAAAATAAGCAGAAACTAAACAGAACAAAAGAAAGACTGAAATACAAACCCCCCATAACAATACAATGACTGTGCCATTAAAAAAAATATTGACACTGTTTTGTGACTTCTCAGAAATCTGTAAACTTTTGTCATGAGCATATGTATTATAGTATAAAGGAAATTTTGTAGGATGCATGTGAGGCCTGTGGTACCCACAAACTTGTGAACTCACAAGTACAGTTGCTCAGAGGCAAGAGAAGATAATGAGGAAATACTCTACTTATTACAGAGCATCACATTTACAGGCAATGGCTGTCCACCTCAAATATGGCATTGGTCTTGAGATGTGGAAGAAGTTGTAGAAGCAAATCATTATGCATTTTTCCTTGAAAGTCCACATTGTCTTGATTTGTTGTTCAAAGAACTGTTAAATGTGTCAAGTGATCTTTCTTAGACTGACTCATCTGCATCCTTCTGTTTTCTAGAGGATACTATTTTAGCCCTGTTCTGGCTGTGCTTTCCCAGGTTGTGCCCATTTTGCACTCTCTGGGAAATGGAAAAGGTCTGGGAACATCTCAGTTCTTTGCTGCTTTTTGGTTTTTTTGATGATGCTGCCTGAAAACCATGGTCCCAAGCAGTACCTGTTCTACCCCATATTGAAGGAGACTACATCTCACAGCCAAGAGTCTTCTTTGTCTCCTTTCACTTTTCTTTCATATTCCTAGATGTTTTTTTTCCCCAATAGTCTCACTCTCACAGTCAATGCTTTACCATTATTTGGTTGATTAAAATTGCCAGTTGTCTTTCTGTTTCCTTTTATGGGTAGACTGAGCTCCATAATCTCAACTTGTTTTTTTGGAAATTTGGGGGGTTTGGGGGGTTTTGTTTGTTTGTTTTTGCTTGATTTTTTTTTTTAAGGAAGAGCCTAGGAAGTTCCCAAATCTTAAACTGACATTAAGAGAATTTAAATGCAAATAGATGCAGTTGTAGCAGCAGGAGAAAGGCAGAGAGCTTTTTGTTTGTTTGTTTTTCTCTAGAAAAGGGCATAGAAGATTCATGGGCAATGAGAACACTGATACCTGCACTCATTTTTTACTTCTGTCTTTTCTGGGCTAGCACAACCATGTATCACTAACTGGAGCATTGCATAACGACATCAAGGCCTGAACCAAGCAGCCAAAACAGTCAGAGAACAAGCTAATCTCAAAACCAGCGAGTCTGCCAGCACCTGCTCAGTTTCTCAGGTATGACACAAACAAAATGGGGCTGGTTCTCATTGATCCTGCAGTGCTGCTCCCTGTGTGTTGTTCTAATGACTAAACTTCACTCATCACCCTACTTCCGTTATTATGTGTAGCATGCATAGTCCTTCTGTGCTTCTATGTACATGTCATGCCTGCAGTAGACTCCATCAGCCTAAGATTTCAATATAAACATACAGTTCTACATACAGAGAAAAAGAAGACTTACCCATAGCCTGATGCATTCCTTTCCCACCATTCATTGCAGCCTAGGAAAGGATACAGGGATTACTCGCAACCTTGTTCAATGACTGGAGATGACATTCCTGTCCACCTCACCTCCTACTGCATAACACTCATGTAGGCAATGGCTTCTCCATCTTTGCTCCCTGTGATGGGCTGGACTATCTCTGAGGGCAGAAAAGCATTTACAGAGTACTTCTGTGCCCAGTTACATTAGGCAGCAGAAGAATTGTAGTTACTGTAGTTTCTTGTGTCTCAGCAAATGTGGGATGATCAGAGACAATGCCACGCTGCAAACTGTGAGGCTGGGGGACTGTGGTTGTCTGAGAAGTCTGGAGAGGATAGTCATCCATAAGAGGCAAAATTACATTCCACATCTCTCTGGGTTCTCATGATGTCTCTATCTACCTGCACTCAAGTGATGTTTAAGGGTGTCCTAGGGTCTGGCTGAGGTAGTGTTAATTTTCTTTGTAGCAAGCTGTATGGTGCTGTGTGTTTTGGATTTGTGACTAAAACGGCCCCGATAACACACCTGTGTTTTCACTGTTGCTGAGCAGTGCTTGCACAGCATCAAGGCTTTCTCTTTGTCCCACTGAGACCCCCTTAGGGGTATCCGAAAATCTGGAGGGGACACAACCAGGACAGCTGACCCAAATAATATTGTATGCTCTATAACATCATATACAGTAACAGAAATTGAGGAGAGGGATTTTAGGAAGGTAGCCATTGCTCAGATACTGGCTATGGACATCACTCTACTTTTGTATCACTTTTTTCCCCCTTTCCTCTTTCCTTCACTTACTAAACTATATTTATCTCAACCCATGAGTTTTCTCACTTTTACTCTCCCCATCCTGCTGTGGTTTTGTGAGGGGACTGAGTGAGATACAGTGCGGTGGTTAGCTGTGGGTGAGGGTCAACCTGCCACAAAGTGAGAAAAGAAAACCTCCAGAGTCTCTCTGCTATACACACAGTCAGGCTTTCACACAGCCACAGCACGTTCCCATACTCAAATGTGTGCACATATGTCCATCCCAGCATCTGCTCTAATTCAGTAATTCAGTCACCACCCCACTGTTCACCCCAGGACAACACTGATGCTGTGAATTGCCAAGGGATGCATCACAGCTGGCTGAATCTGAATCACACCTGAGCCAGCACTGTGACACTGGTTGGAAACTCCCTTCTGCAGGGTACAGAGGCACCCATCTACTGACCTTGCTTGCTACCTCACATTACCTGTTGACTGAGGGAAGCTGAACCTTAGACTTGCAGAGAGCACTATAGCATGTCTGGCCTTTAGCCTGTTCCCCTGGCCTGCTCATCCATGTAATCATCACAGTGTCATCACTAATGACACTGTCAAGAGAGACCTTAGCAAACCAGGGGAATACAGGGCACTGGAGCCCAGGTGCTGTTCTCCTTGGTCCTGCCAGTGGAAAGGCAAGGCTTGATTGAGCAGGAGGGCTGCCAATCTATGGGTTAACACCTGACTGCACAGCTGGTGTTGAAGACAGAGCTTTGGCTTTTACAACAGTGAAGCTCTGCTTTGAGGAACAAGGGCAAGAGCATGTTTTCCAACAGACTTTCCAGCCTAGTTAGGAGGACTTGCTCTAATCATACTCTGCATGCACTGGGATTCTTAGAGTCTCTCCTACTCTTGTGGCTCTCCAATGATACCGTGTGTTCTCCTTGACCTCTTTTTAGCATCTGCTTCTTTCTTGATCTCTCTGAGGCTACTCTCTCCTCTCTCAGCATTCTTTCAGTCTTTCTGCTGTATTTTTTTACCTCTCCAAGGTTACTGTATGATCTCTATGTCTCTTTCTTGCCTACTTTTTTCGACCTTTCTGAGGCTAATCTTTGTTATCCTTCACATTTGCAGGCTTTGTGTCTTCTCTGAGGTTCGTTTCAGGCTCTTTTCTAGTCTCTCAGGCTCTGCAAGGGTTCTCCGTTCTCTGGGCCTCTCTCAACCTCTTCACTTCTTCCCTAGCCTCTCCAAAACTGCTATGGCTATGGCCTTTCCGTTTCTTCCTTCCTCTCACTGACATGACTTTGGAGCACTTTCAGTCTTTCTGCCTTCCTGCTTGTTCCTTTCCTTCTCCAAGATATTCTATGTTGCTCTTTTAGCCTCTCTCCTCTCTTAGCAGATGCAGGTATACATTCCTAGTACACCTGCAGAATCTCTGATACTTTCTTGTTATTGTTAAGGTCTTTTGTGTGTTCATCATAGTTCTTCCAGGCTTTCACTAGTTTCTTTGACTCTTTGAGGTGTCTTTGTGCTGAGTCTTTACAGATTTTGGCTCACTTTTCCTTCTTTGATGCTACTCTTTGGGGCACTTTCAATCTTTCTTCTTTTTTTTTTTTTTTGGTCCTGAAACCACTCTTGGTACTACTGAGTACTCTGGAACTCCTTTAATACTTCTGATACTTTCTTGTTAACACTTACCCTCTTCTGTATTCTCTGGAGGATCCTTTGCCTTATCTATTTCTTTCTTGGCCTCTTTGACATTGCTGCATGTTGTTTTTTTGAGCACTTACAGGCTTTCTTCCCTTCCCTGAGCCTACTTTATGTACTCTGAATCTCTTTCAGACTCTGTTGCTTTGTTGCCTTCTGCTTGGCTCCACTGCTTCATCTGGTGATCTTCCAGCCCATCTTCTACTTTCCTGGCATTTGGAAGGCTATTCTGCATTCTTTCTCTAGATGAGTGTTAATCAATTTTCACATTTTGTCTGAGACTTCTCAGTGTCCTCTGGATGTCTTTCAAGCTTTGTCTTTACTACTTTGTCCCCTCTTCAGCTATTCTATATTCTCTGGGACACTTGCAATCTCTTTCCTATATTACCAGGCTCTCGAAACTATTTTTCCAATCTTTGGGGATTTTTCACACTTATTTCTGTTCCATAGAGTATTGTTTTGAAGGATGAGAGAGGATGGCGGGGGAGGAGGGGAATCTTTTCCGAGATGCAACAGCTTCAAGAGCTCTGGATTTCAACTGCAGTGGAGCTAGAATAGATCTCTCTGAGTCACCTTTTGGAATTTTTTTTTTATCCCTTTTTGGGTTTGGTGGTGGGGTTGGGAGACAAATGAGCTCAAAGAGGCACCTTTTAAAAAATCCTTTATTTTTATATCATCCTAGTAAAAATCTTTTATATAAAGGCGAAAGTAGGTATTGCATAGAAGAAACACTGGTGCAAACATCACCCGGTGGGAATGGCATGTTGTTTCTTAGTGTCTACTATCTACTGCACAACAGATGGCTAGCCCATAGCCAGACATCTCCAGGTTTCCCCATGCCAGCTACAGGATGAAGCTGCTCAACTCTAGCGAAAGAAGTTACATCAGAATTATGTGTGGCCTATTCCATGCTGCTCCCAAGAACCATCTGCTGTGAAAACACCCTTTACCTCCTTTACCTTTTCAATGCCTGACAATAACTGCCCAAGAAAGACCACGAGGGTCAGTTTGGCTGCCCCTTGCTTGCACCCTTCCTGTGTGTGGATTTGTACTTCATGCATACAAATGAGGGGCGGACACAGGAGAGGAGAGCTGGCCTAAAGTGACCATAGTCCAGGAACTCAATGCATGACATATCCAAGGCATCTTCTGTCATCCTGGAGACATTTTTGTAATTGTTTTTATCATCTTACATGCTATTTAGCCATGGGTACTTTTTTTGAGTGCCTTCCACCTGGGCTTCTATAACTAAACAGCCTTGGTATGTCCGGCAGGGAACAGAATTCACTGCCAACACTTCATCAGCTTTCAAGTTGAGGTTCTTCAGGCAGTTCTCCTGTTTTGTCTCTGCTTAAGTTCTATTGCAGCTTCCAAGCACGAAGGATAGTAAGACAGCAGGTATGCTACAGTCTGAAGGAACACTCAGAGAAACAGCACTTTCACAGACTTGAACTGTGCTTTCATGAATTAGAGATACAGAGAGGTATGCATTTATACAAATCAGTATTTGTGTATATTAAAGATACTTTTACTCAGTATCTGTTTTTATTTAAAAACATGCTAAAAACTTATAGTTAAATAATCAGAGTGACATTTGGGGAAAACACACAGATAGCCACCCACCAGCATAAGCAAAAAAAGTGCATACATACATGAGCTATAGCTCCCTTTGACCAGTTTGCAGGACAATTAGTGCCTTCTCTGACAAACTGACTGATGCAGCCTCACACTTTCCAGAGCTGTTTTTCACTCCCTGGAAAATGGTATTACTTTTCTGCTCCTTTGAGGATGTCTGTCATCACCTCCCACATCAGAGAGTCAGCTAAAGACACAAATCAGTCCTGCTTTTGACTCCTCTCCTGTTGGTGGCTCCATAGAGATGAATACATGAAGCTCATGTAACTATCTCACTTAATACTGTGCTTAAAATGCCAAAAGTAGTCATTAAAAAAAGATTTCAGGATCTATGCTGCTAGATCGTGAAATGGAATGAAGCATTCTAGAAAAATAAGTTTGGATGGAAGGCAAAGTAGCTGAGTTTGCAACTACACATTTCATCTCTGAGTTACTCATAAACATTTTTTATTTCCTTATTACTTTCACTAATATATTTTACCATTTTTGTACAAAAACTGACTGCAGATTAAAACTTAAAGATGCGGCAAGTACCACTGTGCGATCCCAAAGGACAGAGATGATGCTCCTGCTTACCCTTGCACCCCACTCTTTTTAAGCACCAGAGAAAGATAGAAAGCTAAGCACTTCTGCCCAAAGGGAGAATGAAGTGGAGCCATCAGATGAAAATCATTCTGTCTTTTCTTGCAAAAATGGGAACGCATCTTAGCAACTTTGGATACAGTCTTACCTGTAGCAGCAAATACATTGGGCATCAGAGCCCATTCTTCAGCATGGAACAGCCATCTCCAGTGAGGCTCAGATGCTCCTGGTCCCAATTTTTGTTAGAAATGGAAGTAAAACTGGATTCAGTTTCTGTGCTTTCCCTATGCTTCTTCCTCGACTCCTTCAAAGGCTATCCAAGTGAAACAGCCGAACCCATATGGCCTTATCTGCTTCAGCAGGAAACAAGAGCCCTGTGAAACTTTGGGCATTGTGCTCATATGGGCAAGGACTGTGCTCATATGGGCAAGGGCTGTGCTCCAAAAATAGCAACCTTCTTCACTGCAACACCCAAATTCATCTCTATCTCCCACACATTCACACTCCTTCCTGTCACACTGATATCATAGGAACCCAAAAAAGTGACACGTAGGTCACACAAAACACTATTGCTGCCAGATGTACAGATGCCTGCAGGACTTACTAGGAAGATAAACAGGGGACTAAAACCTCCTGGATATAAAGTGGCTCAACAGCTATTTCAGCCCACAAGGAAAAGATAGGCTGAATGATACAATGAAAATTATATCTTTTTAGAGCTTAAAGGATAAATATTTAGACTGGACATTAAGAGAAACTTACTTACCAGAGGAGTAGTTTGACATGGCATGGCTCTGAAAGGCACAAAATCTCCATCCTCTATAGATTCTGAAACTTAGCCTGATAATGTTGTAGTGAACCCCATCTCACATATGTGTCAGTACCCCTTTGAGAGTGACATTGGGTGAGGTAATAACTTCTGAAGGTCGCTTCTGCCAGCTGCTAACACAAAAGGCAGCTTCTTTCAGAGCTGAGTCAAGCCCTGACTAAAGTTTAATCAGAACATCCTGCAATGTCTGAGCCTTTCCTTCTTCCTTCACAAAACATCAAAAACCTGGAACAAAGGGTAAATGGGGGCTTCTTGCAATGAAGAAGCATTCAAAGTAGAGAAATATATGTTCAAGTTCTAACAGGAATGTTGGTAAAAATATGCATTGAGTAAACTACCCCAGTGGATGGATTTGGCAACCCGTCAGCAAGAATCAATTCTGCACTGAAGGTGCGACAACACGTACCATCTCTGAGTGCTGTTTTGGAAATTGCCCCTTTCCTGCATTATCTGGTCACCTTTAATCAAACCGCCTTTTCTAGCTCAGGAAGACAGCTGTCTTTGGCCTGAGGAAATGCCTACAACGAAGGGCATGGCATGACAATGTTGCCCTCAAATTGTCATCCCCTTCCTTCACACCCAGCAGCACACCATGCCTTGTGCAAACTTTTTGAAGCAGACAACACAGTCTGTGAAGTCTGCTGCCAGTAGGTCAGACTGCAATCTCTCTCCTTTGTGTTAGCAGTAAGTTGCTTAATTAGTACTTTTAGCTTTCAAAGTAGCATGACATCAAAGCAGCCAGGTACTGCTTTGGGTGAGTAAAGGCATTGCAACTTTTGCCTCACAGAAGTAGGAAGCTCATCATCTGGTCCAACGGGAAGGCTTTGCATTCCATCTGAGGAAAGAGTCTCTCATTTTAAAGGAAACACCTTTGTTACAGTAAGGGCATCAAGGCCCTGGCAAAGGTAGAGGATGCCTCTCCGTGGACTTGAGAAAAGTTGTGTCTTTGCCCGCACCAACTGTCAACTTTGAAAAACGTCCTCTGAAGATCGCACAGTGGTTCCCAAATTAATGTACAATAAATGTGTAAAACCCAAAACAGTAAGAAGTTATAAGTCAGGCAACTAAATTCTAAGCTATATCCATAATAATAATAATAATAATCATTATCATAATAAAAAAGTATACACCATAAGGTACAAGAAGCTGCAAAGCAAAGCAGCTCCAATTCCTAGGACTCTGAGTTAGAGTGGCTTTTTTGAGTCTTCCAGTAAATTGGACATAAGAGTTGAAAACTTAATGGAAGACTTTGAAGAATTCTCCCTTAAAGTCGAACACACGTAATTTTTGCACATATAGCATGGATTAGTAGAGCAAAACATTTTCTTAAGTTAAGAAACATTCTTAGAGCAGATCTATGATTTCGTGTAGAAAATCCATTTGTTTGGGGGGGTTCCCCCTCTTTGGCAAATAAATGGCGAATGTGAAACAGAAAAAAAAAAAAGAGTCAAATAAGTTGTGATAATAACTGAACAAGTAACAACAAAGTGGACCGGTCAATGGGACGGATTCCCTCAGCAGGGCTAAGTGTGATGCTCCTTGTGGTCATTCCTTGTGTTCATTTTTATGATGAGACAGAGGGTTGATGTGATAATGTTTCAGAGGCTTTAGGCATCATATTTTTTGCCAGTCCTGTGAATCTGCTGAAAGAGTGTCATGGAGAAGGCCATGCCAAGAATCTGAAGGAAAACAAACAATAAGGGCTTTAGTACAGGAAGGCTGCCAAAACCGCACTGCTGACCTGTGTTCATGGCCCAGCTACAGTTTTAGGAGTCATGCTACACTAGCCATATTTCTCAAGTTTCAGCACTGAGCAGTAAACTTGACTGTATGTTGTTCAGGCACACAGTGATGTCCAGGGTTGTATCTGTCAGCACAGAGATGGAGGGGAAAAGCTCTCAGGGCTCTTTGTCATATGTACAACAGGTTTTCAGAATCAATACATATGAGTCACTCTTCCCTTTGTCCCAACAACTTGTGCTTGTTTAAGCAAATAACGGTGACTGAAAATATCTGATCCAGGTGTTCTCCCCCAAAAATACAGGAGTGATAGAATCATAGAATATCGTGAGTTGGAAGTCCAGCTCCTGACCTTGCCCAGGACAACCCCAGAAATCAGACCATGTGCCTGACAGTGTTGTCCAAATGCTTCTTGAATTCTGGCAGACTTAGTGCCATGATCACTTCCCTGGAACAGGAACCTTGCATTTCGTTTTTAAAACATGTTGACCTACTCTGTTCAGTGGCCATAACTTGACTTATTTTGGTAATTTCTAGAATTTGCTTCCAAAATTAAAAAACAACCTAAGCTTGTTCCCTAAAAGACAGCATAACAAATGGCTAAATATGGGAACTCCAAAGGGGTACTCTGAAGTTGAAACACAGATAAGCAAAACCGTACTGTGCATGTCTTCTTTACAGGACTCGCTACTGACCTGCTTCCTTTCTGAGCAGATGGCCTTAAGTGAACTCATAAAACAAATCTGACATTATATTTTATATATACATTATATCCACATTATATCATTGAAATAATACTCCAATTCAAAGCAGTTGAGCATCACTTCACACAGCAGAATCAAGAATGCTGACAGCAAATCAAAGCCATGTTGACAAACATTGTACCAGTATTACCTGCATTATGAGGATGCACATCCCAATCGAACCAAGGACATGCTTATTTTCATCAAACCAGGTCATAACTCTCTCATAACATCCCTGAAATGATGAAAGATGAAAATTGAAACTCCAAGGTCACATCTTCTTTCATGTGCATTCCCTCTATTTTCTGCGTTCCCACCTCCACCCAAGACCTGACCTGGGCAAAGTGAGCCTTACCGTTTTCCACACTAATTCAGTAGAGTTCCGCCCACAGTCTTGGGAGTTTTCTGTGCAACATCGGTCGGGAACAATGTTTTCTCCCAGGACTGGGTACCAATCCGTAAAGTCATTCACACCACAGCATTTCATCTGTGCAAAAGTAAATGATTAATAAATTAACTAGCACAATTTGTGAATCACGCACGACCACAAACTTTTACTTCCCCTAAACCACTCTGTGTTTTGCAAAGAGCTGCCACAAGACTTTTGTAGTTTTAAGGTGTTCTGTGGTCTCTGATCACTAAAAGCAATTACTTTAAAACACAAAGAAAAAACAAAACAAGGGAAAATATATGGTTCCACACCCAAGGTGTGTTAGTCTTCTTGTCACAGAGACATAAGCCCAAACACCGAAACATAAGGTAATCTGCCCACAGCTGCTAACAGCAGAAGCCTGCCAAAGCTTCAGTTCCACCTATGCAGGTTTTGCTGCCACTCTGCTGTTTCAGATCATCTCTATGCCTGTGAGAAGCACAGAGAAGCTCAGAGTGAGTGTCTTTCACTTTACAGAGTACACTTGGGTCCTGAGTTTCACAGTACTCCCTGGATGTTCAAGAGTGCAAAATCAGAAACAAAAACCTGCATTAGCCATCTTTTACACTTGGCATGGATTCCATACTTAACAGACTGCAGCAGGCTTGGTGAACAAGTTGTTTTGTTTTGTTGGGTTTGTTTTTTTTTTTATTGAGAAAATATATTACCTCTGCTTGAATGATATTCCATGCATTTTTCAGTCCAACATTATTTTCTGAATTGTATAGCTTCATACCTTCCTTCAAATCCTTCTTTGCACTCTCACTGACCTGCACCATGTAAAAGATAGAGAAAGTCAATGCTGTTCAGAGGAAAGGACCAAATGGTATAGACACACATATAGGATGTCTGTCTCTTAACTTCTCTCACCACAAACTTAACTTGGGTAGAAAAGCTTCAAGAATCCCACAAGTCAGTGAGACTTTTAAGCACCTGCCAAGGTCTAGTCTCTCCTCTCCTGCCTGTAACCTATGGCCTACTTTAATTTACCTATTTCATAAAACCAGAGTCCCAGCCTCCCAACCCTAATGGAGTTATTCTGGCATGACTTCTGGGTTCAGGCAGGCTATAGTAAATAGCCAATAAAAAATTTATGGAAAAAAAGACATTATTGTTGTTCTCCTTGTGGGAATAGGCTTGTAGGGTTTATGATTTTCAACTGTGCTCTTCTTTCTTTAGAGGATAAATTTGGAATGCTTAATGGGAGATCTGAGCTGTCCTATTTCTTGCAAAAATTTCAGTCTGAGCCTGGACTGCTGGATGCAGGTGATGATGCACCTTGTCTCTGACAGGAGTGAGCTGGCAGCAGAGAAAGAATTATGGCTTTGGCACAAAGTCCAACTATATTGTAAGAACTATTTCATCCCTCTTTGACATCCCAGTCAAAATCAGAAGTTCACCTCAGCTCCCTGAAAGTAGCAGGCATCATAATGACAGCCTGAGAACAGGTAAAGGTCTGGCAGGAGCTGTTTTTGTATGCTTATACTGTAAAGTTCTGCCCTGTGTTTAGCAGAGTTCTCCAGGAACTTTTACAGTCTTATATATATGATGGGCCAGCCAGCTGAGTCTACTTCACGTAGTCTCTATGAGACAGCAGATTCCTACAGATGAGCTTTATGAGAAGCTGCCTCTTGATCCATTTTGCACCCTTGCCAAACCCTCTGGGACTGCCCAGTCAAGTGAGACAACTGGTGGCATCTGGAATAATGTGTGAATATCCCATGCCTCTCTCCTCCAGCCCTGTTCCAAGGGTTGCCCCTAAGAAGCTAACCAGGTTTTAAGTAGGACCTCCCATAACCAAGGTCCACAAGATGATCAGGTTTTTGCAGACATCAAACAGCTATGTTGAAGGATATCTAACATTTTAGGAGAAGACTAAAAGGGACGCCCTGGACCATGGTCTTATTTCAGGGATTTCCCTCCTGCTTGCTCTCCTCCTCACTTCCTTCTCCCCCTTCAGAAGCAGCTTACAGAAAATAGCAAAGATTTCAAAGTTAAACCTTCACCAAACTGAAGATCAAGGAGAACTCACATATCTCTATCAAATAAAACCAAACTGAATCTGGTTTACCTACTAGTACAGATAATTAATCTATATAGAATATTTGCTTACCTTGTCCATATAAACAAAGAACAAAATGAGTAATATCAGCTCTGCCAGGAGAATTATCAGCAAAACGATGAAAAACTAGAACAAAGAAAAAACAGACAATGTATACACACTTGCCAGCTAGAGAGCAAACCTGGGGCTGCTAGAAACTATGAAGACTATGGGCCTTGTCCTCTAAACCTTTCCTCTACTGCCAAGAAGGAAGTTTGATTTCAAACTATTCAGGTGTATTGATACTATATTGCCACTAAAGCTTCTGATGGTCTCGCCATCAATGAGGAAATTCACTGTCTAGCATTCTCCAGATCTTGGGGTTTGGCCCACTACCAGTTTGCAGGTTTCAGCCATGCTTTTGTCTTGCTCCTTTTGACTGCTGCTCACAGCACACAGCCCTCTTTCCTTCATACAGACTCTAAAACAGATGCTAAACCCCTTACTGCAATGATCAATGTGACGTGCCTCAGAAGTGATTCTCTGGCAGGTGGGTTTTAACCACATCTAACTGTAGAAGAGTCATTATATTACTCAGCACTTCCATTCTCAACAATTTGTATCTGAAATCTCCTTCTGCAGGGGCTTCCCAAGTGTGAGTTCTAGTAGTTTCTCGCTACTTTTCATGCCCACTACACTTTGTTTTCATGCCTTTATGCCCTAGTGGACTGTCAGATAGGCATGGCACCAGCCCTCCAGACAAAGGAAGAAGCAGCATGCAGCACAGTTAGCCCTCCAACTGGAAACTCATGATAGTCACAAGAGTATAAAAAGACTTTTGCAGACCCTTGTAAGAATATAAATACTTTAAAAAAAAAAAAAAGAGGCTGGTGTTGCAGTTTGTGTGGATGAATGACATGGACTTCATTACTGTTCTCTCTTTGCCCTTCTAGATGTACAACATACAAATCCAAGCAATCAGATAGCAAAAACCAGGTGCATCTCATTTAATTCTCTGAGGTGGTCCAAGGAATGCTGCCTAGCTATTCCCCAATATCATATAAGGGAGACTTTTGCACAGGGAAAACATGTTCCTGAATGTCACGGCATCTGTATTCATAGGCTATGACTGAATTGGAAGCTGTCTACTTTGAAAGCCCTCCTCTCACCTTCTGCCACAATACCTCTCTCCTTGGAGTGCAGAGAAGCATGATGAAACCTCCTGGGTTTATGAAAGAGGAGTGATCCACACCATGCTTTCTGAGAGGAGTTTCCAATCTCTGTGCTCCAGTGCTGAGCAAAGACTGGCAAGTATCAGACCCCTTTTTTTTTTTTTTTTTTTTTTTTTAAATTGGTAAGGCCTGGCAGAGACCTTGACTTCTGAAATTTGGGTCAGATGTTTTCCACAATTCTCTGACAAGTGCCTTAGATAAGGCCATTGTAGGAAACTGCAATGAGAGGCTTTCAGCAGCATTGTGCTTAAGATTTTTTCAGTCAACAGATATTTCCAGAAGGGCTATCCATGTTGATTCTACAGTTCATGCAGAGGTAACTGACAGTAGTTTGCTATGCTATCTAACACATTAAGGTACATAGTAACAAGGATACATGCATTAATACACGATTGGTATCACTGTGACCAAAGCTGTGGGATGTCATACTGCAAGCATACAGAAGATTTAAAGCCAAGGGCAATGTTACAGTGAGCCACAAGGCTACTGTGCACTGGTCATTCAAATAAAATAACAAAGCAACAGTCAGTGTCTTAGTGAAAAGGAGTATTGATGGCTTACGCTCAACAGGAGGCACTTGTTTTCCTTGATAGCACCTAGACAGCCCAGAAAGCCAGTCACCATGATCACTGTGCCAATGGCAATGACTAGGTTGGCAGCTGAAAGTGATGGAAAGCTAGGAGAAAATGTGGCAAAGTTTCCTTGCGACACCGACAGCCAGATGCCCACACCCAGCAGACCACAGCCACATAACTGCAAAGAGATAAACACAAAAAAAAGGTGCAACTGTTAAAAAAAAACATCACTGTCTCCTTTTGCAGCAACTCTGAAAATAAAGAATTTCACAAGCAAATTCTCAGGTAAGTTCTGCAGTAATACTTTCACTGGCTTAGTGCAGAAACAAAGTGAAATTAAATGTTCTTACTTAGAAATCTAAGTCATGTCACCTATATTTATAGTTCTATTTAAAAGCCACTGGATGGCAGAATTCTCTTCTTAAAGACTTAGCACATGAAACCAGGGCTATCTATTGATCTCCCAACAACAAAATAAAATGAAATTTTTCTGAATGAACATAAAAATATTATTGGAAAGAATGCTCCATTGCACTTATTTCTGCAGTCATCTGCATTGTCTCAGAGTATTCAGTCCTCTATTGCCTCATCCTAGGCAAGGAAGTCCTGGAGATAATTATAATCAATAGCATCATTTCAATAAACATTTGTCATAAAATGCCCAGTCCCAGTAGCTAGACTGAGTTTTAGTATGAGTTCTCATAGCTTTAGTGTTGTTTGCCTGTCTTCAGTGTCACAAACATCAGATTTCTATGTTCTTTATCTACAGGGAGCTCAACTTCTGCTACTCTCCGTCAGTGAAAGAACCTGAAGGAAATGCAGAGCTACTAATAAAACATGAAATTATTTCACTTTGTTTCTCACTCATAAAAGTATCATGTCTTGTTAAGGAGATAAGGTTTCCCATCTTAAGTCATGGGGCAGGTCTTCAGAACAAGGGCCAAGTATTGCATTATAGAGGGCCTTAAGCTGGTTATCGTTTAGTACTTGCTTAAAATGACTATTATACAACTTCCTATCTGACCTGTGATCACTTTGCAGTGAAATCTGATGTAGGAGTTAATTGTACTTTCATTAAATCTGTGAGCTACTCAACAGTACTATTAGTTTCCCAGCAAATCTAGCCTTTACCAAGGTCAGAGGTGAAATTCACATCATCTTCAACTGACAGAGGGATCAAAGTACAGCCCACTATCCCCAACTCAGAGTATTTCTGCTCCAATTTACTTGGACCACTGTACGGGATAAACAAAAGTCCACCTAATCATTACTCATGATGATATCCCAAAGCTGCTGGTGGTTCACCTGTCAGCAGTGGAACATGAGTTCTTGCCATCTAGCAGGTTCCCTGCACCCACCCCACCCCACTGTGCTTGCATACTTTTATTCAAACAGGAACCAAATGTCAGAGAAGAGCACCGCCCCTAAACCAGGTTTCAATCCAGCCTTGTGATGAGCACCAATCTGGCATGATGTACAGCTACAAACCTAACGTTTTAGGCAAATACCCCCACTTCTGTCTGAGGTGATTTTACCAGCAGGGCCAATAGTTCAGGGTACAACTGGCTTCTTGTGGTTTTGCTGCTTCACAGAATGTGAAAGAAAAACGAGAATAGCATCTTCTTGCAATTGTGTCACCTTATCTATGAGATAGGCTTATGTTTTTATAAAAATATGCATGGCTATTTTCTTTTACTTCCCCTGTGATCCTTTTGCCCCCTCTGAGCCCCCTTCCTAGTTTGCTTGAAGCTTTTGAAACTCCTTTGGATCTAGGGAGATTCATCAACTCATTGAAAAATTGGGACCAGGAGTAGGCCTTATTCAAGATGTTCACAGGCATTCCCAAGGGAGGCAGAGTAAAGCATCTCCCAGTGTGCCAGGCATAAAAAATAGAAGCAGAGAAAGAGAACGAGAGAGAGATGGAGATTAACTAGACTTCACTGGTGATCATTTCCATACCCCTCTGCACCTAAGCTTTGGATTAGCAATCTGGACTAAAAACCCATAGGTGTCTAAAGCTCACAAGCACATGCATTGGAAAACACAGAGGAAATATTCAGCATTCTTGTAAGGAGACTGAGAAGCACCTCTGCTTCTGAAGCTCAACACACAGTAACTCCCCAGAGTGAGCTGGGGAGCTTTGCATCACTGGGTGTGCATAAATGTCACCACATCTGTTTCCTATGGCAGAGCTGGATGCAGCTGCAGCATGAATGTAGCAGAAGAAGGTCAAACACCTATCATCCCTATGAAAAGACTGGTACAAAACATATACATACACATGTGGCAGGAGAGGGCCACAGGACTTTCATCTCTTCCCTCGAATCTATCCACTCTGATTAATAGTTGTGAATTGATTTCTCATTGCCTTTCATGGTATGTCAGCAAGGTCAATGTGAACTTAAGAGTAGTGAAGAGCTGGGGGGAGGCAATGCAAAACAGAACCCTCCCGATCATATTGTGCTGCAGGACCCGGTGGACATTGCTACAGGTTTAAACTGTCTGCAGTTCATGGAATCAGCCACCCTATTGCTCCTGCTTTAAATTTCATCTACTCTGTCCTTGAACTGCTGTAGTTTTGGTGCCTCAAGCCCACTCAGGAATCCACTCTGTGGCTCAGCTGTTTCCACCGTTAGATGAGAACTGCAGGCAGTTGCTCGGGCTGAGACCTTAATGGTTCAGGAGGTCAGAAGCAGCTCTCACCACACAACATTCATTTAAGATATTAAATGGCATTTCTAAGCTGCCAGGACTGCCATTGCCATTAGGTGATGGCACTTCAATCAATGACTTTGTGACATGGATGAGACTTTAAATGTTTCCAAAGAAGTTTCCACCAAAGATTGAAATAGTTTAGTGTAACTTTCCATCAGAATGTGAATTCAGACTTTAAAGGTCATTCACAAATGTATTCCTTGAACTTTCAGACTATTAGGCGCAGAAATCACAGCCCTAGCTCAAGTGTTTTGAAAGAGTGCAGTGAATTCTGGAATCATCCAGCCCAAAAGCAATAGAACATTGTAGATTAACGAGGTAGTGGTAAGGGCGATATTAGGGCAAAAGGCTTACAGAGGAAGGGCAAGGAAAGGACAAATAGGAACACATGTGATCAATAGAAAGATCAGCCCCAGTCCCACCTCAGGGCCCAATGCCAATTATGAGATAGTAGCAAAAGAGACAGAAGAAAGAAGCCCTTACCAGCATCTCTTCACCATGTGAAAAAATTCTGCAGCACAATCTTGACTGAGATTGGGTCTAGAAGAGAAAGGTAGCTCGAAATTTACTCTACAAGGGCCATGTTTACATTTAATTAGACAAAGTTAGAAGCAGCTAATTGCCAAGATGAGGGGAGGGAGAGCTACCTTCAAGTGTAGGAAATCAGAAAAGTGACAGACCTACTGGTGCTCCACGGGATGGGTGCATGAAGTCTAAAAAAAGGATCAAGAGTGGAACGGGAATCAAAGCCAGAGAGCAGAAAAACAGACAGGCTCTCAGTTCAGGAGACCTTCTATATATACTTTCTTCACTTGCTTATGGTAGCCACACCAGTATTATGATAAATTGAGGAGAAAAACACTTTCCTTTTTGGCAGAAGACTGCTCACCTGCACCTTCACCTTTCCACAATGCCTGGAGCAGAGAAGAAGCATTTGATACTTGATGTGAAATGTTTGTAACAAAAGTCTGGTGCTGTCTATAGGCAGACCACTATGGGGATGCAACTTGAATGCCAGACATATGAACATGTTGTGAGAAGAGTCCTTTAAAATGCAAATTGAATTGATATGTCAGCTGAGGCGGCAGACATATCAACATTTTCTATTTCTTTCTGCAATTCTAATTTCCCACTGAAGACAACTTTCCTTTCCAAGTTCTGTGATGGGGTAACATGCCAAAGTGCACAATGTGATTACAGTATCATCCAGAGCTTTGTGAAAACACTTATTTAGTGCAGTATTACAATTACACCACAGTATCTGCACTGATTGTGCTCTCACCATGGCTGATCTCCAAGCTAAATTCTCCTTTTCACAGACTTTTTACTTCCCAAAATAAGATTTCTCCACCCATAAATTACACTGAAATTTCAGATTACATAAAAAATCAGGTGATGGAGGGGCTATTAAAGACTAAGGCTGATCTATGCAAGCAGGATTATCTACACTGACTGAAGAGAGTAAAAAGTCAAGAAAGACTTGCAAGAGATTTGATAAAAGACATGGCATCCTAAAAACTTCCACAAGGTGGCATCCCATACCAAATAGCTCCAAGAATTAAAGACAAATTTTGTATTTCTCCTCTCCACAGCTACTCAATTATTGTGCTTTCTTCTCAGTTTTTCTTTCTGTCATTCTACTGAGTAGCAGTACTGTTGATGCTAAAATTTATGCTTTAAACCTCAGGTCCCATGACAAATGCTTTTTTCACTCGTGCTTCTTTAAAAAATCCCAAATAATTCCACTGACATGGACTTAATTGCATACAACCATACCAACCAAAGCTAGTTAGAATTCTAGCAATAAAACACCTTTCCCTGACACTTTATTCTATACCATTCTCATTTTTTATACAACATGAACACTATAAAAAATGCTCTGACAGCTATTTATTCTCACAGGATTCACCTCTTTCTGTTTGGAACAACTGAATCCTGGAGAGTAAAAGCAGAAAAAAATATATCAAGTCATTTTATTAATTCCTTTTTCACCATATAATTAAATAATATATGCTGCTTGGTATTTAACTGTGTGAGAGTGATGGGACTGACATTCCTTCCCTAGAGAAATGGTTCAACAGCCTAATAAATTTCACTGGATTTTTCTTCTCAAAAAATGTTGGCTTCTTTCCCTCCCATGATTAGAAATCATCATCCTCCAGGCAACCATCAAATCTCTCCTTCCCCTGGTGTTTATGCCACCCCAGAACACTATCATAAAGTCAGTCACTTTTACTTATAGGGTAATTTAGCCAAGCTATGGTACACATATTTTGAGCTTAAAAGCAAACAAAAGGAACACCAACTTTCCTCACAGATTCTCCCACACTTTGCTGTTTCACTGAACAAAATCTGAATTACTTTCAGTACCTCAACATCTATCTGTCATCATCACCGTGCCCAGAAAAATTACAGCATTCTAGGAAACACGAAGAGTCTCAAATGCTTCACGAGAAATTGGAAGTCCAAATAAACCCAGAGACAGAGCAGCCCCAAAACAAGTCTTTCCCTGACAAATATTATCACCAGAATGGGAGAGGGACTCTTTCATTTTATTCTGCATTTTTGAGCATTGTGTAAACTAATACAATACAAGCTTTCACAATACAGCACTATATACAGTTTTAGTTGCCTTAACCAAAAGAAGATACAGGAAGAGTTTACAAGCCCTAGGAAAGGGCAACATAGATGGTCAGTGGTATGCCAAGGCTGACATCCTGTACAGAAGGAGATTGTGCACAGGATTATCTAGCCCAGGAGGTATACTAGACAGGATGTGAATGAAATATTCACAACTGCAGAGGTCAGTATGAAAACCGAACAGCCTGTCTCTTCAGTCTTTTCCAATAATAGGAACAAGGGGGCTCTTAGCACGAATTTTTAGTATATTTTGCTTCACATAACTGAGAAGTAAATTGATAAATTATGCAATAAGTGATTATAAGAATGTTATGCATTGGTAACAACATTTGTAGTTTCTCAGCATATACATAAATAATGACATTTCCTGCTTCTCAGAGGAACATAATGCATGCAGAATCCAGCAAAACTACCAAGCAGCAAACAAGCTGGGGTAAAGAAGGCATAGAAAATGTCATTCTGGTAAGGTGTATTAATAGAATTATATTGATAGACTTGCTCTTGAAGTCATCGAACAGCATCAGGAAAAGGAATCTGATAAAGAAGGCATTACCCAGAGGGAAAGGGATGAGGCCATATTCTTGTTGACTTTTGCTGTCATTCCATCCCATGCACAAAATGTGTGATGGAAAAGCCACACAACTAAGTGTGAGAGAGGAAGAATGGAGAAAAGATTTATTCTTGACATCAGACTTTCTAGTGCTGGTTGAACACCAGGAGAGCTGTTAATGCACTTGGAATAGAACAGAGACATTTAGAAACCAAATACTGAGAGGCAACCACTAGGGACAAAAAGAAGAAGCAAGTGTCTCAGTTTGTATTCCACTTCCAATAACATGCCCTGCGCGGTCTGTGGCCCAGTTACAGAGAACAGAAAGCTCCCCACCTTCCTCTGTGCTGTGTTAAAACAGGCAATCTTGCCTGAAGCAAAAATGATACAATGAAAACTACAAGGAACAGCTGAAATATGGCCCCCATAAAGTGGCAAAAAGCACAGGAGGTTTGTTACGAGGAAAGACTAACAGCATGACTGCAAAAACAAGTGTCAGTGCTGGGAACTGATTGCAGGACAACTGCAGTGACAAAAAGACATTTGGAATTAGGCTTTGAGAGACCTCTGTTTAAACAGAAAGTTAGCAGAAAGGTGACATGCACCAAAAGGAGAAGCATGAAAAAGCCATGTGGACAAGCAGAATGCACAGCTAAAGCCTAGCACAGAAAGGGTTTGCAGTGTCCAGGTGGCTCTTAAAGCCCTCCTTTCTGCTGGTGTCAGCATCACTTTGGAAAAGCTGCCAGTAATATTTTCATTCTGTTTGGTAAGCTCTACAAGATAAAGGTTACCTATCTTAGCTTTATCTTTTCAAGACAGATTTTCCACCTTTTCTCCAACTAACTCTCAGACTAGTCAATGTGCAGGTGAGATAAGAAGACGACCCTATGAAGCAGCAAAGTCTTCTCACTCTGATCCTGGGTTTTGGGTTTGGTTTTGTGTTTTGGGGTTGTTTGGGTTTTTTTAATATTTCCTTGCCTTCATTTATGGTATCTTAATGAGCTCACAGGCTTCCTATGGAATCCAGAAGCAGCACATCTTGGAAAAATGTTTGAAAGGCTATTCTTTCTCACCATGCAGGAATTCTTAAAGAAAACTTCTATAAGACATAAAGATGGACGTAATCCTCTTTGGCAGCTGACAACCTGATTCAAGGACTCTTCAGATCAGCAGGAAGAGTTCTGTGCATTTTGGATCTAGTGCTTCATTTGGAAGCAGCCTGGCAGAGAGATTCAAAACAGTAAGATCTACTAATCAAAAAACCACCACCTGGTCTCAAAAGACATAGGGGTCCCTGGTCTTGTTTCAATGCACATTAACTAACTTAAGTTTTGGAAGATACTAATTTGGTTGTCCAGACAGATTGTCACCACAAATAATGTGATTTTTCAAACTATCACAGTGCATTAAGTGCTCTGTTGAGAGCACAATATTAATCAAAGTGTCTGTGTGTGTGTGTGTGTGTGTGTGTGTGTGTGTGTGTGTGTGTGTGTGTGTGTGTGTGTGTGTGTGTGAAAGGGGACTCAAAGCTCAGCAGAAGAGTCATTCCATCCATATCCCATCAGGCAGAGGTGCTCATCTTTTGCTTTTGCGGTATCCTTTCCTGAGTTACAGATCAGAATAAAGTTCTGGAAGGAGGCAGGGATGAGAACTACATGGTTTCTACCACTTCAAAACACATTCCAAAACAGAGATATGATTTCTGCAAATTAAGTTTTTGGATGCCACTTGCCGTCTCTGGATTTGGGTGGTTAATCCATCTCTGGAAAGGGTTGGTGCTTAAAGGAGATTTTCAGGTAAGACCAGATAAATTTTCCCACACTGCCCAGATAATCCACAGGATTAATCAAAACTGGGGCTTAACATCTGACAATCTCAGAGCTTTCTTACAAAGCAAGATCATCTTCTAAATATGATCCAAAATACAGCATGAACACCAAAATCTGAGTTTTTCAGCCATAAACTGGAAAATGAGAATGGAGTATGGAAGTAGGTGAATACATTTAAAAATACCTACTTAGTGCTACTGCCATAACATTATAGCAAATTTAAGCTCCTCTACAACATTTCTAAGAACTGGACATTGATGGAACACATAGGAATCATTCTGATTTCTTCTTTGAGTCTAGTGCTGTAACAGCTGTAATGACAGCCTGTGTGTGATAGACATTACAGAACTGGAATCTATGCAAATACTGAATTTCCTTAATTCATCTGCCAGAGAAAGCAGTTATTATTTTCCTAATCATTCCCCAGCAGTACTTCTGGGATGGTCCTGAAGAACTGTAATGAGGTATCAGAGACTGTGATCTTTTGTGGGGCTAACAGAGGAGCATTAAATTCTGACTCTATCAATCTGTGGTTTTGGAATGTGTAAATTTGTAGCCAGAAGCCTTAAGCTTTGGCTTGGATGCTCTTCCATGGTCACACTGGAGTCTTCAATAAAGGACATTTTTTGTAAAAGGAAGTTGTAATAGCTGGGTTTGCTTGGTTTGTCAAGGGCAGCCTGATCTCTTTATTTAGTTGACGGGCAACGTGGATACTTTATGTTGTACATTAGGAGAAACTTTCAGTGAGAAATTAGTACAGCACTGGAAGCTACCAAGGAGGTGTCAAAACCTCCAGTAAGAGAGGTTTGCAATGCTTTGCTAGAAGCAATCATGGTTGACCTGACCTAGCACTAGCTACAGTACCACTTGGTATGACTTGCAGAGATTCCTGTCAAGGAACATTTCTATGATTTTATAATTTCCTCAGCTACCATGTTCTTCCTCATTTGTGAAAAATTCAACAGCCATGTCATTTCTAATGAACACCTAAATTCTGCTACCTCTGGAAACCTTAAGGGGAGAGCTCTCTTGCCCATGCTGGGCAATCAGCACACTTGTCTGTCTCCAATGCCTGTACACCAGCACGTAGAACACAGTGATCAATGAGGAGGAATTGTACACCTGAGCACAGTCACAGGGCTGTAACAGAGACGGGGGGATAACTCGCATAACTGGAGTGCTGTGATGGATGGGAACAGGCTCTTCAGGCAGATCAGGCTGGGAAGGCAAGGAGGGGACATTGCACCTTATATGAGAGAGCAGTGGAAATGCACAGCCTTGAGATGGATGAGGAGGAGTCAGTAAAGAGTTATGAGTCATATGTATGCCTACATGTGTACCCAGGGAACATTGCTTTGGTTTGGCCACTGTTTTCACAGGCCACCACCATTCGAGTTGCCAATTTTGTTAAATATCACAGCTCTGTGATTGGCTGAAACCAGTTCTAAAATGGATAAAATATTCTTTAATCATAGCTAACAGAATGAATAATTAAAGTTCAAATATAAACAAAAGTAAAAGGCTGTGTTGGGGTCCCCCACTTTGGCAGACATGTCTGAGGTGGGGGAAGACTTCAAGAAGGTGGAAGGGCACCAACAGGATGATGGACACAGACAAGTTAAAACATGCCCAAGGGTTACAGACCCCTCCTAGGAGGTCACCAAAGGGCCCAGTCCTTCAAGTGGGACTGTGAGGCCTCTGCATCCTCCCACTTCACTGTCCAGCTGGCGAGGCCCCCAGAACTCTGTGGGAAGTCAGAGCTGGGGCTAAGGGAAACCACACAGCTGAAATAACATCAGCAAAGATGCCGTCTTCGAAACAGCACTGCAGAGTAAATCATGGCAGTGTAATTTGCAGAAGGGCCATCATCTGTGCTTCTCCATGTTGATGGAATATATAACAGTGATGTCACTGCAAGGCCACTCTTGGTTCCTTTTCCTAATGTCATGGCAATTGGGAGAGGCTGCTGAAAATACTGAAAGAGAACACGTCACTCCTACCTTCAAGAAGGAAGATCCAGGGGAACCACATGCCAGTTAGTCTCACCTCAATCCTTGGGAAAATGATGGAGCAACTAATCCTGAAAACCATTTCCAAATATATGAGGGACAAGAAGGTGATATGTAGTATGGATTTACAAAGGGGGAATCATGCCTATGGAACCCAGTAGCCTTCTACAATGAGTTGACTAACTTAGTGGATGAGGGGAGAGCTGCTGATGTTGTTTAACTCAACTTGAGAAAGGTTGCAGAGCCTCCATCTGTGAAGATACTCTAAACCTGGCTACACCCTGTACAGGGTGACCTGTTCTAGCCAACTCTGCTTGAGCAATGGGTGGCAGCCTAGATGATCCCTAGATGGTTCCTTCCTACCACACCTATTCCATAATTGCATTAGGTGATAAGCTCTCAGATATCAATTAATAACTATATTTCAGCTCTATTCTCCAATATGCACACATACCCCCTCCTTTTTTTCCCCAATACCCAGTTTCTGCCTGAGAAGGTAAGGAATAAACCCCCTCCGTTATTAAAGCTTGTGTCCAACACAAGCACAGCACTGATTTGCTAATGATTGTCATTAATTATTAGGGGGTAAACACTTTGTTCATGAAATTTCTAGGTGATAAATTGTCAGTATTTAAAACCTAAGTGTGGAGAAAAGTAGCAATAGAAAAGAAACAAAGGATTAATTAAAAGAAGGATTAATTTCAAGAAAGCATATCCCTGCAGAATGATATTCCAAAATACAGACTTTCTGCAAGATGTTTTGGGAAAAGCTAATATAAAAAAGCACAGTGTCGAAGCAAATGAGACATTACTTTGGACTGCAGTATTTCTTCTCCCAAAACTTCACAGCTATTTTGAGTGGCATGCACAAAGGCAACAAAGCAAAAACCAACAAAACTGTCTCTGCCTGCAGCTGTGAAAGGTCAAATTTGGTTGTGCCAATGTCAGCATTATAATCTTTTTGCATATAAGACAAAATGCCCGAAGTGCAGCAGGCAAGAAAAAAGACTGAACGTTTGAAGAGGATTCAAGAAGTGATGTATGAAGAAGGGTTAGAATGTGTACAACAATCTAAGTGATAGTTGAACTCAGAGGGCAGGAAGGAGAATGGAGGCAGAACTTGGAAACAGTATTAGAAAAAGAAAAAGAGTAAAAATTATAGATCAAATACCGAGACTCCTGAAATCAGAATGATTGGCAGGACCCTAGTCACTCATCTATCAAAGACCAAAGAGAGTTCAAAATGTCAAAGACAACATATTTAAAATCCAGAGAATAAATAGTATAGAAGACGGAATTATGCAGTCACTCCACACAGCAAACCTGATTGGAAGGGTATTTAACATATAATTCATAAAGGCTGTGTAATTTGTGAAGGCTATATAGTTCATAAAGCCCATAAAGGGCTTGTGGTTCCTACAGAAACACTAACCTTTTGCATACATTAGAATGTGCAGTTATGCTGTCCTTGATAACAGACTGACAATAATAGCTCATTTAAAATATAGTAACAAAGCATTATACATAATCTTCACATTAAACTGTTTTCTCATTAGTAAGCAAGGGGATAAGAGCTGAAAAATTCTCTAAGCAATTCATCATAATGAATGAAAATCCATCAGCCTAACAAGGCACTTCTGAGCATTAAGCCCTATTTCCTAAACACACATAACTGAAAAGATATCTTTCTGAAATGCAAAGTTTGGGGATTAAAATCAGTCTCTCTTTAATTCCTGCAAATGACCCTATCTACAGACTTCAAACTGAAAACAGACAGCAAATTACAATGCTGTCTTTTAATGCACAACTTTTTGAAGCTACGTGTCAGGAGATGTAAGTTTAGGGTTTTTCCCTATGTAATAACATTAATTACAAAATGGAAATCTGCAACGATTTTAAAATGCCTTTTTTTTTTTTTTATTTTCCCATTTATTTCCATAAAGTTAATTTAACTTGAAATAAAAATTCCATCTGAAAACCAGCTGGACAGAAAGACTTCCTGAATTCATTGCTCCATATTTAGATCTGAGTTTGATAGTAAAAGCAAATGCATGTTGCTGTTTAATCCCATTAGACCTGACGAACAGAAAGAGAAGTGAATTTTGTTCTTCCAGTTCTTGGAAGAATTTGAAGAGTATTTTACTGCAATTTCTAATCCTTGTGCAAGCATAACAAAGTACAAGATTTCTACATGTTAGCAACCATGATTTGGCTAATAAGAATGTCTTGGTTTACTTCATTATTAAAACCTCTTTCCAAAACCATGTGATTCACAGACTCAAAACTCAAGGCTTTGAAAGCTGAAAAGATACTTCACTATTACTTTCATACATGTCAACAGGAAGAGACAGTTTTACCAAGACAGTTTTCAGAGTAACAAACAGCACACCTGAATCACAGTCCAAATTCCAGTACACAAAAGCCCCAAGAGAAACGTATCAGACAAGACAGGAAATCATATTTTATTCCTTAGTTAGTAGAGAGAAAAAAAAATGTAATCATTATCAGTTGAGTTCCCCCAGCACTCTAATTTTTGGGCAACTACATTAAGGCCTTTCGAAATTAGAACTGTATGGCTGTTTAAAAGTATATGTTAAATTTATATGTTATATATTTGCACAAATGCAGGGGCAGGCATCTGCAGTACTTTCTTCTGAGGTGGAAGCTCCTACTACTTATTCATGGCCACTTTCTGCCCAATAAGGAGCACAGTCAGATTCTGGTCAGTCCACCATCAAACACACATTTACAATGTTTAGCACCCACTCACATAATTCTATGAAATCTAGGCACCTCTGCTGGTCACATGCTGTTAATCTGTCTCTTTTTTCCTGAGCCAATTCTTCTGAAGCCACTTTATCCTCTTTGTTTATTTTAACCACAGCTGCTTAATTCTGCTCTCTCTCTTAATACCAAATAAAAGCTGCAGTAATAACAAAACTAAAAAAAAAACCCAAACAAAAAAATTAAAATAAAAAATCAGATGTTTGAAGGACTTGTGGTGGGGCAATGGTCAGACTGAGGACCCAGTCAGCCCCCAAGAAGTTACCATGACTTAAGATACTCTCTTGAAGATGTACTACAGGCTACAACCACAAACACTGCATCTCAAACACTTAGTGTTCTCCATCTGCTCAAAAGGGGCTTAAACTACATTCTGCAAATCCACTTCTCTTTCAGCTGTCGGAGGCACTTCTGAGAAAAGATGCAAGGAATCAGTGGGAAGAAATTACCTACAGAAGTTACTTGTAAACCACTCACTGTGTATGTATGAAGTAAACCTTGCACTTGTTAGACTGTAAGTATTTTACTCTTGGTCAATTTGTATGTTAAAACAGCACAAAACTCTAGGGGATTCACTCCCCTCTTTAATTCATTACATCTTCTGGCACCAGTGATAACTGATTGAGGAGTAAAACTGACTTCCAGTTTTACCTATTCTACATCAGATAGTAGCATGGCTTCCAGTTCCCAAAGACCTTGAGTTGATTAAGCTTTCAGTAGAACAAACATGCCAATACTCAAATACAACAGACAACAGGAATGAGGGCAGGAAAACAAGTTCTTTGTCCTCCACACTGTCTGCTCTTCTTGGTATTGAAGTACAGTTTTGTGAATAGCAATGATAATAAACAGCAATAATAAATAAATAGTGAAATAGCT
Source organism: Acropternis orthonyx (assembly GCA_035583155.1). Lineage (NCBI taxonomy): Eukaryota > Metazoa > Chordata > Aves > Passeriformes > Rhinocryptidae > Acropternis > Acropternis orthonyx. Next base: position 29,187,885 of record JAWWEU010000001.1, read on the forward strand.
ATGATAATAAAAGGATGAACATTTTTGCTCAGCATTCACTAGGAAAAAAAAAAATCAATAATTCTATTAGATATACCAGAGAAAAGTATTGAAACTAACTAATTCATTGCAGATTTATTACTTCTTTGATAGTATTTATTCTATCTCTTTCTATTAATATGTTCTACTTTGAAGATACTACCTGGCAAATAACACCTCCCAGTGGATTGGGAACACCTCCCACTTATTGTTATATACTCTGTCAAGATGTCGTAAATTAAAAATATTTTATGTGTTATCCATCATTACCTGAATCATCTCTATCTTGTTACTTTCCAAGATGTAAAAAACCTCAGACAAGTGACACCTTTCACTTGTAGGCTGCTGGAAATACTACAAGGCTGAACCTACCTCTGTTCAGAGAGACTAACAAGGATTGATATTATAAAGAGGCCAGTTCAGATAAATAAAAAGAGGTAAGAGAGCCATGAGCTACACTGAAGAGAGTTATAAGCATCAGAGTAGGCAGATGACTCTTCAGTTAACTGAATCTCCCTTCTCCTTTCCATCCAGGCATCTGTCTTAGGGAAATGAAAAACAGGCAATCACACTGGTTCAAGAAGAAACATGAAAATACAGTAAGAAAATTCAGCCATTTACAGGTGGACAAACACCATTGGTATCCCAAAGCAAAGACAGGACAGTGGCATTAGACCACTTAACAAATAGAGATGCATGCTGCAAACTGTCTTTGCTTCCAAGAAAACACATTTTAAAAGCTTTCACTGACTTGTCAGAAAGGAGACTGTGGACTACTTGTTGTGGAAACAAGGAAAAAAGGAAGTGCTCCAATTTATATCTAGAATATTTTTAACAATATTTTCATGCCAAATAAGAAGGAACCTGCAGAGGAACAGATGCCAGAGTGGTTTAGTTAAGGGAGTGCTGAGGTCACGTCTTATATTGCTCAGTGTTGATTAACTTCCATGGTCCAGCTACCATCAGGGTGAGAAAGACACGGGGCTGTTTCATCACCACTATGATATGTTTTTCATATACTATGACAAAACAATCTTTGTACCAGAAAAACTAGGAAAAAAATCACTGTTGCTTGGTATGAGCTGTGATGTTATCTTGGTATCTGAAATGCTGGAAAATGAGACTGGGGCAAAAAAATGTCTAGTAACCGACTGTAAATACCAGTAATGATTAATAGCTATGGCAATTACTGTATCAAACAAATGAGTTTTCATTATGTGTATATATTTAGTCTTTGGACAGGCACTGCTAATAAAACAAATGCGACAGTTTGTGATGCAGTGATTTCAAAAGAATCAGAAGGAGGTAAACTTAAAAGGGGCAGTCCTAGAAAAGGTGAAAGTGACTACAACCAGAAGACAAATGAGGCCATATGAGAAGTGGAAGATAAGCTTATGTATCTCTTTTTTTCCACATGCCAGATTGAAAAGAAATTGGGTTAGCAAAGAAAAATCCACAAGGATTCACAACTAATAAAACAACTTCAAATATTAACATGAGGGCACTCTGCAAGCAATACATATGGCAGTGACACCTGATGCCCCTGATACCTTGGGAAAAGTGCAAGGAGTGTCAGGCTCATTTGTGGTTTAGATTGTCCTTTCCCTACCACATGTTCAGTCTGCTAACATGACCAATGGATGAAATATTTCAGGTGGCAAACATTCTGTATTTTCTGTGCCTTTAACAATCTAACAGAGCCTGGTGTGAAGCAGAGAAGAACACTTCCCGCTGGAGTCCAGTTGCACTTTAGTCTTCAAAAGCACAAATGCAATGGATATAAATGTACTAGAAAACTCTAGTTTCTAACAGAAATTTACATTCTCAAAAATACCTAAAAATACCTTAAAAATAACTTGCTGTGCAATCTCTAAAATTACAGGTCTTCATTCCCACTGTAACACAAAAAATCATTTGGTTTCTGCAGGTTCTCCACAGACTTCCCATATGTGCTCATTTCTGGGGCTGGATTAGGTTCACAGAAAATATTACCATAAGTAAGGAAGACTCAGTGAGACTGGGGTTGCCTCACCCTTCCCTCTCTTTCAGTGAGCCTCTCTGTCCACCACACAAGCTCACTAAAGACAAAAGCTGCTGTTCTGACAGCAGTACATTTGAACATCCTGACAAGACTGCAGTGGTCACAGCTGGGAAGTACCAGGACTAGAGAAGACAGTTCCATCCCACTGGAATGGGATTTGTTCTCTGACAGATTTGTTTATTTGTTTTCTGCACAGATCAGAGCAGCTACATAGCTTTTACACCAGCCATACTGAGAGGAGTAAGTGCATTTTATTTTGCAAGTCAGATAAAATTCACCAATCAACAGAGAAGGGGATTGCTGGGTGAGCAGCAGTAGCAAAAACCAATTTCCCCTAACTTTTGTGCTGACAAGAGTTACAAAGTGAACTGACTAATACTCACTAGAATATGACTTTGCACTCAAAATTATTTTGGTTTACTTTGTGCTTTTGCCTAAAAACACCTTCATAGCTGACTGCAGTTAAAAATATCCTTTCAACAGTCAATGAAGATAACAAAAGGTAGCCTTCTTTACAAAATGTTTCAGAATAGGATAAAACAAGCTTTTGGCCACATCTTCCAACCTCTTATATCTGCTCTGCCGCTTTCACATATGTGAAAGCCAAAATATATGTACCAAATACCAGAAATGAAAGGTAAAATGCAAAGCCCTGTCTCAGCACATTGTACTGCTTAAAAGGCTCAAGTACTGGTAACAGCACATTGATACTGGCAGCAGCTTCACTATTTGAGAAAATCATTATCTAACTGCATCATATGCACACAGAAAAAGAGTGTTCAGATTCTGTAAGGAACAAAAATCTGTGCACATGAGCTACATCTGGGTATGGTGCAGTGAGTTGACTCTTAAGGGCTCAAATATTCCATGCCAACACTGAATCAATATAGTATTTCCTATGTGTGATTCTTTCCACATGCAAAAAAAAAAAAAAAAAAAAACCTAGCACTTCTTCAGACTGATTTATTTATTTCAGCTTACAGGAGGGAAATATGTCCTCAACAATTCATACTCACTTGACTGTGACCTAAAAAAAGCAAACAACTTTGCCACAGAAGACATAATGAAACCTGGATTCCCATAGATTTGTGACTCATGATTGGAATCCCGGCTTTCCGATCCATTGTGAACTAACCTCTGTCAGTACTTGCCCTCTTAAGAGGGCATGTAGAACAGTTTGCTCATGTGTGGATTCCCTGGCATCTAGTAAAGCTGGAGTTCATTCTGACTCTAAGAGAAGCAGGGTCTGTATCCCCTATCCAGTAACATCTTCAGTGTTATTTCTGTCCCCGTGGAATTCATTAAAATGTAAATTGCGTTCTACTGAAAAAACATAAGACTGTTAATGGAATTTCATCCATTGCATTATGCAGATATCCACAATAGACAGCCACTTAGAGCTAGTCATGATATACAGTGAAGGTTAGCCTCAAAGGTAATTTCAAAAAAGTAAATGCACTAGGTTTGAATTTTTTTCTTATTCCAGGTGCTATTTGCTTGGGTTTTGGACATATGCTTAACTAAAAAACTTAACAGATGGAATAAATTAAATCCTTCAAGTATGGTCTGAAAATACCTCCATTTCCCTACCTATAATTCTTTACTCACAAGTTAACTGCTCCTGGGCACCTTTTTCCTTTTGTTTCTGCAAGTTACCTGTACATAATTTATCAAGCAACAAAACATCTTAGGTGCAGAGTAGGCTTCTCTTTTAGTAAGTCCAGACTGTACTCTTCAGTAATCTCTATGACTTTCCTGTTACTAAGACCAAGCTGCCCAATGCACTTATTCTGGTGTCCAAAAGTTAATGGTTAACCACTGAGAAGAAAACCAACAAAATATAGTCATAGGCAATGACTTAAGAACCCCTATATTAAATATACTTTATTCCATATAAAGGATTTATCATTCTTCTTTGTATCTCCTTCAACTTTGTTATGAAAAAAATTAACTGATAAGAGCCAAACACGAGACTAGCTATAGCTACTCATTACTCCTATAAGCACAACTGCAACATTACGTTACTTCAATTTTTACCAAAGTCAACTGCCTTAGTTGTCAAGCTACGAATACATTCTGTAGGTATGGCATTGACTAGACTCACACCTGCTAATGATAAATGTGTCTTCACATTTCCATGCCCTAATAATGAAACTCAAATAGAACTACTTGGTTACAAAAATTATATCCATGATGAAGAGAAATACGTATATTTTCAGATTATGCCTCAGCAAAAAGCTCCTTTACCCTGAAGATTAATATCTCCATTTAGGACAGTATTGCCTTCATGTGGGACCTGACTCAAAGAAGAAACCCCAAGATATAAACAAACCTCTTACAGAAATCTCATTCCACTGTGTGGAAAGATTCAGCAACATACCCAGGAGACCTCAATTCAAGTCCCTACTGTTGGCAAAACAGTTAGAATTTCTCCATCCTATAATTTTATGTATTTCCTAAGGCGCTTTAGTTAAAGTCTCATCATTCTGGGCTGCCTGTATAAATATGCGTGCCTTCAGAAAAAGACACCACATAGAAGGAGATACGCACAAAGTGGGTAACAGCATCTTATGTAGCCCACAAGCAGAAAGACCGCTCACATATACAAGCTTTGTTGCCTTAAAATAAAATTGTAACATAAAACTGCAAAGCTATATTGCAAAACATGTATCAGGTGGAACAAGAACTGAAACACGCCCCACTTCAGAAAGCATGCTGATTTGGAGGGCTGAAAGTATCGATATTCCACCTCTACCAGTAACACGACTCATGTAGATAGAAATAAAACAATATAGTTCAGTTAAATGGGATGAGACAGACTGGTATGAACTGCATTTGGAGTCTCACATCCATCTTCTAATTTTTTCCATCAATCTGGATACTACATATAAATTAGCCATTAATGGGAACAAAGACATTATTGTATGCAAGTGCTGTGACTTAAGTGAGTCAAAGCCTTCTATTATTTCTGAAATACAAGACTCCCCATTTGGAAGATTAGAAAATAGCACTTCTCTACCCTACAGAGGTATCTTCTTTCTCTAATTAAAACATCCTTACGAGGAAAAGGAATCAATTAAAGCACCAGAATAAATCAGGAAAAAGCTTGGAAACAAAACCAGAATACACAGAGTATGAAATATGAACAACATTTTCATCTTATTACCCCACACACTGCACTTTTTTGTTTTTCCTGCTTGTATGGCACTTCTGTAGTGTCTACAAACTTCTAGCATAGGATCCCTCAAGAGGTAAGCCATACCTATTTTTAGTTATGCTACTTGCCTTCATGAACCTTACCCTGGGAATCATCTCAAAGGACCACTCCTCACTAAGAACAATTTCTAAGTGGCACTCACTCCCTGGATTTTCTTGGTGGTTCTCTGTGCATTTTGTGGGGGGCTTTGGCCCATTATTTACAAGGCTAAACTAATGTTCAACAGTAGCTATGAAAAGTCATTCTAGCAAGCTGGTTCCTTGTTACTAATGATGGTTTTGCTGGCTTTATACAAGAACAGATACATGCAAGCCATGTGGATGGCTGAGGCCTGTGGAGCCATTAAAAGTCTAAGTCCAAAATAAAGTAAAATGTAACTACAGGCTCCTAAATCTATATTTGGATATTTCTGTGAGTTTAAAACACAAAGAACACTCTCCATCAAAACGAAGTTTTTTGTTTTTCTTGAGAAAAACCCAAACCATTTCAGGCTAAACTTATTCTAAGACTGGACCCACCACCACCATTTTTCCTCTGATGTGCCTTTTCACCCAGAATGATATTTCGCCCTTACCAAACCAGTGAGAATGCATGGCTATACACAGTCTCCAAAACCAGCCAGTCTTTTACAAAAAGCAGCTGAGTTTACTGCTGCAAAGGAAGTATGCTTACTTGTCTTTACTGGCTGCTACAGGATACCTCAGTGTGCATGTAACAGGACTAGTGGATTCTCTGGAAGGTGACAATTCATAACACCCACTATGTGGAAATGTGTTTGTTTATACAGCTCTACATGACAACAGATGATGGAGCTGTCAACATCAGTTGGAATTCTTGATGCCTTACAGTAGATAACCTTCTATGCTTTCAGTGATTGACTTGCATAGCACAAATTCAGCTGTCCAGAAATGACAACTTCCAAAGTCAGAGGTCTGTTGATCTTCAGCTTCTCACAATTTTGTCTCTGGTCTTCCTTTCCAGGCTGGTATACCTGGAATGTCCTTTCCTACATGGGTATGCTAAGTCATGAGCCTTTATGCATTAAAGCTCATCTGGAGGGATCTTGCGTTGTGCTGAGGCTGCTCATTTACTATATTTAGACTTGAGAATTATCTATGATTATGCACAGACAACATACTCAAAATGGCATAAAGATGAATCACAGAATCACAGACCAGTTGAGGTTGGAAGGCACCTCTGAAGGTCATCTGGACCACCCCACTGCTCAAACAGGGCCAACTAGAATTAGTTGCCCAGGACCATATCCAGGTGGCTACTGAATATCTTCAATGACAGAAAATCCACATCCTCTTTGGGCAACTTGTTCAGTGCTTGGCCACCCTCACAGTAAAATAAGTGTTTCCTCATGTTCAGGTTTTGCCCATTGCCTCTTGTACTTTCACAGGTCACCACTAAAAAAACCTTGGCTTGGTTTTCTTTACATGCTCCTCTTAACTATTTACATACATTAGTTAGATCCCTGAGCCGCGGCTGGAACATCCAAAAACACAGTCCTTGCTCACCTACCTTCCTATACGCTTCCATCACTTTTACCACACACATCAAAGAGAAGTTAAAGTGGCCTTCAGTTACCATTGCCATTGTGAAATCCATCCAGCAAGACCTTAAAGTCTAGAAAGACCAATCTAATTCCCAATTTCACTTCATATGTGCTGACATATTTCTCCAGTTATCCTTTGACCTCAGACATATTACAAGAATACAGAAACCTATGCACTGATTGCTTTGCAGTTCCCAAGGCATCTCTTACTGAGGCTTGAACCCTGTGCCTTGCCCTCATGAACTCCTAGCTCATACTTTTTTATAGAAATTAGAATACGCTTGAACAGACCTGTCAGCTACAAAATTGAAGGCAATAAAAAAATGAAGTTGGTGACAGGTTCTGAATAGTCCTCTACTCCTGTGTAGAGTCAGAGCATTTTGCTCAAACCACCTGTTGTTTAAGTTTACTGTTTGAAGTGAACACTGTTCTCAAAAATGCTTTTCTAATGTGTCAGGGTCAATGCAGAATGATTTAAGTCACAGCTATTTAAAATATAAACCTCAATCATAAATTAAATCAAAAGCAAGGAATTTTGAATAAGTCACATATTTTAGCCTGCATTGTTTCCGTATCCTTTATTTGCTTCCTTCTGTAGATAATTAATGCATCTTTTTGTCAGGGCAGAAAAGAATCTGTGTCTATATGCTTAATCATCTTTTGTTGGTTTTAGTATGTCAGGAAGCAGTGAATGATATGTTTTCACTTACTTTTTTCCCCCCCCATAGTAACTGAATTTTGGTAAATTGGCATTCAATCAAAAGCCACAATACAACATTTCAAAACTATACACTAATAATTACATAATACTATGTCCAGTGTGCTCTATGGATAAGAAACAGGGACCATTTCTTAGTAAAAATCTATCATAGTTTTCATTTAAAATGGATTTAACAGTGTCAGAATTACCTGTAGTTCAAGAACTGGACACTTTTGATGACCAAATCATTAAAAACATACAAACTGTAGCTCTTATATGCTAATACCTCATTCTCTATGTGCTCAAAAATAGAAAGCAAGTTTGTCTGCTTTTTCAGCTGCCAGTTTTCAATACTAAACAAACCAGAAGTTGAGAAGAACTAAATGAATAATCTGAAATGAAAGCTACTGCTGGTTTAGGCTTTCAAAAACTGGTTTAGTCTTTCAGTCAGCTTTGCTTCCAGCTGCTAAGACTTCTACCAGTTTTTTACTTGCCTTCTTTGCAGAAATTGACAGCAAGTATCCACTCCTAGAATGTTTCTATTTAACTTGCATTTTCAGAGATTATAGTAATGAAATGTGTTGTGAAGATTTTTAATGGGCTTAATTTTTCAAAAGGAGTTAAATGGAGCTAATTATAAGCTATCTTTTTTTTCCTCCTTCAGTTTAGAAGGCAAGTTAACAATTAGCAAAAAAATGCAGAGGACTTTTGGCAAAGCATGAAGGATTTTTAGTAATTCTTTACCTTGTACATATTCTTTCAAGTCCTCCTTTTCAAAAAATAAAAGTTATTTTCAGTTTCCTCTTTATTTGTAAAAAAGCCCATCTCCGGTAGTAGTTGTGCTGGAAAGGCACAAATGTAACAGAGATGTTGTAAGGATTCACATTGCACTAGCAATGGAACAATATCTCTTCATGCCATGGTCAAACTAGCAGCATGAAATGAATATCACATGCAAATTCACTCAGCTGTAACAAACAAGGAAAAATACTTCCATAAAAAGCAGCAACCTGGGAATAACAGTAAAGACATTCATCTACACTGGTCCTGTAGACACTTTGGTCTATTAGGCTCCTCTCTCACTGCCAGAACAGCACTGTTTCCGTCTGCTCATGTGGTTCTGTCCCAGACTTAACTGTGACGGTTTTGCAGTACGACCTCACAAGTTCCTGTCTGTCCCTTAAAAATGTAAGAAAACCCAGTGCTCTAGAAATACTATAGCGTTTCCACAAGTTAGCATTCAGTTCATTCACCAATAAAGTCAAAGTTCTTCCTTCTTCCCCAGAGCAAAAATATTCTTGCCATTTCCAATTTTTCATTGTGTTTCTCAATCCATTCCAGATCCTGCATTAACCAGAGAGAGTTGCTCCCCACATGCAAATACATAAGAGCATAAAACACTGGTTTTATGTGCAAAAACATGAATAATTTTGATTATAAAGCAAACACCTGAAAAAAATAGTAGTAGGGACTACTTAGTTGAGATTACATAGGAGACTACAAAGCTTGTAATTCACAATGAGAAGTAATTTCACTACAAAAGTAATGAAATAAATAATTTTTGGCTTTTGTAAAATTTTGTATCGTTGTTTTATGTATTATTTTACTAGTTAAGGGATCTCACTTGCTAACTTACATGTCTGATATTAAAGGATTGGTTCTAGCCATATGGAGCAGTTTAAAAGCTGTGATTACAGGTACAGTCAGAAACAGAAGGGAAAGAAGAGAGAAGACTACAAGTGACAGTTCCACTATGCCACTATTAACCAAGAGAACACTGTAGGTTCTACTTGCTCGCATATGTGAGAAGAAAAAAGGGACACAAAGATGAAAGACCTTGTGGGTTTTTTTCAAATAAAGAAAAATAATCACAGTTGCATAAATAAGACTTCGATACCTAGCATAGTGAATTAGCAGGAGATAATTGAAATTGACACTCAATTGTTTCACAGCATTGATGGAGGGTGTAAAATGAAAAATCCTATGGTTTGTTAATACGCAGTGATAAATTTTACTTCACAAATTTTTGTGGAATGTTTCCTGGATACATACATTATTTCATCCTGAGATGCGCCACTCTTTTCCCCCTCCCCCAAAAAATAAGTAAAAAAAGACCATCATGATTGCTCTGGCATACGTCCAATACATTTTAGACACTAAATGATACCTCTGTGATGACCTCCAATACTTTTCTTCTCTTTTTCTATTTCTCTAAAAGTGGGTAGGGAAAGGCTTGCACCATCCTTAGCACTGAAAGAATGAGAACAATTTCCCTTTACACAGTTTAAAATAGAAATACAAACCTTGCCAGAATGATTTGAAAGCATTGGCAGATGGATGAAATATTTCTGAATCTGCATCGTGTAACATTTGGCAGCTAACATGACTACTGAACAGCTGACTTTTATGCAATGACATTATTAATTATATCTTCCTTGCCAAACAAGCACCGTAACTGAGCCTTTGCAGTACTCTGTCATTAAGCAGCTCATGCATGTCTGCTAAACTGATCATATGGTAAGTGATGTAGCTGTCCTGTCCCAGACCTACTAAAAACATCAGCTTGACCCAGCCAAACTACCATCTGATTGCAAGAACTACTATATATGGGTCAAAGACAGTACAGTAACCAGAGGGTGGTATGTTCCACCCATCTCATCACAGGTGGGGCAACAGCCATTCCCAACATTATTCCTGACTTGCCAAGACCACCAACAATGCAAGACAGTCATTCATGCCTACCGACTAATTTGCATGAAATTTGCCTGCAGGCTGAGATGTCTTCGTTTTGGACATTTTCCATTTAAGGATTTTTTTTTTTTAAATTGAAATCTGCAGAAGCATCTCAAAAGCCCATGTATGCCTGAAGGCGTGTACTAACTGAGCTCAGATTTGCAGTGTGGAAAACTAACTCAATGAAAAGCCAGGGCTTGTTTCAGGAAAACAGAAAAGCTGACAGAAGCCATCGTGTCGCTAATCCTAACTGCCTTCAGCCTCAATATTGTGCAAACACTTCAAGACAACACAAGAAATTTTAGATAGATATATTAGATAGATGTATAAGTGTCTGCAGCACTTATAAATCAAACAAAATACATATTTTTTCTGTCCCAAATCCCAACAGCCACTCACACAAGCAGCCATGTAAATCTATCCTTTTGATTTCCCTATTTCACTCATCCAAGTTCTCAGCAGTTCTGCTGACTTCTAGAACCCAGTTCCTGCTGTTTGCCTCTGCTTCACACAGAAATTCCTGAGGAAACTTTGGCTTGAATTTGATGGTCTTCTTTCACTTCTACACTAATTCCCTCCTAGATAGTCAAAAAACATGTAAGGCAGCACAGATTTGATTTCTTCTCAGGCAGCAGAAGCTGCTAGCTAGACATCTGCTTTGAGATCCTGTGGGTAATACATAAGCAGGGTGGGGGTTTTGCTTCCCTCCAACAGACCACCTAGTGTGACAAGATCAACATATTCAACTACATTTCAAACTTTGTGGGAAGTTCCACAACTCCATAAATTTGACTAATTCTGACAGCAGCTTACTGAAAAAGGCAAATTAACAGAATTGTATTGATGCAATCTTCACAGGCCTCTGAAGGCATCAAAAAGTCATGGTAAGTTCAATTTGCTTTTGAGCAGACCATAAACAAGCACATTTAGATGAATGATAATGTACAGGTATGAATAGTTCCACAAACCATCGTTGTCACCATTATTTCTGTACTTAAACATGAAAAATAGGCAGTACTGTTCTCACTTTCCAAAGCTACATATGGAACCTGTTTTGAATATCCAGCAATGTGTTGACTGCCACCATGGGGTATTCATTTTTCTCTCCCTCTGAAAATTAATTCTGCTTCATCAATGGATTTCTTTATTTGTTTACAATTATATTCAAGTATATGATAGTGTTTGTGAGTTCACAAGCTCTCTGCTTCACATGTTTCATAGGTCATTCCCATATATGGTAGCTTTAGCTGTATCATCATCATGTTACAAATTAAAGCTGTATTAAGAAACAATATTAAACTGAAAATTAGAGCAGTATCTTGCATATTAGGAGGGCAGAGCATACAGAGACCTCTGCCACTGATAAACCAGTTGTTATTGCCCTTGTCTCTTCGCAAAGAGAAACTGCTTACTGTAGAGTCTCAGAGAAGGTGACTTTAGTCCTGGAGTGGATTGTGGTGGTGCATTATGATCTGATAAATGCTCCTTAGGCCTCAACCTTGATGAACTGCACCTGGGCCAAGCCCCTCTTGAGCTTATCAGAGATACTGTCTGTTTCCAGGAACTAACAAGTGTCTTAACAAGCATCTGTTTTCTAACGAACAACATTGGAACCTTATTTTTCTGGCCTTAATAACAACCCAAGTAGAATAATTGTGGCGGGGATGGAAAATTACTATGACTAAAGCCCCCTCTCTTGCAACCCTATAAACACAGATCCAAAGTGAGATCCTTCTGAGCTCTCAATTCCCAGAAGATAAGGGGCTAATGTGTATGTCTAAAACAGAACTGATAGGCAGATGGCTGTGGAGCCAACCAAGGACTGTCAGTAATAACAGAAAAGAATTCTTGGTAATAACCAAGGACTATTGGTATTAACACACCATGAGAAAGAATAAGATTTGGCTGGAGAAAGGGGCCATGTGGAGACAGGGCAGCACTGCTCCCTGAGAAGGAGCCGCAACACACTACAGCACAAGTGCAGGAACGAGGCCAAGAAGTGGGCATGGACCATAGGGAGGGATTAAGACCACCAAAGACCCCCAAAGCTCTCCAACCCTTTTCCAGAAAGCCCTGATAGAATGGACTGAGCATGGCAACTAATTTGCATAGAAAGCAAGAAACCTGTCTTCAGGACAGAGAAAACTATCCATAGAAAGGTACCACATCCAAGCCTGGGCAGCATCCCCAGGACCCCAGGACACAGCTGGATTGACACTGAAACCAGGATTATCATCTGGATCAATGCTGAACATCCTATAAAGTGGACCAATGCTTAAACCAGGATCAACATCCCATCAGCTGGACAGATGCTGGAACCAGGACTGGTGATCTCTTTTTTCTCTTTTTCTCCTTTTTGACATCAGTTGCTCCTCCTAAATCTTGCCCTTGAGACCATTCACCATCTTGGTTGCCCTCCTCTGGACAACTACTAGTCCAAAGTCCCTCATATATAAAGGCACCCAATGGCTCACAGCACTCAAGATGAGGCCATGCCAGCGCAGAGTAGAGCAAGACAATCATCTCCCTCAACTGGCTGGCAATGCCAGGACACTTTTGGCTGCCAGAGCGCACTGCTGACTCATATTCAACTTGCCATGAACCCAGAGGTCTTTCTTAGTCATGTTGCCATTCTTGCTCTGCCCAATTTTAAGCAACACAAAAAGAGCAACGTAATTGCTGCAAAGAAACGCAACCCAAATGTCATGGTAGAGGCTATATAGCCATTACGTCAGGCACATGGCATTCTTAGACTCAACTTGTAATTTGCCTCCTGACATGTCTTATGACCTCGGACTAGTCAGTTCTCAATCTGAGCTAGATGTATTGCTTTCTTTGGCCTGTAAAACTAAAAGATCTTTGAACTAGCAAAGCATCTTCCTTATCACTCTATAAGCACATTAAATGCCTCAAACATTTAATGCACTGGCTCAGAGTTGTACAAAACCAAAGTGCAGATGTGGACAGGCACACACATTGCTGACCATTCTGTCAAATACAGTCACCTTCAGTTCATTGCTCATTCCCCTCCACTCAATCCATGCCAAAGGAAATCCAAGATACTTTCCAGTGCGCTGGTTGTGCAATGATAGCACAGTCTAGGCAAGGTGCCTCTGGAACTGGGCACATAGGGCACCTATGTCCCAGATTCAGAAGATTTAGTTGTAAAGTTAAACTGACTCTAGACATGGGCCAGGAGGGCTGCGCTGTGTTCTAAGAGTATTTAGTAGCACAGACCAACACTAACTTGGAGGTTTTTTGGTTCATCTTTACTGACCAGCGTAGCTTGTCTGCTGTTGGGAAATCCTTGAGAACGACAACTTGCTAGACACAGAGATCAATTTTTGTGCAGTAATAATGTTTTTCTGCCTTGACAATCTAAACTAAATATTTTCTATGCTGTTTTCCAAAGCCACTGTAGACATTTCTCCATTCATTCTCAGCAATGTGCTAAACCACTTGCCAGCAGATGCACAGCCAAGTTTAAACTGAACTACCAGAGACAGCTCTCTCACTTTTCTGTAACATCTGCAAAAAAGGCAGAAACTAAAAATGGCCACTAAGACTTCAAATTGAACAGCTTACACCACATAAAACATTGAAGGAACACAAAGGTCAGAAATGAAGCAGGGTTAGCAAACATAAATGAAATGAGCTGGGATTCTTGTTTATGCATCACTTGCTTTGTGCTTCACAAGAATTAGATCTGTCTAAGTAGATTTATAAGGAGGCAGCTCAGGATTAATTTCTGGCTAAATGAATCCTTTCCTGGTGACAAGCATTACATGGTGATTCCTCTGTTGCAGCAAAAAATTTCAAAGGCTATTTCCTTCATAAATTCCAGAAAAGTTTCTAGGGGAGGATGGGGGTTGTTAGCTCATTTTCTTAACAACCCTTGTAAGAAGGTGAAATCATACTGTCATAGAATGGTTTGCATTGGAAGTGACCTTTAGTTCAATGCCAATGTTTTAAATGTTTGAAGAAGCTTAAATATTTTGTTAATAGAGGTGGCAGTGACTCCCACTTAACATTAACGCAGTCATTTCACTGATTTTGTTGGCAAAAAGCCTTAAGGAATACTTTTGTTAGGAAAAGACTAGGGTCCTTAATATTACAGTTTGTAAATCACTTTCCAAACAGTTTTCAGGTTCAGCTCTCAGATGAAATTAAGGCTTGGCTGACATAATCCAGAGATCAGATGTGCTTTGTGCAGAGGAAAGCTGGCAATAGTTATTTTTAGAAAGGTACTACATTCAAGTCCACTTTTCTAAACATATTTCTGAACTTGTCTTTTTGATCTCATTGTTATACATGCATGTGTGTGAAAATCTGTCACGTGTATCTGAAATGTCTAGGCCTGGAAAATAAACTAGAAAGATGACAAAGACTTCAAAATATTTCATTTGCATCTATCTTCATTTCCTCATAAAGAAAAATAAACTGGCCTATTGATTCCTGAATAGCAACAAACTACAGGTAGAACATTTAGCAGTGACTATAGTCAGAAAATTAAGTGGTAAAAGAGTCTAAGCATAAATAGTTTTCTTAAATAGAAAAGATAAAATTCTGGCTACAGTGAAATCAATATTCTAGCTTCTGCTGACTTCATCAGAGTCACAGAAAGGAGGGATGGAAGCCAACCTTCCTTATCCTCCTTGTGCTATGTTTCATAATGCAAAGATAGAGAACACAAAATTCATAGAAATCAGAGTAGATGAAGGAGACAGTAAGAGGGACAAGGACCATGCAGCAGGATCCAAGCAATGCCACTGCCCCATTTCTGAACACACAGCTAAGGTTCTCACCATAATAGTTGAACTGCTGGTTTTCAGGAAATAGAGTCATGCCTGCTCATCACTTTTAGGAAAAAAATGTTGGAGACCGATAAAAACAGATAACAGATAAATTACTCTTACGCACCCAGCTTCATACATGTAGTTATCTGTTTTCTTCATGTTTTAGAGACTAGTGAGTGGAATGACCTTGCCCCTTGAACGATTTTTGGCAAGAAAGCCCAAGATAGAAATGCAATAATGTGTCCCAGCATCTTGGCCTAATTTCTACTTAGCATGTTCCTGACTTACCAAAAGGGAAAAGTTCCACATTACCTTTTTAGTGCAACAATTAAGAGCTAGACAAAATCAAAAGCAGCTAAACCCAGACATTTCAAATACAGAGATGGAGCAAAACGAGCACAGAAATGCTGATCTACATTGCACGTGTTTGCTGTAATATGGGTGCTTAGTGAGACTCACAGGACTTCAAGCACTTTAGAAGTACGAAGCATTGCCAAGGGTTAGCTCAGATGTGTTAAACACATTGTCAGGTGGCTGTAGCCTGGTTCAATACAATAGAAAATGACCACATATTTCCTACAGTTTGTAACTTTGCAACAAGAATGTTGAATGAATGAACTCTATGCTACAAAACTGACAGAGGAGGGCACCAATTGTTCCACCTAAAAAGCGTAACTGAACGAACAAAACCTCACATCAGATCTAAATTTGTTCCTTTTAGGCCTTGTAGTAGAATTAAAAGCTACTGTAAGTAATGCAGAAATGTATTCTGCTATGTATAAGGATAATTCTCTAACTGCTTTGCACGTCTTATCTTCACCCTAGCCTGTCGCTTTTACTTCTGTAAGTTCTCCCTCGCAGGGCAGTTGATACCCTTCCATTCCCAATGTGGCTGTTTAGAATATTCAGGGAACCAAATTAAAATAGATACTCACATCAATAGTTTGGATTTTCTGGCCTTAAATGCTAGCCCCTGCCTAGAGGTGCTAAGATACAAGATTTGACAGGACCTTATTTGCAGTTTCCTAATTTTAGATTTTCCGTGTGGACTATACAAGCACCCTAGAGAGTAGAAGGTCTTTGACCATGGCCTAGGTGGTCATACCCAAACCTATGGCTCTTTCTGTGGGCAAAGTTGTGCAAATCAGCAAATAAAAGCAAATTATCTTTTTTTTCCCCCTGCCAGCTAGGTAGAAGCAAGAAGATGTTCTATACAGCTATTCACAAAAACTTCCCGAATTTTTTCTAGTCTCAAAAGAATTTCTAGTAACAACTTGATATCTACATGAAGAATCGATCAATGAAGGAAAACCAGAAAGAGCAACAGCCTCTTGTTCTTTTATAAGCATTAGAGATTGCTTTCAGACAAATTACATTTTTTTCTCACTTAATGAATGATTTATATGTACAACAAGAAAACAGAGGGAGCATACCATCTGAGGTTTTTGTGTTATTAACACCCATAAATCACAAGTCATACATAGTGCTAATACTGTATCTATTAAAATATTTAATTTCACAGTAGAAATTTGATTAGAACTATCACCTCATTTCTGGACAAGGGTTCCAGAATCTTCACCACTTCTCACAACAGCTTTCTACGCTTTACAATAGGAATTACTGCACATGCATAGAAATCCCATCCATTTCTGGTATGAACACTTCCAATATACAACCATTTAGAGAAAAAACACAATAGTTCATAAAGGGAACACAGCCTTCCATGTCAAAATACTGGCAGCTGTGGGCATTTTTGCTAAGCTGGGCTTATTTTTTTTAAATATTGGGTATTCAGAACTTTGGTTGAAATCAAAACAAACTGAAGGCAATCAGCTCCAAGGTAAATCAGGCCTGATCTGCTAGTGGATGAACGAAGAAGAGAACAGTGTGACCCTCAAGACCTACATTCTATCCTCCACAAGATGCTAGTCTGCTGGAGGGCCTGCAAGGAGTAATTTCATTGCCTGCAACTTGGCTTCTCTGTGAATAAAACTGGTCTGAGTGTTTAACTCATTTGAAAGCACTTTTTGATCTGCTGATGAAAACCATTACAAAAATCGGTTTTGCTCATTGTCTGATTCTCTATTTGTGCAATAAGGACCTACCTATGAGTCAATGGTTCTACACCAAAGAAAACCAAATGATCATAGTATGATGCCAGTAATCACCATAAAAAGGTTAAATCAAGACAATCATTGCTACTTGATTGTAAAAAAGTAAACCCCAACCATCTGAAGTGTGGTAGTCCCTGCACAGGTTTACTTTATGCTGCAGTACTAAAAGTGAAACAGAATCAATTCATATTCTTCTTATCAGCAGTGAAGTTCTAGGTGATCTGTCATCCAACAGCCATCAGGTCCAAATCTGCTTAGTTGCTTCATACAATGGAACTGAAGTCGTCAATATCCTATTTTTCAGTGGGAATTGGGCTGACACCTCACCAAGTCTTTATACATAGCAGAAGATATAAATTAGACAGAAACAGCTGTTGCTAACAGCTTGGGCTAGGTTTAAACCTATGACCTGCCATAAAATGCCTTGTATCTCAGATGAACAGTTCCCTTCTTCCCGTGTCTCAAAAATTTTAAAAGAAAATATTATGGTGGTATTCCTTAATCTTTTTTCTTGACTCTTACCTCATTACCTAGACATACATTGCCCTTTATACCCTTCCCTCAACCAGGTGTACGTCTCTATGAAAATGCTGTGGAGACCGCACCTAACAAAGACATATATTGAAAATGGGCAATTTGTACTTGCATAATCAGATCACATTAAAGAAAAAAGAAACCCGCACATCTCAGTAGTATGTGGATACTTTGAAGTCTCTAAGGCCTAGTAGAGGACTAACTAACTGTCCAGTTGGCTTATTACTGGTCTTCATTTTGCATTACTGCCTGAAAAGCCCTTATGATGATTGAAGTACACCTGCAATCTTTCCCATAAAATTTAGGAAAGTGCAGAAATTTCTGTGGATTAGAACAGAAACATTACTGAAATAGCATAGTCCAAACACAGGTCAAGAAAACCCAACCAAAAGTGTCCTTTTTCTGCCTCCTCTTTCACCCCTCTGTCCACCCAGGCTTATACATACATAATGAGTAAGCCATATACTTGGTCAAGAAAAAAAAGAAAGGGAAAAAAATATTTTATCTATCCCCGTGTCTGTTTTGTACATGCACAAAAAATGTGTGCGCATAATTAAGAAGTGAGCTTACGCTTTCTATTTCAATAGATTCACACAGCTGACAGGACATAGCCGTTTCAAAGGTCAACAAAATTCTTAACCACAGGGCTAAGAAAATCTCAATATCTAATAATTAATTCCTTTTGTTAACATCTGCTTAACTAATTCATTGTAAATGTGCTAAGGAAAGTTCCCTTTTCTAATAGCTTAACATTTTCTTCTCAGCCAAGGAGAAAGTCAGAAGATTCCAACATCTTCAAAGACAGTCAACAACAGAGTAATCAGAGCCTTAGTTTGTCAAAAGTTAATGTCACAACATTTCTTTTTAAGAAGGAAAAATAATCCTAATTTTTCACTCTCTGCCTATACAGTAGAGAATGGAAGATGAGCAAAACAGATCTTTTCAACTTTGGCAGTCTCCCTTAATTCTTGCAGCTAAAGCTGCTTTGATTATAGTCCACTTACTAACTAAAAGTAAGCTACATGCTGGAAGTGATGCCCACCACTTTTAAGAACCTACAAAACTGAAGGCTCCAGTGCAAGAATAGCAGGATTCTTTATCCTAGTCACCTTAAAGTCATTCCTCCTTTTATGAAATGATCAATTGCTGGTTCTTCTGTGAGGATACAATCCTTACAATCCCAAGTGTGTTCACAATGGTTTCAGTATCTGCATCTACAGCTCACTTGCTCACTCGATACCTTGCTAATGCATCCTTACTTCGGTTTCTCAAACAGTTTACATTAATCCTGCAACTGAAATTAAAGCTCCTAGTTCACCTCCCCTTATGGAGCAACCCATTGTTACTGTTCCCATAATGCAGAAGACCCATAAGAGAGTCTTATAAGAGACACAAAGGCTCCAGATTATTTACAGTGAGACTTGGGAGTCCAAGTACTGTTAAATAACCACTCTTGCAAATATGAAGAAAGATATTTTTGAAGACCATAACTATTATTTGTGACTTTGTTAAGGTCCTGTGTAGCTAATAACCTTCAGGTCAGAGCAAGGTGACTACATAAAAACCTAACAAAGCTAGAGATGATGAAGGATAAACATAGAAATGAATACTTTTCCCTCCCCATTTAATAAAAATAAGGCAATACATAAAAAATACCAAAATAAATTAAGATCAAGAACAAAAAAGATCACTGAGCCTCTGCTGTCTGCATTTCAATAGGAAAAAGAAAAAGAGAGATCCTCAAAATGAGTACACTTTGTTCAGTCTTCTTTTCCACTGCACTTCAGTAGTAATACCTCTGGGCCATGCTTTCTCACAAAGGTATTCAAAGGATATTTATTTCCCTCTTGTTCTATTAAGATCCTTCTTAATTAGTGTTATTTTAAAATATACACACAGGATCATTTTGTAAATTCAAGAGGACATCAGGAGGCAAGTGTGTGATACTATGAAAGCATTATTTCATAGCCAGTATGAGAATTCTGCTACAAATGTCACCTTCATTTCTCTCTGGCTAAAGAACAGTGATGCTGTAGCCTGACAGTACCTTAGCTGGCCATGGCATTCTTCCTGTGTTAGATAATTCTGTGTCACGGAAGCTGCACTACCACTACTTGTAAAAAGCTCAATGGAAACAATCTTAGTCTAGATTGCCCCTAACAGCAATTACTGGTGCCTAAGAAGACAAGTCCAAGATCCTTTCCCTTATTACTATCAACAGCACAGGACTTTGGCAAGATCAATGACTGAAGTACTCAGCCTCCACAAAGGCTGGGCAAATCCAAGTCAGAGGCTACCAGCGAAGTGGGGCCATACAGAAGTGTGAAAGTATGGAGTAATTGCCAGTCATATTTCTTATTCCAAGTCCAGTACCATAATTTCTAGGATTCTGTCACAGAAGAACTGCCATACTAGATAAAATGTTAAGTCCCCACCACACCGTATCTTGCAATATGTGAAAACCAGACACATCCCAAGGAAGCCCAGTAAGCAAAATAAACCCATGAAAGTCAGTTTAAGAATGTCAACTGCTGCCCTAGAGACAAAGGTCAGATTAAGTCACACAGCAAGTGAGATTTTTTTTTCTCTGACATTTGACCAGTGGACAGTTTTTTCAGAGAAATCCAAAATATCTTTGAAACTCTTATATCATAACTCTTATATGTTGATATCATCTTTTAGCAGTGAATTCCATAGTCAAAGCAAGTATCATGAGAGCAGCATTTGGGAACTTTTTGGGTTTCAAGCGGTTTGTATATTGATTCACCACATTTTATGAAACAAGATGAAGAGAAGTCTCTCTCAAGTCTCATCATTTCACATTCTGTTACAGTGTTATTTATTCAACTCATGTAATTTCATTATTCAGCCTATTTCTAGGAGAAATGTAGTCTTCTAAGCCATCTTCTCAGGCTCTTCATACTTGTTGTATCTCTTTGAAACAAAGAACAGAGAAAGCGTTCCCCTTCAATGCCAAAAGTATCCTTGAAAAGAAGCAGGATCCTCCCTTCATCTAGGAAATGAGAGTCTTTTATCCATCCTGTCCCCAGCACAGATGAACCTCAAGCATTGGACAGCACAGCACAAAAACCAGCGTATCATCTCACTATGATGCATTCTCGGTCACCCATGAACAGTAACAACTGCAGCATGAATAACCTCTGCAACTCACAACTCCAAAAGACTCAAAGACAGACAATACTTGTTTTGAGAATAGGCAAGTGATAACCAGAGGTTTTTAAAGGCCATCAGCTTGAAAAATAAACCAGAAAAACACCTATGAGGTTAACCCATACCAAAATGGTATCACAGACTGTTTCCTGCTCTTTTCACAAAGTAAAGCTGCTTGGCTTCATTTGCTGACATCCACTGAAAATACAGAGAACTTTTTCAAGGAATTGGACAGTTTTATATCAAGGTCATGTGACTACCTCCCTGCTGAAGCCCATATATCAATGCAGGCAGCTGCTAGCCTGAAAGCACAGCACAGCATCTATTTTCACATAGGAATTACTGTGTCGCTTGGCAGAATTCTGTTCTATATTCAGTGGGTGACATAAACCACAGCAATGAACCCTGGAAGCCGAGTCTCTCTCTCTCTCCCCTGCACTGCACTCAGAGGTGAAATACCAGCAAAACGAAACCTGTCCTGTGCCAGGGAAGTGTATGCTGAACAAGCATTCTCACTGTCTTTTTTGGTCCTTTACTCCAATAAGGAAAGGCTGGGTTCAGCTTCATTAATAATTAAAACTAGATATGCATAAATTATGTTAATGGCAATTATGGAGAGGTGAAGCTGAACAAATTCAAAAATAATCCTCTAGCAATACATATTTCAAAATGCCATACTCAAAAATACTACTCTGTGCTAACATACCGTATGCTACTGTTTAAGGATTCTATCTGTCTGACCTACAAAATTTTAAAAAGATTAAAACAAATTTATTTCTCAGTTCTAAACTGACATGAGCTGTAGAGGTAAAGAAAAAAATCTGATTTTTTTATTTCCAAGAAAAGAGAGTTTTTGGCTTTTCTCATAATTTATTTAAAAATTACACCCATCTCATAAAATTGTACCTCCAAAATTGGGATATTGCCAAGGAGCTTAGGCTTAACTTCCAATCTAGTAATAAAACTGACAGATTCAAGGAGAGGACTGAAATGAATTAAAGTGAACTACAATAGAGACAAATGGGAAGTCATTCACAGTGATTATTCCTTTCTAATGCACAAAAACAGAACTGGGGTTAACTGGCTTGGCAGATGTTCCACACAGACAGATCTTATTGGTTAGACTGGGAGGAAAATTGAATACTGAATTTAAATATTGACATGATAATCTTCCTAAAATGGAAAATGGCAGTGGGGGGGACAGCAATTTCAGCTGATGACACATGCACGGAGAGTTTATTTATTTATTTAAACATAAATCAATGTGTCAGGCTAGACTATTTTTTAAAGTTTAAGGGAAATGCACAACAAATTGTTTTTCATTTCCTCTTTAGCACCCAAGACTAGATGGCTTCTTGTTCTGATGGCCTGCTTGTTAGCCAGGATAAGCTGGGGCTGCAGGCTGGCAGCTCAGCCTCCCAAATCCTGGAGCTGAAGTGCCTCCCTAGGCATTCATGCCTGGAAATCTCAGTAAATATTTTACTTGAAAAATACCTAGATATGAAAATCAATTCAGCAGTGCGACTAAGCTTACACTTATTTATTGTACAAGTCTCTTTATATTGCTTTTGCCCTGACCTTTCATAACTAATTTATGTATTATTCACTTTCTAGTCTTTATGTTTTGCCTTTCTTAATGAAATGTGGCAAAAGCCCTGCATTTAGAAATTCATATTTTCATTTCTTTTTCCTTAAGCAAGTCTTTCTTTCGTTCTTTCTTTAAATTAAGCTAACTCCATGCTGAGTAATGCCAGTGAATGTGAGGTTGCAATAACACAACAAATTTAGAATGGAGAGATGATATATGCACAGCTGAGAGGTCTACTCAGAACGTGGAAGGCTTACTAAAAAAGAGAAAGGAAAATCTCATTTACCCATTAGTCAATAGAAACAGAATTAGGGATCCAGTTTGATCAGGCTGCTGCAGAGAGCTTAAGATTTCTTTTGTCCTATGGAGGTGGAGAAAAAGGAAGTAACAGCAGTTTCTATCAAATAAGTTGTAGATAAAATGAGTGCTGGAAAACTTCAGAGCCATGATGACCTTGGTTACCTGAGAGTGAAAGGATTCTGTCATTCAGCAAAATGGGGGGAGGAACTGAATATCATTGTTTAATAACTGAATTCGAATTCTGGGCACATTTTGAGACGTTTTTTCTTAGTGGTATTTTTTGACAGATGAAGTATCTCAACCAAACCAACCCTAGGCTAAGAATCCAGGATGCAAAAAACTCCAAAGCATTAGAAGGCTTGGGAGTGTGTGGTCTTTTGGTCATACATCATCCTTGGATGTCCTGATCTTTACAGCACACAGTTACTTTTTAGCCAAAATTCAAGCACGCATCCAAAAGATTTTCCCAAGCAAGTAGCAAAAGTCTTCATTCATCACCTGCTCTGGTCACCAGGGAGGAGAATGAGGGAGAAAGACACGATGGCAGAGGGCTCTGTACCAGACTGTCTCCTGTCTCCTCACCCCACTCATGTCTCAGTCTTCTCTCAGCATGGTATGTGCTGTTCACTAAAGGAAAGGAGCAGGACAAAAGAAAAGCAGCTCTCCAACCTTTCTGTAAACAGCCTATACAAGCTTTGCTTTGCCGCAGGATTGTCTCTCACTTCACAAGCCCATTTCTGATGGTCTTGAGGTTAGCTCTGATGGTTTAGTCGATTTGTGACTGCACTGTCACATGTGAAAAGCCACCAGCTGACTCTGACATTTCAGCTTCTCCTCTGTCTTCACTATTGGAACAAGGTCACCTCCACAGCTGCCCCTTTTAACAGTGACAGAAGAAACCCTCTGCTGAAAGCACTCCTTCACCTGAAGTTTCCTGTCTTGCCAGAGTTATAACCAGACAGATACTCCATGTTTTGCTGGGGCTCTGATTGTTCACCCCCAAGCAGTGTAGGTACATATACCAATGGCTGTAATTAGACTTTTTTAACAGCTGTACAGATGACAACATTATCATCCACTTCGTAAAAATTCAGTCCAATTTATTTCTTTGCACACCACCAAACAGCTGCCTTTCATATAGATGCTTCAGAAGTTCTTTACTATAGGGTTTAAATTACATACAAATTATTCCCAATGAGCAGGGATGACACTAAGGAAGCACACAAGTCCCTTGCAGACCCTTTTTCTCCCATTAAGAGAGTAAAAGGAACATGCCTTAATAAAGAGAGCTTTCCCAGTTTAATTCCTGTGAATTATTTATGCTTCTCTCAGATGTCTAGGTACACATCCAACCCTTAGATTACACATGTGCGTTATCAGCAAGAAATGGAGAATCATTCCTGCAGGGAACTGGAATTACAACAGAGTCTAGTCAAGTAGAGCCAGACAACTGCTGCTCTCCCTTCCTGAATTGTTCATGTTTGGAGTTTGCCTGCAATACAGAATACAGTTTGTCCATAAACCAGAATTTATACACACAATTGTACTCATAATTCTACACTTAAAGTCACAGTAGACAGATGAACACATACTTTCTGTGCACAAAGCCCTCTCTTTCATGTAAATGACCTTGCCTTCTTACTAAAAGAGGGAGTTCTGTATTTGATTTTCTACATGGTCCTTTTTCCATTTATCTTGAATAAGAAAGAGGTACTAATGATGTAATAAGCTACAAATTCAGGTGCCACTAGGCTAGGTATGCTCTCTTACACTGTCTTTCTCTCTGGGCATCTGACTTGGACTAAGACAGAAATGCTGTCTTCCTCTAGATATACATCAACAGCACTGGCACAGCAAATATAAAAAACAGAGTTTGGCAATTATAACAAAATATCACACCATTTGTATCAAACCTTACCAGTGAACACCTGCTGATAGGACTGTAAAAGGGAAAAGCATGTGCAGACAGCTAAAAAGTGAAGAAGGAAAGAGTGAGACAGCAGCTAAAGGGAACACTGGGAATAAACTAAGTTCTCCCAGGCTGCAATGGGCTTAATACAAGAAAAGAACAACCAAATCTAGCCACTTCATTACAGTAAGCATACCAAGTTGTGAACAAAATGGTTAACTACAGGCAACAGCACACGGATACAGGTACAGTGAAACTAAAAACACACGGCTTTTAGGAGTGCCAGAGCTCAGAACCTGAACCAGCTGACAAAATGGTGAAGGAGTCTGGGGGTTTGAAACAAAGCTGTGAAACACCAGAACCGTGAAGCTAACATCAGTCACAACCCATCAACCACTTCTCCCTTCCCAGCTTTTCAGTTCAAAAGACAACCATAGGCTGAAAGGAAAAGTCATTGTATTTAAACCATCAAACCAACGATCCAGTAGTGAGGATGCTGGGTGCAGTTACAATGCCTGGCAGGTTTTTTTCTTATTAAGCTTTATGAAGGGAGGGAAAAAAAAATGTGTTTGATGTTTCCCGTTTGAAAATGTGACCCAAGGGCATGCCACCCTATCTGAATTATTTACTGGAGAAGCAACCTCAAGAAAACAATGGGAAAAGGATAATGTTGCCCCCTTCCCTTCTCCTTCTATGTTCTCAGCCTCTTCCCAACACCCTTCTCTTCTTCCTCCTCCTATTTTCCTTCTAAACCACCCAAACCTGCTGCTGCAGGTCTCCTACTACCTTATTATTATGTTTTTTACTGTTCTGTGGCATTCAGCATTTTTCATTTCCCTTCCTGAATGCTTCAAGCATGTTGCCTCACTCCTCTGTCCCCTCAATACACATTATATGACTGCTTTGCATCCGAGAGAATGAAACTGCCTGTCTTCTACTAAGGTAATTAGCTAGTACAGATACATGGGTTGTTAGCAATTCTCAGCCAGGGCAGAGGAGAATCAAGTGCCAGGTCAAGGAAAGGAAAGGGAATTGCCATTAGGGGGTTAACAACTCTACCCTGGACAGAAAGGCAGGCTGTGGGCACATCCTCCCTCCCTTGTGTCCCTCTTTACAGACCTGGGGGTCCTTCTGAGAGCCACTGAATACATCCGTGCTCTTGCCATAGTTACAGTGAGTGTTCTTTAGCTGCTTTTATGCAGTGAAGTTGGGCAAACATGTCACAACAGCTGCACTGGTAGAATAACCAGAACATAAATACTGTCAGTGTTTAGCAAGGCTGAAATTAAACCACCTTGGACTAGCAGAGCTGAAGCAGAGTTCTACATGCACACTGAATCATGAGAACTATTAATTCTGAAGTGTGACATACCATAGAGGGATTATTTTCTCTTCACCCACAAAGAAATAGTCCGAAACCTTATCTCCAAGAACTGTCTTTTGCATGCAGATGATGTTAAATGAGAACTTCCCATAAGGGCAAGCAGAAAAAGGGCAAAACCTCTAGAAAGCTACCGCATACTGTCATGAGTCACTTAAAAAATATCTGCCACAAATGCAAAAAAATAAAGACTTCTTTTGTGATGCTGTCTAATACATTCTATATGTTTCTTTCTCCATGGCACCAAAAACTAAAAAAAAAAAAAAAAAAAAAAAAAAGAGAGAGAAACTGGGGGGAAAAAAGCCCAAGACAACAACATAGAGCTATAAAAATGGAGTAAGAGGTTCATATGGATCATGTCATTTTTATAGGTAATTATTTTCTCAGTTTTCAAATTCCACCATGCAAAGAACACATTTACAGTTCATTAACACTATTAAAAATATTTTCTTTCAAAATTCATTGCTGTCACAGATGGCAACAGTTATACCTTTCAGCCCAACTGCAACAGCTGGCTGCGTGAACTACAAACAGCTGGATGGAATCCACTTTCAAGGCAAGCAGTAAAAACTATGGACAACCATACCACTCATATCTGAGAATCAAAAAGAATGTGGAGGAAAACATAAATCAGAACAAAGCAAAACTGCAGTAATTCAAAGTCTACCTTCCAAAGAGCTTCAGTCCATCATCTCAAAAATATACCATAAAATAGTATTTATAGACTAGACAGAAACACACTTGTGTTGGACATACAGCACTAGTGCATTCAGTTATGCATCTGGGAGAAAGATCACTCAGAATAAACTGCATCTGGGTCCGTCACACTCACCAAGAGTTATAGACCTCTACAAGATCTAATCTTACTTTAAGAAGGTATATTTGCTATAATTAATGATATTATTTTAATGTATTTGACTCCTGTTCTAACATCAGCAAATTAGATTTCAAGACAAAATTAGTTTTAACATCGGTTCAACTTAAGTACTTAATATTCCTTTAGTTATTAAAGACTCGTTACACCAGACAACAGAAACATGTTCACCAGGTTATTAAAAAATCAATTTGTCATACATCTCATATGACCACATCCTATGTAAGCTAAGCAGTACAATCACAGGATAAGAGCTGAAGTGAAATTCATCAAGCGCTCTGCTTTGCCCTGGTGCAGCCTCACCTGTGTGCAGTTTGGGGCACTTCAGTAGTTGCAAGGTGTAACATGCCCAAAGGAGGGCTGCCAAAATGGTGAAGAGTCTAGAGGGGAAGCCATACAAGGAGCAGCTCAGGTAACTTGGCTTGTCCAGCCTGGAGAAGAGGAGACTGAGGGGAGACCTCACCACAGTCTAGGAGGGGAAGTGAAGGGTCAGGCACCAATTTCTTCTCTCTGGTGACCAGTGACAGGACCCCATGGAATGGCATGAAGCCATGTCAAGGTGGGGGTTAGTTTGGAAATTAGGAAAAGTTCTTCACCCTAGAAACTGGTGGTTGGGCACTGGGACAGGCTCCCCAGGGAGATGGTCACGGCACCAAACATGACAGAGGTCATGAAGTGTTTGAACGACACTCTCAGGCTGTCTTTATGCAGGGCCAGGAGCTGGACTTGATGATCCTTGTGGGTCCCTTCCAACTCAGGATATTCTATGATTCTGAGTACCTTCTCTGACACTCTTTTCTTCACTATTTCCTAAACACTGCATTTAAATAAATAAATAACCACTGGAAATGAAATGCAGACTAGACTTTTGTGCACCAGAATAAGCGTGCATTTCTCACACTCCTCTGCTTCCATTATAAGCAGGATTTGTCTAAGTTATCAGATAATTGTTCAGCCAGAAAATTTGATTGCCTCTAGCAATGGCCAATCATATCCAGTTGAATATGAGTAAATCCCTTCCTGTACAAAATTATCCCCAACTGAAAACAGAGTAGTCAGAAAACATGCATTTGACAAGAAAACTCCAAACTTCTTTATCTTTGAAGGATGTTCATTAGTAAATTTCTGAAGATTTCTGTTATCAAAGAAAGACAGTGTATGACATGTCTGAGCACAAAAGAAGGAATCTTATCCTGTATATCCTTACTTAGGATAATGAAGCCTTTGGTTTCAGTGGGACCACCTCTGCAAACAAAGACTCCACAAGCAAATGCAGAAATTAATCCCATTCTCAGAACTCATGTTTTCTTATGTAACTCCTATTCATGAACTTCAGAGGAAGGTCATAGAAAATCCTCAGTAACTCTACAGACAGGTAAATTTCCGGAATGCTGCATCCAGACCAGGTATTAACTCAGGACAACATCAGTGCAATGCCAGCTGTTAAGTGAATGCCTGCTTCCTGTAAAAAAGAGTCAGTATTTTACTTTATTTGTATCCCTTACAATGCAAACTGCTTTCACAATAGTTAGAGGCCAGAATTCTTTGTCCAAAAAGAGTTTCTAGAGTACAAGCCTATCCCCGTATGTCAAACCACTGTAGGACACACAGCATTGTAACTAAGAAATGCTTGATGCTTCCTACCTGAGAGGGAGAAGGGATATTTACTGTGATAGGATGCGTAGGAATGGTTCAAAGCTGTCTCATGGGAGGCTCAGAATTGACAATAGGAAGCATATTTTTACTGAGTGGGTGGTCAGACACTGGAACAGGTTTCCGGGAGAAGGTGGTCAATGACTCAAGCCTGTCAGGGTTTAAGAGACACTTGAGCAATGCCCTTAATAACCTGCTTTAAGTTTAGGTCAGTCCTGCAGCAATCAGGCTGTTGGACTAGCTCACTGCAGGTCCCTTACAACTGGAACTACTCTGTTCTATTCAATTATTCCGTTCTGCTCTATTCCAAATCAAACCAATGAGGTAATTGTCCCTGGGTAACAAAGGAATAACATATTAAGGAAAAGGTATGCTCCTCCTGCCCAGCACCCACACATGTGAAGATCACTTTGATCCATAGCATCATATATGGAATTAGCCATGATGTGACGGCTTGGTGAGAAAGAGGAAGGGAAGACCTGTACTTTCAAGCATCCAGGAGAACATGCAAGGCACAGGGAGGTGGTGATGGAGGGACTGTACTCACAGTAATCATACCTTTGCAGAATTTCATAGCAAAAGTAATATCAGTCTATATCTCTATCATTACTGCTACCTTGGCATCACTGAATTCTGCACCAACATCAACAGCTGCTTTAGATCTAATCTTTATACAGGTATGTCCTCACATGACAGAAACCATCTGTTCCCAAATCAGGACAAATAGAATTACAGTTGATGCACTGACTGGAGTCCTAACCCTGCTTCTTTTCCCATTTATACCAATCAGTGGTGCTCCATTTCTCCTTTTGAAGTTACCCTTGACAAGCAGAAAAAATTATGCACCACACCTCCAAATGGCCACCAATAGGCCTGCTATCCCTGCTCCCAGGCCACCGTGCACTTTGCTCAGGTCCATATTTCCAAGTTCACCTGAAGTGTGCAATAACCTGAAACATGAGAAGTCTCCAAATGCAGACAAGCACTTAAAGGACTCATAATTTCAAAGTGATTCAGATCAGGCCTAAGACTCATATACCTTTGTAGTGTTACTTTCTGTTTCATAATATGGAGTTTAACTGCACGTTTTACAAGTTTGTTTGGCATAGGATTAAAACTTCCTTTTCCCAGATGATGCTTCAGAACAGTAAAGCTGGGCTATAAACTAAACATGTAAGCTACAAGTAATGTATGGTATGAAAGCTGTCAAATAAATTTGCCATTCCAAACAGATCACTTCAGATACAACACACAAGATAACCTGCACGCTGAATAACATAAATCTGACTGAGCACAAAAAATGCCACACTGTTCTCATTCAAATCAGAATTTAAGCCATTTAATGTCAGCCCATTAGCTTGAATTATATTGATATGGATATGCTCATCATTTTACAAGCGATTATTGTACATTGATTATGCAATCAATGAAAGTCTTCCTGTGATTCAGAGTAATAAACCCCCCCATAATCTACAGTCTACACACCTAAATAAAAGCCAAAAACTCAGAGGAGATCAATGCACAGATAAAAGGATTACATTTAGCAAAGATGCACCTATGTCTCAGTGTAAGTGACACACAAAAATACAAATCACAATCAGGTCTGATGAACAGAAATACTGAAAATTATGTGCGGAAGTAACAGGTAGGTCTTGAAATACACAGACTGAGTAAAAATTAACTCTGCTTGCTCTGGCTCTCTAAAAGGCTAGTTACTAAAAGAGTAGTTACTAAACCACCCAGGGAATATTTGCATGTCATTACAATCACTGTATTTTAGGAAGAATATTGCTGCAGAAACCAGATTACTTCATTTAGATTACTTCATTTTGTGAATCTGTGTTGAGAAAGTTGATTATTAGGACATTATTTTGACAAACAGCAGCAAAATGCTGGAGGTGAAACAGACTCTGAAAAGAAATGTACAGATTGACAGCAATAATCAATTTCTCATAGTACCTGATTTAATCATGAGCTGAAATACAGACAATATTTCTGAACTCCACAAATAAATACACCTGTAAAATTCACTTGCTTTTGCCCAAAATAATTTCTCTTTCCCATCACAAAAAACATTTCCTTTTTGATAAGGCTGCAGGTTCTAAAACTAAATGAATTTGTCATCCTCTGCAGTGCTTAAGGTCTCAAGCTAGTTAGACAGAACAAAGGAAGGCAGAAAGAAGAAATGAAGAGCAAATGATGGACTTGTAAGCATGGAGATGGTGGCAGCACTGGCAAAAGACACATCTGAGGCACACAGGGGTCTTTCAAGCCACTGGTGACAGACAGAAGTACCCAAGAACATCAGAGAAGCTTGATACCATCTTTCAAACAGAGTAAACTAAAAAGTTCCTGATGAGTTTCCTATTTGGACTCCTCTCACTTTCCCCCCTCCCCTGTTTTTTCATAATAAAAAATATAATTAAAAAGCAGGAACCCTTTTATCCATTCACCACTTGAATGGTCTTTCAAGCATTCCTGCACAGCTGTCTGAAGTAGAGCAGGAAGTAATGAAGCCACATTCCATTCAGAACACCTGCATTCACTGAGCATGTTTTCACACAATTCTTATCTTGCTTTCAGGGGTTTTTTAATGTCCCTGCACAATTTGCCAATTTTAAGTGTGTTTACTGTTTGTCACTTTTTATTCTCAGTTCACAAGTTTTGCTGAGGCAATGTTTCAGTTGATAATTAAATAGTAAAAAATCTCTGGGTGAACAGCATGCTATTATTTACACAGAAGGATGCACATTCCTCGCATAAAAGACGCACATAAAAAATTACAAATTTCCACTGTGAATCAAACTCCCCTTCCTCCCATACCTATCGAAAGTATCATTGACTTATCTCTAGACAAGTTAACTCTATTAGAATTACCAGTAAAGTCTCCCTCCTTGCTTTCCGTTCCCTCCTTTGAACTAACACAGGAGCACAAAATGAGGATTACAACTTTGAAAGGAAAAGCAATCATTATTGACTGGCACACTCTGCATTCTGCTCTGTGTTTCCCTGCACGGTATTACAGATGGGAAGCTGGCAGGCCAAGTGAAATGGTTCTCTAGGCGAGATCCAACCCTGAAAGCCAAAATAAAATTTGGCACGAGAGAAAGAGATTGCACATCAACTGCAAAGATCTTGGTTGAATTTTCAGTTTATTTGTGGAACAAGAGGCAACTCATTTCATGGCAGAAGTTGCATGCTTAGCAAGTAATTTGCTACTCACTTTTACCTCTACATTTGTGACACTATTCCAGACTTCCCAAACTTCACAGATTCTACAAAACATGATGTCCCAGGGAAAGGACAGGTATATCAGATCATGTCCTAGAAGCAAAAGCAGATGGAATAGCAAGGCAATAAATGTATTTTCATGGATCTGATTTACACAGTCAGAGGGGGGGAAACTGCACAGATACTGAGAATATATAACCAGCTAATGTGAAGTATTTTCTCTAAATAGGATGTTTTCCAAAATTTTCCTAGGGAACAGGTATCCTCAGCTGTTTAGAGTCATTGAGCCAGCTGTCGTTGGAAAATTGTCATTAACAAATATGTAAAACATACCAAGAGAATGTCATAATTTATAGCATAAGAGCAATATTGCTACTGCTGATCTGGGATGCAAAGCCTGCTTTCTATAACCTTCAGTACCAACATATCCAGCTCTATCCCTAGAGAGATAAAGTAGCAATGGGTGTAGGACAGATTTAGCATTTTAAAATAATCTTATTCTTTCAATTTTACAGTCCCATTTGCCTGGCAGAATGCCACCAGAGTATGCAATTTAATAAAGTCATTGCTGTCACAAGACATACTAGATTGCTCTATCCACGGACTGTCTTCTATATATAACTGATAAGAGCTTGCATAATTAAGGTTGCATTTAGAAGTCTCAGCTATGTAACTAACTGCTCTTTGCAGTGCACTTTCATTAGATATGAAACACAAGCTTTCCTCACAACAGTAACTTTTCATCTCCAAAAATGTTTTGACGTTGTATTTACAATGATCTTCAATGTTAACAAGGGGCTTAAATTTAAAACATGGTGTAATTACTTCAAACTTTTAATATTAAACATCAGCCTTTTTCTTTATATCAAAGAAAACCAGAATTTTATATGAATCTTAAACAAGGAAAAGTCTGTACATTATTGTTATTGCACACTAGACTGTGAATCAGCTGGAGACTCCTTTACCAGAGACTCATCAAGGAGTCCATCTCACTGCCTACACAGTACAAAAAGAAGCTGTCAGAAGGAGGAATAGCTGGAAAGATGCCAGTAAAAGGCAGATTTTGTGCCGAGTTGTGGTGCCCTTACTTCCAAAGGAAACCAAATGCATCTAAATGTGACACAAGATGTTCTCGTCCCAGGCAGAAAGAAGTATGTCACAAGAACAAATTTTGAGATGACAAATATAGAAGGTATGACATTTCTAAACAGTCCACAGGATCACTTATCACTACATCTTTTGCCTATAATTCAGAGAGTTTTCTCCATCAAAGAGACCCCAGTTTGTGTGCTTCGGTTGTGCACTTGGATATTCATCCACAAAATAACACAGAGCTGTTTCAAACCATGAAAGCTAAACAGACTCAATTTATAACATCAACTTTAGAACAGTCCAATTTTTTCCTTGCCTGGCACAGGACAATGAAAATAAGTTAGGTGTTAAACACTCAGTACGTCTTTTACAATCAATGTTGTACAATCAGTTTACAATCTCAGCACCTTTGCAGGAGAAACAGACCACTTATTTGATGGTTAAGCAATTCACTAAAGACATCTGTTTTATTAGAAATAGCACTTGCAGGATCTGAGGTATGCCGCAGCTTTACCATTACCCAAGACTCTCCCGAATTTCCATTCAGCAGCATTTATTTTTCTGTTATTTCTAAGAAGTTGTCAATAAGCACAAAAAATACCCTGAAAATGAGGGTATCCTCATCATCATCAATGAAAATATCCAGCAAAATTCTGCAGCTACTGGAACAGAATTCAGTTCACCAGTTCTACATGATGGAGCACTAAAATTGTGCAAAGGCTTCACTTACTTCCAGACGCTTTCAGGACAGATTTTGGACAGGCTCTGTTTTGCTTATTTTTAAATAATGTTAGGAGTAGTCTATTAATCTCAGACAAGTGTGGGCCATTTGGACTGTATGCATATTCTAAGCAGTTGGAATTCAGGTAAATTGAGTTCTCTATTCTGCAACTCTATTTATTGTTCAAGAGCCAATAAGACAGACCAAGTATCACCTTCTTCTTTTGCTTCCTTCCCCTGCCCCCAGGGTAAATATGCAGTTTGAGTGTACAGTAATAATCCCTATAAGAAATTTGTGACTGTTCAAACCCCTTACTTTCATTTCCTCGGGCATAAATCCCTAACATCACAGAAAGGAAAATCCTTGATACTTAGAGTAGTATTAGAAGTGCACACAACACACTGTACTTTACAGCACACTTACCACTTACATTAATGCATGCTGAGACTTAAGATGTTAGAACGAGACATCTGTTGTGAGTATCCAGGAAACCTCATTTGTAGGTAGTATAATTTGCATTTATTTATCTATATAGATACTTATATGGCTCCCTCACTGGGTTACTAAGGCATTTTATAGGTAGCAATGAATTTTCCCAGGAAATACCCTTGCAAAATAAGCATGGTTATTTACAGGTGAGAGGTGAAGAACAGATATACAAAGGATCACAGTACATTGCTGAAGGTCAGTCCAAAAGTCTGAAACAACCACTGAAAGGCTAAGAAACAATGATAATCAGACCAGAAATCTCCCCAGATTACAGATTGGCTGTGTCTTCTCCCGTGCTTGTCCTTCCTCTCATGCTGTTTTGGTTGAGCAGAAGTCATGAGAAACAGTAACATGACCTCGAGCTCTCAAGTTTGAAGCAAAATTATTACATCTGACTGAAATAACCATAAAATGTTAAAAATGCTAAGATTTTCTGTGTCTTGCCACCACAAATATATTAGCATGCATTTATCCCTAATATTCTAAGAAAATGCTTATATGATAATTGTCCCACCAATCCCTACTGCTGCTAGTGGTTAGTGGCTGTGACTGAACTGAGTAACAGAGGCTATTTTCATCATGCACAAATAACTCTGCAGCAGCTCATACTGAGTTTATAGCATTTAGGAGCAAAGGCGACATCAGTCTACAATTTAGGAGTTTGTTAGAGTCCTTGCCCTGAATGATCAGTTTTCATTAGCTTTAAATCCAGAGTGGGTGTATGTCCAACCTAGCTGCTTCCTAACAAAATCTATGGAGGTGATTTGAAGAACTGTAGGGATGAGAGGTATTCAAATGAAAGAAAGGAGTTGTATGGCTGAAATTATCTCTTTTTCTTTTTTTTTTTTTTTTTTTTTTTAATTTTTTGGGGGGAGGGCAAGGGGGAAAATAAATTATAATAAAAGGAAAAATTTTTCCTACAATGCATTGCTTGCTTGTAGCCTCTGACCTTCACAGTACCATAATGTTAATCTTTCCTGATTTTCATCCTAGACCACTAGGAAAAAACTCAATGTTTGTATTAGAAATTCCCCCACCATAAACAGCCTGATAACATTAGGAATGACACTGGTAAGCCAGAGTATTTATAGCTTAGTTTTGATGGGCGTCCTGTTTCTTTGAGACTATAAAACACAGACTTCATGGATTTGCAGTGCTCCTAGCACTGAGAAACTATCAGGAAGCTTAGGGGTGCAAATCAACTATGAAAGCCAAGTAAACTGAAACACAGATTTAGACTTAGAAAGGAGTTCTTCTTTGAAGCAGAATTCTAGAATCCATGAGAGCAATTTACTTACTCTGTAATGCTGTCCACTCACTTGGAGCACGTGATCATTTATGAATAACAACATCCATACTGCTGTACAGACCTAGAAGTCTAGCACTTTCCTGAAGCTTGTGACAGCATTTTTATATTTTTGATCTTTTGTAGAAAAGACTCTTACTTTGATTCAATCCACCAGAGTGTTTTATGGCTTACACCTGGAGGGCAGGTCTATGGATGTGTATTCAACAAACCTTTCTGCACCATACACATAGCACACATTGCCCTCCCAAACAAGTCTATTGGACTTTTGCTGTCCTGAGTTCTTATCCCATCATCAAGCCTGAGAAAGTGCCTGAAGCAGGCTCAGCCTGTCCATACCAAATCTATCATCAGGAGTGCAGAAACAGCACCAGACAGATGTCCATATAACTCGGAGGACGAAGAAATCAGCATGTCATTTAATAATCTGTGAACTTTCAGCATCACACACAATGGCTATCTGCAAGAAGCACTTCTCAGGTGCACCACTCCTCTTAAAGCAGCTTATTAATGATCAGAGGCACACAATGAGTTTGGAGCAGCACAGGTTGGGGATGACATAGCTCAGGCTGTCCCGGGGAAGACACAGATTCAAACAGTAGCTGACTGTCTCCCCCTTTCCCCATCAGACAGACCATCTTGGAAAAAATTCAAATTCATAATGGCAGAAAATCATCAGGACATCTTCATTTCACACCAAACAGAAATCAGCTTATGCAGGAGCTACATCATAGTAGAGTCAGTGTGTGTGATCTTTTCACACCCTTGACAGTAATGTAACCAGCCATTAAGCCGACCAGCCAACCTTTCCTAGTACATCATAAATCAGCAGCACAATTCAAACATCTGTTGTTGAGACAGCACATGTAACTAATGGTAGCACTGAGATTAGAAGCTGGTGCTGTTCTCTGGGTCTTTCCTGTGCCAGAGAAGGCTTAAAGGAACATACATAAACCCCCTGGATGAAAGCTAGACAGGTCAAAAAAGGGCTTTTACAGAGGTGACAAAAATAATTCAGCTTGAAAATCTGGCAGCTGTAAGGAAAACAAACACATCATTCCAGCAAACTTCCCATCAGGATCTTGTGCCTTTCTGCAGTACAGCATATTCAACTATTTCTGAATGGGAACACAGAGCAGCATCTGCTAATTCCCAGCATCAAATCCTACAGCAAACAGCCTCCCTTTAGGATCACCCAGTTGAGCCTTCACCATGCCCAGCCCCAGCAGGGACTGTGAGATCAGATCAGCCCACCATGGTGTGATATCAGATTCTATAAACTGGGGTGACAAGAAATTGTTTTTCACCAAAATTCTTGAAATTTGCTTCAGTTCATGTTTTCCCACTGAAGGTCTCAGGATTGTTTAAAGCACCCCAAGGTGCTTTATGTACTTCCTCTAGCAACTCTTAACCCTCATCTTCCCCTTTGGTACGCATCTAGAACACGAGCCATAAAGGATCTTCTTTTCTCTTCCTCTGACACTTTTCTGCATGGTTAGAATAAGATGAAAGTTTTCACTCATATTTATCAATTCAGTGTCACCTTCACCCTCTGTCCCTGCAACAGATGAACAACCTACTGCATTCCTCTGGAGAACTGAAGCATCCTGGACCCATTCCATTCTTCCCATCATCATCTGTGAAGAAATATTCATGAGCAGTACACATTTCAGGTTTTTTAACTGTTCAGGAATTTACTACATTTGAGCACAACAAGAGTGATGACAACAGTGACAAAACCTGTCTTTGTATCCCTTTTTTTGCCATCTTTCTCACAAACTCATGCAAAATATAAAAATCCTTTCTTTCCCGTACGTGCACCCTTTAATTAAAAAATGTGTTTCTTCCATTAATTTCTTATGATACTCCACACGTCCTTTTGATGCACTAGTGGATCACTACTTCCATTTTATTAGCACTCCCCACCAAACCTTTAAAGGCTGCAAAACAGAATTATGCCATATTTTGATGTATATATTGAGTGGTACAGTTCCTTCCTGCACCCACTACGTACTCTCATGAACTTATGTCCTTCATCTTTCCCTTCCACAATGACAGGCTCATTGCATTTCTTTATTAAAGTCCTTCAGTTTTCTCAAGTTTAAAATATATTAAATGGATGATAACTTCAGCAGGATAACAAGATTTAAAGTAGGTTAGCTTCAAGTCAATACTTCCATTCTCAGCTTCTTGCTTTAGTTCTTAAGTCTACCACTAAGTGTTAATACGTGCACCCAGCATTGGTGCTGATATTTAATGTCCAGCAACTTACTGTGTGGCCCTGGCCACGTCATAACAATTCCCATCTTTCTTACTAGTACAGTGCTTGTAATTCTCAGGCAGAGGAAGTCACTAAATCCTAATATTCTTGCAGTAAACATGTCACAGTACCATGATGAAAGGCTCTATGGAAGTGTAAAGTCATAGTAAAATGTTGTTATTAATGTGTGCATGAAGTTACTGTCACCTGCATTTCCAAGCACCTTTTCAGGACATCAGAACCAAGAAACAGTACTGCAAGAAAACTATCAATTATACGAAGGGTACAAGAGCAATAATGGAAATTCTTTACTCAGATCAAGACAGAATCCTTTTACTTTTTTCCTCAAGTGTTAACACACAACACTAATGGCATTTTTAAAGTTCCTAACATTAATCAATACTAGGAGTAATAATCAAGGTATTTTCTTCTCCAACTGAATGAGACCAAAGAGCGAAAGGAATTCTAGCAGTGAAAAAAAGTAGTAAACTCCTGACATGCTCACTTAGCTCTAAGTTTATACATTTGACACTCATATTATTTTCCTATTCATCTACAGAGAATATTCCTTTCTTTCTAACAAAATAATTTGAGTTGCTGCGCACTATAACTTCAATCTAACACTGAAGTCGTAACACACATACACACACACACACACACACTTCTGTACAGCAAAACTAAGCAACTACCTCATAGAGCTATAAAGCAACTTCCATTTTGTACATTTTTGCTAAATGGAGGTGTGTAGAAACATAGCTGGGTAAATTGATTTTGGAATCTGGCCAAACCTAAAATTAAATGCTTTGTGACAGCTGTCACTATTTGTCTGTCATGCATCAGAGAACATCAGGCCATACTACGACATCAGCTGAAGAACATACAACCTTTTGTCTAAGCTACTGACTAGTTCAGTGCTTTCATGACAACTCTTGTGCACATTCCTTATACTTTAATTGATACCTGGCAGGAGATTACAAGTGAAATTCCACTTGCTTCTGTCCTACCAGGAGTATAAATACTAACAGGGTCTCAGCCAACATTAAGCCTTGCCAGGTAGAATGGAACAGTGCAATTCAGAAGAAATCCCAAACCCCTCAGCAGCCCCTACAGAGGCCTTCCACTAAATCTGTGGATTTGTAGTTACCATTGATTATTAGTCTACCAAAAGAAGACTCATAAGCACCTTCAGAGAAAAAGATGTAACAGCACATTCTCATTGTTTGTGCCATAAACTTTCTCCTGTATGCAAACTAGGCAAATAAAAAAAACCCCCACTTCTATAGTAGAAAACTCTCCATTAGATTGAGCACCTTCTTTGTTAGTAGGCAACACGCCAGTTGTCGGGAGAGCTTAGGAATATGTTGATGCACATATATCAAATACAAACAATCGTATTTCTCCACAGCAGAGTTGCTAAAATGGCCAGTAGAAGGAAGATGGGGCCAAATGGTAAAGTTACCACAGAACACAAAACATAACATCCCAAGGAGTCTCAACATGACCAAAGATTTTATACTTTAAAAAGAGAGGCAGCAGTTACTTGGAGAAAGATGTCTGAAATACTGCATCTGGAGGACAGATAAACAGCATATGGGTCCTAAGCAGAATGCTGTTGCAATATTGTTAATCAAGGTATCTCAGCCTGATGGTTTTCATCCCTTTTTCCCTAGTAACAAGCTTTAAAAGTCTAAGAACTATACTGTAAAAATTTGCTCAAATTAGCTTGGAAATGGACATGGAATTTAGCTGCAATAGCTTGTGTTTGTGCCAAGTATTGCTGCTATAGCACAGTTCTCTTGTTAATGTCTTTAAACTATGAGCACACTGCAATTACTCTGCATTGATTTTAAACGCAGACTTAGCGCAGTAACGTCTCCAATTTGTAAGCAAAACATCAGCACTATAAATCAAACTGTTAAAGTCACTGTTTGAGCCAAACATGAGCAAATTAATAGAGAACAAGTATGGAGATCTGTCTTTAGTCTCTATATATTAAATCTGTGGATTTCAGCACCCATTACATTGTGCTTCAGGTCATTCACACAGTGTAGGAAGAGAATTGCTGAATGACAGTAGCTTTATTGCTGTGTCCTTCATGGTTAGGCCATGTACACAGAACTGAGGATGACTTGTAGGTTCTTCCTTCTGGAAGGTTAAGAAGTGCAGACACAGGAAAGCCATTTGCTTGACATTACAAGCCTTTCACATCCAGCCTCACAGTGGAAATGGTGTTAAAATCTCTAACCACTGTGCCATGAAAGAATGACAGAAGAGCAGGATGTTAAACGAGCAAGTGATAATTACTTGATCAGATTAATCTCTCTGTGTAATGTAACAAAACACTACATAACAGGACAGACCAAGCCTTCAGTACAATGTCAGCCAATGAAACTAGAGAAATTCATTATATTTAGTAGTTTCTTGCTCAGAAGACTAGAGATATTTTATGGTTAATCTTGTGATGCTGACAATAGCATGTATCTAAGAAACGGGCAATGAAGTCTGAAAAAGACTCCCATCATAATTAGGTTCTGGCACCTTGTCATCCATACCTGAACAAATGTGTCCAGCACAAAATGAAAGGCTTATTTTCAATCCTGTCAGCTTCCACCATGACACCATAGTTCTAAGATATGTGCTAGCTTCCTGATTTTTGCCTTATCCATAACAGAGGTGTCAACAATTCTCTCTTCTGTGAGGTACACAGCTCAAGATAACCCAAGCACTGCACTGGATCTGCCTGGACGCTCCAGAGACACTGAAAGGTCTCAAAGGTGCTCAAACATGTGGCTAACACACAGCCTTGGGTGGGGGCATGTGGAGCCACTCAGCCAAGCCCCTGCTCAGAGGGAAGAATACAGAGATGCTTTTTAATTCCCAAAAGGGGAGTCCTGAACTGTATCAGGTATCTTGGAGAGGGAGGAAATATCTTCTTCAATGGTCTCAGCAGATGGACAGAGGTTGTCCTCAAGAAATGCAGGTGCCAAGATCCCACTAAAAAAATAAATTTAAAAAAAGGGAGAAAAAAAGAAAAAGAATGAAAGAAAAAACAGAAAGGAGGGGGGTGGGAAAGCACATTTCCTCTGAGTGTCAGTACCAGAGAAAGAAGACATTGTTGCTGCACTCTAACCAGGCAATGACTGCAAGGCACTTAATTTTCCAATTAATTAGATCCCAACTCTAAATGTAGAAGTAATTGCTGTGTCAACACAGACAAATGGAACAACTCTCAACATAAAAGCAAGGACGATGCATCTACCACTCAGTATGGGATGATGGATTCTATGATTTTTTTTTTTTTTTGGTGGTAAAAAATTGCTTCTGTGAGAAGCAATGCCACTGTAGCTCAGCAGCCATGCAGTGGCATATTTATTACATAAGGTACCTTCACACAATTCCACACTTTTAGAAGGTAACACATACCTACAAAATCCACCATCTCTCTTCTTTAACTGTAAAAACTCCTTTACCATGTTTTTTATATGTAGGATTCACCCAAGCATTCACTGATACCTTTATCTTGCAAACACTATTTGCTTTCTTCTGTCAAACACACTGCATGACATCAATTCAACACTTAAAACTGTAAAGAGGTATGCTTGATTTTCTTTTAAATACTCCCACAAAAGCAGCAGCCAACTACCCCCAGTTAGACTGACTTAAAGCACCAAGTACTTAACACACACCAGTGAACCTGCTACTTTCCCTTAATTTCTCTTTTTGCCTGGGCATCATCCACTGCATTTAATCAAATTTCTTAAATACAGTCTTTATGAGGCAAGGGCTGTTTTCTTTGTCTTCATTTCTAATGACCACTGCAGTGGGAGACTTACTGGGTTCTACCAAACCTAACTGAGGTAATAAAGCTGGCAGAGAGCGGTACAGGAAAGCCAAAGCAGGTGTTAGTTGGGAAGCTTACATAACATCTGAGCAATTCCTCCCTTTTTCCTTTTTGTTCTGTAAACATACACCCACACATGTGCACACACAAACACAGAGTCAGCAAGCACTATCAAGAATTCTTGTAAGCCTTTTTGTAATGCTAGTCTCATTTTTTTTAATCTAACTAAATTACTGGCTCCAGGTAGAAAACTTTGACTAGTCTATTTCTAAAATGCTTGCTGGAAAGCTGCAAACTCACTGGCAACTGAGGCATTAAAAAAACAAAAGTACTCCCAAATCCTTCACTGACCCATGCAGCTATTACAGGTTGCTGTATAATACTTCAGAATACTTGACTTCCTACCACTCTGCTACCCTGCTCATGTATCACTACTAATCTTCCTTTAAAAGAAAAATGTATTAACAGGATACTAGAAAATCAGCAGTAACTTGGGGAGACAAGTTTCATCTAAGTTTAAATGAGGTTTTTAAGAAAGTCACTTAATAAATGCTTTTTTGGTTTAGTCATTTAGTGCATACAGGCATTAAAGCAAGGCACCATCCGGTCTTTCAGCATCTGAACTATAAAACGTACAGGGATGGAATGGAGCCAGATGGGATGACAGGCTAGTCAAGGGATATTCCTTCTTTCACCTTATTTAGGTCAACAGTTTGAAACAGACTGAAAAAATTACCAGTTGACAGGAAAGGACCTGTCGGCCCATCCCAGTCCCCAGTTGCTCACAGCTTTTCTGGCAGCTTTTCTAACATCTAATCAGCAACATTAGGGGATGACCAAGCACAGAGATGACCTCAGTCAGTTCTATCTGGAACACCATCAGGGTGGGATGTACAAGTGTAGGAACCTTGCTTGATAGAAGTCAAACTCCTCTGTTCTGCAGCTAAAAACCTGCTTACGCTAAGACTAGCAGACAGTTAGCTTTCCTCTGGTACTGCAAGCTTCAACATAGAAGAACAGAAAGAAATTGCCATTTCAAGGAGATAAAAAAATTAGCTCAGCCCATTCCTCTGGCAACACCGTCTTACTCAAATGTTTTCCGAGCTCTAGTACACAAGCACCCAAGACAGATTTAAAGGTTGATTCAAGTCAGCTCTTTCTGAAATCATCTAAAAGCTCATCCTCCTCTCAAGTTGTTTAACTACCAGGAAACATTAATTTGGCCCTGTGAAATGTTGGCTGAAGGATGATCACACTTCCAAAGTCTGACACATACATGGGTTTGACTCCTCTCTGTGCATACATCAGATACAGGAGGGGCTGCACAGTGGTTCTTACAAACCCTGTGATTAGAAACCCCTTCTCTGGACATATATCACAGAAGGCATAAATAAGAGAAAATTCTATAAGAATCCATTGCTACAGCACTTGGTGAAAAGTTCATTCTTTCTCAGCTTCACTACCAACTTTGGGACAGCCCTTGCTGCAGAATAGCCAGTCACAAGTGCCACAACCTAACAAGCAGCAAAATTACAGTTTCTGACTTCATCTGAGCACTACAGTGCAGAAAACAAGAGAACAGCAGCTTTCCAGAGCCCACATCTCTAGCACACAATGGGCTTGGCTTTGCATGTAGATGCACCCCGTAACTTCCACATGTCAGATTCAGCAGCTCCCCAAAATGCTAGCTTGCTCCCTCCTGCCGGCAGGGACTGGATCTGCCAGCAGCCTGCTTCTGGCTGCATGATTAAATCCCAGGCAGGGACTGGGAAGTATTTCAGCGCTACAGAGTAGCTGTCCTCAAGTATACGTTTTAGATGCTGGGCAACTGAGTTCTTTCCTAATAATAGAAAGTCTTCCAGAGAGAGCAGTAGTAGGCACATCTTATTTAGCAAAGTATACAGTGAGCAACTCTGGCTTGCAGCAAATTTTATCTCCCTGATAATTCAGGTATTTTCAAAGGTGTGCACAACTGAAGCAGTCAAAGCACTTTATGATATAGCAGACCATATAGCCAATCCCATGAACATATTCAGAAATTTATTTAAAATTTAACCTCTGTTTAGAGACTTTCATTTCAAGATGCTGCTAACATGTATGGCAGACAAGCACTACATCTGGTATTCTGCATTCTATACATCTCTAATCTCTATATATCTATCTCTACACATTATCTATTCTATGCATCTCTGCTATTCTCTACTCTATGCATCTCTATTCCCTAGTATTTTCCTAGTCAGCATGAAAGGTGCTGACTAAGTGCTCCTTTGTGAAACAGATTTTGAAAGTAACACAGCACAGGCGATGGTTTGTTAAAAATCAAACCCAGACTCTTCTAGGTTTCTGTAAGAAATTTTGCTGTGTGGGGAGAAGGAGAGAACAAGTTCTGCTTTACTGGCATTACTGTTTATTTGCATGCAATAGCACCCATGAGAGGCAAGGACTGTTCTAATGCATGAGAGACAGAACTCTTGCCCCCCAAACC
This sequence comes from Acropternis orthonyx, assembly GCA_035583155.1. Taxonomy (NCBI): domain Eukaryota; kingdom Metazoa; phylum Chordata; class Aves; order Passeriformes; family Rhinocryptidae; genus Acropternis; species Acropternis orthonyx. The sequence continues at coordinate 29,231,900 of JAWWEU010000001.1, forward strand.
TCCACAGGAAACAGGCAATGCAATTTCAATTCATAGAACAACAAGTAAGAGTTAGGAAGCATTTCAAGAGAGTGCTGCAGTTACTTGATAAAAGTCAGAGTATATTGCCTTGCTGTCTTCTCCACAGCTAAAACTTGCTCCTCACCATTACAAGCAGGAACAATTTTATTGACCTGTAGAGCTCTTAATTCGCTTTTTGGTATTAACTCCCTCACTCTGAACACCCCTTTCAGCTCTCTCGATAAATGGATCAATTTGAACAGAAGACAGCAAAGAGCTGAGTCATCACTCACCTCCCACTGAAAATACAAGGAGCTGAGATAATCAGTCAATGGAAGGACTTAGAAGTCTTATGGTTGTTACTATAAGAGAAGCATCTTTCACTTCCAACATCATGTCAATTCCTGTTGTTACAATGACCCAACTACTTGCTTTCCAAATGCACACTTTGTCTTTTACTCTTTACACGGTTTGTTTATAGTAAAAATTAACAGTCAGGTGCCTCTAAAACTTGTAGTTAATAACTTAAAAACCAACCAACCAAGAAAACAAACAAACAAAAAAAAAAAAACACAAACACATCCACAATTATTTTTTATTTTCTATATATTCTGGTTTTGTTTTCTGTCTTTAGTTTTCCTCCTATAGTTTTTACTCCTTTTCCCAAGTTTTTCTTGAAATCTGCCAGGCCTAATGCTCTGTCTAGCACTTTCGTTTCATTGCTTTTCAGCTAGTATTTTAATAATCATGTGACTCTGGGATCAAGGCCTTAAGATAACTAGAGATTTAAAGTTCCAGTATTTGGCAATATTTAAATATTTCCATTTCTAACTCCTACATTGTTATTTTATCATTTGCTGGTAAAGTCATCCCATTACTGGTTTCAAATGGAGCTTTAATCCACCCAAGGAAGGTAACATTATGAGATATCTCTTGTCTACCCCTACAGTGCTACCACACACACTTTCTAATAAAAATGAAGTACTACACAAAGAGAAGGAGTTTATTTTGGAACAAGAAGGCAGAACAGCAAAACCAAATCACACTAATGCTGATGAAACAAACAGCACAAAATGAGAAATCATTACTTCAAGGGTTTAATAGAACTTGGGATTTTTTTTTACAACTTTGAGAGACTCTTCATTGCTTAATTTAGTCAGAACACTGAGCAGGTTCAAACACCAACCAGCCAAACTCCTCTGTTTATAAGAACTCCTCTCTTCTCCTCTTTTTCCATTCCTTGCATCTCTGTTCACTGAACATTATAAGATTACAACATAACTCCTAAAAGTTTAAAACTTAACATTTGCAGAAGAGAAACAAGTGGAAAGTTGTTCTCTTGGGTGATCATGTTCAGCTGTTCAGTACTGGGGTAACTAAGGATTCAGAACTCAGGACAAGAATAATAAAAAAAACCAAAATGAGAGCCTGAGTAGCTGAAGCAGTGAAAATATGCTGGTTTGCCTCTCATCCAAAGGAAATAAACCCATCATCTGCTAGGATGGCTCATCTCTGCAGGAACATAGTTAAATAAAACATAAAACTTACTTCCACTCAGCAGTCAAAAAATAAATGTAGACCTGTGCATTTTGTCAGCAGTCTGGTTTTTGACAAAAAAAGAGTACTAAGAAAAACGTGCTAATTCAGCACAGGTACTGCAATAGGTAAAGAATTACTCTGTTCCTCAGACCAGGCTATTTCAAATTACACTTGTACTCACATTAGGTACAGGGGCCATGAGAATGCACTGGGGGAGAGCTCTTACACCTATCTCACTGCTGGGCCATGGGCAGGCCAGTTTCTGTAGTTTGCACAAAATGACAAAACACTTTGCTTTTTATATTTGGCTGCTCAAAGACAAGCAGTCAGCAAATTATGCAAGGAATGACTGAACAAAAAATCCACTTTTGCAGGGCTAATTTTTATATAAACTAGAATTGTAAAAAATAACTCTACTCTAGGACACTAACATAAACAGCAGATGTGTTTATGGTAAGTGTTCCCCAGTATCACAAACAAATAGCGAGATCTCCACAGTAGCTGGAAGAGAGCCATTTCGCAAGCATATGGTTTGAAGAACAGTCCAGGGTTCTCATCTTAGGACTTTTCCAGTCAGAGGATATTCCCCTCAAAGTATCACCAGTAATCTGAAGCTAACAGCCCTCTTTTCTTTGCTTTCAAAGACAGGACAGAGCACAGAAAGCTGGCCCACCTCAGCTGCCTAAAAAGCTCTGTCCTAGTGGCTGCACTGACGATAGCAATCACCAGTTAGGGGAGATGCCCCACCTCAGCACCTTCCCCACCATGTGACACACACAATAGTGAGTAGTGCGAAATGAATGAAGAGGCCAAGGTGGGATTATCTGTATTCTCCCAAAGCACCTTAAACATAAACTCTGCAACAAAGTACTATTCCCACTTTGTAACTCTAGACGTGCCACCACAGACACCCCCACTCAGCCCAAGTGTTGCAGAACCAGGCACCAGAAACTTTGACCAGAGACAAAGCAGAGATTATGAATCCCAGCTTGTTCCACAGTAGGCAAAATGGTACTGATGATCACATAGGGTTTCACCTGGAAACTTCCATTATTCCCATCAGCCACTCACTTGAACACCAGCTTGCACAACCTGCTAATCTCAGTTTGGCTCTACCAGTTTCCCTATCTTCTTTGGCCTAGAAACTCATTAAGTCCCATCTCTCCTACATTTCTTCTCCCTTCCTGTATCTTGTGAATTAACTCACCATCTCCACAACTAATCTCACTCGTGTTTCACTAGCAAATGTAACCACATCAATCCCTCTGTTTGCATGCTTTTATCCCTTTACCTGCCTCATTTTTTCCATGTGTGTAAGCTCCCAAAACAAACACTGCCTTTAACTCTGCATTTACACAACACCTTGCACAACCAGGCCCAGGTCTCTGCTAGTCTCTAGACATTGTTCTGACACTTATAGGACGACTTTTTCTCTCTAGTTACGTTATTTGATCAAATAAAGGTAACATCTCTTTCTACAAACCTCAACACAATAATAAGAGAACAATAATAACGGTGCCAAAAGCAATAGCAGCAGCACTGTACAATCCACATTATCAACACAAGACACAGGAGGGAAAATACCTGTGATACCATGTTTGAGACATGAATTGAAGAACAGTCTGCTCACTCAGACGTGATGTGGAATTTAAGAAGGCAGAGCATAATTACCCAAGCTGGTCTTGGCTAGGAGGCCAGGATTAGCACTCCAACACTTCTGAAAAGTGGCCAGGAAGGCTGTTTTGCCCCTCATCTAAAGGAAATAAACCCATCATCTGTAGATGGCCCCCAAAGACTATTTGAGGCATCATTTTTACACAGATTTGAGAAACATATCTTTATTGATTGACCTGAATGACTGCAGCATCAATTCATCCCTTAGCAGTACACTGGACCAGTATCAACCCAGAAAACCAAATGCTCTTCCCTAGTTCATCAAAAACACACCCTTAGCAATCTTAGTTTTTCTGTAGATTTTTCAGCCAATTGCATAGAGACATTAAAGGAAAGAGTGACCTAATTCTGACACTGTGGTTTCATAATGTAAAGATAACCTAATTTTTCAGCAGTCCCAAAACTCCCCTTCCTGATAAATGACCTTCTCTCTAGAGTATTTAATATTACTTTTGGCAATTAGAGGACTGAACAGAATATGCAAACTGGAAATTAAAAAGCCCTGTTTGTCCTTTAGATCAGTTAGGGTGATGTACACAAACACAGAAAAAGGGTATGAAATACATTAATGTGCGGCTCTATGTCCTATGATATGGGCAACCAATCTTGCTTCAGTAAGTACTGAGATCAAGGGTCATGAAGGAAAGTTATTCCCTGCCCCCCAAAACAACACTGCTTAATTGCTTAGATGCATAGAAGTTTTCTTTCATTTTCTTAAGCATCAACAGGTATTGCCCTAAATAGATCAAGAAAGGTCTTGGTACAGCAGTTCCAGTTGGAGTTAGCAAAGAGCATAGCTGAAGACATTCAGCAAACAGGAATAGGATAGGTTCCTACTGTATTATTAATCTGATAAAAAAATAGCTCACAACATTAATGTAAAAAATCTTATCCACCAAGAAACAAATTCAACAGAAAACTGCACTGAAATGCAAACCATAGACACATTAGCCAGGATACAGATCAGCTTAGCATGACTTTCCCTTATGCATGGCTTGAAAAAGTGGAGGAGGGTAAGATAGGGAATGGTCATGGACTTTTCAGAGAACAGGCTAACTGAATGGGTCCATTAACAACAGTTAGTGAAGTGGAGATTCTATGCAGCATGATGGCAGGCATGAAGAACCAACATTCTCAGAGAACTGCTGTTACTTCAGTAAGGACAGGCAACAGATGAAGCAAAGCTTTACCTTCTATCACTCCTGCATTACTATCAGTGCCAGAAAAAAAGGCTAACCTCTTACAACAAGTACATCACTGCACACAGAATCTTCACAGACACACACAACCACGTTGCTATTTGCAACCATCATTAAAATAAGTTGACAATTTAATTTTATTTCATAAAAATACTAACCATAATGCTAACGAATACTTGGTTAAAATTATGGCTATGTACATTTTCTGATTGCTTTCTAGCCAGAATGCTTGCTGAGCATTCACTCTTCTCTTCTGCCACCGTCATCCCTTTTGAAGGCCACATGTGTGCATGACAGCCTCACACTACATTGTCTGAGAAATTCATTGCACAAAACCCAGTGCACTTGCTTTGAGAATTCATGACTTTCAAAGTCTCCTTTCCTATGACATCAGCTGCATACACTCCCACAGAATGTAAAAGAAACAAGGCAAGTCCTCCACCTTGGTCTAAGAACCCCTTACAAAATGGTCATTGAAGTGGCAAGCCTGCAGGAGCTAAACAAAATGTGAGGCTTCACCATGAGGACTTTGGTCAGCTTGGACAACCCCACTATTGGGAAGCAAGCAAATGGAAACCTCCTTTCACAAGGACAACTCAGCAGCTAAGAGCAACAGGATGAAACTTCCAAAGTCCTCCTGGCTAACATCTATTACTGTTTTATCAGCAAGCAGCATTCTCACTGAAAGGTACACACTATGTCCTTTTTCTCTCCTTTAACAGATGGTCAGTTTACATGTGGTAATGATCCACTGTAATTAAAAACTCCATTCTCATTAGCCATCCTCCAAGAATACGACAGCTCTGGCTCACTTTTTCTGATGAGTATGTGCTTTGTTTAATGATAAACAGCAGCCAGGAAAATAAAAATACAGTATATTTCTGCACCGGGGTTGAGTGGAGGGGTTGGATTGCAGATTTCCAAGGAGATAGTCAGACAGACCATTCAGCAAGGTTGAGAACCCCAAGGGTGGGGGTCCAGACAGACCCTGGTTAATCAGCATGTGAAGTTCATCCGTCTTGTGTAAGGATTCACTGACTGTGATTCATATTCCCTTCACTTTTCAAGTACTTTCCCCATTGAGCTGTCAACATATTTACAATCAACTGCTCTACAGTAATTACAGAACACAACAATCACAAACTAAAGAGGCATTAGCAGGACTCTGGTTTTTATAAAGGCACAGATTTACTGCTTTCCCCCTTCCTTCAATTTCTCCCCTCCTCTCCAGCTGGAAAAGCCGGAGGGCCAACATAGACATATATTTTTCAAGAGTCATTACCTTCCCACCGACTCGGCAGACCATTTTGGTTGCAGTGTCACTTCATTCTGAAGACACTCTTGACTATTGAAAGTGTCTGCAGAATTACTGACTCAAAAAAATCTAACACCTGAGAAAGACCATCGACATCTAGAGGTCCTAAGGGGAGGAAGAACAGTATTGCAAACAAGACCTTTAATCAAACCTCCAGAGACACAGGTTCAATTCTCAGTTCTTTCATAAGTCATTCTCTAATGCTCACCATCTGTAAATATACATGCAGAAGCATTTCCTTCTTCAGATCACAAATACTCAGCTGCTGGGAGCACTTTTAACTGTCTTTTAATTTAGAATCTCATCAAGCAGAACCTCAGTTGCTGAGTGGTGTCCTGAGATGGTACCTCTGCATATAACAACATGGGGACAGCTCCACCGTGCTCCATTCAAGGTTATCTGCAGAGTCCCAAGAGGAGTAGTAGAGTCTCAGAGAGAGAGAGAATAATACAAGTTAAAGCATCCTCCCAGGAAAAATTTCTTGGCTGGCAGGTACAGATGATGTACTGGGGTTTAAGTAATTTTTTTTTTTTTTTAGTCTTTGCAGCTCCTCTACCAATTTTTCACTTACTTCAAACTTCCCATGAGTCTAGCAAAAACCTGACTGCAAGACAGTAAAAAGCAGATATTTTCTAGTGCCACGTCTGACTCCTAGATAGAAAATTATAATTATCAAGGCAAAATTATTTTATGTGGCAGTGATGACACACAATCCCTCTTACAAGGAGCTCTATTTTCCATTTCAAGCAAATAGATTTTCTGTCCTGAGCATCAAAAATTTAAACCACTCATACTCCCCAGTGTTTTGCATTAAGCATGGCTCACTGCCAAAAGTCAATGTCAAAAAGCAGAAGGGAGGTCCAGTGTTACATTACTTCTCAATTTTTTCTGCATCAGTTGTGTTTGGTTTGCAGTTATCAAATACAGTTTTATGTGGTGTTTTTTTCTGCTGACTCTGAAGCCTGAAGTACCAGCCCTGCGTTTTAGACAAACTGAGCTATTTCCACTCATAGCAGTACTTTCACAGGCAAGCTCTGCTGTACTGGTGAAGGCTCTCACTGACTTAAAACCACTATTTCTGTGAAACACACAGTCTGCTTCTGGGCTGGAGAAGCACTAAGGACAGTAAGTTAAAAGCACTCCAAGTTACCTCAGTCAACAAAATCAATAGATGTGACTACATGCATCACTGGTGGCCAACTTAGAGCATTTGAGCCATGCAGGGCTTGAATGCTTGGAGTACAGGTAACACTCATGGGTCAGCCCTACCTGACTACATAGCCAGGTTTGCCTCATGTAGCAACTAAGCAAAGGGACCTGTAAGAAGCTGTTGTCACCTCATTCTCCCAAATTATTATAGAAATAATCATAGAAATCCCCTTCCCCAGAGCTCTCCTAAATATGGGTATGTGCCCCGTGGCATTTCACTGCTGAGAAGTTTAATTTGTGTCTCACAGGATTCCAAGAGCTGGACACCAGTAAGATACAAATGGCTGCATGAAGCGTTACTTTTACACAGCTCTTGAAACACAAGCAGCATTGCTAATAAAATGTCATCTCATCTGCTTGCTACTTCAGAGGCCATTACAACTGCAGCAAAACACAAGCAGAGAGATGATCTATAGCAGACAGGGGGCCAGCCTGACTAGGAGAAGTACACAGTGCTGATCTCAGGTCTGACATGTCCTCCTGCATGGCCCTGTTAAAGACAGTCAAACCCCCTGTATCTCGAGTGCCTATCTTATAATCCTTAATAAAGGGCTGTGAAATGTGAAGAAGAAAGGTATCTTAATACTCCTTGTCCCTAACTTCATCTTGGATTTTTTTTTTTTATAAGTTTCCCTTTCAGGAGGGTTAGCACAAGGAAAGTACTAGGCTTTTCAGCATAGCAGGATGCTCTGCCTAGTGTGGGGGGAAACCAGCTGGAACTTTTTTACTTGCAAAGTTATCAGTGGTCAGTGGAGATGGGGATGGTTTTCTAGTTTTGGTGTTGAAGAAACCAGCCTGATTCATCAAATCCAAAGTTAAACATTCTGAGGAAGATCAGTATATCTGATAAAACACCTGATAAAGAAACCAACAGGCAATACTCTTTAAAACTTATCTAAAGATGCTAAGCTGACACAGCTGGCCTGGAGATGTATGACTGACAGTTAATCACTTTATACTACAGAAGTCCATTCCCACTTACTAACTGTAGGGTTTTCTAACTTATCCCTTTCTCAGAGTGTGTGTGGAGACTTCTCCCTTGATGCCCCTCAAGGTTATTCCTCAAGGCTGAAAGATTTGCCCATGGTCACCAGTATCAGTGAGTAAAATCAATCTCTTCTTAATAATTGTGCTTGCTAGCTTTAATATAATTGCTTTGATATTGCTTCAGAAATAGTCCTCTATACTAGTAGTTATAGCTACCTATACTGTGTAGTAAATAATACTGATTAAGATCTTTTAGTCTAATCATTATAATTATCATAATAATTTTAAACAAATAATATATGTGTGTGTGTGTGTGTGTTTGGTTTTGGTGTTTTTTTGTTGGGGTTTTTGTGTTTTCTTTGTTTGTTTTTGTTTTGTTGGGGGTTTTTGAGGGTGCTATCCTTAATCCTGCAGGACAAAGTTCTATAGAGGTTCAATTGCACGTACATAATCCTTTAGACATAAACCACTGACAAAGTCTGGGGCCATGATTGGATCCAGCTGCACCTAGACTCCGCTTTGAGAAGTTTAGAAAGCAAGAGGGTCCTTTGTGTACCTTGTGACTCAATGGGAGGGCTTCTTTAATAAACTTTGTCTGAAGCTCCCATTCTGCCTGCAACACTCGTGAGTCTTGACTTTATTTATTTATTTGAGTCATGCTCATGAAAGGCCACAGTAAAAAGCTAATTGCACGCAGCTACAAAGCAAACACTATATCTGCCAGGTCCTTGGGTTCCTCTCACTTTTGACCCCCAGTTTTTCCTTAGGAAATTCAAAAACTACTAGGTCATTCATCTGCAGCAGAGATAAGACTCTTTCATGCTTTCATGCTCTGCCACTGTATCCCAAACCTATTTGGAAGGCATCATCACCAGGCATCTTTTTTTGGGAGCAAACCTATTAAAGGAAAGCCCTGTAAAGAAATTGCCTCAAGGCTCCAGTTCAGTGGTAGTTGTGGCAGAGCTTCTGTGCCGTTGGCTTGCACTCACTGTGGAAAGTCCCCATGAAGTCATGAATAAACAGAGCTCTTTATGCTTTTGCCATGGGATCACACGGGCGTATCAGTCCAAAATGAGCAGGAATCTCTTTTACAAAACCACACTATTCTGAAGGTAGAAGAATGGATTCATTTAAGCAGGTCTTCCCAATTCAGTACCTTTGAATGAGACGTGTTAAATAAAAGCTCATGCCATTTGTCAGCTGAAATGTATTTTCTATCTCCATTGCTATATTTCAATGACTAGGCTTTGAAAACAACTTTAAAAAGTCTCTTCCTAATTAATGCCTTAAACAGAGATAACTTGGAGTCATGTGACTTAACAGCAACTAAATCAATGTAGGAGTTTTTGCTCAATGCCAAGGACATTTTAAATTAAGTCTCCCACTGCATGACAGACAACTCTATTCAGAGAAAATAAAAGAAAAACAACAACAGAAAGA
>JAWWEU010000001.1:29241421-29293304 GCA_035583155.1 Acropternis orthonyx
CCCCCCCCCCCCCCCCCCCCCCCCCCCCCAACCAGTAAAAATGCTAAAACAAGTCAATGTACCCTGGGAGTCTGCAAATGGAAACATCCTTGTTGCTACACAGACAAAACAATGTTAAAATAAATATTCAGGCTAAGGTCCATTTCCTTTTGCTTTAGCCATCTACAAAGTAACACTCTTGTAATCATGTTTACCTGTCTGATCTGCAGCATCTACCTTAGAACAAGTTTAACCATAGCCTCTCTGTCACCTATGAAGGGAGCCTTTGGGGAATCTCTCAGGTACAGCATCCATAGGAGACATCTCTTGGCATAGACAGATAATTAAGGCAAGATGACTCCTGTCCATGGAGCTGGAAAGACAATGGAGTTTTGATGACAAAAAGAACTGTCACAAGCTGTTGAGAGCAAGCTTAACAAATCCTCAGGCACTAGCATCTGGCCAGTGACTGAATAGAGTACCAGGCATTTGGGAGCTTGAAAACTGGCCATCAACACATTCTTCTCTCAGAGAGCTGAGTCCAGCAGCAGCAAAGCCCAGTCAGTGATGAAAGCTTTCCAAAATCCTACTTTTGATTATACATGTTTGAGTTCAGGACTTCACTGGAAGTTATGGTTTAGTGGTTTTCTTGGCTGCTCATTTTGTTGGGGTTTTTTGCAACTGATTGCTCAGCTATAATTTTCTAAAAATGGATTTCAGATAGGACTACAGAGCAAGGTTTGATTTTCCAAGAACTTTGCAGAATGTTACAAAATAAAAACTTTACTGAAAACTATAGAGTCTATTAAAAAGGCATTTGTAACAGGCTCGACTATTGTCAAGAACTCAAAACAAATTCAAAATAGGCATATTTATGACCAAGGGTACTCAGTCTTTCTCCTTGCCCACTGTTTCACCCTGGAGAACCAAAAGTATTTGCAACCTCTTCTTCCTCCTTCCTGAAGTGCCAGGCAAAAGGCGGCCTCTGCTCCATCTCAAGGAGCTGAGCTTGACTTACCATTAGAACAATCTCAAGCTTGATCATGTGTAATGTCATGCTCTCTATCACTGTTTTTTAAATTTTTTTAGATTAAAATAAAGGGATACCTAAATCAAGCAGAACAGCTACCATAAATACTACCTAACCCTTCAGAGAAACAATGATGATCAGCACAGTGATGACACTGTCATGTCTCTGTGACAAACTCTGTGCTCCCAAGGTTTTTCCTTTCAAGCATATGTTCCTGAATCTTTATACTGCCTTTTGTTTCAACACTGCCATGCTCATTTCAGCCCTAAGACAGATCTTAAATCTATACAGTCTATATAATCCTAGGCAGACACAGTTCAATAAGCCTGTTTTTTCTCTTCATGCTATTGGGTTTGAACATTTTCTTTGCAAAACCTGCCCACACCACATCCTGTAACGCAGAAAACCTTGAGCTGACTACCCATAAAATACATTGCGTCAATGACCAGACATAAATCTGTGCTGATACTGCAGCAAAAAGAGCCACTGCTGAAATGAATGTCACATCAGGTTGCAGTCTCGGAAGAACAGACAGAAGCAGGAGACACTACAGGGCAGAAACAATGAAGGAAGAAGCCTCCCTCTCTCCCGCCCAAGCTGCAGTGAAGCAAAAAATTAGGCCGGAGACTGTCATTAAAGCAGTATTGTAATTACAGCTTCCAGAACCTTTTACAAGTAAGTTGAGGACAGAAAGATGGTTCTATAGAAGGTGCTGAGCTTCTCTCAACAGAAAACAGAAAAACATCTCTGAACTATCCTCTCAAAAACCTGAAGTCATGTCAGAGAACTGTGTGCGTGCAGGCGCAGTGCTACAGAATTATAAAAGCGGTGCCTCACACAACTGCAAATGAATCCTCTCAGCTTTCTCTGATGGAGGCTGGGAAAGAAAGCAAGCCAGCAGCTGTTATTGCTCAGAAACCTGATCATAACCTCGTCAGGATCTTTGCTTCCCCCACTCACTTACTCAAATTTTGAATCACAAAAGAGCAGGTATGACATTAGTAGCAGCAAGGCTGGGCATGGAGAACAGAGAGGTAGGTGTACAGCTAAACTTGGGCAGAAACAGATGGTGTGCTGTGGATTCTGGCAAAAGAAAGAAAGGAGGAAAGAGACCAGGGGGATAGAGCGGAGGAATTAAGGGGGCTTTTATGCTCCCATTTTCCCTCACATTTCTTTATGAAGCATACAGTAAAGATTTAAAAGACAAAAATACTTCTATGTATGTATTCCCACAAGTAAATAGAATTACAATAGTGTTGTTTTCATCTTTTCATATTAATTTTATGGACATCTTCCTTTCAATATGTTTGTTGGAGAACTCTTCGTAGATCCAGAGTCAGGCTCTTGTAATTGCAGTAGTAAGAGCTCTTGAATAATAAGGAAAGAGAAACCATCCAGACACAAACAAGACATTCTTCCTTCTTTCCATTGCTCTGGCTCCACTCCCCCATCCTCCTGCAGTGCTGTAAAGCTGTCTGTTCCTTCCTACTCCTGAGAGTCTCCCACAGTACAGGAACTGGGAGAACCAGTACCTATGAAGAGTTATACATAGAACCATAGAACAAGGTGGGTCACCACCAAAAAGTTCCAACATCAAGGATACAGGAGATAAGGCCAGCCTTGAGGAAGAACTGATTTTTTTCCTACTTTTTACATGTCACATTTTGAGATAAAAAATGCACAATACTGCAAAGAGATAATAGCTTCCTGAGAAACACATTCCTTGGTGGGAAGCAGAGAGAAAAAAAAAATAATCAGTGGTTAAGAACCAGAAAAATTAGAAGGAAATAACAATTTAAATATCAGTGACATTTCTGACAACGTGTCTAATGGTTCGGCACAGAAGAAAATTAATCTGTAACTTTCTAATTTGGATTTATGGGAGAAGAAGGATCTTCAGCATGTAACATACGGCAAGCATTGCAGCTTTCCAAAAGCATGCACTGCTTCAACCAGGATATGCCATTTGGAATAGGTTGGGGAGTACTCATTAAACCACTTGTTTATTATTCACACTGCAGGAATGTGAGTTCTATTGGTAAAATGAATCAATCAGAGAGCAAAGAGCTATTCTCTGGAGTCTACATTAATCAGCCCGACAAGCTGTCACTAAGGATTGGGTCAGGCTCATAACATAGCATCCAACCAGTGGGAAAAAAAAATCCCTGAGACTGCTGAAACAGGGAACAGTTCACCCATTTAAAGCTGTCCCCAGAGGCTTGTGTCAACCATTTATTACTGCTCACACACAGCTGCAGAAGCTTTTAAGTGAGAAAGTTGCATTCTTGGACATTCCAGAACTGTGTGTGTTGTGGAAACATGCTTGATCCCAGCTAGTTCTGTGAGGACAAGCAAGATGAAGTGTTCTGAAAGAAATACTGTTGGACTTCAATATAGCCCTCTGAAGAAAATACATTCATGAACTTTAAAAAGGTCCAAAACTAGGACACATGTCAGAACAGATACACTGTTGGGAAACAATCAGAGTTGTCATGCAGTCTGCACTTCAATAAAACATTTTTTAAAAAAACAACACTATTTCTACAGACTACTTATTATACAGGCACATTTTTTTCAAGGTTTAGCTGTTGCCCAGCCTCCCTCAGTGTAAGTCTAAAATATAAAGTATCATTTAAAATAATGTCACACATGAGAATGCGCACCAAAAAAAAAAAAAATTTAGCTTTTTGTTTTAAAAAGAACAACCAAACAAAACAAAACCCCATGACCATTAACCTGCCCCACTCCCAGCCCTGCTGGTAAAAACCATGAACTACTAAAATTTCATCATTCTGAGATATACACTCTGTTAATGAGAATAAACATTACAGAGAAAACAAGCACTAGGTGGACTTCAGAAGCCCTAATCAGACAAGAAATGTGAAACAAAAAAAGCAGTCAGCAGTTCCAATAATACTGTGAAGCCGTGTAACACATATAGCAATGCATAAAATCAATATACTGTACCAGAGAACACCATCATATGCTGCGGCCCCTTGGACGAGGGAGTGATAAGATCAATGCTTCTGTTCTTGTCAGCACTTGCGCTGGATGGAGTTTATAACTGAGCATGACTTACAGTGACAGAGCTGCAGGATGGGCTACAAAACCTGCTGAATGGCTCAAGCAAGCAGAAGTGCTTTAGCTGAAGTGTACTTCAGAGGAGGCTACAAGGGAAGGCAGGCAGATCCACTCTTGGGAGGGAAAAACAATAAAAGGTTGAAAGTGTTTAGTTGCAGCATAGTAATACGATTGTACATGCTCAGGAGTTAGGAAGAAAATATTTCTCTCCTTGCAACAAAGCTTCTCCATCACACTGAACTCTATATGGAGCACTGTGCATGCTGCTGCTCTAAACTTGATGTTAAAAGCTACACCATAGAACAACATAAATACTAGTGTAACCATTTAAATACAGCCTCAGACAGCATTGGCAGCACTATATCCTGCAGATCAAGAGATGTCATTATTCCACTCTACTCAGCATTTGTCAGACAACACTCTGACTACTTCATCCATGTTTGGCCATCCCAGCTCAAGAAACTGAAGACCATCATACATAGTTCCATCAAGACAAACAACGATTTTTGGTGTGGCTGTAAAAAAAACTGAGAACAAACTGAATGAACTGAAAACAATTCAACATTGGAATAGATTACCAAGAGAAACAGTGGAATCTCTCACGCTATAAATACTCAGTGCTGAGCTTGACAGGCCTTGGGTAACACAGTCTAAGGATCTCCCTTCAACAGAAGGTTGGACCAGATGTTCTCTAGAGGTTTCTACCAACCTAGAATTTTTCTATGATTCTGTGATCTAAACATATGCTATGTGAGGCACTGTTAAATATTACTTTTGCAGTAAACACATTTTAAATTAGAATTTCTCTGATTTTTCTTCCCATTCCAGCAATAAAATAAAAAAACCTCCAAAACAATAATGACAAATCAAAAGGAAGATGACTCACTGTTTTTCAGAATAACTGTCACCATCTACTGAAATTATCAAGCAGAAGGCATAAAAGGAAGTGCCCTTTCACAGAATACTTAATTAATAAAGTGAATTTACTGCTAGAGAATTTTGGATAAATGACTGAAAGGAGTTTGAGGAATTTGTTCAATTCCCTTAGTGTCTATTAAGCATTCTTTACCATCTACTTTGAAAGACAGGATATACGAACTTTTGGTCTGATCCAGTATATCTAGTTTTGCACTTGAGTCTCATGAATGGGAGATAAATCAAAATGCCAGAAGTTAAACACAGTGGTATTAACTCGTAACCCCACTACAGTTTATTTGAATTTAAATACTCAAACAGAATGATGGAAACTTTACCCCTAGCAAGGTAAACCTTACCACTAATATCTGGTAAATTATAAAGCACAACAATTCTTTGTTTCAATTAAGTCATAAATGGAACAACAGGCTAAGAAAACAAGAAGAAAATCCAGCCACAGTGTCAGCTTCCATGTCTACCTGAAGACAGAAAGACTTAAATTTCCAAAGAAAATGGGATTCCAACCTGCCAAAGTAACAGATAGCTCTATCACACTACAGGCATACATCATAGCCACCTTCACAGGCCACCTCTATGAGCAGACTAGATAACACCTAAAAAAAACCCTAAACAACCACAAAAATAACAAAATGGGAGCAGATATAACTCTAGCTATCTGCATTTTAAACTACATCCCATAAGACACAAAACCAATGTTGCACTGAAAGACATCCCAACATCCTCCCAGATGCCGAGAGTGGAAAAAAAAGATCCGACCTGAGAGTTCCTTTTACATTCCCAATGCTGAAAGAGCTGTTAGCACAAACATTGCTCAGACAGTAAGACAAACATATGGCTTGAGGGGCTATGGAAAGCAGGAAGAATTGTCACATGCAACAGGTAACTTCTTTCTCTTCTTATCTCTACCTCCTGTAAGTGTTAAATCCTATGTTCGTTTATTAATTTTGGAATATACTTTATTCATTGGTTTGGAGTCATTAAAAAAAAAATACAATATACACCATAAAGAGACATATCCCTTAGCCAAGTCTTCACCTTGATGGTGAAGTGGATGACAGTCTCAGGAAGAGAACTTCAGTTTACTCAGGTGACACTTTGAAGGTGGTGGAGAGGTTTAGGATTTGTGTTGTGTCATGAGAAACCTTCCACTCTTCCATGTACTTCTGGACGTCAGTGACATGATGCTAGACCTCTGGAGTACACACCCAAATAAAAGGATGGTAGGTCCTAAATCTGATAGAAGTTTTACACCTGCAGACAATGCTGCACAGGCATGTCATTGCCTCTGAAGCCTCTCACAAGGCATGGTGCATAACAGATGGTCTGTTGCTTAAGACACTTACCAGAGACTTCAGAGATCCAGATTCAATTTCAGTTTAACTTTGTACAAGTCTCTTAATAGGACACATCTACACCATGGATATAGCCAGATTTAAGCTGTCTCTGCCCAAGCTAATCTGGAAAGGAAAGTGCAGGGAAGACTGCTGCAAAGACACCCAAGCTCAAGATAAGTGATCAGTAGGATTTCTGAGCTCATGGGCACTGCCATGCAAAACTCAACACAAACCTCTCTGTGCTGAAGTCTGCTGCATGTGGACTTCTGTCCCAGTTTTGGTTGGGATAGAGTTCATTTTCTTCCCAGTAGCTGGTACAGTGCTGTGTTTTGGGTTTAGTGTGAGAATAATGTTTATAACACAGAATGTTGATAATACAGAATGGCTTAGGTTGGAATGGACCTTAAAGATCATCTAGTTCCACTCCCCCCTGCCAAGGGCAGGAACTTTCCACTAGACCAGGTTGCTCAAAGCCCCATCCAGCCTTGCCTTGAACACCTCCAAGGATGGGGACTCCACAGCTTCTCTGAGCAACCTGTTGCTAAGCAGTGCTTACCCCGAGTCAAAGACTCTTCAGTGTCTCATGCTCTGCCAATGAGGAGGTGCAGAAGAAGCTGGGAGGGAGCATGGCCAGGACAGCTGATTCCAACCAGCCAGGGGTTATTCCACACCACAGAACAACATTCTCAGTATGTAAACTGGAGGGATTTAACCAGGAACCACCTATCATTGCTAAGGGATGGGTTGGGCATTGGTCAGTGGGTGAGGAGCAACGGTACTCTGCATCCCTTGGGAAATTTGGAGTTTTATTTATCTCTCTGTTGTCTCAGTTTTCATTACAATTATCATTATGTTGTTATTGTTATTATTATATTTTATTTCTGTTATTAAACTGCTTTTATCTCAACCCACTTACCTTCTTCCTGATTCTCCTCCCCATCCCACTGGGGTGGGGGCTTGAGGAAACCAGCAAGGGGCTGTGTGGTACTTAGTTGCTGGATGGGGTTAAACTATGACAACTTGCTAGTTCTGATCTCTAATAGCTCTCAGCCCTCTAACCTGTGCTCCAACTGAGACATTCTCTTTGTTTTGGTGTCTCAGCTTTCCATCTGTATCAGGAGGATAAAAGCACTACCCATACTTACAGGGTGTCAAGAGGATAAATACATTAAGTGGTCCTAAGGCACTCTGGGATTAGGGCAACAGATGTAATATCAATTCCTTAAAGCAGTGAAAACAGAGAAGATGGGCCAATCAAACCTCCAAGGAAAAACCAATTGAAAACATGAAGTTTATTTTTTTCTAATTTAACTGTGCCTCTGCATCCAAAGGACACTGCAGAAGAAAAGGCAAACTTTGGAATACAGCAATAGCTAGATGAAGTGAAAATGTGGGGGGTGGGCACAAAAGTAAAGGACAATAAGATTCTTAACCACCAATTGAGTTTAAAACTACTATGAAATGACACAAAATGAGATGTTTACATTTCTGAATTACAATCCATTGACAGATACCTCTCTTACCTGGTTAAGATCATAACTAGTTGGAAACTCTCCAATACAATACAGAGGAAAAAAAGGAGTCTTGTGAAAAAATCCATTCTACTCAAGAGTGACACAGTTACCAACAAAATGTAAGTATTCTGCAGCACCATTTAAAACAAAGTGTACTCAATACATCAATTAAAAAGTCTAAAAGAACAAATCTCTGATTCAGAAGTAGCCCTTCTCGTAACTTTCAGTTCTCTAAGATAGTAAATTCAGTGAGGAAATTTGATTGAGTAGTACAATGCAAATTCTTTTTCCTCTGTTCCATTTTTTCATCACTTCAGACTCAGTGATTGTACACTGTGGTACACTCCAAGTCAGCTGCTTCCTCTGTTAACCATTACACATGTTATTTGCAGGATAAACTGTGTGGTTTAAGTTAACATGCTTTGCATCACATTTGCAACATGGCAGAAACATGCACACAACTAATGCATCTCTGCTAATGACTAGTAATTCATTAAGCTGATGAACCCCTACAGCTTATCTGTTCATAATCTTATCTTCATCCATAGCCCATTACTGTTTTGTTGCAGTCTTCTTCTTCATTAAAAAAAAAATTAAAAAACATTAAATGACATTTATTCTACTGAAAAAAATAAATACTTAGCAGTCACAACACAATGTTAGAAATTAATAACTCTATAACAAATGATTAGCAACCAGTTTCTGCTGGTTTCAGTTCCTTGCAGCAACTCTCAATACATGTCATACACTTTTAAGAATCAACAGCAATGTGATCATTTCCTACCGCAGACCTGTAGTTTGTACCTACAGCAGTAGAAATTGTGCCAGAATGCACATGAAACAGAAGCATGGGGAAATCCACAAAAGAAATAAAAACAATACAAACTCAATCTCTGATGCTTCATGACTTGCCAGTGTTGTTTGAGAAGAAAACATAAAGACACTAGTTTAAGGTATTTTCAAAACTACATATCCCTGGTGCAGTGATTCAAAATAAGACAAGGGGTTTTCATTCAAGAGAGTCAGAAGATCAGGAAAGGAGACAGGAGTAGCAAGGGCAGCTTGCAATGAGGACCAAGTAGATCCTACAGAATTCCTTCCCCACTAAAACAGAAGCAGTATTTTCAAACAGTATTCTTTTTATTCAAACAGATTCTTTTGAATCTGAAAAGTCATCAACTGAAAAGTCAAAAACTGTCATCTGCTGCATTTAGCAACAAAAACACAGCAAACATAAGGAGGCAAAGAAAGAAAAGAAAAGAAATGGCAAATTAGTTTTATTGTGCTTCAGGTTCCATCCCTTTCCAAGGGATGCATTACTTTCAAAGGGGTAACCATCAGCTCTGTTCCCAGGCAGGTTTTGGGTGAGAGACAAGAGAGCCAGCATGTTAACTGCATAACTAAACTCTTAAAGATGGACTCAGATTGGTTGCTGAGATTGTAGGGACTTGGCTATGACTTGATTAAGGACAAAACCAAACCCTGACTGGATGTTTTGTAACCCTGTGGAAAACCTAGCCCGGCCTGTGTTACCTGGGCAGTGATAAAGCTCTTGGTCGTGGTGCCAAGTTTTGAGAGACGTTATTGAAGATGAGCTTTAGATGACTTTTAAAATTCAAACTGGCAGCAGGTCCCAAGAATATTCACAATCCTTGCTGCACTGAATGCAGTAGTTAAATGAAAAAGGTTTGGATAGCCATGTGAACTTTGGCCCAGCTCAATAAAAGCAGCAGGAAAGAACAACCATTCCAGTCAAATTTCCAAACAACTGGATGTTCGGTTTTCTCTGCTGAATAAATTCGGCAATTTCAGTTGCTCCTAAGCAGCAAGGGACTGAGCTGAGTGGATATCTAAGTTGATTTAAAGCTAATTTGTTTCAGAAAGTTCTGAAATTGCATTCTGTTCAGTGTCTGCAGTCATTTCTGTAAAGTGGTATTAAGATGATTAAGTTTTATGTGACATGTTCCCAACAAGTTCAGCCAATATTCACTGTTTAATAACACACATTCAGCCATATGAGGTTCCTTCACTTTGTTTGAAAAGTGTGGTTTAGTTATTTCTGCAAGATATTTAAAGTAAAGCCCAAGATATCCAGCAGAATTCTTCCTTTTATTAAGTTTTCATAAGCTGCTGAAAGGTTGGGTAACTTCACAAATTATAAAACACATAGAAGCTATAGTATATCATAGTATCTGTGGTGACTTGGCAGCCCATTAGGAACATCCTAACTTTGCGTTCATCAAAACCCCAATAAACCACACCTTACTTTTCACAAACTGGAATGCATCCTACCATTTCTTCTACCCAGGTCTCGTCCTGTGTCAGCAGCATTTAAATAAACAAATTAGATGCCTCCTTGGACAGCCAGATAATGGAGTTACAAGCTCATCCTCTACTCTCATGAGAAAGATTATACCCCCTTGGATGGGCCTCTTGCAGTCCTACTTACCTGGTGGGTAGCAGGAACAGACAAAAAAGGGGACAAAGCTCACCCTAGCAGCTTACTGAAGCGGGTCTAGAAATCCACAAGTAAGTAGGAAATAGTACAGTTATTAGGCTTATTCAAAGTGAACAATAATTGCACCCCATGATTATAACCAGTGCTTTTTAAAAGTTGATACTTTGCTGTTTTTAAAGTTCAGAGAATTGAGACACAGTAGGCTGAAGAAATTTGCTTAATGTCATACAGATAAAGGATATGAGGAGCAGAATCTGAGTCATACATTTAAAGAAAGATTTAACTCTGGGAGTATGGGGGGGCAGGGAGAACTGGAGGGAAGTAATTTGCAATTTGTTTTCAAATTTGAAATTCTTACTCCACTTCTCACTTTCAGTGACCATAAACCTCCTCATGTCCAAATGAATAAACTGTCCAGCAAGCTGCATTATACAACAAATCTGCTTGAGTGATGAACCAACTCAGTGTTTATCCAAAATAACAGACACAAATGGCTCTCACCTCTACCTATGGCTAGAGTAAAAACACTTCCACGCTGAAGGAAAACAAAAAATAATTTAAAAAACTCCATCCACTTAAAAACAACCTGAATAAAATATGGTGTTAGCAAAGAATAGCTAGTTAGTGGATGACTGCAAAAAATGCTCTGTGTCTTTCCTATCAAGTTGAAACAGCTTGGACCCTAAAACCAGTTATGGGGCCCTCTCCACCTGGATTAACCAATCTAACTCAGCTCTCAAGCAAACCTCACTATTTTAAATTAAAACTAGTCTCCGGTCTCCAATAATGCTTAAATGTTCTTCTATAATGTCATCATGCAGGTTACAAATGGACTTCATTTACATCATATTCATCAGGACACCACACTGTTTGAACACAATATTACTTTTCCTTTTTCTCCCAGCCAAAATATTGTCATGTTAAACCATTTATCTAATAGTTCTCCCCCACTGAGGTGCATGTTTCCATAGGGACCCCAACAGTGCTAAACCATTTGCAGAGGAAACTAAAACTAATAGCTGGGATCTTTTCACAGCCTCTCAAATCCCTACCAAAAAAAAAAAAAAAAAGAAAAAGGTATTCTCCTTCTAATGTCAGTGAAAACACAGTTTTTCCAGAATTCACTGTCTTGAAGGTTTCTTTTAGGTTTTTTTGTTTGTTTGTTTGTTTGTTTGTTTGTTTTGGTGGTTGGGGAAAAGGGGTTGTTTGTTTGGGATTTTTTATTTGCTTTTGGTTGGCTGTTTTTGAACAGTCTTACTTTCATGGGATTGCATGGCAACTGTCACCTAGAGTCAAAATACAACAGAAGTTAATACCTAAATATCACTATTATGTCAAGAGACAAGCATCCCAGGGCCACTCACTGTCTCCCCTTGTCATTATCCCATGTCAGAAAATGGGGAATATCAGATAACCCAGCCAGTGGCAGCACAACAAAAGAGAGAGAAATTTAAGGTGTTTCCTTTTCTAAGCCGCCTGTAATTAGAAATTTTGCTCCCATTTAAGGGACAAACTGTCCACCCCTTTTAAACATCAGAGATTAATTTTCAGTTGTGTGTAGGGACAAAGTCTCTTCACATGATTTATCTGTATGTCCAACAGGTCCAGTCAGGCATTAAAGCTTTGAATTTCAAACTAAACAGTGCCCTATAGTATTTATTCCAGTTTGGCATAAATAAGTATGGATTACCGTATGTAAACCATTCTAAAATTGTTAGCTCCTGTATAGTACCAATAGCTTTGACAGCAGCCACACACAGAGAATGGACATGCTCCCTCTCTTTTAGTCTGATCTGGGACTTTAGTAAAAGTGACACACATGGTTGCTGTACTACTGTCTTTATGCTCATTGATAAACACTTAATATTGTTTTTAAGCTACAGGAAAAAATATTAATTACTCCTGGTATGAGATTAAATTAGACAAACAATGCATATAAATATTTTTCAGGATAAGTAGTATCCATTATTGTAGTAAGAGACTATCATTGAAAAATTTGCTGTATTTCATTTTTTGCTGCTACTGCTGGACCATCAAGTTTCCAGCCCAACTTTTTCTCTTCCAGACTTACATTTCAGTGAAAGGCAAATGCTCCAAACCTAAAACAAAATTTACTTAGAAACCGAGTATTAAATTACTGAATTTGTAAATTTCATTCCATTTAACCTAGGTAAATTATAACTTCTGCTTATAATTATAACATTAATACACAGGTATTATTTCTATCAGTATTTTTTTTTAGTGGTTTAAAAGTAAGCACTTTAACAAATAAAAACCCATTACGGATTTTCTTGACTATGGTTAGCTTTTCCTTAGATCTTCTTCAAACACAGATCAGAGATTTAATAATCTTGTTATACATTCCCCCTAATAAAATGCATTTTATATTAAAATTAGGTAATGAGAAAAACTATCAAGATGTGTATTATGAATGTTTTACTTTATGTGGACTCATTAACCTTAGTTAAAGAAATAGAGCAATCCAAAATATAACCATGACCACTGACTACTTGCAAAGCTCTCTAGTGAAATTTTTATCTTATTCCAGTCACTTCAAAATTTACCTTTTAAGGCCCTGTGTAATTCTCATTTCATGAGCAAAATTTCTTTTAAAAATTCATGTTTTAGAGAATTTTCATTTTATAACCAGTAAGATTTTCTGACACGTTTAATGAAAATAATTATTGTAATCCTTCTCTCTAATAACAGAGAAGTGAAATCTACCATAGGAAGACATATACCCTAATGTTTGTATTTGGCAATAACCTTTCTTGACAATTTAGCTGCTATCTGTAGAAGCAAAAAATCAATACTTTATTTCTTCTGCAGAGTGATACTGGCTACTTTACAATCCCTGTACGTTTGCACATAAATATTCTTGAAGGCAAACTAAATCAATTAACATTTGTAGTTGTCCAGTCCTTTTGCAAAACATATTATGCACTTAGGATGAATTCAGTGTAAATCATCATCCTGGCCACACAATTAAATACTATAAGCTTCCTTAACCCTCAGCTCAGACTCTCCTAATCTCTAAAAGAAAGCAATGCCAGATGGCCATGAACAACTGCTAAGAATCAGAGGGACACAGAGAAATACCTGATGCTCTTGGAAATATGGTGGAGAAACACCTTCTGTTACAACTTACTGCCTGGCCCCACTTAGATAAATTTGCTTTGCACGACTCCCATGTGATCCTTCCAGGTTAACTAATACACACACTACTAATTTTTAAAAGCTGTATTTTGTAGTCTAATTCACAAACACTGGATTTTTGCTGGGCAGAAGCAACACAGGGCAAGCCTTGACTGTAGTTATCGCAGTGACAGCATGTTGGCTACAAAACACAGAGAGAATCCCTTCACCACTGCACTTCCCCATCACCTTAAAACATATGCATGTGTATACATATCTATGAATATATATTAAAATATGTAAAATATACTATGAATAAAAATAATGTGTGTAATATATAATATTGATGTATAACTGGTATTCAAATACATATAAGTTAGCTGCAAGGCTGAAAGGGCAGTACAGCTCATTGGCCCATGAGGGACAGATTAGGTTCCAGTCTCTTTCTCTGTGTCAAGAAGGAAATAATGGAAAAAACTTCCTCTTTTCCTACAGAACATCCTTCTTTGAGCCAACACTAAAAATAATTCAAGATAATAGTGCCCAGCATTCTGGGGTGCCAAAGGACACCTCCTGTTTTCATTTTCAGAGGAAGCATCTCACAACCACCATTGTGGTGTGGCAGAAGAACACTTCCTATGAGACAGGTTTTCTGCTACTGCAGGCTCAGAACAATGCAGCTTTGTGGTGACCAAGCTGGTCTGCCAGACTGCTTATTGCAGCTGTACAGCTGCTGCACTGGCACCTGTTTAAAGAATCCCTGAAACACAGTTTTCCCACCTCTGTTTCCCATTGCCTAAACCAGCTCCTGTATTTAAAAAGGCCCAAAACAAAATGCTTCTTGCCTTTGCCAGAAGAAAACAGTGTGGAAGTGGTCTCCTCACCTCTGAAGACCAGAAGTCTCGTTCTGCTTTAAATTACTGTTCAGAAAATTTCATGTTTAAAAATGAGTCTTCTTTTTTAGAAAATAAATCACCTTGAATTACAAAAGGTGATAGTCACTGCTCAAGAGCAGGCCACAACTTCATGTTTTTGGACTTGGGTTTCTTAACAGAAATTCAGAAGGAAGCAGAGTGAATGGGAAAACCTGGGAGTGGAAAAAACAGGTTAAGAAGAAAGATTGGACTGAAATATCAGGGAGTGCTTCAGGGCAGGGTAGGAGCGAAGGGCACTGGCAGAGGTGTGGGGGGAGTCCAGAGCTGGGCTAGCAGGAGAGTTCAAGGCAGGAGTGAGAGATCCTGCAGGGTGCACAGCATCAGCAAGGAGCACGTACAGAGCCAAATATTCAAAATCTGTCAGACAGGCATAGTAGGATTAATGTAGATTCCAGGTATGAAGCCAGATGTGGCAAGCTACAGAACACCTGCTGGAGTATGTTTCATTCTAGCCTGTGCTTCCATGAGTAAAAAGAGATGATAATATTATTAATTTGAATATCTCAAAACAATAAAAAACCCAGTTACAAAAAAGTAAGAATACAGTGAGACTGGGAGGATGCAAGGGAACATCATTCTGGCTTGCAAAATTGAGCATAAGCTAGTTACAATGAAGAAAGGGAGACTTCTGAACAATTTAAAACAGGCTGGAGGATCAAATTTCTGTTGTAAACTACTTTGAAGAGCACCTGACATCTTGCATTTAGCATTTTTCTATAATCTCTCAGATTCACCATGCCAGAGTATAATTTTCTGCATAGCATGGTTCATACAAAAAAAAAAAATTTAGAATATTGGATAGAGATTGGTGACAAAGTTTAATAACAGACAGAGAAGTGATATAAGCCTCCCAACAAAAGGCATGGTGACAAGAGTGTGAAGGGGATTAAGAGGTAAGAGTAAGAATTGAAGAAGCACAGGACACTAGAGAACTGTTCCAGATGGTAGGGTAGTTTTAAACTAAGAAGCAAAGTGTTTGTACAAAAGTCCAGTGGGAGCTGAGCAGACAGAGATGAGTGCACAGATGAAGCCTGAATATTTTTGCAAGTTCAAGGAATGGAAAAAATGAACTCTAAAGGTCTGATGCAGAGTCAAGAAAATTGCTCCTTGGGAAGAAAATAAAAGCAAAGAAAGATGCTGCATCTAAGGAGGTGAGGGGGTAAGAGACACCCAAATGACTGATCACAGAGGACATGAGTAATGATACCAGAAAAAAGCTTTTCCAAAACTAGTCACCACATATAGATATGAAAAAAAAAAAAACCAAAACCTTTCAAGGTGTCAAAGTAATACAGCATTTGGTCAAATAGCTGGTTTGATACCAATCTGATGTGCATGAAATTATTTATTCCAGAAATAGTTAAGGCAACTTTCTAGTAGGGTTTGGGCACAGAAAGAGAAAAAAAAATAAAAACCATAAGTGAATTTTGATCAGATGTTCTTCAGTGATCAGTTCTATCTTTCTATTTCAGTAAGATGACCACAAGTTCAGTAATTGTAGCATTCCAGTCTATTACTGATAAAAGCTCACTGTTGCGTGAGCAGTTGAACACTGTACCAAATCTCCCATTAACTCTTGCTCTTAAAGGTTATTTCAGTAAGTGGGTCAAGATAAACAGAGGACCTGCTAGTAAGATTCCTAATTTGAACAATAATATCTCTACACCAGAAGTAGCTATCTGAACCAGACTGCTAATACCTCTTTTTCCAAAATAAATCCAGAGACGATGTTTTCATTTATTTATGAAGCTTACTGTATATTTCTGGATCACAACCATGAGTGATTTTGTTCACATGCCCAAGCTTTGCAACCATCAGGAAAGCAGTGACCTTTGCTTTCAAACTAAGCAAACCATTTCAAACTGGGCTATATTCATGCACACTCAGTATTTCAATTAGCCTCTGATTTCCTTAAAAATACTGTACTGAAGGATGCCTTGCTGCCAGATGATTTAACTTTTCCTCCCTCTTTTGTACATGACAATACTTTGCTCAACGTAGCCATTATGCTTTTAACTTGCTTGCTGAGGCATTCATTGTTACAACTCCTCATGCCTCTTGGCTCACGGAGGAAATCAATTTTCATCCCTGAGAAACAAGTGCAAGTCTCCAACTTCATACACCAATGTGTGCAACTCCAGCTGAAACTGAATCCAGATTAATTCACCATTCCAGACATTTCACATTTATGCTGAGACCTTAAGAGGTTAGAACATACATGATTTACTGTTTTTAATTGGGGAAATGGAACAGAACTTCCTTCAAATGAAAAAGCAGTTTGTCAAATGAAGTTTACAAAAAGCAACTGAGATTAATGGTGACCATGAAAATATGCTTCAAAAATTAACCTGCAGCTTTTTTGCAACACAGGGTATTACGAGAGAATGCAAAAATCCAGCCACTGCAGGATTTCAATGCTACGATAATTCTGTTCTTTCTTAAAGGGCAGCAATTCTGCCCTTTCTTAGAAACCCCAGTTCAAAACACATTAGAATAGCAAGTCTGAGTGATTAGAAGCCAAACTACAGTAACCAGGTAGCAATGAATATATAGAAAGCATATGCATTTTCCCAATAGACACAAGTTTAACACAGAAAATATTCCGAGCAGGTATGAGAGAGAGGGAGAGGAGGAGGGAACTTACTGTACTGCTTCAAAGATGCACCATACACATAATGCAGCACTACAGGATACACTAAGAGATGAAGGCAACTGAAAAGGCAGTACTCACCCAAAATATTAAATTGAAAAGGAACATCATGTATTTCAAACAACACAGGCAGCCTCTTGCCATGTTGCACTTCTTAAATTCTAAAAGGAAAACAAAGGATAGATCCAGGTAAAAGACCACGTATTTGCTGCCTTTGGGTGCACTGTATTTGTCACTTTTTACGCCAGTTCCAGTCCCAGCGCCGGTCCCGGTTCCGACCCCAGTGTGGCTCTGTGTGCGTGATCCAGTTGTACCATAGAAAGCTCCTGCAGTAAAACCTCGACCAAATTGCCTCCCTGAGGTAGAAGGTTTAGCAAAATCTGAGTCTTTGCTATCCAAAGATGGACTCCGGTGAATTGAAGAATCCTCACTACTTGACTTCTCCATGATCTCTCTTTTCACAGTTGTCAGATTTAATGTATAGCATCTCTCAGCATTAAATGCAGTGCCTTGCAAATGCCACAGTGCGATAAGAGCTGTCTGTGTTTTGCTTCTCTTTTTCTTCGTACATAAATCAGATAATCACTGCAGAATTAATTCACTGCATTGTTGCTGGTTTTATTTTTTATAGCAATGTAGGCTGTACTCTGTCTATCTGAAGCATGGATTTATACATTAATATCCCATGCAAGAGAAGACTCATGATTTATCTTGATGAAGCAGTTATGCAGAACTTTGATTTTTATTTAAAAGAGCCATAAGCTGTTTCTCTGCACTCCTAGTCTACAGCCCTCTAATCTATAGGCAGCAGATGGTCTTTGCATCCATTTCCAAAAAGCTTCTGCAGTACACCTGGGAGACTCTCCTCGAGCCAGAGCACTTTCCTTGCTCTCAGATTCCCTCTCTGTGTCTCTCTGACTCTCTTTCACATGCTGTCTTTTTCCTTTCCACCCATTTGCAGTGTCTCATTCAGTAACCAGCTACCGGAGCGCACTCTGTGTTTCACTGCTGTTGCCGTGAAATCATCGGCAACTGCAACCACTGGGCATTTCCCACAGAAATCCCTGACCTAACTATCGAGTAATAAATCCGCCTTCCTGCTTGCCCCTCCCCTCTGCTTTCCATCGGGCCAGTTAGCAGAAGCCTTCTCCTCCAGGACACGCCTCCATGACATAATATCTTTAATAGGATTAGAATTACTCTTGACTATACAAGTGCACAACAGAAAATCTCTTTAAATGTCAAGTACTGTTTAGCTGTTTATGCGCTAGAACTGTTAGGCAGTGATATTCCTTCAGTGCAATAAAATACAGGAAAAGTATGGATTAGACAGACAGGTGCTAACCTCTCCCTGCTCATTAAATTAACAGTAACTTACTTTTTTTTTTCTGGCTTAAACAAATGCCATGGGATAAGGAACTGGAATAGGCTAGCACTCAGCATACACTGAATAGGAATGGCTCAGTTATACATGCACAAAACGTGACACCATCACCTGTGGTATAATTAACCACAATCAGAAAAGCAGAGCTGCTGCCTTCTACAGGGTCATCAGTCAATTCTTAAAACCCCTGAAATGCAAAGAACCTGCAGCTATTTACACTCTATTTAACTAGTATATCAGAGATTACTCTTGTGTACGGCAATAAGCCATCTTACATCACAGGTAGTCAGTCTGTGAACTAGAAACACTGACCCAAATGCCACATTTCTTTTCCACATAGTAGCACACATGCCTGCTAGGACTCTGAAAACAGAGAGGGCACATGTGTGTCTGTGCATATGTGTGTAAGTGCCGGGAGGGGAGGAAGAGAAATACTTCAGGTCATGCCTGGTGCTTCCAAATTTGTCATTTTGTCATAAGCGTAAAAGCAGTGCACTGATGGTGCAAAGTGCTATAGCAGATTTAAAAGGCAGGTTGTTCTTTTCTTTTTTTATCTAAAGAAACCACATTAGGAGGCCACTATAGAAGAAATGCAGCTACCAGGAAAAGCAAAATTCTGCACAGTTTTCAGTTGTCACTTTCACATGCACATTAAAATGCAATGTTAATTATTATATCAGGTATCTATGAGAAAAGACAATAGAATATTTATTCAATCTTAGACATCTATGCCCAAAAGCCTCTTAAAATTCTGAACTTTTTACATAACATCAAAATCATAATCCTCTATCAGTGGCTGTACCCTTCTTGACAGGCTTTTTCTGTGAAAAGATCCCTCCACCATGAAATACCCAGAATTTGTATGTGTAATATCTTTCTCTCACCACTTCTGCTATAGAAAAACACTTTGGCCCAAGCCTGTATCAACAGTGCTTATTCACTCTGCTTTTCAAAAGTAACTTCAGAACTACCTGCATCAAATGCATCCAACAGAAAGACAACTGCAAGATGACTGCTCAGCACTGAGTGTGATAGCAGAAAAGGCTGCACAGAAAACTCCCAAGTAGGAAAAGATAAATTAGCAGTGACCAGAGTAGAACGGGGCATGTCTATGGTGTGTGTACAAATTTGAACAGTCATCAAGAACCAACTTTCTCAGAAAAAAACATGGAAGGGACTTGTAGGTCACGGCCAGGTACCTGCCTCGGACACAGGAGTCTGCAGTATAACTTGTAATCAAACACAAGAAAAATGTCTGAGTATGGATTTAGAAGTTTGAAAAAACTGTTTAAAATTCACTTACTAAAAGTTGCACCACTGCTAACCTCTGCTGCTGCTAGATATTTCCCGTGGTTTTCACTTCTCACACAAAATTGAGCTCTCAGCCAAAAAATTATGAGAGTGTACAAGTATTTTAAAGCATTTTTTTCCTGTTGTACCCTCTGTTTTGCCATAAAATTTATACTGATATAGACTAACTACACAAAAAAAAAAAAAAAACCTTGCTGTGCACTTATGATAACTAATGCAATATAAAT
This sequence comes from Acropternis orthonyx, assembly GCA_035583155.1. NCBI lineage: Eukaryota > Metazoa > Chordata > Aves > Passeriformes > Rhinocryptidae > Acropternis > Acropternis orthonyx. The sequence continues at coordinate 29,261,396 of JAWWEU010000001.1, forward strand.
ATTTGCCTTCCCATTGAAGCTACATGACAGTAATAATTAATCCATCCTCAAGGTTAAAAAAATTAAAAGAATGTTATGCAATAAACAAAAAATAAAACCTCCACAAAGCCAGTCCTAGTTGGTAAATATGGAAACTTTCCATTGGTGGTTAAAAAAAATATATATATAAAAGCAAAACAACTATACCTCCAACCTTACTTTTTCCAAGTGTTCATTATTAGACCCTACTGAAGCTTTCCAGTTTCCTACTTTTACCTCCAAACACTACAAAATATTAGTTTACTTTACCATTACCTGTACTGCATCTTCCATTAAGAGATCTCCATGACTGGCCTAGAGCACAGTTTGTATTTCAGAGCGAACAACCAAAGACACGCGTGAAGTCAAACGCCAGCCTCAAAATCCAAGTCTGAGCAACAAGCACCAGTGAAAACACAGTTCCAGATCAGCCTTCCCTCCTGCCGTGTAGCAAGAAAACATATGACTCTCTTATGATTATGTGGTTGCCACCAGGGACACTTTACAAGCTTCGGTAACTTTCCGCCGCTTGAATTTGCAGCCACGGAGCAGCTTTACAGATTAGACACCACTTCCTCCTGCTGGAACTCTAACTCAGTGTTCAGGTAGCTCAGTTAATAAATCATGCACAAGTGCTTATTTGCTGCAAAAATACATGGTGAAAAGGCAGTACCCAGTCCGCCCAGCTGGGTTTTGACCAGCCACTGCACTGAGCTCTGCCTCTGGTGGAGAATCCAGGGGTAGGTGTTGCTGCAGGTCATTCAGTGGCACTTGAGAGTGGTCCCACTCAACAGTGTAACCTCAGCACGAGGACAAGCATGTTTTGCTTCACCACAGATCTTACCTCTGTTTAGCAATCAGGGCATGAAAAACATTCAAAAGCTCGCTCTGTACATCATTAATGTTTGATTACTGAATCACACAATTTTGTTGCTGAGTGATGCCTCCACATGAAGAAAATAATTTCAGTCCCACACATACATGCCTGGGACAAGGCAATGAACATCAGTCCATTGCATCTAAATGGCTCTTTCAAGTATTAAGGGTAAAAATTTAGGTCACTTTCAGATATCAGGTATGAAAGTGGATGTCACAATGGGTGTAGTCAAAAAATGGAAAGGAAATGTATTAGTAATATGGCCAAAAAAGCACAGGCTGGTTCTACTGAAATTGATTTACTTGGTTCCCTCCTGGGAACAGTCTACCCCAGTCCTCAAAGTACAGATCCCAACAACTTCACTTCCTAGTGGGAGTCACAAAATACTTCATCTTTTTCCTCAGCCCTTAGTTTAATCTCACCAGAACTCCAGTGCCAATTCTGCCCAGCTATAGTGCTCCTGAACCCCTCTGTTTGTTTCTGCCCTCACCAGCTGTTTCTGCACAACTGGCTTGTGGAAACATGCTGCAAAAGAGGGCAAAAGCTGACCAAATTTATACACATATTTATAACCCTGTATTTGTAACAACATAACACAGATATAAAAAGTATATCAGCAATATATAAAAAATACGTTTATTTTTCCCCTTTTAGAAGTTTCGAATCCATCTTACAAGACATTCTCCTTAAGTGATCTTGCTGACTCAGTGAGAGGGAGAGGGACTACAATAGGCAAGAATAGGAACAAATACTGAAGAGAGAGCAAAAATATCTTAAGCTTTTGTTATGTCTCCCATGATTCCTGAATATGAAATATGAAACTCCAGGAGTTTTTGGAAAGGAAAAATAAAAACTACAGTCACCACAATACACGAGCCATTTTACAACTTATTATATATTTTACCTTGCAATTTCCATTAGGTAGGATAATGCTACTGTCACTATTTAATTATGGGGAACTGGAGGACCAAGATGTTTGCTGAGGATGAATAGGAAATTGCTGGCAGAGAAGCAAACTGGATCTCTGCCTCACATATCCTCAGCTAGTACACCAACCACTGCACCATCCTCTAATTATTTTTAGAAATCATGAGTTTTAGTAACTCTGCCACATGACTTAAGAACAATACTGAGCCCAGCAGAGAGACATACAAATGCCTACGCTACCAAGTGTTAGAGGGATATGGTTCTTAAATTCATTCTTTCCTTTTGAATTATATTGACCAAGAACTCAATTATACACGCCATCCTCAGGGTACACTAGGAAGACAAAGAACCGAGATTGCTGAGTATAAACTCGGTGTCTACACCTTTCCAGTCACTGCTACAAATCCTGGAAGGCCATGAGAAAGAGATATGGAACAAGCGTTGGAAAGAACAGCTTGTGGTTCTGGCATGCAGTTGTATGCAGGTGAAAGCACAGGTTAAAAACAACCCAAACCATACCAGTTCTGGAATAAACTTAAAGGGAAAATAATGTCCAAAAAAATAGAACTGAAATTAAGATCACAAGAGAGACCAAAACATGGGGTTCTCAGGACTTCCGTGGTCCTGGTTCCACAAGAAACAGCTTTAAGACTCCAGCAAGTCAAAATACCTGGAGTTCACAGGTCTCCCAAAGCTACAGGATGTGTAACCAAAAACCTGGATGCTCTGGGGGTTGTAATGCACATCCAAGGGCCTTCCAAGCTCACGGCTTGTATTCGGTAAATCTAAAGCATTCAGCCCATCATGGGATTGGACAGAAGTAAGGTAGGTTTCAAGGACAACTTTGTAGGGTAGACAAGTTTTAAAACCTGACTGTGTTTTTCAGAACCAAATATATTTAATGTTTGACACTCTTACATTTTCCAAGGAGAAAAGTATTCCATTAGAAACAGACAGAGCTACTGCAACTTCAGTTCTGGAATCTCTGATCTCTGATCATAGCTTCCTACATTATTTAGAGCATATATGAACAGCTTGTTTGTTATAAATGCTGAAAAAGAATCACTACCAAGTGTTCAGATAAGAGTGAAACGTACACTTAGCTTTCCTACTAATGTGAAGAGCAGACTTTTCTCATATCTTCAAAAAACCACCATTTCCTTGGGCGCTTGGTGGACAGACGGCTGATGGAGGGAAAGACCAGATCCATGAAGAAACAGGCTTACTCACAGATGGTGCCTGTGATCTGACCAGCAAACAATTCTCTTCTAATTTTTGTGAGAGATGACTGAGACAACAAGCTCATACCCTGCTCTCTTCACCCTGTAGCAGGACTAAGAGTGTCCAACAGGCAATCCCACCTGCAAAGAAAGCCACCCCCAGAGGCCCAGTATCTGGGACGGGTAAACGTGCATACAGGATAAGTGGAAGGAAAACTCAGACACTCAGGTTCTTAGAAGCTGGGCTCCTTGTTCTGGGTTTCCACCGTGCACTGGCATGGCTGAAGGAAAGGGGAGGCATGGCAGAAAGAGAAAGGATGCAGGAACTGTGTGAAGGAGCACGCCTGAGGAGACAACAAGTTTGTGATGTATGGGGAATCAATCTGTTCTTACAGATACAGGAATTGAGTGTCTAGCCACCTCAATTCAACACCTTAATCACTCCTGGCTTTGCCCAGAACTTCCTCACAGAGAGAAATTTTATTCTTGAAATTGTTGCTAGAAAGAAAGTTAATTAATCTGTTTTCTCTGACACAATGACACTTGCAAAACAGCTCATGGTTGCCTCTGATGAGTAATGTTCCTTGCCTCCCTGAGGCAAAGAGGTAAAAGAAAAGAGTGAAAATCTCTTTGAATAGTCTAAACAAATACTTACTAGTTTCTACTAATATATATACCTATAGGAATTCATCCTTCCTACATGGAGTCTTCACTGGATGGATGACCAAGAAAACAAAATCTGTTGGAAGACTTTCTACTGTGCCAAACATTCTGTGTCATTTGGTCCCTGGAATTTCCATTAAAAATCATTTTCTGCCAACAATGCATATGCAGCTGAGACTTCTCATTTAGGATTTCAAACTAGAGACAGAATGAGATTCTGTCTCAAAATTGTGCAAAGAAATTAGCTGTAAATCACATCAGGAGCCTTTGCCCACTGTGATCAGATGCAGATGATGACTTGATATGATAATGCATAGGATATATAGGACACGAGGACTGAAGTGCAATGTGAGGTCTGAAAGCTAAGGAATTGTGATTATGTCACACCTTCACACCAGTTGTCCCTCAGGGCCCTCAGGCTGAGCAGAATGCTTGAGTTTCCAAAGTGACAAAAAAACAGAACAAAAAATAGAAATCCTACTACCAACATTTAAGCTTTTAAATCAAAACATTTGCACTATTACAGGGATCCTTTCCCTTCACAAACAACATCATGAAATATGCTAGATCTGAAAGAAGTACTCTAAACACTGTTAGAATACAATTCATTATTGTTAGTTTCATCTTTAAGAATTAAAATCCAGAAAGTCTTTTTATTGTTTGTTTCTGAGAATTCCTGGAATTCAGCGTCTGCCTGGGCTTGGCAGTGTACATATGTAGAGCAAATCAACCCATACAACAGACAGTACAATTCAGGCAGAAAACCAGATAGTAGTAGCTGTCTCTGGGGAAAAAAAAACCAAACCAGCAACTATAATGGATGGTTTTTTTCTGAAGTCCCAAAACTACCTTATCAATTCTCCCACTATTAGGTGAGAAAAAACCACAAAATAGGAGAGGCAAGAGAACAGCACATGCCCAAGTAGACAGGCCTCTCCTGCCAGACAGCAGAGAATACCAGATGCTTTGAAACAGTTTGTTTATGACTTTTAGCATAAGAATCTGCAGCTCTTTTAATTACAGGGTGTTTATCTCATCTTCTATAACAACTAATACATTGCTTCATCTCCATCACCAGCTAATCCTTCTTAAATTCTGCTGAGAACCTTGTCTCCGTATCTTAGGGCAGTGAGTTTCATATGTATGCATTATGTTAAAAAAACAGCCTCTTCCTGTCCTCTGTCCTCTATCCTGGTCTTCATCCTCATCCCATAATTCATCATTTTGTAATCCACTATTACATCTCATGTCATTTGTCCTTCATTAAACTAAGCACTCATCTTTTCAGCATCTCCTGTTATTGAAAACTGTCCAATTCCCTAATAATTTCAGTTAACCATCTTAGGGCTTCTTTCTAACTGAGCTATGTTTATACCATAATCTTTCCCAATCTGTTGATCTTCTTTTTAAAGGACAAAAGAGTTAATATTCAAATTCCAAATTAATTTAATCAATTCTGTTTCTATCAACACCTTATCTTTATCAATGTAAGGTTAGTCAGATTCAACAGACCTTTTTTCATCATCCCTATTCTGTTTTCTATTTCAGATTCAAAATTTGGCTCTGAAATGTTGAACTTTCACAGCCTAACAGGAAAACCCTCGTACCTTACCTGTAGGAGGAAAGGGAATTTTCTCACTACAACAGCCTTAGTTTAATACTGAGCCCTTGTAAAGTCATCAATAAGACCATTTTCAAGTCTGGGACTCCTTGTGAAGACACTAACACAAGCCAAATCAAGCCTTAGCCATCAATCATGCAAATGAATGTGTGGTACAAGGAAGTGCTTTTTACTTCACATACAGCGAATATAAGATCAAAGTGCCAAAAAGATGTCAACCTGAGGCAGGAAGGCAGCAACATCATATCCCAAATACCCTCACAGGATGAAACACCACAAATCAGATCTCCAAAACCATGCTTCAAAAATTAACGACCAAAAAAAGAAAGCAGGGGCGAGGAAGTGAGAAGGGTTCTTATTTAACACCTATATTTTGCAGAGGTAAAGTACATAATCTGAGTGCTTCTCTTTCACTCCCACTTCAAATGACAGTTTAGGTTTTTACTTCTTATGTGTTGACTACAGATCAAAGAAAGCTAGCAAACAGCCAAAGGGTTTTGCCTATCATGAGATGGCATCCCTTGTTCCTCTTGGATGGTGCAGCAGGACTTCATTAATAAAATAACTCTTCTAACTGTGTCAAATGTGTACAAGTCCCTCGGACAAAATCAGGTGGATTTTCTCTAACATCTGTTCCAAAGAGGCTGTCTTTCACCAGCAGTCTGCTGTTTTGAATTAACTGACAGCTGGTGTCTATGTATTAGCAGAACTATTAAACTTAAAAACCAACAAATTAAAAAAACCCTCATACAAATGGCTTCATGCAAAGAAAGAACCAAGAGAATGATGTAAACATTCATTTTTAAAAGGCAGCACACATCTCTGAAACCTGCTTAGTTATGCCATGAAGTAACATTTCTAAGCACATTCCCTTCACAATTGAGTGAATTCCTCATTGCTAAAATATTCATTTTTTGGCACTTAAGCATAAACAGGTGTCATTCTATGAATGGGGACATTTAAAACCACCATGTCAGGGCTGGCAGAGACCCAGATGTTTTCAATGGGCGGCAAATTTGTACCATTATTTCAGGCTCCTTCCCTACTAACTCATCACCAGCCCCAGGCTACACTTTAAGACTCACTGAAAGTGGCAGACCAAAGGCCTTACTTAAGAGACAGCCCTCAGATGTTCCTGAATTATCAAAAAGCAGTTTAGCAGCAGCATTTCCAAGTAAAATCCAATACCAGGTCCCACCTTCAGGTCAGAGACACAGCTTTCATAAGGAAGTCAAACTGCCAAATGAATTAAGTACCTGCCCAGAATCACTAGCCTCACAGATGAAAGTTGTCAGCAGAGAGGTCTGAGTTCAAGTCATAGCTCCAGGTTCCCCTCTGCTGGGCCCCAGCATGACCCATGAGCAAAACTTTCTGGAAACGAGGGTGGGATCTAGTCTCTACAGCCCACTCCTGGTCCTTCCTGAGGTCTACCAACCGTGACAATTGTCTAACAATTCCCTACATATACTTCCTTCTGTCTTTGAAGGCAGATATTCCTGAATTCATAAGAAACAGTTTTTGAGTACTTCAAGGTAAATGGAACATGCCCTAAGTGCCATTAAGAGCACTTCTCAAGTTCTGATTAAACCACTACAGGACAGTCACTTTCCATCCTGCTCATTTGGGCTGGACTCATTTCTACAGCTTCCAACAAACTTCCACAGTTTCTACCCAGAGCAAAGTCCACAGACTCCTTCCTGTCTCGAAGCTCTTTAGATTTATAAAAACAATCCTATCTGAGCACATGCATCTGCCCTTGCGATAAATCTTCTCCGTCTTCACAATAAAGCTTCTTCCATGCTGGGTGGTGAACAGCGGAATGTGGTAAACTTTAACATTTAAAATAGGACATGCCTGTAACGTAACAGTCATGCAATTAATGCTTTTTGCTTTGCCAACAGAGTCAGATTTAAATCCCAAGAGGAGGCAGATATTTTAGCCACCTTACTCATCTCACAAGAACGAGGTTAAATGGTTCTCATCTATTCTGCATGAGATACAAGAAAGGGTGTAATAATGAAAACAAGGTAAACGTCTTACTATAATCCAGCAGGTTTATGTAACAGTGCTGCTATTCATGAGCTTTGTGATCAATGTCAGCTCTTATTACAAGAGTATGAGAGATTTAAAATGACAAAGAAGGAAAGGGGAAAAAATCAGAGTGCAGTTTGACGTGACCCTGCCTGTCAAGCCACAAAAAACCATGCAGCAGTTCAATTCTCTGACTTACAGTAGTTTTACTTAAGTTACTTAACTTTTTACAGCATATTAGTTGATGAGCTTTTGTAAAGGCAGAAGTATAATGGCAAAACATAATTTTTATAACCTTGTCGGCATTATAGAGGACTCATTTACACTTGGAGAATGCTGTGTGCTAGCTGCAATACCAGGCGTTCAGAGTCTAACATGGGATGTAAAGAATGGATGCAAGCATGTTTGACTCTTTCCCAAAAGCCAAGCCCACATTCACTTCAGTTTTGAAAAAGTTTAATTGTACCATCAGTGTCTCTGAGAGATGAGAAAACCAAGACAGATACCACTGATCAGCAGTCAGAAACTAATAATCTTGCAAAAAATCATCATAGAGGCATCTGAAAGACCAAAAAAGGTGTCTTTTGGAGGGGATAACTATTTGTGTCATTCAATTTTCTCTGATCTATTTAGGTATGTCACAAGTATGGAGTAGTTATAGCATGAAATATCAATTGGCCTTTAGAAGCAGCACTTTGTTAATTCATCACAGGCAGATATTTTCCATTTACAAATTAATTGGGATGCTGGCATTTTATTTCAGAAGCAACCAACATGATGTTTCACGCTACGCTCTGCAGACTGGTTCAGAGGAATCTATCAAATACATGGCCATAAATGCTTAGTCAATGGTGTGTATCCAGACAGGGTTTTTAAACAACATGAATTAAACTAAAGGCTTACAAAATGCAATATCACATAAGAGTAGCCTGTGCTAGTTTTGGTCCAAATATGCCTTGTAGGAATCCAATTTTATGTCCATAGCAACAATATGTATATGATCATTTTCTCTTTTCTCCCAAATGTCCAAGTCTAGACTAATTTTAAACCTCAACTACTTTGCTGATAAGGCATTACAGATTTCTCCCCTTTGAGAAAACAAGCTAATAGTAAATATGCAATAGTATAATCCATTGGTAATGTTCTGTTTGGTTTTTTTGTTGTTTTAACTCTATAATCCTAGTTCCTATAAAAGATCCATGCCAGTTTGGATATCAATGCCCCTAACATGAAAGATACTTTGTTCCCTGGATTTTATGCAGACAATGGGTTCTCCTGTTATTTTCCTCATATTTCCTCATATTCTTACATTGCACTTGTCCCTTTCCTGCCAAACATCTGCCCAGAAGTCACAGAAAATTCCCTCAAGCCACCCAGACACTTTTCAGAAGACTTTTATAAACTCATCATCTTGCCCCATATATGAAACCCAACCTTTCTGAATTGACTACACCCAGTCGTCTTCTCCCCCACCTCATCCTGTGCCGATGGTTTTAATACAGAACTCTCCCTTCTACTGCAAGCTGAAGCAAGATAATTTGGCAGATACAATCATGAAAAGATTCTCTATGATTGCCTTTTCTTGAAGAAATGCAGTACTCAAATATACATAAATCCAACCAAAACCTGACTGCATGAAGTGCACTCTGAAATCCCATGTTTCTTGTATTCCAAGGACTGTTAAATTAAGTCTGCTCAGTTCCTCGTTGTTTTTAACTGTTAAATCAATTTGAATGCTTTATGCTCCATACACACTAAACAAAGGTTCAGAAACCTTTACTGTAATGTGGTAAGTAGTTGGGCCTGGGACTGAAAATAAAAGAGAAGAAAAAAACTCTTCTCATTCCCTGACAGGTGTACCACTGGAACTCTAGGTTTAAAGGAAACAAAAAGCAATAAAAGCTTATTGCTTTTATTGGAATCAGGAGTTATGGATCTCTGAACATACAAAGGGAACAGAGCTGATGAATTGCAAGGTGCAGTTTCTCTTTTTACATGGACTACCTCTTCCAAACAGAATAATGCTTTGCACCTGTCCTGTAATAAGATGACAGGGTTATGTATTATGCTGGGGAAAAAAAAAAAAAAAAACAAAAGAATTGAAAAGAAAATGTCTTGATCATTTCAAAGAAACTTTATTCCAGTTCAGTGCCTCCCAAAGAGTGCCTATTGCTGTTCCATAGGACTTTTAGCTCCATTTATAAGGATGTCTCACTTTTGTCCCTACCAAATATATCTGCTGTGTTTATATAGTTTCTATCACATATTGATGATATCTAACTGAGTCTAAAAGACTACATCAATACCAAGCCGTAGGCAGGGAACAGGGAGGAGGAAATAATGAATTCTTCCCTATGAATTGTTCCCTAACAAATTGTTCCCAGGCACCAGAGCCTACAAAATGTCTAGCACAGAACTATCTTCATGCATTTTAAACATCCTTCATATTTAAGATTCAGTTATTTATATTTTAATATAAAGAGCAAATGCTCAAAAGCCAAATAATCCAAAACAGATTTCTACACAGTGTTCTGCACTCTCAAGCAGTGAAAGACAAGAAACCCAAACCCTCAGACTACTGAAGGCCTGACATGGTACGCTGCTACAAAGTTCTGTCAACCAGATTTCGTCTCAGATTTCACAGGCTGATCACCAGTAGCCCTTCTGTATAATCTGTAGACGACATTTTTAAAGCAACCAGGGACCCTTCAAAATGAAAAGCCAGATACATATTACTGACACACATTTCTCAATACTGGGAAAACTTAAAACACTGACTTCTGTTATAGAAAAGTTACGTGCTTAGGGACAGAATTCCAAATTAAGATACCCTCGAGAGATGCTGTACATTGTTTTGAAATAAAGCTTTCACCTCATAAAATGTTACTATTAGGGCTTTAGGCAGACACTAAGTTCAGGACAGATGTGCTGCCTAACATGGAAGACTCTCACTTTCCAGAAGCCCAAAATATGTCTTTCAATAACTAAAAAGCAGTTACAGAAAATGATGGTACTTTGTTCACAAGTATGCATGGTGGAAGCACAACCAATAGAAATAAGTTGCTCAGGGGAAAACGTTGGCCTGGATATAAATGGGGGGAAAAAATAATGAGGGAGAACAATTAAACATTGGAATAGGCTGCTTAGAGAGATGGTAATATGGCCCTATGGAAATATTGAAGACTCAGCTTGACAGGGGCCTGGATAACCTGAACTGGGGCCATGCTTTCAATAGAAGGCTGGACCACATGTTCTCCAGCATCTCTTTCCAACCTAGACTTTGCCGTGATTCTAACATTTTATTCTAATATCCAAAGCTTGAGTCAGCCACTGACCCCAAAGACGGGTGGTGCAATTCCCTATCACACCATAATGCCTCCTCGGGCTGCAAAGGACAGACACTAAACTCCTTGGAGGAGTTAGTAGTGATTAGTACCAGTACAATTGTATGCACTGAAAAACTGGCTAAAATAAATAAATTGCTATCACACCGATGCGGAGGGGAAAAAAAGACGTGTTACTTATTGTAGTTAGATTTTACAAATTAGAAGCATCCCCATCCTGTCAATTGAGTATCTGCAGATCATAAAGCCTGTCTGATCTGTGTGACTTAATTTGGTAGTTATCCTTTCCAATCTGTTAACTACTGTCTTCTTTTAACAGAAGAAATTTCTTCTTTAACAAAAGAAATGACACAACAAATTCCAGTCTTTCCCATCACCATGTTCTGCTTTTTTTTCCCCTACCAGAGTGTGAATTTCATACAGGAGTGTATTTGTCAGAATAAAGGACCTTCCTCACGGAAAGGAATGTAGTTCAATTGCAAAAAGCAGGGATTAGTAATTATTTAAAGGCAATCCATCTGCCCTTAGAGATGTACCGGCTGCACAGAAGAAAGGCTGGTTTAATCTCCTCAAGAGTAAATTTCTGAAAGATCCCACATTAAAGGTACATATATAGAAGAAGAAAGCTTAATCCTTGAGTACTGGATGTTTCTTTTGGTGTTGTCTCTCTGTCATGAGGTGGAAAGCTATTTAAGGACTTTGATCTGACAAGCTGATACAGTTCTAGATGCATCCATCTCCTTAACTGGTCATTATCAACATAAAATAATGTCAGTCTATATAACCTAGAAAGTTGTTTCAGATACATCTTGTGTTGCAAGTCTCTCCCTGAATCTTTCCTATCATACTGTTTTCTTCTCAAAGCCCCACTGAAAAGAAAGGAGAGTCTGTGAAACTTTGCACAAAAATGATCAGTGGAGATGAGAGGACGGAGAAGAAGGGGTGGGAGAAGAAGAAAGGAGAAAAATCAATTTGCTTACTCGAACACCTTGGTTCAGGGCATCTCAGATGCTACTGTAATAAGAGTGAATAAAACTTTCTTGATAGGAGTCTGACTTTAACAGCTGTTGATTCTTTAAGCATTAATGGAGATAGCAGACTGTGTATTCGAATAATGTACATCGGTTTGATTACTAAAGCTTTTCATCAAAATACTGAGTAAAGGACTAGTCTTTCAAAGGAAGAAACCAAAATGGTGCTACATCTGGCCACATCCCCAGATAATTTCTTTATTGTTAGAGCCTTTAACAGTTACAGACTTGTCATGGGGCTTAGCCCACCTATATGTTTCGTTCTGTATCAGACATACGTGGTTCATTATTTTCCTTGGGATTTTGAAGGATTAATAGTCACACTATCCCTAGCCTCTTTGTAATGAGCTGTTTTAATGACAAGCATTAGCATATGGAAACATCTCCTCTGCAGTGTTTTCCTCTCTTTACTATATCACTATATAACAAAAAGCATAAAATACGAAGAAAGCAAAAATAAATGGTTTTGATCCTTGGGTGTCAATAATCTTAAAGAGCTATTTTGATGGAATTGCTGAAAGAACTTTCAGTACTCATGTGACTATAAAACACAATTAATTTTTGATGACGAAGTTAAAGAATCCTACATACATACCTTCAAAGTGTTGTACATTCCTTCAATTCTTACAGAATCTAATGTGTTTTCATACCCTGACATCTTTTTGAGGCTAATTTGGGTAGCCATGCAGGTTGACAACAGAGTTTCTTCCCATAGCAGGTGACCATATTCTGTGTTAAAGTAGCATTGCCTGCTGTATCTCAGAGGGAAAAACTTGCTACAGTCCAAAATAAAAACCCAAGGTATAGTTCCTATAGACTTAAGAAGTAATAAGCAATTCTTCTGTTCCTAACAGGATCAGATCTCCTTGAGATTTTTAAAAGTCTCATTTCAGCATGTCAGTACAGATTAGTGCACATGAAAAGCTGCTAAAAGAGTCAAAGAAGGAAATGAACACACAGAAAATTAGCTGAACTTTCTTTTTATGCTCCAAGAGTAATATGGCTAGTGATTAACCTAAGTCATTCAGTGGTCAATCCTGGTTTATCCTGGTGGCCTCTGTGTCTCCACACTTACTGAAAAAATTTAAAAAATTCTCCTCCTTTGCTATAAATGAAGTTGCAACATAGCAACAGTAACAGATCCTGGCCACACTTCCATCCCCAAAATCACATAACTTATTTTCGCTCTAGATTTCAAAAGAAATAAGATTTATGCATCCAGACTGTCTCCAGTGAAACCTGAGGGAAAGCAGCAGGCAGAGTCCTGTGTAAGTCCTGGAAACCCAACCCAAGACCCAGCAGCATGTGTTTGGAGTATCAATAGCAGCAAAGCAGAGCAGTGTGCGAGGCTGACCTGGAGCCTGCATGAAGAACGGGCGCACACATGGCTCTGGGCTCGCACTCTGTGCCCTGGGCTTTTACCCTGCACAGCCCCACCAGAGCCACACACAGGAGATCTCAGAGTCTGGGCAGGTTGGAAGGTGGGGAAGGGAGGGAGAGCTGGAATGAGCTCAACCATCAAAGTCCAAAAGAAAATCAGAACTCATTCATTCTGCTTTTCACAGAATTTAAACAGTGACAGACAGAACTGGAGCGGGGCATTCACACCTTCACCTCTAACAGTGCATGGAGTAGCCTCGAGCACACACCAAAACAGGAGCAGATCATCACAATTTCTGCAAACAGTGTAATCTGCTGTTCCAGCTCAGTGGCCTGCGAAAAGGGTTGAAAGTGGCCCTGCCCAGTGGCAGGAGCAAGATCGAGTCCCCAGCTCAAAAGGGGCTCTGGGATCTGAGCTGCTGTTTCAGCACCACAGGTTGTTGTCTCTTTGGAATACCTCTCTCCCCACTTCTGTTTAGGATATATGTTCCAGACAGCATACATGCTCCTGATTTAACAGCTCTCCAAGTTTAATCTCATTATATTTTCTCTTTATGTATCTAAGCCCTTCGCCCCCTTATTTTTCTGCTCTGAGGCTCACAATTCCCAGTTTGTTTTCAAAGCTCATTAAGAGTATTTTTTCTCTCCCTCTGTCATATCATTAACAGAAATGTTACACAACACCAGTCTAACTCCCAACCTACATAACCATTACATTGCTGCTGATAACCAGCTCCTGTTTGCTATCTTTCACCCAACTTTCTCTTCCTACTCAAGCAAATTTCAATTAATCTTCACCTTGGAAAGTAAACATATACCTACTTCCCTCTTGATTCCCTACAATCATTAATTTTGCAATTCTATGGGAAAAAAAAAAAGCAATTACATTGTCTGGCAAGATTTATTCTTTATGAACTCATATTGTTATTGCTTAGAATTCTGTCACCTTACGGACTCTAAGTGTGCATCCTCTTTTAATAACAGGCCCATTATTTTACCAGTGGTTATACTTTCAGTACAGTAATTGCTGAGAAAAACCTTGACTTTCTTTTGAAGGTCAACAGTATAGTTGCCAGCCTTCATTCACACTGACACTTCATTTTAGCTACCATCTCACAAAAACAATAATCATGCAATAGTGGCACTGCAGGAAGGCTCACTGAACACAAACTATTTAAACTCAGAGGTAAGAAGGAGAAAAATCAACCTTTTTCCACACACTCCCTTCATCACTCTTTAACATTAGAAAAAATTTAACAGTCAGCCTTCTGCTACAAGAAAACACTCAGTGATACTGTTTGGACTTGCAGAATAATGCAGGGTGGAAGGGACCTTTGGAGATCACCTAGTCCAAGCCAATGGTCAAAGCAGAGCAAACTTCAAAGCTGTATCATATTACTTAAGAGCTTGTCCAGCTGAACTTGGAAAACTTCCAGAGCTGCTGATTCCACAGATTCTCAGAGTAACCTCTTCCCACAGCAGCACTCCCAGGAAAAGCTTTTTTCCTCACCTCTCTTTGGGTCTTAGGCACCCACTGTGACCACTACCTCACATCCTTCCTGTGCACCTCTGGGAAGAACCTATCTTCCCTACAACCCTCTCTAAGCAGAGTAAAACCATGTAAATCAGCCTGTTCTTCAGTCTAAATGAGTCCAGCTACCTATGCCTTGTAAACAGCATGTGCTTTAAACCCCTAAGAGTCTCCCTGTGGCCTTTGTCTGGATCTGCTTGGCAGCATCTCCCTGGTACTGGGAGGGCCAGCACTGGGTACAGCATTCCCAGTGTGGCCTCATGAGTACTGAGCAGCAGGAAACAGAGATAATTCCTTTCCCTATGGTATTATAAGGCATCTGGCTGCAGTTTCTCAATCTCAATATTACAGGTTTTCTCATAGTGGTAAATTTTAATATTGACTATCCTTGTACTCTATGCAAAGGATTTCTAATCACATTTTTTTAAAAAATCAATCTTTGAACTGATGCATTCAGTGAAGCTAATGTTTAATAAACCAATTTATAAAATTTGCACTTGATCTCTAAAAGCCTCTATATGCTTCTAACCAGTTTTCCACCATCAGTCGAGCAACAATTGAGCAGAGTGAAAAGCAGCTTATTGAAGTGGCTAACACCTGGAGAAGACATTTGACCAAAGTCTCCTATTTGTACCCTAGTGTTACAGAAACGAAGACAGGGGAGCTGCAGACAGGTTCATAGCATCCAGTGAGGAAAACCTGATGTTCAAGTCTCGAAGATGGAATCAGCTGCCACACAGAGTGACAAAGAAGATCTGCAACAAACAGGCCAGATAGGAGAGGATAGATGGGAATTCAGACCTAGAATTTCCTAGAAGTGCAAACACCTACAACAGAACAAAAAGCAACGGTGTAAAGTGCAAACACTGTTGTTATACCTGAGGGAAAGCAGTACAAGAGGGAGAAAAGGGCAGGTCAGACAAGCAGCACAGAGCTGTAGCAATTCCGTCGGTTCAGAAGGTTCACATTTTAGTAAGGCAGGAAATGGTAAATACACACAAAACTGAAGACCTTCTTGCATGTGTGCTTAAAGCCCAGTAAGATGAAGCTTTACCTTGGCTGCACTTTTAAACACTTTCTGTGCTGCTGTTCATATTAGATTGGGAAAGAGATTTCTCAGTACTGGACATATCACAGGGAAGGTGGAAGGTGGAGAAGGTAAACGAGTGAAGATGGTTTGTTTTTTCACACATACACTGCCATAAATGAAGAAAAAACAATGTTAATGTTCTCCTGGTACACGGCACAGACCAATGGCTCCTGTGGTAACAGAAAACAAATAAAGGGGCAATGCTGGCCAGGGGACTAGGAACATATGCATTGTACAAATGTTTTGGGTTTCAATTTCAGTCCATGCATCTGTGTTAAGATGTATACATCAGCTATTGCTTTCCATTCTGCTTTAACAGCCATGACCTGATGAACACAGAATAATTCTGTTATAGTTTAGGAGTAACACAGGCTCGACTTTACTCTCAGGATATTTATTGCATTCACCTACTGGCTTAACAGAAAAGCTGAAAAAACAAAGAAAATACACTGGCTTGAAAAATTGTCTCTGTGTAAACATCCGAGGGCTATTATGAGACAAGGTATATATGCTACACAAATTACAAGTTAAAGAAGTTCCCCATCTTGCAAGAGGCCAGCTGTTAGGAGCAGTGTCTCGGGGAGCCAGACAGAATGCTGGTTCTGGCTCCAGGAGAAACAGAAATACAGGATCTGACAACTGAGAGGGGAGGTCTTTGAGACCAAGAAGTACACCAAGTGGTATCTAGTGGTTTTACATTGCAGCTTCACAGTTCAGCATCACCAGATGAGTCACAAAGTAAGTGGATGACACAAAATCCACTAGAAGTTATTTTAAAATAAATACACTGTTATCACTTTTCAGCACTTGTAACAGCATTCTGCATTGCCAGCAGAACCAGCTGTGTACTTCTCTGCAGCCTGCCTTCGTAATTAGATTAGCCAAGCCATTTTATTAGGATGCCCCAGAGTTCAGGCATCCTGTGTCCTGGAAAAGTTTAGTGGGGACAGACCAAAGCTGTTATTCAATAGCAAGATGTCAGAGATGGAGAAAGGCCAATTGGAAGTGCCAGAAGAAGGTACAGAGACTCAGACACATAAGTGCAAGCCTAGTCCCAGTTGCTAGCACAGGCAAACCTCTAAGAATATTGTGTCATGACTCATTTGTATAAAAGATATTGAATTACTTGAGAACTACTTTGTACTCAAATGTCAAAAAAAAAAACCTAACAAAAACAAAAAAACATACACACCAAACCAACCTCCTTTTCCCCACCATTCCCATCACCAATATTTAAATGTCAGATTTCCAGCTATCCAGGCAGAAAGCATAACTAGAACCTGCTAAGAGCTGCCAAATCTGATAACCCCAAAGAGGCAAGGCTGCTGCAGGTTCATGTCCCCACATCCAGCCAACAGCAAACAAACCAGACAAACCCAGAGTCTCCTCACAGCACACACCTTCCAGCCTTTCCACCAGCTTTGTTGCCCTCCTTTGGAACCACTCCAGGACCTTCACACCCCTCTGAAAAGGTGAAGCCCAGAACTGCACCCAGCACTCTGTGTGAGGCCGCACCAGGGCTGAGCACAGTGGGATGACCCCTGATCTGACCAGCTGGTGATGCCGTGTTTGGTGCTCCCCAGGCCATGGTTTGCCCTCTGGGCTGCCTGGGCACACACAGCTGGCTCACCCTGAGCTGCTGCCCACCAGCACCCCCAGGGCCCTCTCTGCAGGGCACTATCCAGCCATCCCTCTCCCAGTCTATACTTGTATCTGACTCTACTCTGTTCCAGGTGAAGAATCCGGCATTTGTTCCTGTGAAATTTCACACCATGGATGATTGCAAATGTACTGACCAGCCTTTTATGTTGACTCATCTTGACAGGTGTTAGACCCAGACCATAGGCTGATCCCTCTCCTGGGGCAGTCTGGGGAGAAGTCAGATCAGGATGTTCCCTTTGCACAACTTAGTTTAGTCGGGCTCTGTCACCTTCTGCTCCTTTATGGTTATGACCCTTTTATCCTATAACCCAGCAGTATCCTCTGAAATTTGGCATGAATTAATTCAACAGTGCATTGTGCTTAACCATTGCACTTATTTCTCCCAGAGAATAAATCAAGGGAAACAGGGACAGGGTTACCATGAGCATGCTGCAAATTGATAAAAACAATCTAAGTCCTTTGTTAAACACAAAGACTTTAACATTTAGAACATGCTCTGAAAAATTCATATCCCTCCTTCCACTGAAGTTATGGTATGTATATATGTATATACACACACATATACATATATTACAGTATATATGAATGATATTAGATATGAATTAAAGTATTTTGCTGTCCGCTGCCAGCAGAGACACTAAAGAAATAAATGTACAACCCCAGAGTTACTTTTTCCAGTGCTTTGTTCCTTAGGAGATATCCTTTGGAACTATGTACCCTTCTGTGAAGCACTTCATTGTCAACACACTTTCCCATACCTTTAGAATTACTTGCTCCAAAGTCTCAAAGACCAAGACAAATCAAGGATTTTTAATTCTTCCCTGCCTTTTGGGAGTTTTTTGTGGGGATGGGGATTGCACTTCATAGAATCACAGAGTGGTTTGGGTTGGAAGAAACCTTAAAGACCATGTAGTTCCAACCATCCTGCCACAGGCAGGGACACCTTACACTAGACCAGGTTGTTCAAAGCCCCATCCAGCCTGGCCCTGAACACTTCCAGGAATGGGGGACCACAGCTTCTCTGGTCCATGCCTCACCACCCTCACAGTAAAGAGTTTCTTCCTGGTATCTAATCTGAACCTACCCTGTTGTGCTACCCTGGAAAAGAAAGGGAGAGGAAAAGTAACCTCCTACATATTATTAAGTTTGCCCTGCTAGAGAAAAGGACTAAGTCAAAGGAAGAAGAACCACTTTGGAGATCAGGAATAAATACTATGAACTGCATAGGAGAGAGGTACATTCAACAAGAAACACCAAGTGAAGGGTGGAGGGTGAGTATTTCTCAACATACTCAGGGTGGGCTGGAGAACATTCTAAGAATCCCACTTTAAGATACTACTCAGTACCAACCTTCAACAAGGAGGACCCACACATGAAGTCTATGGACAACAAGGTGTTTCTGTCTTGGTAGGTATTTCTTCAACATCATTATTTCACACAGAGACACTGCAGTCTCTTTCTAGGTTGCAGGGTTTTGGCAACTTAAAGCCATTGCAAATCCAAACTTCTGAGTTCCTCTGGTCTCCTCACTTCCCCTGCAGCACCCCGCCCTTTCCAGCTGCTGGCATTTGCACCTATTCAGTGAGACACTTCAAGATGCTAAGCTGACCGCAAACTATTCCTATGAAAAAAAAGCACCATCAGTCTGGCCAGGGCAGGTCCAGAAGGTACTAGCACACAGAGGAAGGCATACTCAGGGAAAAAGGAGGGCAGCAGTGGATCACAGCAATCCCAGTTAAAGGTCAGTTTTAGAAGCTGTGTAACCACAACCTAAATTCTTGAAATTTGATTCTTGAAGGTGCAGCTCCTGAATATTCTTGCACAGCAGGGCATTGCCTATTATCCTGTTTCATGGACACCAAAGTGATGTCATGTAAACTTCCAAAGCTCACACAGGAAACTTTGGCAGGAGTGGGAGGCTGAATTTAGGTTTGTCATGATTCAAGGACTGCCTCCTCCAAAAACTGGACACTGTCACTTGAAGCTGTCTGTGCAGCAAAGAGCTGGGATCCTAAGAGACAAAGGAGTGCTGTTTTAAAGATTGGAAGCAGATACCCATATGAGAACAGTGACTTTCCCAAAGTCAGTTGTAGTTGTTCACAGAACTACAGGCAAAAAGTAATTCAGAAATACAGAAATTTGTGTTCACATGACAGTGCTTGCCTAACATTATAGTACCCTGAAATGAAGAGTAACCTTTTATGGAGATTGTTTGAGGTTTTTTTGTTTGATTGGATTTTTGGTTTTGTGGGTTTTTTAATGAGGAATTAAATAACAGTTAAACAGGCAGCTGATGATCATTAGAACACATTCTGAGCAATATTTCAGTTTTGCTGCTTGGGTCTTGAGAAGACATCTTTTGGCAAAATCAAAAGCAGAACATGCTGAGTAATTTCCTATTAAGGGCACAGAAGTGAATGAAGAGACTACAAGTGCTTGTGCATTAAGTCATTCTGTGCCTCATAAGATATTTGGGGTTTTTCTCTATCTATATCTAATAAGAAAAAGATGGGATCTGTTATTTAATTTAAATAAAAGTAACAGTACAGTGAAGATATCTCACAACAAACAGACGCTCTGAACTTCCACCTCTCAGGAACCTAGCAAGCTTTTACATTCTCCCTGTCACCTTTCTCATCTTCTGATGATTCCCATTCTGCTCCATCTATGGTAGTGGAGAAAGTGCTTTACCAGAGGCTTTAGATGCTAAAGGCTATAAGGAAGCAGGTTATGCAAAAAGTATCTATTTCCAGCACAGGAATGTGTCCTGTAACTATCCTATGACAGGGAGCTCAGCTCAAATAGAAAGTGTAAGCCCAAGCATATCAAAGCACCAGGAGCACTGCATCCTGAGATAGCAGTGGGAAATCAGGGCAGTGGGGGCGGGGAGAGAATGAACAAGCACTTTAGTCTAAAAGAGGAAAGGAAACACTAAGGCCGATCCTGAAATTTTATAAGGGAGTCTGGAAAGCATCTCACAGCCTTAGACTGAAAGACACAGCATATAAAATACCAGAATAAAATTCACAGAGAAAATTAATTTAAAAAAAAATAGCTACAGTGGAGAGTGTCCATTATTCTTCAAGATATGGGAGGTAGCATTAAAGCTCCTGTTGCAGCCTCAGGTTCTTAAGAGAGCTCAGAGCCCAAAAGCCTTTTATAGCAATTTCACATAGAAAACTTAGTATCTCAATAGACAGGACTTATGGATTTTGAGGTGATCACATGAGAACTAACACATTTTACAATATCTCTTCCTACATGTAGCCCTCCCCCAAAATTAAAATGAAGCAAAACAAACCTTGCATACTCAGTGCATAACTGCTTTGAAGGTCACATCCTGAGCGAGTTCTGAACGTTCAGGCTATACATACATTATAGGAATACTGATACATCTTCATCCCAGCTCTCACACCCTATTGACAAGGGAATTGCAGCTTTCCATTTCCAGAAAATGGGAGTCATGCTACCCCTGCAGTAAAGACCTGTTGTTCTCATCAGCTGATATGATCTTTCCCATTTGAAGCCTATACAGTTCAAATCTGACCACAGCAGGGTGTTAGATCATTAATGAATAATTGTCACTTTCTCTGTATGTTCTTGCTCATGTGTGTGCTAGAACACAAGTCCAGGGGTACACCACCATGAAAAATGGGAAGTATTTAAGGAAATAATTCACAATGAGAGGTTGCTTCCTCTATAGAAGGAGCAAGTAAGTATCACGAAGTTACTCTGAGACAGCAGAAGCATTCAACAGGTTGGTCTTAGATTCTAAAAGAAAGTAGAGAGAAACACATAACACTGTTAGGGACTTATATGAATCAACCTCATGAACAAGGAATGAACATTCAAAACAGTCATGTACAATGACATTTTGGGCAAAATGTTCTCCAGAGTGGGGAAAATTTCACAATTACCACAATCAATCCCAAGAGCAGGCCATATTTGCAGTGATTAAAATAGCAATACATTTATTTGCAAATATATTTATAAAATGCTTCTTTGTCTTCAAAAATACCAGGGACATGTTCTTGCATGTCTACTTTCCACATAAGATGCTGGTTTGTCAAATACTGTGCAAGAGGCATTCCAAAGCTCACCAGAATGGTGTGGGAAACCCAGCTGCTTACACTGAAAGCCCTCAGAAATACCAGTGGCACAGATCAGCAACAAACAAGAACACAAGAACACAAAATATGTGGAGCACAGAGACATGAAAAGGCCAGAGGAGAAGAAGGTGACTAAAATAAAACCACAGATACACGAGTCACCACTGAAACTTGATAGCGGAGTCAAACTTATCTTTGAGGGAAAGGGAACTTCCTTTAAGAAAAAACTCACTCTTTACCACTGCAGATGCCTTTTTAAATATCCCAGTGCAAAGCTAAGAGCTGCAAAACCCAAAGGCAAAGTGACCAGCACAGAAGACAACCATTTGGCAAACAGTATTGGAATACGTACCACCAGCAAAAGGGGCAGAGGCGAGTGCTTGTGAATCTAGAACTGCCTGTCTGCAATCCCTGATAGCAGCACAACACATATGGAATAGCTGAGAGGGATTAGTGTTTGCTTTCTTAAAACCTGGGAGGTAATATGCTGTGTTCCACGTTGAAAGGACATTACAATTGAAAATTCACCCACTGGACACTGGGAACAACCACGGCCAGTCCACTGCAGTTCCATTCCTGTGGTCACAGTCTATGAAAATAAAAGTGGGTTTCACATTCTGTGAACACAACCAGCTATTGTGTACAACATAATCATGTAACACTTGAGGATACAGGTCCTGCAAGGGAGAAGGCCAGGAACAATGCTCTGAATGTAAAGCCAGTCAACTCCTGTCCTTGAAATCCAACATGATCCTTTCATTTACCACAGAGTTTTTTGCAATGCATAGCAAAATTCCTCACATAGTCATGTTCCTACTAATCACATTCCTTGTTCATTAGTTATTTTTCTTCAGACCAAGGTTGCTCCGCAGGCAGAATGGCCAAGCACTCACAATTACAGTGGGACCTGCACCATGAACACAGGCTGTTATTTAACACAAAGGGTCCTGTAAAAATACAGGGCAGACAGAAAAGCTTTCTGAACCTTGTTGTGTTCAAATCCCATGCATTGTAATGGAGAAATGGCAACCCTCCACTTTCCCTCAAACAAGTGCTCTGAAAAATTAAGTCCTAAAATTTTATGAAGCACTCCAGTATCATCAGAACAAGGTCATTGCAGTCTTCAGAGCAGGGTTTAAGCAGCACTCAGTAATACAACTGAACAATGAGTAAAAAGTAAAACAGGTGCTCCTTGGCTGTTTGGTGCAGCACACTCCCCTT
The DNA here is from genome assembly GCA_035583155.1 of Acropternis orthonyx. Taxonomy (NCBI): domain Eukaryota; kingdom Metazoa; phylum Chordata; class Aves; order Passeriformes; family Rhinocryptidae; genus Acropternis; species Acropternis orthonyx. The sequence goes on from JAWWEU010000001.1 coordinate 29,284,121, forward strand.
GAAGACACTGAGGTGGCATCTCAGGAAACTCGTGAAGTGACATCACACTTAATCCACATAAGGCAATTGACCAACAGTCACGTACCTTAATCCCATTGTTCCCCTAACTTTCACAGAATCAGAATCACAGCCAAGTCAGGCTCAACCACTCACTTAGTACATCCATCTCTCCAAAAGCAGTATCAACAGATACAGACATCTGCTCAGCAGGAAGCTGCGTCCCAGTTCCAGCTCTGCCAGATGCTTCATGCCACACTCACAGCTGGGAAACAGCAGAGATAGCCTGTAACTGCTTCCCAAGAGACCAGCAGAGAGGGAAAAATCCACTACCTCTCACAGTTCTGTGGGAAATATTTCATGTCTCCCAGACCTCAAAATAATTGCAGAAATACCTACTCACTATCCAGGGCTGTGTTCTCCATCTAAGTAGCTGACAAAATACATGTTCCTAAAAGCCTCCAACTGTGGAAGCTCGGCACCTTTCTCAGGCAATGTGTGCCAAGGCTATCACAGCAGCCACCACAAGCTCCCTTGGCTTTTAACTTCTTGTCAGTGCTTAACTTCAGCAGCCTCAGTACTATCCTTTTTTCCTACTTAATACGTAAACCCAGTATGGTTATTCCTATTACTGGTTTTACTATATTTGTTTTCAACACCTTGTTATGTGCAAACAAAATTGTTGTATTTGTACAGGGTCTGTTTGAAATAAAAGTCTCCATTACAGTCTCTTCTGAAACACACTTGGTTATTTTTGGATCACATAAGTCCAAAGGAATTCAGTCTCCTGGGTCTCTTTCTGCATCAGCACCTCTGCTGACACTGCAAATAGGTACTAAGCAGCGAAACTGCATTTCTGCTCCAGAAGCCTCTACTCACCAAGTCCTGGATGGGAGCTCATTTCTCACAGCCCACCAGAAAGCTATCAGTTGGCAACAGCTTTCAGACTTTAACCACCTGGGCTGGATGCAAACCAGTGATATGGATATGGAGAAACTGTTACAGATCATTACATACATATCATCTGTGCTCTTGGAATTTTTTTCCTTAAATACTGGAAGGATGGGTTTAAGGGGAAGGTCAAAAGGCAAGCTGCAATGCTATACAACTTAAAGGGTTTAAGAGCAATTCAGACAACTATCTTCAAGGTTCTGTGTGTGGAATCTCCTCTTGGGCAGGGGTGACCCAAAGAGGCTCTTTCAACCATCAAGATTTATCATTACTCATAATCAGCATTACTTCCACATCCATTTTATCAGAGCAGTTCCTTCCTTCAGTACATGGCCAAGAAGATCACATGGGAAACAGTTGAAGCAAGTCTTAAACACAACAATCTTACCATAACATATATTGAAATGGAAAGTTGGTTTATCCCTTAGGACCTCATCTAAATGCTCACCAACCTCCTTGCATCAGCAAGGCTTTTGGGTGAGAGAGAGAGGGAGAGAGAGAAATAGAGAGAGAGAGAGAGAGAATTTCCCTGATGGAAAGACCACCCATCCAATATTCCTTTTCACAGCTGCTCTTGTGCAGAGGTTTCTAAGGCTTATTTCATGATGACAAAATTTTGGGTTTATTTCAATTTTTTTTTCCAGAAGACAGATAGATGATATTTATGTTTTTAGCTACAGCTTCTTACAAAATGATGTAATAAAAATCTCCCCAACCATCATTTACATCATGTAACAATGAAAATTAAGTTCCACATTCAGTAAGTGTACCAACTGTTGCTGAAAAAACTGCACACTGACTCCAAGGATGGGATATCATGGCAATTGTAACTGAGATGGATCAAAGCTGCTTGTCTTTTATGGTCTTCATTTGCAAAGGACCGAACATAACCGGATTACTGGTAATGCAGTACAGCTCAGTATAAAAGGACATTAATTTTCTTTGCCTGGAAAAGGCTCTTAGCTTTTTTCATGTAATTACACCAAAGAGCAAGTCAACTGTAGGGCTAAAAGGGAGCAACTGTGAGGAGAAAAACAGGAATAAACCTTCAGTGTGACTTGAACTTGGGAAAACAATGCCAGCATGTTCAGAATGAGCAACACCACTTTCACCTCCTCTGATGAAAGTTCACATTGCTCAGCTCTACGAAAGCATTTGAAACAGGAGGGAGAAAGGGAATCACAGCAGGATTGAGAGGGAATGTGCATTGCCTCTGATGAATGGCACAATGCCCAGGCAGCTGCTGCACAAATGCCAAAAGTGGGACCTTTGTTGCTTCAGCTGGATCCCTCTTGAAGTTTCGAATTACAGGCAGATACCTCACGTTATGGGATTCTGCTGCAACACGGCAATGCAGAGACTGCTTGCTACATGTGTCTTTTCCATTCTGAAATTGAAACCCCAATGGGAAACTAGCCTCGCCAAAAGTCTCTCAGAGCAGCAAAAAAATATATATTTCAGCACTTTTACACCAGACCTTGCAGAAATTAACATTATCCAAGATTTTTGTTCATCTTTCAAATGCAAAAATCTACAGCATTGTAAGTGAACGTAGACAGCCATGTTTTAAAGGCAAAGACTGAAAAAGCTAAGGTGTGCAGAGTAACTGAAGGAAAATGAATTCATTACAATTCTGCTAGCAATTTGGCAGATGGTTGCTGCATTTTAAATGAGATCCATGTCATTTTCCACATAGTAGGTAAAAGAACGAATCTTAGAATCACAGAGTATTTCGAGTTGGAAGGGACCCATAAGGAACATCAAGTCCAGTTCCCTGTTCCTCACTGGACTGCCTAAAACCAGACCACATAACTAAGAGCATTGGTCAGACCCTTCTTGAACTCTGACAGGCCTGATGCTGTGACCACTTCCCTGAGGAGCCTGTTGCAGTGACTGACCATCACCTCAGTGAAGAAACTTTTCCTAATGTCCAAGCTGAAATTCCCTGATGTAGCTTTGTTCCACTTCCTTATGTCCTGTCACTGGTGACCAGAGAGAGGACCAGGACTGCCCCATTCCACGTGGAGAACCCAGCACTTGTTCTTGCTAAATTTCATATGGTTGGTGACCATCCAGCTATCCAGGCTATCCAGATTTCTCTGTAAGGCCTCTGCCCTTGAGGGTGCCCACAGCTCCTCCTCATTGACAAACTGCTTAGTTTACATGTGATTTCCATGTCTAGATCATGAAGACATTAAAGAGCACTGGCCCTAAAACTGAGCCCTGAGGACTCCACTGGTGACCAACAGCCAGGCTGATGTAAACCCATTTGCTATAACCTCTGAGCCCAACTTGACAACCAGTTGCTCACTCAGTGTCCTGTGGACTTGTCTATCTGTGTGCTGGACAGTGTACCCTTCTGGATACTGTGAGAGACAGTACCAAAAGCTTTGCTAAAATGGTAAAAAAACCCCAAAGGTCTCTCCTTGGTCAACTAAGGCAAGTGACCTTGTCCTACAAGGACTTTCCCCTCATGAACCTGTGCTGGTTATGAGCAATGACTGCCTTGTCTTTCATTGCTTTAAGTAAACCAGATACATCTCCAAGTATAAGGTATATTTTCTTCTACAATAAAGTCACTAAAAATTACAAGTTATGGCAACTTCTAAGATCTAAAAATTGCCAAACTATTAAAATATTTTTAATTAGATATACATATTCAAGTATTCCAGGTTTGTTGTTAAATAAAGTGTAGAATAGAACTGGTTGATATCACCTTTGAAAACACCAACATTTTCTGAGAAGCTACTGTTCTCATTCCACCTTAAGTAACTAGTTCTTTTTCACCACCACTTGTGCTGGTTTTGGCTGGGGTACAGTTAATTTTCTTCACAGTAGCTGGTATGGTGCTGTATTTTGGATTTGTGCTGCAAACAGTGCTGATAATACAAAGATTTTTCTTTTGATATCACTGAGCAGTGCTTGCACAGCATTAAGGCTTTTTCTGCTGCTCACACCACCCCTCCAGGGAGGAGGCTTGGGGTGCACGAGAGGTTGGGAGTGGACACACCAGGACTCAAGGGATCACCCACACCATATGGTGCCATCCATGCTTTGTATAAAAAGCTTGGGGAATAAGAAGGAAGGGGGGAATGTTCAGGGTGGTGTTTGTCTTCCCAGATCACCATTAGGTGTGATGGAGCCCTGCTGGGCTGGGGATGGCTGACCACCCGTCTGCACATGTGAAGTGGTGAATAAATTCCTCGTTTTACTTTGCTTGAGTGCTTGGATTTTGCTTTCCCTATTTAAACTGTCTTTATCTCAACCCATGAGTTTTCTCACTTTTACTCTTCTGATTCCCTCCCCCATCCCGCTAGTGGGGAGTGAGCAAGCGAGCAGCTGTGTGGGACTTAGCTGATGGCTGGGGTTAAACCCCAACATGACCTCCCATGAAGTTGTAGAGTAACAAAAAAAAAAAGGAAAAAATAGCTTCCTCCTAATTAAAAAAACCCCAAACTGAAACACAAAGGGTAAGTTTCATTTTTATACTTTAACATGGTGACTAACAAATAAAGTTCAACATTTAATAGAAACTTTGCCCTAGTGCTAATTTTAAATGCAAAGCATGTTTTCAAAAACATTATTCTTTAAGCCTCCAGCACAATTAATGTAGCCTTATATAACCGTATAACAAATTTGTATAGTTTTAACTCATTTCCAGATTTCAAACCACATCTGATTTTACATAATCCTAAATTAAATATCACAACAGCTAATAAGTAATTTTTGAGTTCTTTAACGTAACGCAAATCACACGGAAATTAAAATTCTTAATCAACAAACCATTCATTATATGATGAGACGTACTAAATCCATTTTCCTGTTTTCCACTCTCCCAGCCAAAAATTAACACCAAACTTAACACCAAATCTGTTTTTTACCACAGAGGATGGCAACTAAACCAATAATGCAAAAAAAAAAAAAAATTAAACCAGATAATTTACATTTTCTTTAACTTACCATAAAATAAAAAGACCAAAACAAAAAAAAAACCAAAACCAAAACCCACACACACAAAGAACAACAACAAAAAAAAAAAAAGAAAAAGAAAAGAAAAAAAAAGGCATTTTTCTCAACACGTTTTGGACTTTTGGATATCCTTAATACAGCAGAATTATAAAGTTTGGTTTTCACTGTTTTCTGAAAACAGACAATTCTGCCGTGGACTTGTGGTTCTTCAATCCTTAAATTTCTCAATTAATTCAGAAAATGTTTCATATTTAAAAAAATACAGGGATCTTTAACTAATAATTTATTTCCAAATTAATTTGAAAGATGTGATGTCACTACTCTCCAATTACTGAAAAGGTCTGTGGATGGTTAGCCAGACCTGAGTTTCTATTGCTATGAGTGGCAAAAACATGGAAATAATCTTCCAAGCTTTCTTTAAGCAGAACAGATGAGAGGGAAAAAAAGTGAGGCAGCTCATTCTTCCTTCTTTAGAGGTCATCCTACTATAGGTCCCTCTCTTGCAATTGTCAAGCTTTTTACAGTTTTTTCACTTGTTTTATCAATGTTGGAATGAAATTTATCTCAGAAGAATTCAGCAGAGTTCTACAAAAGCCTTTAAGTTCACACCTCACTTAAATCACCTGAAGACCATATATTTCACTGTAGGTATTGCTGAACAGCAGTTTTCTGGAAGGCTGGGAAAACAGAGCACCAGTAAATCTGTTTATATCAACACCGCTCTGTTCTGGCAGATAAATACTGCTACAGGTAACTACTTTAGGTTTACTTTAAAAAGAAGAATATTAGAATGCTTAGAACTGGAAATATGATAAATAAAACTGGAGGGATGATGTGAAGAACAAAAATATAAAAATTGTTCAGGTAAATCTAACACAAACTAGAAAGGTCACCTCAAATATTGTCTGAGCTCTTATAGAAAATTTCTAACATGACTGGGACTTGGATTGTCAGTGTCATGTTGACCTGGAAAGAATTGCTAGTAAACAGCATCAGCTATTTATCTATTACTCCTTTCCCATTGCACTTTTTTCCATTTCCCTTTTCATTGTTGATGGTGAGTGAGAAACAGGCAAAGGGGCAACTACTTGTGGTGCATTGTAGACTTCTGTTACTGTATTTGCACTTGGGGTCCTTATGCAAGGGAGTTGTACAGGGAGTCAAGCAGTAGTACAACTAAATGTCTATAGCATCCATCCTTCCCTACATGTCCTCAGCGCCACTGCTTCTGCTTGGGACACCAATCCCAGCCTTATACTGAAGTGCCACACAGCTGTAGGCTACTAACATGTAACTAATGAGGATTAGGACCAAAGGAGCCACAGCACTGAACAAGGAAGGAATGCTGAGTGGTGGGTGTTACTTCTCAGTTTGACACAGGCTGGACATATGGCTTGAAACAGGCCATCTCTTAGCATCATTTCTTTGTCCTGTCAACTGACTGTCCGGGCTCTTTGGTTCAAAGTTACCTCTTCAGGCTGTTCTTCACAGCAGATGTAAGTTGGTGGAAATTTTTTTTTTCCTTAAGGTTTTTTCATTGTTTACTAATATTTTTCATCTGGTCTGTAAAATAAAGAAAGCCAAGTACTTTTCTGGTAAGCCCAACATGTTTGTAAGGGTGAGGACAACAGAACTGACTACTTCTGTGCCAACAGCCTGTCAAGTTTTTCCTTCCCTGGCAGGCCTCACAAACCCCCTGCCTAAGTGGACAGACAAGCTCTCCTACTATCCAGAAGATAGTCTGGATTCCTACAGCCCCCCAGAGGTCCCATAGACACTCACAGAGGAAGCTGGTTTCCAGATAGAACACAGTCAAGCAGACAGTCTCGGGTTCAGCTTCATGGTGCATGTGCTCACACCCAAGTGTTAACCATCAGGTGAACCACTGTGGTACTATGTGCATACACAAGACCCAGTAATTTTCTACTTCTGAGCATCACCGTGCCAGAAATAGTTGAAATCCCCACCCTCAACCATAGACAATGATAATAAATAATTACAGCATGTTTAGCAGTGAGTCAGTTCAGATCAGGCTGCTGTCCATGCTCTTAGATAGTCAATATGAAAAGTTAACAGCAACAGAGGTCTCACCAAATTTCAACATTTGAATGAACTGTTTGATCATGTAAGGCCTCTTTAAATGAGGAGGTAAAATCAACACAATTTCTCCCCAGAGAGCAACTCCCAATTGCAGTGTTATGATCTATGACTTGACAGCATTTCATCTTCTTGTGGGGGTTTTTTAATTTCCTTTTTTTTAATACAGTAGCTTAGTTTTATCTTTAACAATAGACTTAAGTAAAATTAAGTCATTCATTTTCTTAAATGGTGCTGCATCGTCAGCACCCTATAATTATTTTAGTGCATGAATGCAATAGTTCAGAATAAAAGTCTTACATTTCGGCAATCTTACAGCACCTTTGGCATAAATCATATGCTTCCAGACATTTTGCATGATAATTCAGCCTGTACAAAACCTGCCAGCTCTTGAAAATGCCTTGTATTACAGACTACCCAGCTGAAGATTGGCTACATTTATAATATTCCTATCAGCCAGTACAATGCATTTAAATTCAATATAAATTATCACAATAATAAAGTACGTTCCAATTAAGTCCAAACTGCCAGCCAACCAGAGCAAAAGGATGTTACCTTAAACCAGCTAGCACTTGTAGTTCTTATTATTGTGTCATATGTATTGCATATACTTGCCTACCTGTTACAGGCAAGCACACAATTATCATAGAATCATAGAATCGATTGGGTTGGAAAAGACCTCCGACATCATCAAGTCCAACCCTGGATCCAACACCACTCTAATCACTAGATCATGGCACTCAGTGCCACATCCAGTCTCATCTTAAAAACCTCCAGGGACGGTGAGTCCACTACATTTCTGGGCAGGCCATTCCAATGCCTGATTCCTCTCTCTAGGATTTCTTCCTAATATCCAACCTAAATTTCCCCTGGCAGAGCTTAAGCCCGTGCCCCCTTGTCCTGTTGCTGGTTGCCTGAGAGAAGAGACCAACCCCCACCTGGCTACACCCTCCCTTATGGTAGTTGTAGAGAGTTATGATGTCACCTCTAAGCCTTCTCTCCTCCAGACTAAACAATCCCAGCTCCCTCAGCCTCTCCTCAAAGGGCATGTGCTCAACACATTCCCCTCTACATACAGCTGTCTAACCTTCAGAGTTGACTACTGAGACTAGAAAACCTGAAATTTCTGAGGTGGCATTTGTAAGAAGACCATGACTTTTCAAGCTCAGGACTTCCATGAGCTACAGGTATCCCACCCTTTCAGTGAAGAAAGTTCTACTCCCAAGAGCTGAGGCATATGATAAAGCTTTCATCCATCTCAGGCACTCAGACATGCAGAAAGAGGAGAACCCTCACGTGCTTGGAGCACAGATAATGCACAGCTTTCTACACTGGTGCTCCAACCACACTCCTGACACAAGCCAGCACGCTGCTGCACTGCAGCTGAACTCAACAGAACTCTCTGCAACCAAGGCATGACCCATTTTGTTCTTGCCCCAGCACAGTGCTGTGGGAGCTCCTCACTAGTTTGCTGACTGACTCCCACAGCAATCCTTAAAAGGATTGAAAAGTCACAAAAAGACATCAGATATTCAAGGTAATATCCATGATGAATGTGAACTACCTAGCGCTTCTCAGATGTTCTATCAAGTTTTTGAAACCGGATAACACATAGATGATTTGGGGAAATTAACCAGTAAAAATGTCAAACAGGAACTCTTCAGATAAATGTAGAAACCTCACATCCCAAGCGTAATGAGGATTGGCAGTGGTCCAAACAAAGAATACTGACTAACTTTTGACATTTGATTGCCTTTAAGTTCTGAAATTCATATTTTAGGTCAATTTGTAAAACTGTCAATTATCCACAATCTTCTTACAAAATCTTTCAAAAATTAAAAAAAAACCCCAACATATATTCAAGTCTGTATTTTTTAAGTGCAAAAGTTTGAAAATGTTGGCCTAAACATAGCTCGACTGACAGAGTTCATTATTGCATCTATTTTGAATCAAAAGAATCTACAAAGAGTAGTTTTGGGGATGAGACAAAAAAGTAAAAGTGAGGCTAAGATGATTTGTCCAATTGTCTCGAACAGAAAGAAACATTTAAATTCAATTTTAAGATTATAGATAGCTTTTATACTCAGTAAGAGTTTTACAATTTTCGCCTAGTTAACCTGAACTCCTTGTTCTTGATACATTAAATGTAATACAATTTTTGACATCGGTT